>OW026366.1:188664386-189864386 GCA_932273885.2 Leucozona laternaria | reverse complement strand
ATGTTATAGCCGAATCAATTGCTTTCACAGCTGCCTGACTGTGTGTGAGGATAACAGTGTTCCGGTTTTGGTTAGGATCATGTATGCTTCCCTGATTGCTAGAAATTCAGCTTGAAATATTCTTGCGAAGTCAGGTAGCCGAAAAGACCTAGAGATGTTCACTCCATCTTGGAACCATCAGTAAAAATAGTTCTGTCGAAGTCTCTACTGTACTCTGATTGAATTTTGCATCATTTATTAATACAGAATGGATGGCATCATTTCAGACTCTTGCTGCCTGTTTAAGCTCATAAATGTTATTTTTTAGTAATCAAACTAAATGCTCTTTACCTTCTTCTTCTTCAAACCGTGGTTGCTTTTTCATAAACATCGTTTGATTAAACTCACCGTTAAGAAACGCCGTCACTATTATAGTCTTAAAGTTAGTATTCAAATTGGTATCAAATCATTTCTTCACCCAAGTTCTAGGCCCGAATCCTGTCAATTTGATACCGAGCATCAGTTAGGACTCTTCGGTACTAGCCAGAACCTCAAAATAGACAGTCTAGCTAGTTAATACTTAAATCAGAGCAAATCATTTTATTCCATTCGGTAATTTCTTGACTGTTGGTTGGTTTCGAAAGTAAAGCTAAAGATAAATTTTTGATGAAAATTTTATTTCATTATAAAGTTTGAATTTTACCATTAAGTGATGTGAAAAACAATAATATTCAAATGGCCCCCTCGGGAAGATTCGCAACATGCGATTCTTTTGATTTAATTTTTAACCACTTTTTCGCACATTTCGGGCCTTATACGCGTAAACACTGTCTTTTGCGTAGCCCCACAAATCTAACGGTGTCAAATCGTATGATCTTGTTGGCCAATTGACGTCGGTAAAACGTGAAATAACGCGACCAGGAAACTTCTTACGCAATAAAGCCATAATTGGTCGTGTTGTGTGGTTGGGTTGTTGCCCCGTCTTGTTGGAACCACATTTCGTCCAAATCATGATCTTCAATCGTCGGCCAAAAAAAAATCGGTTATCATTCGAACATATCGCTCCGAATTCACTGTGTAACCGTCTGCCTATTGGCATTTTCGAAGAAATACGGATCCCTTTCGACCATAGAGCACACCAAACAGTCACTTTGTCTGGATGCAACGGCACCTCTTCGCTCACTTGTGGGTTTTTTGAGCCCCATATGCGGAAATTTTGTTTGTTTCTTTGCAAACCGATGTTCCTCATCGCTGAAGAAAATGTTGTTCGAATAATCAGTCTTTATTGTCTGATGCTGTTCCAACACCCAAAGAGCGTATCTATGGCATTGTGAATTGTTGCGTACGCCATAGTGAGGTGTACGACACGTTCAGTTGCTGTGAACGCCGACAAATCGATAAATTCGGATCATCAGCAACACTTTCACTTCCAGCAGCACAGGTCTTACGACATCAGAAACGCTTCCACTCTCTTCAAATTGCTTCACAGTTTTGCCGAGTAATGCGCGAAAAGTGACTACTTTTGAATCACCACTTTTGTTGTTCGATTGCTAACCGATCCATTATCGTAAATGACAAATATTCGACTAATATCATGACACTTTAAATTACAGCCGAGTTTGACAGGTGCCAAATGCCAGCGCTACCAACTTGAAACCATGAAATGAATGACCCGTTAATATTAAAAAAATGTCAAAATCTGAATTAGACCAGTTTTAGACGTATTAGTTCCACGTACCACTTTGCGAATTTAGGTGCAGTACTAATGATGTGAAGAAATGCTCAGGTACCAACTTTTCATTAGGATCTAGAACCAGAGCTAGTACCTGGTCTAGCTAGACTGGGTACTATGCTGCCTTAGTACTTTTGTGAAGAAATTGTCTGTAAATTTTTTTGTCAGTTGACTTGAAAAACATTCATACGTATGTATGTATGTATGTGAAGTTAAAACTTCATAATTTAAAATTGAAAAAAAAAAAACAAAAACTGACTGAATAATCGCTATGAATTAGATTATTCAATGCATGCACAAAAGTATAGAGCGCAAAAATAAATTGCATAATTTACTATTCTAACTAAAAGACCAATATTAATGAGCAAATAATAGCATCTATCGGTATAATGCTAATTGAAATTGAGTTTTTTTGCTAATTTCAGAAATTAATTTCGTGGTTTGTTTCAATATTTTTATTTATTTTTTTGCTCAAAATACAACCGTGTCTGCACGTTAAAAAAGTAAATTTATTTGCTGATAAATATTTTGCAGCCAATTCGCTTGATATAAATATTTTTTTTTTTTTTGTGTCAATAAACTTCAATGTTCAAATTCAAACGATAAATTCACTAACCAGAACGATTAATTCTAAATGGAGATGCATTTTTAATTATATATTCATGAATCGATTTAGAAATTAAAAAAAAAAAAATAAAATAAATATAAAATCAATCTCCATTTCAACTCGATGATGCTGCAGAATTGCATCAGTATTAGTATCAGATTACTTATGAAATCAGTGGAATTTTGCTGATATATGAATACTATATTGAATATGATAGGTTTTCCTATCCTCTTTCATTCGTGATTATAATTTAAATAGAGAGCCAATATATATATCATATGTATTGATGTGATTCAATATAATAAATTAGCATTTCTGTTAGTCGAATTACGTGGTAGAATGATTTTTCTGGACTATCCTCTAATTTGAATAATATTTGACAGTTTGACAATTATTGATTGCCACAGCCATAGATTATTGTGTTTTGGAATCCATTTGAATTTTATCTATGCTGGTACTGTTGGTAGCTAAAGTTATTTTAAACTTAACCTTTGGGATTTCTGTTAACTAAAAACATATCAATTAGCGAGAGCAGAGATAAACTGCAAACGAAACAGTTTTCCAGAATGTATTCGATTGGCCTACGCTGAATTGCTGAAAAGCAGGTCAAACATTCACGCTCAGTATATTTCTTCGATCAAAGTTACACCATCAGGATATATTGTGATGCTTTTTGTCTATAGCTGAGGTAGTTCAGTGGATCCAGGGTCAGACTGAAGGAAGCAAGAAATTTTTTTGAATTTTTGAAGAGTTCAGAACTTCAACTTTTCGTCAATTTTGTTTTGACTTGCGAATTTTACAATCTAGTTTTACTTAAAATAACCTAGCATGGTATTTCATATAATTTTGCAATAGGGTTTGCTACTAACACGCGGTACTTCATATAATTGAGATAGAGTCCCCGGCCCTGGGCCCCATTGCACCAACAACTTACCACTAATCACTTAGCAAATATCATGAATTTTGATACGATTTTTTCGGGGTGCGATGATATAATGTCTGCGGATATAATGTCCATGGGCTTTAAGTCGGACATAAGATCCACGAACATTATTTCCGGAGAAATTATTTCATCCCACCCCAAGAAAATTGTATCAAGATTCATGATGTTTGCTAAGTGATTAGTGATAAGTTGTTGGTGCAATAGGGCCCTGGTCAAAACCAAAGGTGCAAACACTACGGTGGGATAGAGTACCTGTCCCTGGTCCTGGTCGAAACCAAAAGCGCAAATACTACGGTGAGATAGAGTCCCCGGCGCCAGTCGTAACTGAAGGCACAAAATAGTTTCACAGCCCGAAAGACAAAAACTTCGAAACTATACCATCTATTTACACCAAGCACTCATCAGTGTATTTCTTGGTCCTTCTCCTTTCGTACTCGAGAATGGTACGTACAACACTAGTACAGGCAGAAGACGAATTCGCATACAAATTACACCTTCACCTATAAAATCTGTGGGAAGGAGTAAAAGTGAATTATAAAAGTGCAGAAAACCTCGTCCAACATCTAATCATATTATTATGTTCGTATAGCTGGCTTATGACGATGAACTGTGTATCTGGTGACTGTCGGTCGTTATTATTTGAATTTCAATAATAGTTGAGGTGAAAGTTGGGTCGTTATTGAGGGCGATGTGTGGTGGTAGGTAGAATGATATGGTTTTTAGGTATAGGAAAATGTGTAACTTCGTTACAATTTATGTAGGTTCGAATAGCTGAAATTAAGAATACTGACACACTTTTAACATTTTTGACATAGATTACATGTCTTTCTCGTATGGTTGAGGGAATATTCGTGAAAAACTAACCTTAATGAAAACATGTAGATACCGCCCTCGGCGCACCATTCAGTCACCGTTCGAACACCAGAACTCACACATATAACGATCGACAGAGCAGGAATGCGTTAGAATGTGCTTCGGTTTAGTTACACCATTTATAACTATGAAACTGCTGGACCGATTTTAATGATCTCTGATTTGTTGGATTCGTCTCCGTCGCGAATAGCAATATCGGAAAAATTCAATTTGTAAGGTGAAATGGGGTAAAATTTAAAAGACGTAGGTACCTGATTTATTAAATTCGTTTTTTGTTTGAAGAGATTTTCAAAGGAAATGGCTCTGGGGATATTCTTTTGCAAATTTTGTTATGTGTGAAATATGAAATGAAATTGTGTTATGGGTGAAATAGGGTAAAAATAAAAAAAATATCCGATTTATGAAATCCATTTTGTGTTCGAAAGGTTATTTTGAGTGGAAATCTTAAGGAATTTTTTTTTTTAATTTATTATTTATAGGGTGAAAGGGGGTTGATCCTATAAGTGGTATCCGATTTAAATAATTGTGTTTTTGTGTTTAAATATAATAATATAAAAATTCTTTCTTTGTTGGGAAATCAATAAATGTTGCGGACTTAGAGGATCATATTTTTAATTAAGCCTTTCATAACGTGAAGTGGGTTGAAATCCCGAAAGTAGTATATATATTCGATTACAAAAAAGTCAAAAAATAATATTTTCTTTTTGTTATTTGTACGCAAAGCTTAGGTTTGTCTAATTGTGCGAAGCCAGGCGGGCCTACTAGTAACTAATATTTCTAATAAAAAAATCTCGCTCGAAACCTCGAAAAATCCCTCAATGTCAACATCGCCTTGTTGTTACCCAAACAAAATACCTATACCTACACTTTTATTTTAAATTTGTAATCTGAAATAACTTGTTTGGTTGTCTAAAAAAAATTCACACGTTATTTTATGCATAACCTATCGACTCGTTATTTTGATGAAATAAAACCTTATTCATCTAATTTATTGATAGCTGCAAATGAACACACCACATCAGACCACACACAAAGACCTTGTTTTATGACCAAAACTAGGCACACAATCTAATGAATCGATTAGGGTCAGTACGTATCAGTGGCGTAGCTAGCCTTTTGGGGGCCCTGTATCATACATTTTATTAGGGCCTCTTTTTCTTGATTTAAAAAAAAAATTAAAGCATTTGCATCAGCAGATTTTAAGATCAACGCTTCTCGTATTAACATTTTTGATTGTTTTTTTTTTCTCCAAATTTATCAATGAAATCTTCTATAGCTGACGATTATTAAAAGTTTTCCAGATGTTTGCCTTCTGTGGACAAAATTGATATGTTTGATAAACAGAAATTCTGAGATAATTCTAAATAGTTTAAGCTTGGAAAATGTTCTATCAGTTGTAAATGAAAGCGTCATTTCGTCAAAAATAGGTAACACACAGTAGTAGTGATAACTGCTGGAAAACAAGAAGCACGACGATTGGCTAATGTATTTAAACTGAGCTTCCCGTGGTCACAGATACGCATAGTAAAAAAATGGCGTGTTTTTTTGCAAGCGCGTGGGAAATTGGTCGGAAAAAAAAGACGCCGGGCTATACAGTTTAAATGTTAAACGCAACAACTACTAATCACTTCGGGGCTTAACTTAAGCACCTGCGTGAATAACCTACTTGTTATCGATAGTTTTTTATGGAAACGCCATTTTTTTCTGTAATAGTGTCGCTTATCAAATACACGCTTAATGATGCTTGAAGATTCCGCCAGCTGACAGACAGGGTTAAGAATTGAGAAATCAAATTTCTGAGCTGATTGAAAAAAATCAAAATTACCATCTCGTTTTCGATTGAACTGTTCTATACTCCTTTTTGAGAACCTACAATCGAAATCGAAAACATGGATTTCCCGTATTGACACACGGACTAACGAATCTTATTATTCAACAAAATGGCTTCTTCAGGCATTTATGTACAACTCTCAACAATTTGTGATGTACCTTGGGTTCTAACGCTGAGGTATACTCGTCGGTTCCATGGTTTAACTAAAGGAGGTACACTAAAACTTTTGTATTTAAATGGTCTTTCTTTATTAAGACTCTAATAACAAAATTAATTCATTCAATATTAAATTATATAGTTAATAATAGGTTCTTCTCTGATGAATCTTAGTCGCTCGGCTCGGTTTCTGTTGAATAACGGCTTTGTAGGTTTGTTCTTGGTGGTTCTTCTTCTCGCAGCTTACGTCTACAATCTGGATTTCTTTGGTTCGTCTAATACAGTTTATCAAACGGCTTTTAATCGGCTTTTAACCGGCTTATCAACGGCTTTTAACCGGCCTATCAACAGCTTTTAGCCGGCTTATTAACGGCTCCTTACCGGCTTATTTTATATGTTCTCTACTTAAATCGATACCCCTTACGTCTGGAGGGGGGAAGTCTTCGAAAAGTAATTTAACCACAACTTACATATTTTTACTTAAAATTATTGAACCTTTACTAGGCTCCTTTCCGGGCTTATAACTAATAGCTGATCTGTACTGAAGATGATACGATGATTGTAATGAAAATTCAATAAGTGGCTGCAGGTTGGAGTTGCGCTAGCGTCGATTAGTAGGATGCTGATGTATATTCATAAGAAGGAAAACTACCGGCAGGACACATGTATACAAACGAATTTGGTATTAAGTACATTCTAAATATTTTACATTAGGGCGTGTTCAAAGTCATTTTTAAACTGTTGCTAAGATACACCTGAGTTAAATTGTATTGGACTTTTAATATTTGAAGTTGAATAATTCAATAAATTTATATTTGAATCAACATGGGAGGTAATTCGGTTAAAAATCGGAGCTGTATTCGTTAATCCATTTGATTTTAATCTGTAGTTTAGTAAAACTTGAGTTGAGCGAACGACTATGAATACGCCCCATTGTGTGTTCGTATTCGTCGCAATACTAATTTTATTATACACATGTCGGGTCCTCTATATCTATCGGGGGCCCCGTATCATTGATACGTCAGATACTACGGTAGCTACGCCACTGGTACGTATACACTTATACATTTTTTTTTCCTTTTAATTGGAATCAAATGTACTGTTTAGTAAGTTTTATTGGTCATTTGTTGGCGTTTGCATGTCGCCACTAGTTTCTGTTGTCTATTTTTATTTTTGTTTTTATTATTACTAATTTGCATTTGAATAAATTGAATTAATTTAACAATAAAACTGAGTATTTTAATCCTCATTACTTGGACATCTTATATGGATATCATATTATGATGATGATGATGATTAGAAGTGATGTTTGTTATGGGTTTTAATGTGTTTGATGTTTGTTATGGGTTTTAATGTGTTTGTGGTTAAAATTTCAATTCAAATAAAAATGAAGATCTCAGACAAGAGATTACATTTATTTACTATCAAAGGAGACAGTTCTGTGGTTTGATTAATCTGGATTTTATTGAAAAGATACTCTGTGTGAAGAATTAAGACAAAGAAAAGACACACCTGAATTTTGACAACGCATATTTTAGGTAGGTATATATGTATATTTTGTGTATATGATTCCATTGGTGTAGGTTTACGTTTTTAAAATATATCTTTTGTCTTACGAAAATGTTCAGTGGAGGTAAGCAGATTAAAATACCTATACACAGCAAGCTTATTAATTTGTAATAAAATGTCATTAATATCTTATTTTTGTTAAGGTTTATCTAACCCAGGAAATATTAACATTTTTAAGATCCAGTTGAAATATTATACCTAGTAATAGTTAAAGCGATATTTACGTATAGGTATCTGCTAATTGAGCTAAGGCTAAGGGCTGCTTAATCGGAGGGCCGACAAAAATTAAAATGTAATTATTCTTATCTTTTTAAAAAAAGCCAAAAATGAGAGAAATATTCAAAATGTACCACCTTTATAGCTCTGGTTTTGTTTAAGTTTTGTGCGATAGGTTGTTTTATGAAACCTGATGGTTCCGCTGCGAAGCTTATTGACACATCCATTGAGCCCAAAATGTTGCCTAATTGGTGATCATTTTTCTTAAATTCTTGCATAACTTGGATCTTGTAAGCCTTAAAACCAGGATTTTGAGTACTTATAGGTACAGTTTTCTATAAATTGGATAGATAAAGTTTGATAAAAAAGTCGATACATTTGAATCTTCTTCCATGCTCTCCTCAAAGGATGCAATATTGTCTTCAGTGCGAACTCAATTTCACTGTATCTTGCAAGCTATACGGTGTGAGAAAACAGACAAAAGAATGAATTCTTTTGTGAATGCAGTCTTAAATAGCATTCATTGAATTCCATTGAAGCACTCATATGAAGAAGGCGGGGTTAAGTTTTTTAAATTGACATGAAAGTTACTTTTTCCGAAAGATAATCTTTTGGCATTATAATAAAAATATGATTTCTATCATATGACCGCCACGGCTGGCTCGGACATAGTCTAATCTGGAGGTCCAATTTTCGATGACTTTATCCAACATTTGTGGCCGTATATCGGCAATAACGCGGCGAATGTTGTTCTCCAAGTAGTCAATCGTTTCGGGCTTATCGGCGTAGGCTAGTGACTTCACATATCCCCACAAAAAATAGTCAAGTGGCGTTAAATCGTATGATCTTGGAGGGCAATTAACGGGTCCGTAATGTGAAACTATGCGGTTACCAAACGTTTTCTTCAATAAATCAATTGTGATACGAACTGTGTGACATGTTGCGCCGTCTTTTTAAAACCACAGCTCCTGCGCATCATGGTTGTTCAATTGATGAACGAAAAAGTCAGTAATCATGGCTCTATAGTGGTCACCGTTGACTGTAACGTTCTGGCCAGCATCGTTTTTAAGGAAGTACGGACCAATTATTCCACCAAACCATAAAGCAAACAGTAAGTTTTTGTGGATGTAACGGTGTCTCAACATACACTTGAGGATTATCATCACTCCAAATACGGTAATTTTGTTTATTGACGTATCCATTCAACCAAAAGTGAGCTTCATCGCTAAACGAAATTCGTTTATGAAAATTGGCATCAACGGAAATCTTGTTTTGGGCCAATTTGGGCACAATTTTGAATCATTGTTCAGGCGTCACTCTGTTCATCTTGAAATGCCAAACCAAACTAAAAATAAACCACTTGACAGCTGACAAAATGGCCGCCAGTTAAAATAGTGTTGCCAGCTTAAAGTTCTATACCTCTTAAAAAAAACACCCTTTATGCACATTTTTTAAATTTTAAGATGAAAGAGTTCAAAATCCTTTTTTCTCTTAATGTCTTACTCCTTCTTCTTCTAAATGCTTCAATTAAAAAATTGCATCACTTGGAGACTTCGACTTAAAATTGTCCAGTCACAATTAATTTGACATCGAAAAGTGTTTAAACATGTTTGTCCCCACCCCATTCACTTTTTATAGCAATCAAATTAATGGAATATTTTGCGAATGCATGCATTCTTTGGAGTCTTTTGCATTCTTTTGCATTCTTTGCGTTCTTTTGCATAGTTTTATCACATGGAATACAAGGAGTAAATTGGGATGTTGTCATGTAACTGGGAAAAAATTTTAATAGGGCCAGGTCACGTAATGTTCATGAAGAACAAAAACAATGTAAATAATGCAAAAGACCACAAAGAATGGAGGCATTCCCAAAAGATTGCATTCGATTGATTGTGTAAAACTAATGGGGACAAAATGAATACAATCTTCTCGATGTCAAATAGTGATTGCATAATTTGATGACGAAGTCTAAAAATGAAGTGAATGAATGCAATCTTTAATAAAATTAAAGTCATTAAAGATTACATTCAAAAAATATTGCATTCGTTTATAACCGTGGTGCAAGTGATGTGTTCGACGCACAGAATTATTATTTGTGAAACCGAATTTCTAAAATTTGGCAACGTTATTGAAGCGTGCGTATATCATCACTATAAAATTGCAATAACTACTGAATTAATATGGCACTGACAGACAGTTTGAAATATGACATTTGCTTTGACAGATATGACTATACCTATCTGAAGTTATTTTACCGGTTAACAAAAAAAACACTCATTACAAATAAAATCTTTAATATTCTTTAAGTTTCTTGTACTATTAGAGCAAGTTCATGCCACATTTAATTATAAGTTAAAAAAAAAAAAAATTCTAACATTAAAATTATAAAAATTTCTTCTTATCTTTTCAGGTAAGTCTGGCCGATATATACATACATACAAAACACATCTATCAGTATATTTTGATAAATTATTCCCGGGTGGTGAGTTATCTATCACATTTCTGACCCAAAAAAAAAACAACATTTACATACATATATAAAAACCAGTAATCTATAAAATATTTGCTACATCATCGAAAAACAATCCTAAATCGATTGATCCAAGTTTAACAAAGAACAAAAAAGAGTAAAAAAAAAAACAAACAACGCAAATCAAATGCTCATTTGTTCTTACCTCCGAACACACATAAATATGTGTGTTGTTTTATATGGTTCAACACATGAAAAAGGTCAAAACAAACCAGTTTGTTTTATACCCCAAACAAAATTTACATAAAAATACCTTTAGCATAAAAATGGCATATTTCCTTTAGGATTACAAAGGAATTAGAGGGCATGTAGTACCTACAAGTAGGTAGATATATGTATATTACCGCAAGGCGATTATATATGTTTCAAACCACCCTTGCATACATATATCTATTGGAAAACCCCTCTCCAAAAAAAAGGTGACCTTCTGACGTTTTATCGAAAATCCCTTAATCCATATTATTTTTGCAAGAAGCTATTTAAATAAGTATTTGTTTTATTTTTTTTGTTTTGGATAAAATATTTTAAAATACCACACTTGACATTGAAGATAGTATAAATATCTATACTGTATTTATTCTTTTTTCTGATTTAGAACATTATGTGTAGAGGGTGGCGCACAATATTAGCGTTGTGTTTTAGTTAATGAATAAGTTTTTTCTTTGTGATTTTATTTAAACTTTTGCATTTATTAACCTTCAGCTTATAAAGGGTCTTCTAATATTGACTTTTTTGCAGTTGATAGCGGCCATATTGTTAAAGTTACATCTGTCAAAATATGGCTGTCATTTATTCAGTCTGTTTTGCCAAATCACCATGGACGGATATAACGTTCAACAACACGTGCAAATGATAAAATTGTTTTATCAAAATGGATGTTCTATTCGCGCGCTTCACCCATTTTACGGTCGCTCTTATCGTCCTGCCGAGAGGCCTATACATTTGAGTCGGTTGGTTCAATAAACGATCAACCAACATCCGTACGAAAAAATCCCCGCTGTCCGTGAGTCGCTCACAAGAACTTGCCTTTCGCAGACCACAACTTGGCAAATTTTTCGCCGTGACTTGGACCTGCACCTTGCACAAAATTCAACTGACCCAGGAGCTGAAAGTAAACTACCATAGCCAACCACGTGTATTCGCTGAATGGGCTCTGGAGCAGTTGGAAGAGCTGACTCTTACTTTCATCTACCCTTTATGTAGCCTCAAAGAAAAATATCTAATGTCGTTTAATCGGGTGAAAACGGTGACCAATTTTGAAAATCCCGATATTAATCGATACAAAACAATCCCCTCTAGGCTCAGAAGAGCCATAGTTTGCCGAGCTATATTAGCTGTGGCTCCATCTTATTAGAACCTCTATTCTCGATTGTAAAATTCTTTGAAAGGTCGATTAGACATAAGCAGCAACTGCTGAGAAGTTGTTTTTGTCAATAGGTATTTTTTAGCATCCGAGCAATGTTTACCTCATTTTGAACTGCCCGAAGTCTTCCGGCACGGGAAAAACCACAGTCGGGAAGTAAATAGTCATTATAAAGGTCAACTAGCTTCACTAATTGTTCAGCCATAGGTTTTTTTTACGAATTTTTAAAGATCATCGTATATTGTAACCTTTAACTTCTAAAAGTATAGTTGACCATTTATGTATGTAGACTCAGTGACCTTTTGAGTTGGTATATTATTTTGCGAATATCCCACAAATTACACTTTTTTTGCGAATATCCCACATATGGGGTTCTTAGATCCAGCCACCCTGTAGGGATATTGTTTGCAATTTCTCTCAAGCCCTCAGTAGGTAGGTATGTGAATTGGAGGTGATTGTTGTCTTATGCACCTTAAGAGTGAAATATTCCGCACAATTGGAAACCATTTCATGCTTCATTAATTCTGGGAAGTCTTTTCTTTTCTGTTTTTTTGTTTATTTGCTTTTTACCCCAGCTGGTGGTGTTGCTTCTGATTTTGTTCTTCTTCATTTCCTTTTTATTGCAATTTTTTTTCAACTGAATTCTATTTTCTCTATATCGATTATGTTTAGCTATAGTTGTTGTTGTTGCTTGCCAGAAAAAGTCCTTTGCATTGAGAAAATGTGAATTGGAGAAGAAAATTCTCACTACCCGTCGAATAACAAGCCTGGGTAGGGTATAGCTATAGCATGAAATTGTAACGTAACATCCTTGAGGCTATACCGACTATGGGAAATCAATTATATCCTTGTTGGAATAGGTATAGTCTCCCGCTTCCTAGCTTTGTCTATATGGTTTCAATCTAAGCCCAAAGTAGAAAGAGGTAAGACCGAGAAGTATAAATTGCTGAATGAGAATGGATATATGTCGATAAGGATGAGCCATGCTGTGTCGTATAGTGCAGTTTGTACACCGACCACTGGAACTGGAGGACTGACTGGGACTGCAGCCGAGCCGTAGCGGTGCGGTGCGTTGACGATAAAACTAGAATGATTCGTTTTACTTTTTTCTATTTTGTTTTAAGTTTTGTTGCTTTTCTCTCTGCTTGCTGCTGGTTGCGTCCTTTCCTGCTGTGTAACATGCAATTCAAATCGAGTGAAGTTGTATATGCGGTATGGTGGATTTGTTTCTTGCAATGCGAGCAAGTGCATTTAGGATTTTCTTTCCTGGATCCTGAATCCTAGAGCTGGTGCTGGTTTCATGATTTTTTTTTGCTTTTGTGTTGTGACTTAGTGAGTTCGTGTCCTGGAAAGCTTTTGTTGTCGAATGTCGATATTTGTTGGCATGATTGTTGTTGAATACCAGGTATAGGTATTTGTTGATTCTCTATTTCTCGATGTAGTAGGTATATTCGATGTAGATGTGTCGTGGATGACTCAAAAGCTATTGAAATTCTTGTCTTTGACATGCATGAGTATTTTTTGTTTCTTTTGAACATGACAATCACACATAGCTGAGATGTGTTGTATAAGGATTGATTGCGTTCGTTGGTGCAATTTGTGTTAGCATTTGAATTTGCATGTAGACATATTCATGTTAAGGATTTTTTTTTTTTTTTTGAACTTAGAAAGGTATGAACAGATTTAATTTTTAGCTGTTTGGACTATTAGATAAGGATGATAACAAGGGGGAAAAGATAGACGATCTTAGTTGGAGTTATTTTCACTTGGATATGGCTTCTTTTTTTTCATCAGTTGAGGTTTTCATTGTACAAAAATGTTCTTCTCATCCCGGCTATTGCACTTGAAATTAATAGTTGTTGACTATAGTTAGAACCTTTTCAATGCGCAAGGTAGGTAATAAGGTTTTTAAAATACGTATTCATTAGGTGTGTAGTCTTTATTCAAACTATTAAATTAAGGGCCGTTTGCTGAGCCAAAACTATAATTTTGAACTTAAGTTCATCTTTAACTTAAATATTTAAGCTCTTCTCAGCAATTGGGCCTCAATCAGCCAAGCTCGTGTAGAATCGGGGCCTATGTGTAAATTAAAGGTACCCACAGTTTTATGAAAACTGAATTATCTTGTTTCCATCAATCGTTAAGCATCTTACCATGTCACCAAAAAGACTAGCAATATTTCATGATAGCGCGTGAAAACATTACAAAATTGTGGCGAAGTTTTGGTGAACGAAATGTTAAGAAATGGGTTTCATTTAGCCGATTAAGATAATGGACTTTGACTTCCTTCTACTACCTCTTCTTACGTGAAGACAGTGGGACTGCTATATAATATGTTAGTGTGTTTATTTGACACAGTTACGTTGGCCCTATGCCCAAAGTTGTGTTCTGAATCAAAATTCTATCATCATCGTCGGCTCGACAACCGGGGTCCGGTCCTGGCCTCCTTCAACAAGTCTCTCCACCCATCCCGGTCTCGAGCCGCCGCCATCCAGTTGCGCACCCCAAGGCTCCGGGCGTCCTGGTCTACGCCATCTCTCCAGCTCAAGCATGGTCTACCAAGCTGTCGTCTACCATAGAATGTACCACAAAGAACTTTCCGAGCAGGTTCCTCTCGCTTCAAAATTCTATGCAAATTGTAAAACACACTGAGTGATTTTAAATGCAATTTGAATGAAGTATTACATTTCATACAAATTTAAACTTTCCACTTTCAGTTCACATTCACTTGTGATCAAATATGTATAATGTGGAATTCAACAAACAACTAAACTGTCTATCATTCTCGCCTAGTGGTGGGTTCCTATCAAGAATATAGAGACAAGAAGATCCAGTTGACACAGACCAATAATAAATGGTATGACGAATGAAAGAGTGACGCTATTGTGGTGTCCTTTTTCAGGGCCTTTCCTTATGCGCTTCCTATTTTTAAATTTAAATAAAACAAAGTGTGTGTGAGATTTTTTTTTGTCGTTTGAAAGACCTATCGATGCCATTATTTTTGAATATGCTGCATTCAAAGAATTGCTTTTTTCCATTTCACTTCAATAGTGGTGTTTCATACAGCCATTTAAAATGCCCAAGAATACTACTTCATACAATCCCCTCACTACAGCTTGCTGGAAAGACAACGAACAACTGAAGTCGGCGGTTGTCTATAATAAAAAGAGTGCTTATAGGAGGTACTTAAACGAATATTGTATCCGTTCAGGAGAGTGTTTGCAAAGATTGCAAAGAGGGGAAAGATCTTGGTTGGAAGGCTTACGAAATTCAGCTTGCGCAAGAATTGAAGCGAAATGCCCACCGCTTGCGTCGAAATTTCGGTGAATGGGCCAAAATCAACTGGCATTCAATCTCTTGTTTATCCTGTTGTCTTATCAAAAAACAGTTTTCAGCTATGAAGCTCATTTTTGCCTCAATGGGTTTGTCTTGTCAATAAGCAAAATTTTCACACTTGGAAGGAAGATAAGTAATCATCCACATGAGGATTTCTAAACGCCGCTCCGTAACATCCCCAAAAATGCACAGTTTCGTGCGGTCTGTGGGCTGGTAGAGTGATGGAGTCATAGGACCATATTTTTTTTCAAATGTTTCATAATCAGCGTATTACGATTAATGACTTTTTCTTCGGCGATTAAGTGGCATACAATGTTTTTGACGCCTAACTTTTTCCGTCACCATTTGCTCTAACATGTAAGTTTATGCGGTATAGTCTGTTAATACAATTGTCTTAACACAACCCCGTAAGAGTTGCGAACTTTAAAGTAAAAGCCGATTGCACTCAACGAGTTAGAAGGAATGTAAATGATGCAAACAAATATTTGCAGGAAAGAAGTTTATCTTGACTCTATATATGACTCAGTTCTCCATTTTTCTTGACATTTAATCTTTGGGTGACAAGCAACATTTCTGAGTGACAGAGAAACGTTGCTTTGCAATTCAAATCTGTACTATTTTTGTATCGAATAATGAGCGAAAAAGATCTCCGGGGCAATTGCAATGTTTACAAACGTTACTTATACCCCTCCCACACGAAACATCGATCTGCCATGTTGACGAAGTAGTTCGTTCTTGTATGGGCATTCACACGGCAATACGTCGACGCATCATTATATGTCTAAACCAGCTGTCAATTTGAATAGTTGTCAATTCTAACTAGTTCGTTCCTTTTTACACACCACATAAGCATATACTATTTCGAACTTGGGAGTTCGAAGTACAGAATCGACGAACTTTCGACTTTTCAAAGTTCGTGGCGTGTGTTCAGGGTATTAGCATTATTAGGATTTTTTTTTTCACGATTACCTGTCAAGAATATTGTCGATCAATGAATAGCCCGTTGTCGCTCAGTAGCTCTGTTGCGGCTTGTATTATTTTTGTCCAAAAGTGGCACGATGATAAGTTAAATTCTTTAGATCAAAGTTAGCAACTTTTATTGGGCTCTTAGGTCGTCATTTTGATCTCTTTTTATTAGACCAATTGCAGGTTTTGAAGAACTGCGCCTTATCACGGATAGAAATGTTTTACATTTTAGAAATGTAAAATAAAATTCGAAAGCAACAAATTACATGGAGAGAGCCCGGGTGCCATTTGTTCGAATTTTCGAAGAACTTCAAATGAGTGTAATCAGCATCAGCAATATGTCGTGTTATAGTCTTCATTACATTTCACTGCAAATGTTTTGGATTACGATTGGCCTCGTATAAATACTTAAAATCTTTAAAGGTTTCAAATATTTAGGTATCTGCCTTTGGTAAAAGTTATAGAAGCTTAATGAAAAAGTTCACAGACCTATTAAATTTTGATCGATAAACTCTTGGGAATGTACCCTGGACCATTGTGAATGCATACAATTTGAACAATGTCTTACCCCCACTGCTCGCAAGCTCATCTTGGAAAAAGTTGATTAGATCTTAAAATAACTGAATCCATATAGCTTAACGTCTGTTTTGCCTTTTCCTATCACACAAACTTCGAATACAAATTGTAGAATTTCTTCATATACCTACCGATTGTAACGAAAAAGCTGCATACTTACAACTTCCAATACCAATCTAAAACACTAAACAAACCTATATAACTTATAGGTTGTGTCATTCTTTTCTGAACTTCAGCCAGAGTATAGCATGACCAAAAACCAATCGATTTTCGTTTCAACGCTTTTAATTCCATTTTAGCCAGAACAACAAACTCGCCGAAGGCCAAAATACAATGATGATGTTTTTGAGCTCATCCTCTAGCTATTGTACTATTCGTTTGTCTCAGTTTTGCTTGTTTTTTTTTTTTTATATAGATTTCGAATCGAGAGAGTGTATTCACTTTCTCCGTGGTATTGTTGTCCTGCCATTGGCCTAAAGACTTGGAAAGGACCGTGAAATTGCATTGTGAAATCGAATCAGTCCAAACGACGGAAATTCGATTTTCATCGTCGACATCGTCGTTGTTGTTGTTCGTTATCCTGCCCAGTAGAGTATAGAAAATACCTATACACAGAACAAGAGTCGAGAACGAATCCCTATTATCTACTATCTCGATAGCGCGCGAGAATTCCCAAAATGAAAATCCCCATATCTTATATAGTGATAGGTGTATAGTACCTATGTAAGCAAAGGCTTCACAGGACACATCACACACTGAATTTTCCCGAACGTTGCACAAGAACAGGGTTTTTGCTAACTCGCCTCATCAACTACTCCTGTCAGCTTTTGCTACATCTATACCGCAGTTTAACTCCCACAGGGACCTGGAAGTTACGTTACAACACTAGGATACCACATCAGCAACAGACGAATTAATGGCTATGTATACAGTTGTATATACACTCTCTGTCTACTATAGGAAATCCAGTCGAGTAATATAAATAGAAAAGAAATAGGAACAGCAACAAAAAATCATCACAGCTATACTTTGTATATGGGCATCGGCAGGAACTAAATGAAGGTCCTTGATCAGGCAGACCATAGACTAAACGAGAATGGTGGGTGATTTACTGCTTCCTGCCGACATCCAATCTGAATCCAATTGGCAGCCAACTGCCAACTGTCTGATAAAAAGACAATCACCACGCAACCAGACAATGTCCGAACGTTACAGATGCTTGATACAAAAGCGATAAATCGCTGAGAGGTGTCTGTCTAATTACAAAAATTCAGCTCTTACCACGTGAAAAATTTTGATGGTGGTCATTTTTTTTTTTTTTTTAAATTTGTAGGTATAATACTGTGGGGTTGATTTTTTAAGCGTTGTGACTCGACTTGATGGGTGGAAGAAAAGGCATTATATGAGATTCATATCGGTGTTGTGTCGGTGTGTTAATTGCCTGTGATATTAAGATTTCCAAATCTGCATGTAATAAATGGAACCAAGTTTTATTTGATTGTGGTATATGCTAACAGCCCTATTTACAAAAATAAAAAACACTATTTGCGAATTGGCACACGTGCTAGCTGGCACACAGATATTGAACTTGTCCGCTTGATAACTTTTTCTTATTTATAAACATATTTTTGCATTATGACTGTAATGAAGCATTACAATTTCTTCCCCTCTCCTTAACTACGCATTAGTTTCCATACCTAAATTCCCTGCTTATCCGAAAAGTACCCATTGTACTCTAAAAACCTACCTTCCTGTACATAACCCCTACCTAAGCTACGCGCCTGCTCCTGAGAATAAAGTAAAAATACTTACCTGACCGGCAGCATGCTCCCATAGCATGTGCACTCCACCAATTACGATCGACAACTAATTAGCAAGATAACAAATAGCTTAATCAATGCAGACATAGAAACTCACCACACTGACCACCTACATACAACAACTAAGTGTGGTAGGTTTGATAAGAAAATAGACGAAAAGGAGAAAGAACTCCAGTGAAGGCAGCATCTGGACCATAGAGTACCTATATTACCTAGAGAATCGACCGGTACCCCTCTTGCCTTAAACACCCGCAAATTTTATTTGAGGTGAGTAAGTGAAAACTCTCTTAGTTCACTCTTTTTTCTTTATCCGTGAATCCGTGTGAATGGTGGATATAAAAACAAATTGGCGCATTAGTTCAAAAAGGTACGTGTCTACGGTTTAATTGTGAACAAAGTGGTGGCATTAGCTCAAAAAGGTACGTGTCTACGATTTGCACACCTAAATCGTAGACACGTACCTTTTTGAGCTAAGAAACTAGAGTGCGCTTCCAATTTTGGGTAGGTGTTTTTGTTTTTTTTTTTAACATAAATATTCAAAAATATTATTTAATTTATTACCCGGGAGCAACAATGACCGATATTCTTCATAGTTTAGGTTCATAGTTTAGGTTGACAAAAGGTTAAAAAAAGAAATTTGACTACGAAATTAATAAATTTCTCAATTTTTGAATTTAACGGATTTTTTTTTTGAATCCCTGGGCGGTCTTATCCACCTTATTGAGCACTTTGAGCAATTTGAGCGAAGTCCTTTCAATTGAAGCCATGTTGGTTCGGTCCCATTTAAAATGCATTGGACAACAACCCCATACAAAACTTAATGGGCATTTTCCTCTCAGTACAGCTTGTAGGGTGGAAGAGAACGACCGCCTGAGTCGGTTCTCTAGGTAATATAGGTACTCTATGATCTGGACGACGATAAAGAACCTCGATGGTGAATTTCTGCTCTTGAAAATTAACAAGATCCCTTACCCCTTTTGCCACTCACCCTCCAGCGATCAACAGCCTAAATGGTGAAATTTCTCCTGCCGATATGGAGTAAGATCTATTACCCTCTTACCGCTGCCCTTACATAGGCCATGGAGGAAATAGAGATTCAGCACAAAAGGTGATGTTCCAGAACACCGACGGTGAGCAATACAAATTAATGCAATACAAACCTCTTTCCGCTCGCCTGTTATATTTACCATGGCAAAGAACACCATACCCGTCCCTTTGTTCTTGATATATTTATTTATTTATGTATTCATCAAGCAGAGACACAGCTCTAATAGACTACTTAAAAATAATTAACAATTTAAGCAAAATATATCGAAATAAATACTAACCACCGTTATTAAGACTTAATAACAATCTTTTTTTAAACAATCTCTGCTTAAGTTTAAATTAAAATCAATAACAGTACATAACGAATTAGCTTGTCTTAAACACCGAGTTAAGGGTTCGTAAGCCATGACTTGGAACATGAAAACTAACCAACGAAAGCAAATGAGGGCAATTGATTTTGTAATTAATTAAATCGCTTACAAACATGACATCAAAATATCTTCGTCGTGTTTCCAAGGATTGAATGCCCAATAACAAACACCTTGTATTATATGATGGCATATCAATATTCCATCGTAAAATCCGAATTGCAGTTCTAGTGAAGCGTTTCTGTATTCTTTCAATTCTCATTGAATGGACAACATGCAAAGGATTCCAAATGGAGGAACAGTATTCTAAAATTGACCGTACGTAACAAAAATATAAAGATCTTAAGGTGAAAGGATCAGAGAAGTCTTTAGCATTCCTAGAAATAAATCCAAGCGTAGAACTGGCCTTAGAAATGATGTAGTCAATGTGGTTAGAAAAAGAGAATTTTAAATCAAAGATCACACCCAAATCTTTTTTTTTCGGTAACTTTGGATAGAGAAGATCCTTGTATATCGTAGGAATACAATATTGGAGACACACCACGGTAAAACATCATACTATGACATTTAGAAACATTCAAATGCAGATCATTATTAGTACACCAAACAGATAAGTTATAAAGATCGTTTTGCAGGTTTATGCAAACCGAAATAGATTTTATACGTAAGAATAATTTAAGGTCGTCAGCATACATTAGACAAAGACTATTAATAAAAACACTCGGAATATCATTGACAAATAAAAGAAAAAGAAGGGGTCCTAAATGACTTCCTTGTGGAACCCCGGAAGTTACCACAACCGAGTTTGAAATAAAGTTGTTAATTCGGACGTGTTGAATTCTACCAGTAAGATAGGATTCAAACCATTTTAATAAGTTAGAATGAAAACCTACTTTATGAAGTTTGGCAATTAATAATGAGTGATCAACCCTGTCAAACGCTTTAGAGAAATCAGTGTATATAACATCACATTGATACCCTTGTTCAAGAGCACCTAACACATAATTGCTAAAAATCGCAAGATTGGTCGAGGTTGATCTGTCACCGATAAACCCATGCTGCAGAGGGGAGATTATTTCTTTCACTGAGAAAACAAGCTTATTATAAACAATTTTTTCAAATAGTTTGGGAATTACAGATATTTTACAAATGGGACGATAGTTTATAACTTCATTTTTAGATCCAGATTTAAAAACAGGGTAGACGTAAGAATATTTCCATTGTTTCAAGAAGTATCCATCTCGAAGAGAGCGATTGAAAATTATTTCAAGAGGGGTTACAAAAGAAAAAGCACATTTTTTTAAAATAAAGGGAACAATTCCATCAAATCCTGATTGCTTTTCATCTTTTAATTTTAATAATTCATCAAGGATGTCGCTTCTCTCCACATATAACTGACTAAAATTGAACAGTTCATTTGAAGACATAGAGGGGGGCATTGTTAGGTAACTTCTAGGTTTAAATACCGA
This sequence comes from Leucozona laternaria, assembly GCA_932273885.2. Lineage (NCBI taxonomy): Eukaryota > Metazoa > Arthropoda > Insecta > Diptera > Syrphidae > Leucozona > Leucozona laternaria. The sequence goes on along the minus strand of OW026366.1, from coordinate 189,843,005 downwards.
ACGAAAAAAGTCAGCAAAGAAATTACAGATGGTTAACGGGTCACTAGATGTTTGTCCCATATATCGGACTGAATTAGGAATTCCAGTAGAACATTTCTTGTTGTTAATAAACTTCCAAAAACATTTACTATTTTTTTTCAGCTTAGATTCAACACTTAAAAGGAATTGATTATAAAGAAATTTGTTGAGAAAATTAAATTCTCGATTGCAACGAAGGTAGTTCATATACAAAACATTATTATCCCTGGAATCACGGTAAAGTTTAAAAGCTTTGTTTTTACGATTATTCAAATTTATTAACTTTTTATTGAACCAACAAGGCTTAGATTGAGATTTCTTTGGAATTTTAGGAGTATTTAATTCAATTGCCTCATTTAATAAATTCGTTAATATGGTAAAAGTTTCTTCAATATCAATATTATCAAAAATTGAAAACCAATTAACCCTATTCAAAAAACTAGAAACGTTAGAAAAATTACATTTATCATAGTTTAGAACATAATCAATTTCAGATGTTTGCTTTATATACTCAAAAAATTCAAAGCTATTACAAAGTACTAGATGATTATCAGTGTTAGGTAAAGGAGGAGGAGTGGGACTGTCGATACTCACACCAAATTCATTACCTGTAAACACTAAATCTAGATAACGATTTAGTTTGTTTTGAAAACAATTAATCTGTTTGAGTCCAAACTCACCTAGAGTATCGACAACCACACTCTCACAATCACTGCTAACGTTGTATGGAATCAAACATTTGTCATCAGGATCGAAAACCCAATTTAAAGAAGGTAAATTGCAATGCAAACAGTATTGCATGCAGGCCAATAGATGATGACGTCGTAAATAACAAATTACAACATGGATTTTACATTTCATCGCCTTACGGCTCACATTCGGTTTGGCCGTCGAATAGGATAAGAGACGGTCCTACAATCGACAAAGTCATAGTGTATCAGAAGCTATCATAGCGGTCGGTCACGAAATAAGACCAGCCAGCATGACTCAAGACTTCCCCCCACCAGTGGTAAGGGGTCTTTCAACCGAACAGTCAACCAGGAATCTTACCGGATTTGTCCGCAATATTTACCAGTAGTAACTGAGATTCTTACCGGAATTGTCCGCGATATTTACCAGCTGCGATATTAGCCGGTAGTAATCAAATTCGAAACCAACAGTACCAGGAGAGCGGTCCGCCGGATAACTAACCCAGACGCAAGGGCGTGCGCATTCGTTCCTGGACATTTAGGAGTTATTGGTTTGCTCTTTCGTAATTATGTTTATATTTCTTTAAGTCACTCCAAATCGAGCGACTGGTCCCATATCTAATTGGCTACTATTTTTTCTATTTGATACTGTCATTTTCCTTGTCAGTTCACTGCCTTGGATCTTATAGTCTCACTGGATAATGCTTTGATGGCAGCTTGGCTGTCCACGAAAAATGTGATCTCGGACGAGTTCAGTTTTTTCTTGTGAACTATTTCAGCCGCTTTTTCAATAGTGTAAATCTCAGCTTGAAAGACACTACACTCATCTTCACAGCTTCACAGCTGTTGTTGACCCATCAGCGTAGAAGGGTATACCCTGTTCACTGATTTGTGAGTTGGGTTCCCATCCTTGTCTTTCGGGTATCAAAATAGAGATGTTTTTGTTAAACTCTATTACAGGTGGTACGCAGTCAGTCGTCCATCAAGTCCGGCCACTGTGTCATACCTTTGCAAGATAGACAAATGACCATAGTAACTGTATTTCTAAGACCCCATTTCTTTGAGTTGAAGTGCACTTTCGGCTGCCGTGCATCTTATGTAATATAATTTCCAGCCCTAGATCTTTGAGCCCCCGTTATTCCTATACAGGCTAGTCTCTGTACTTTGTTCAGGTTTTTTAGATAGCTAACTTTTTCTACAGCCTTCCACCATACGATCGAACCATAGGTAACTATGGGTCGAGCAATCGCGGTGTACATCCACTGGATGACATCGTGTACCGAAGGTTAAATTGCATGTGTAGAAGGCACAAAGTGCTATTTTCATTATTTCCTCTGTGTTCCGTTTCCAGGTTAGCTTGGAATCAAGGATTATTCCAAAATATTAAGCTTGTTTGGAAAGTTTCTGAGGAATTTCATTAAGCTTGGGAGGAGCAAAGTCCTCTAATTTCCTTTTCTTCGTAAACAGAACTAGTTCAGTTTTTGTAGGGTTGACCCCGAGACCGTTTTGTGCTGCCCAAAAAGATAGTTCTTTAAGTGCAGATTCCATAATATCTTTGATGGTGGTAAATATACTTAGCCGATATCAAAATTACTATGTCGTCTGCATAGGTCACATTTTAATGCCCTGATTTCTAAATCTTGTAAGAATTTTGTTAACAATGAGGACCCAGAGGTGTGGTGAGATTAACCCTCCCTGTGGTGTGCCTCTTGTAACTGTTTGCCGAACAATACGAGTATAGTATCTCCAAGTTGCGAGTTTATGATTCTACCATCGAGCATGGTACAAATCCAGACCACAATGGCATATTCAACTTCAACCTCTTCCAGAGCCGATTTAATGGACTCTGTTTTTATGTTGTTAAACGCTCCTTCGATGTCCAAAAATGTTGACAGGGTGTGTTCTTTGTACTCGAGACTTTTCTTAATTTGTGGAACCACTTCGTCCAACGCAGTCTTCACTGACTTACCTTTAAGGTAAGCGTTTTGGTTTGTTTGGATTGAGAATCAGATAAGTCTATAGGTAAACAAATTATTCTTAATTTTTAATTTAAAAAAAAACATTTTTGATTGTTGGCAGCTTTGTAAGCACTTTGGCCCATTGTTCGTCGGATGGCATGGCGCCAACCCTTTTTTTTAACTAATTTGTCATAGTAATGAAAAATTTGATTAAAAACTCCAAATTGATTTTTGCAGGAAACTAATACCCTTTACAAAAAAAAAAAACAAAATTTTCAATGCGGAACTAATTAATTGAATTTTTTTTTCGATTTCCTTTAATTCAAATTTCAATGATATATTGATTACGATCATTGTTGTTGCTCAACAATCTCTTTCATAACAATCTTTTCCCTGTTTGACTTTTCGTTCAAATTGTTAACACGCAAAAACCAAACAAGAATTTTAATTTTCCCGGATATTCGAAATTCTACCTTCATTCCATCCTCTTCCTTCCGGTTGCCATTCACTTAGTTCAAATCGTCCTTCTTCCTTTTTTTTGTTGAAAAAAAAAATATCCTTGCAAAAGGAACCGCGTGCAAAATTAAAAAAAATTCTCAAGTCTATCTGATTTTCCAAATGATTTATTATTATTTTTGTCCATGTAATTAGATACGGAACCCGCTGCCGCCACCGTGAACACAGCAACACACAAACACACACAAAAAAAAGGATCGATTTGGATACTTCCATAAAACGTCAAATATATTATGATTCTTTCAAAAATTAACAACAACAAAAAACATCCCTTCAGGGGCAAAAGTTGATGGAACAAAAAAGGTATACAAACTCACACCCTTATACATAGATTGTACTTCGTTTCCTGCTCAATTACCAACTCGTCCCTTACTTAACACGTAAACATATAATTTTTCAATTCATTTCAATTTTCAATTACACTTGTTTTCAACTTTTGACGTGCGCCATTTAGTCGTCCTTTGATGGTCGGTCAGACGAGGTATTTAGTTTTTTTTTTTTTGTGTTTCCCAGTGGCATGTGTGGAAATAGGGATTCTTTCGAAAAAGTGGGTATGTACTATTATTTCAAAACTGATGACCACACCCCACCTAATTATCCTAACACTACTGTATTTATAGGAGTATGGACTGTGGAAAAACTTCTAAAACAATTCTTGCTGTACCGGGAAAGGAGGTAGGTGTATTCAAGGACTAAATAAAAAAAAATAAAAACCGAATACCAAACCTTCGTGCACCACAACGAGGATGAATTTCGTGCCAACTAAGGAGGTTATACTCGAAGAAGTATGAGATAGCGTGTGGGCAACCAGAGCAGCAAACAACTGCAACACCTCTACGTCTCCTACCACTGCTACTCTGCTTCCAACTGGTTGCTGTCTGAATAGTTGTCCCTGCTGAAGTACTCTCGAGAAAGTTTTTTGCAAAAACCTCTCGTCGACGTTGCTCTTTGGCTGGTGGTGGTGGCTGGTTTGGTCTGGTATGTCGAAGGACGACGACGATAAGGGGCATTTAACTCTAATGAAACTATTCACATGCGTCCAATTCCGATTCCAAGTTCGAAGCTTGAATTTGAATTCTGATGAAAGTATAGGACGGAATCGAGGAGGGGGGTTAAAATAGGATTTCAAAATGAAGCCCTCTATTGCATACCTATACATGGAGTAATATTCTCTGATGGCGAAAATGTCGTTTCGTGACCCGGAAACGAAAGGGTTGGAAGATTTTTCCCGGCGTTTGCCTCCTCCCCCAGAGAAAATCTTCATCAGCGGGTGTACAGTACTTAATTAGAGAATGTTCTTTGTCCTTTTTTTGTCCTTATTGTTTTGCTCGTTTGTCTTTGTCTTTCTAATATAGTTCGATTCTGCTTATGTGCGTCATATTGTTTCCTTCTTCTTTTTTTTTATGTTGTTTGAGGTTATAGGAAAAGTTAATTTTTGGGTTGTGAAGTATACCTACATACATATACCTATCTAAAGTACCTATAGTGATGGGACTCGATGAATAACTTAATTGGAAAAATTAAGAATGCTTTCTGTGAAGTTCATTAAGGAAAAACGATTCGAATTGGAATTGAAATGTTTTGTTCTATTTCTATAAATGAAAAGTTTCCAGATTAAGCATTGGTTTTTGTTTTGGTTTAGAATTGAATTATGTATGCAGCAAGTGTTGCGAGAAAGTTGTGATTAAAACAAAAGTTTGGTTTTGTGTGGATAAAGTATAGGTATGGGAGGACTTTTGAGAGGAAAATTTGTAGAGGTATAAAGTCATAGTTTATGTGTTTAAACATTTAAAAGTGACAAATTCTGATGCTGACGAAGAGTTTAATTAAAAGAAATGTCATAATGCTTTGATTTCCAAATAAAGTTGTATAGGGTGTCCGGCAGGAATTTTTCAACTTTAAATTTCGATTATAGAAATACTAGAGGGTTGTATCTATTAAGCAGGAGGGGTATCATTCAAAGCACAGGATTTGCGGAATTGTCATGAGTCACTGGTCAGGAGCGCAACGTGCGTTTGCGATGGAGCAATATTTGAAAAGCCAATTACCCCGCTCGCTGAAATGGCACACCAAACTGTCGGGACATGTCGTTTTTAAACAATGTAAACGTTTTTGATGGCGTTCTCTAGGGTTGTTGGGCACCAGTAGGTATCGCATATTTTGTTTGTTAACATATCCATCAATATGAAAATGTGCTTCGTCACTGAATAAAATCCTGCGCTTTGAATGATTCCCCTCATGCTTACCTCAACGCTCTAGTATTTCGATAATCGCAATTTAAAGTTGAAAAATTCCCGCCGGACACCCTATATAAGGCTTATGGATGATGATTCGTGTTTTATTGAGTTTATGAAGTTTAACATTTGAAATTTTCCACTAAAGATCCTCTTTTATCCTTTGCTTGCCGAGAAGACCCCATCAGAATTTGCAGAAAAGGCCAAATTTATCGAACCGTTGCCAAATTCTGATTTCTACACCGTCCTTTTGGGAGCAATAGGACTGGCTCCATTTTCTTTGATTGTTGAGTGGCACTGGCACGTCATACTTCCTTCTAACAGGTTAAGTTTGCCTGACGTATATTTAAATAGGTTTATCGCACTTTTTAAAACTCAGGCCGAGGCGGCCAAGCGACTGGGCCATTTCCTGAGATAACACGTTCTCCAAACTTGGTTTCCAATAAATTGATTGTGAAATTCGCTGTGTGGCTTGTGCCGCCCGTCCTGTTGAAACCACATGTCCTCCAAGTGTATATCATCCAATTGGGGCCAAAAATATTCGGTTATCATTGAACGGTAGCGATCCCCATTCACAGTAACGTGCCGGTCTTGATCATCACGGAAGAAGTACGGCCCAGTGACGCCGCCGCCGGCCCATAAACCACACCAAACCGTAATTTTTGTCGGGATGCAATGATGACTCATGGAGTACGTGTGGATTGCTGCCTGACCAATACCGCATATTTTGTTTATTGACGAAGCCATTCAGCCAGAAATGAGCCTCATCGCTGAATATGATTTTTCGATAAAAATCCGAATCATTTTCAAGTTGTTGCTCAGCCCAATTCACGAACATGCGACGCTTCTGGTGGTCAAGCGGCTTCAGTTCTTGCGTCAATTAAATCTTGTAAGGATGTAGGCCAAGATCTTTTCGCAAAATTCTCCACAACGAAGTCACAGAGATGCCCAACGCCTGAGAACGAAGTGTGAGAGACACATTTGGGCTTTCTGCAACTGAAGCCTCAGCGGCAGCAATATTCTCGACACTGCGGGCACTTCTTTGTCTCACTGGAACGGGACCATTTTGTACTGCGTCTGTGGATTCAAATTTTTCCACTGGACGCTCAATTGTTGATCTGCTAGGACGATTATAACGACCATAAAATGGACGTATCGCTCTTAACGTTGAGGCCACTGACCCCGAATTTCGGTAGTAAATTTTAATAATTTCGACTCGTTCTTGGCTCGTTTATACTTCCATCATAAAATGGCAAACCTTACTGAAGAGAAATGTCAAAAGAGCGGCAAGAAATATGGCGTCGTTTGCGCTGTCCCTGTTGCTCTACTTTTGTAGCGTCCCTGTTGAAAAACCCTTTATATCGTGAAACGAATTGTTCTTCTCTATTTCTATCGTGAAATAAACTGTCTTCAAAAGACATTTTAATGTTTAATGAGAGAAGCACCCCCTTAAAAAATGCAACAAATTTTTATATTGAATGATTTAGTTAATGATTTACTTTGCTTAATAATTAGCTGTTCATCACGTGAGAATTTGTTTTTACAATTGGCGTTTTTCTTTTTTGGCTCTGAGCAAAGCTCTTTGAGCGATCAGAGCAGAGCCCTGAGCAGATTATCATCAGAGTCCTCAGATTTACTTATGAAACCTACTGAATCACTGAACTGTTATTTCATAGAGAATCCATTTTTAATTATGTGAGAAGTTGGCTTCGCTCAGCGATTTGCTCGGTCATTTTATTCTGAGATAATTGAGCAAGCTCTGTGCTAACTCCTATGAAAAAAAACATACTTTTTATGCTTTGATATGTCTAAGCTAAAAAAAAAAACATAGAATTTTTGACAGTTCCGTGATCTGCTCTGAGTTAAAAAGGAAAAACGCCAAATTAATCAATTTTATCGTGCGATGTTTTCTATGATTTTTAATGTATTTTTTGCTGAAAAACATATACATAAATAAGTTTTTCTGTTAGATCAAATGAATTAAGGAAACAAAAACAAAGCAAATATATGAATTAAGTAAAGTAAAATCCAAACAACATAGAAAACCTACGATGAAATTATGTACATTTCACAATAATTAATGAACGGCAAATTATTATTCAATAAATTATTCAATATAACAATAAGCTTTAACCCATTTTCGTGAGCCTGTTTTTTCTAATTTCAATGAATTTAGCAAATAATAAATAAATTGAAAACATCGCCTGACAAAATTGAAATGGTCAAAACTTATTCATATAACAAGTAATTATCAATTTTTGAAGGGATGCTTCGCTCACTTGATATCAGCTTATAAGGCTAAAGGGAAAGAAAGTTGAGACTTTTGGTAAACTGTTTTTATACTTGCTCTATAGGGCAAGTATTGGTTTCGTGTAAAAAAAACATTTTTTTAGGTAAGGTTAGGTTAAACTCTACGATAATCGAGAAATACAAAAAAATGGGTTTCGTCATGCAGTCCGTTAGTCTTTGCGTCTGTGCGTCTGTGCGTCCACTGTAATTTGAGCTAGAGCCTAAACGGGTGGACCAATTTGTTTCAAATTTGGTACAGATTTTATTTCATTTTTATGTGATTCCCTATAGGAGATATTCCAATTTTTGTTTAAGCTCATCTAGAACGGGTAGCTGCCATAAAAACATTTTGATTTTATCAAATTTTCTCGAAAACGGCTATGACATAGGTACCTGTATAAATAACCAAGTGAATTATAAGAAAACTGCGTTTTAGGTTTTTCTCAAAAAAATTACATAACGGAAGTAGGTATTCCACGTTTTTTTGAGAAATTGGTCTTATGTTTGGGTTTTTCGCGTATGTCTTTGCCATGGTTTAACCGATTTTGTTATAATTTTGCAATCTGATGCTTCTCAATAGTTTAAACAATAATGCATTTGAAATTTTTGAAAAACATTGTTTTATAAACAACAAAAAATCAAACAAAAAATCAATTTTTAATTCTTCTGATATCTTATCGTTAAATATAGGTTTACATCATGCATCTTCTATGTGTGGTTACACACAGTTGTTAATCAGAAGAGAAAATTCGTGCGATCAAGTCGTGCATATTTTTTAAAAAACATTCTAAGGGTGTTTACAATAAAACAAACATTTAGATCTGTAGCCTTAGCCTTTCTATGGCAAAACCTCTTTGTTTGCTGGGCTACAAGATGCACGCCCGCCATTAAAGTTCTTATACTTATTCTCTGCTTTCAGTTTCAATTCAATTCTCAAGCAATATAAAACGTGATAAAAAGTTTTCCATCAATATTGTCTTATACTTCATTTCTTATTCGCAATAAATTTTTTGATTTTTCACTTTGGGCCATCTGATGTGATAGGTATGTACATGAAAACAAACTCGTTCTCGCTCCTCTTTCCTCTCTCTCTCTCAAAAATGTATACAACAATCAATCGAACGCTCAATTAAAAAGATTTCTCAGAACAGCAACAAAACCTTAAAATTAAATTTTTTTTACCATCAATTTTATTTCCAATTTACCTTCCATCACTATGTGTGGAGGTATCTAGATAGTACAAGAATAAGATGAAGAAATGTGTAAAAATTCGCCATTCCACTCTATCTCACTCGCTCTTACCCCATAACTTACCCCAAAGGAATAAGATAAATCTTACAAACTTGCAATCTGCTATTTTCATTTCATTTACCCACACTAAGGCATACATACGTATATCTAACGTTAACGTACAACATAATATCTCGCGTTCGCGATTTTCTTGCGACAAATTTATCCTGCAGGACACTTTTCTCAGGGGCAATAAATAAATTCCCACGTCCCAAACATAATCCAAAAGGCGAACATAAATGAAACAAACCATCAACCCCCCCCCCCCCCCCCTCCCTGCTCCATCTCTCCTACACATAATAGAGGTACAAGGTATTATAAAACAAAGATAAAGTTAAATCGAAAAAAAGAAGAACAATTTGTTGCTAAAAGAAGAAAAGTTATTTGGAACCAAAAACAAATTCATTCTGAAGCAAATAATGTCAAATGAATTTGTAGAATTTTATGTTCCGAACCGAATGTTGTTATTGTGCAGTGCGAATAGCCATCAACGATTTTTTGTGTTGAAAAACGACAACATTTCATTTCATTTTCGTCCTTTTTTTTATGGATTTACACTTACGTGACAAATACCTACACTTTTCTGTGTCATCATTTCATTATTGTGTGTTTTGTTTCGAAAATAAAACAAAACAAAAATAAATAAACAAAACAGGAAATGAAATTGAAGTGAATCTTCATTTCAGAAGAAATACATGCACCAACTGTCAGGATAATTTAATTTAGGGTCAGAATGTCAAATTACTTTATTGTTTTTTGTTTCTGGCACGAAACACAAGAAACCTAAAAAAATCTTGACGTACAACAGTCCAGGTGATGAATTTTATTACTTCTTTTCGACCAGTCACCAGGCGGCAGCATCTTCTCAAATCAAAAATCTTTAATTCTTTCCAAGACGATCTTAAATGATTTCATAAAAGAGAGCGAGCTGGAACCGAAATGAATTGCAAACCGGCTTGGTTCCTTTCCTTTTGTCATTTAATATTCCTTATTAGAAAGATTTTGTTGATGATTATTTTTGTATCATGTTTCATTCCCTTGAATTAAGGACCTCACAATCTGTTGTGGTGTTCCTCTGTTCAATTTATGGATTACGGACCAATTGGCAGACCGGTTGTCATTGTCACATAAACATTTTGGTTCTTAAGGTTGGTTCTAATCTTGAGTGTGGTGACCATATTTCTGAAATACACATACCATAAACAAAATAAACACTTTTTGCAGTCATTCGTTGATTATTTTGTCATTTCGAGTGCGATTGGATGAAAAAATTAAACGTTTTGTTAATTTAATGGCTGATTGGTATAAATTAGTACAAAACGCACATATTGAATAGCATAAACGCGCTGTGCTGATTTAAGTAAAGGCCAATCATACTTTTAGGGCCGGTTTAACAGTCGACACTTACCGGAATAAGTGGCACATAAGTTTCTTATAAAGGGTCCGCCATCTAACGTTTTTTTTTTCAACTAGTGCTTATTTCGTGAATGGTAACACTTAGCTCATGTCTGATTGGACAGATAATTAGTTTTATCCTTCCGCTGAACGAATATGGTTGTGTATACGCTTCGCTAAGTGGGCCTGCGATCGACTTAGGGAAGATGCCGATTTTGCCAAAAAAATCATCTTTTCAGATGAAGCTCGTTTTGATCTTGGCGGGTAGTAATCAAGCAAAACTGTCGCATTTGGGGCACAGAAAACCCGCAAGCATACATTGAAAAGCCGACACACCCAAAACGAGTCACTGTTTGGTGCGGATTTCGGTCCAGAGGCATAATTGGGCCATTTTTCGAAAATGAACAAGGAGTGGCCGTTACAGTCAATGGCGATCGTTATGGGGCCATGTTGAACGAATTTTTGTTCACAAAAATTGAAGAGGAGGATATTGGCAAAATTTGGTTTCAACAAGACGGCGTGCGGCGCTACGTGCCACACAGCCGAAGCTACACTCGATGTTTTGCGCCATTTTCATAAAAAAAAAGTTATTTGGCGGACCCTTTATTAGGACTTTAGGCTAAGTTTCATAGTCAGCGTAAGTGGAACGTAAGTCACCAACATCAGAGACTTAAGTGGCACTTATTTAGGTATAGGTGTGCACTCTGATATTCTTCATTAATCTTTCAAATTGCCCTCTAAAGTGCCACTTTTCTGACTATGAAACTGACCCTAAGACGAAATCATAAAACAGATTTGTATATGTATTTAATTTTGTATTGCTTTTTCATATGTATTAACTGGTCTAACACACATCAAATTTGACCAAATATTTAGAAGTAATCACAGTTCCTTAATATTAAATAACAAATGCAAAACGGTTGGTCACCATAATTAAAAAAAAAAAAAATACCTATCTACCTAAACAGTGAACACAAACACGCATCAGATTATCTGGTGATAGCTATCGTTTTTGGTGTGATATGCGTCATTGATTGAAACTAAAGAGGTCATTTGGTGTTTTTTTTAATAAGAATTTTTGTTTCTTTTGATTATTTGTATACGGACTTTAAGTTAAAGATTATTGATTGTCATATACCTACATATTAAAGATTATTGATTCTCGTAAAGAATAGAATCGATTTTTCACTGAATGTGTAAATACAATAATCAGTTTGAATGACCAAAAATTAAGGCAAAAAATACTAATGTCCCAAAGGTAGTAAATTTGTTTGGTTATTTGCAAAAAAACATACGAAATACTACTTCGTCTTCGGTTCCAAGTCCAATTTTCGTTTTCAATGACACCCCTGCCGTTAGCTCGTTAGAGAAAGACAATTTGCTTGCAGCACAGTTTGCTGTTAATTCGACGTTGCCACAGTAAGTTTTATGACTCCTCCTTCGTGCTTTAGGGCGCTAACGATTTCATGCGACGAATCTTCTTTCGCGCTCGTGCAGTTGCCAGAGTTCTTAAGGACCATGATGATGTACACAAATCCGTTGGCCTGGATCCTATCCCTCCTATTGTTCTGAAGAGGTGTTCTTTAACGCTGGCAAAACCACTGCGTAAGATTTTCCATCTGTTCTACTCTACTGGTCTCGTTCCGAGTGGATGGAAAACAGCATTTGTCCAGCCAATTCCTAAAAAAGACGAATCTTCTACACCCTCTAACTATCGTTCAATTGCACTTTCGTTCCTTCTTCCCAAGTTCATGGGAATGCTGATTAATCATCAGCTTAATAGGGCCCATAGACACAACACTTCTGTGCACACCAATCGAGACACCGACACCAAAAATCAAACATTTTTCATTTTTTATGTCGGTGTCTCCATTGGTGTGATGTGTATGGGGAAGTGTCATGACACCGGTGTGCATACAAGTATTGTGTGTACGGGCCCTTAAAGAAATATCTTGAAGAACTAAAGCTTCTAAATAACCGGCAGTATGGCTTCCGTAGCAATAGGTCCACTGGCGATCTGATGGTATATCTCAAATATTAACATCGCTTTGGTGAAAGTAAGATTGCTGCACTTGATATTTCAAAAGCGTTTGATAGACTTTGGGATCAAGCTTTCTTATCGAAAATGCGCTTTTGATATTGATGTTTCTCGTCTTCGTTGGATTAGAAATTAGCTTTTGGGAACGCTCAAAAAAAGTCGTATTGGATGGTTTTAAGTATGATATTCATAAAATAAATGATGGTGTGCCCCAGGGCTCTGTTTTGTCTCCGACTCTCTTTCTGATATTCAGCTGTGATCTTCTATCTGCAACTTTTATTCCATGAAAGTGTTTGCTGACAACAGAGCCGCATCCTTGTCTTTCGGATGTGGAATTAGAGCGGCAGCGTATGATAAGCTCATTAAATTTTAATCTCGACAGTATTTTAAAATGAGGAATCAAAAAATGCGTAGAATTTAATGCTTCAAAAACTCAAGGCTGTCTCTTTTCATTGAAGCGGAACCCACCTCCCATGCCACTATCCATGAGCGATACTTACATTGAAGAAACCGAACAGCTTTTTGTTCTCAATATGTGCATCACAGACCAACGTCACCAAAAATTGCTGCTAAATGTTTAGGTTTTCTTCGGCGATGCAAGAAATTCGTCTCCCCTTGTGATCTGGCTGTAATCTACAAAGCTTTTATCTCTCCAAAGCTTGAATACAACTCTAGCATCTGTGCAGGTGTCCCTTTTACTCATTTGAATATCTTGGATAAAATTCAAAATAGAGCTTTAAAAATGATTAATGATAGCAGTACAACAGAAACAAATAGAACTGTGTAACACCGCCGTAATGTTTCATGTCTGTCTCTATCTCAACGCTATTTCCACAAACATTGTTCTATTTAAATAGCCAGCACCATTCACCACCTAAAACAATATAACCGTAATAATCACGAACTTACGAATGCTCTTCAGTTTACCCTTGAGCACCAATTTGGACGTAACGTCAAGTATAGAGATTCTTCCTTTAGCCGCACTACAAGAATGTGGAATGCTTTGCCTGTTTCTATGGGATGTTTTTTTAAGACGTGTGGTTTTCAAGAAGAAATAAAATGTATATAATTTAATGTTATGACCAAGAACTTAGCTTTATTATAGAGATAAGGATTTGCCATTATGTTTTAAAAATGATTTGGGTCAAGTGGCCACCGCGGCTGGCTCAAATAAATTCCAGCTGAGAGGCCCTACTTTCGACCACTTTTTGCAGCAATTGGCGCCCCCTCCCCCTGGCATAACCCCTCAAAAAATAGTCCAGCGGTGTTAAATCGTACGATCTTGGAGGCCACGCCACAGGCCCACGACGCGAGAGAATGCTCCCACCAAAAGTTTCCATCAATAAATTGATTGTTTCGTTGGCTGTATGACATGTAGCGCCGTCTTGTTAGAACCAAAGGTCGTCTACATCAGCATCCTCCAATTCAGGCACGAAAAAGTCATTAATCGTGGCTCAATAGCCTTCCCCATTGACTGTAACATTATGGCCGGCTTCATTTTTGAAGAAACATGGCCCAATGATTCCCTCTGCCCATAGAGCACACGAAACAGTGATTTTTTGAAAATGTAACGATGTCTCGACATACACTTGAGGATTATCATCACTCCAAATACGGCAGTTTTGTTTATCAACGTATCCATTCAACGAAAAGTGAGCTTCATCGCTAAACAAAATTCGCTTCTGAAAATTGGGATCAACGGCAATTTTGTTTTTGGCCCATTTGGGCAAATTTTGGAAGCGTTGTTCAGGAGTAAGTCTATTAATTATAAAATGCAAACCAAACTGAGCATAAAGCAAGTGACAGCTGTCAAAAAGACCAACTCCGAAAAAAGTATTGCCAGATTAAAAAACCACACATCTAATAAAAAAAAAAACACCCATTATTCTACCTCCCATTTGATATTCAGAACGTCGATGCACATCGGTTTTAAATATCTGAACATCGCCAATGGCAAGGAAAAATTAAACCGGGTAAAGCATTCCACATTCGTGTAGTACGACTAAAGAAAGAATCTCCGTACTTAACAATACGTCCAAAGTTGGACTCAAAAATAAACTGATGTGCATTCCTTGAAGAACGAGTATTACGGTTGATTTGTTCCAGGGGAGGAATGCATCTTTAAAATTTTGAAGTGACAATGCAAACTTGACGAATATAAAAATAACAGCTTGATGGAAATTTATATGATTCATGTCGATTTTATCGAACTCAAGGTATGAATTTGAAAAAAATGAAAATGAATTTGTCAAACAAACTTTACGACCGATTTCCGAACCTTTTTATTATATTTTCGTTGAAGCTCAGTTCCTCAATTAATAAACTAATCTGAAGATAGACTGCGAATCTATCAGTCTTAAAAGTTCCATAATCGGCTTGATTATCTTCAAATAAATCGGTATTTTTTTTTCTTCGCAGTAAATTTGTTCCTTCTTTAAAATGTAATTATTCTTATATGAACTTACTTCTAATCGTCATTTGGTCCCAGAACCATGACACTACAAGCAATACTCAACCCACACAGGTCACAGGACAAAAATGTTATTTTTTTTTCAATATTTTCCCAATTCGAATCTCTCAAAATTTCTCCAGGGAAATTTCGGGATTTAACTATGAATGTGCGAATATTATGAGTGTTTCAATTCTTTCACCCATCGAGTGCCACATCCAAACGCCACCATTGAAAAAGAGTTTATGGTTCAAGTATTTCTCTGCAATAGATTTGCTGTGCCTGGTTACACCATCAGCTCGGGCTCACATTGATTTGCATTTTTCTAAAAGTTAACACTTATTGCGGATGTTCATTGGTCAACAGTGCCTCCCAGTTAAATGCGTTGAATAGAAGTTCAATAATATTTAAGCCCATTAGGAGCAGAATGAAATTTTTATTTCAAAATAATAAGTGTCAAAATTAAACTCATAAAGCTCAGGTGGAAATAGTGTGTGTTAAAGAAACCATATACTTACAATAAACGGGCACTACTATGTAGTTCCCTAACTTCTGCACTAGATACTGGGTTAGATTGAATTGAGTGTTAAAGTTTTTTGGAACAATTTTTGTAAATGCGAACGAACCCAACTGAGAGACAAGCTGCTATGCTGATCCTGTTGCTGACTGATGCTCCTGGGCTTGGAAGTGCAATCATCGCAGGGAAGAAAAAACGAATCCATGTTAACATTAAGAAGGGTTGCCGTTCGCCTCGGTCGTGCTTCAGTTGGCAGCGTGGGATCTGGATTGTGATTCTCTACTTTTTGACTCCATTTACATTTCTATGCAATATTGCAATAACTACATCACTGTGGTAATTTAAAAAACATAGAAGAAGTAATTATAAAGTTTGGGAATTTGCAAATACCCATACCTACCCACACACAAATGAAAATAAAAATATATATATAAATAAAGTTTGGAAATGTTATCCTTAGAAAAAGAGGACATTATAGAGTTTATGTTAGTGTCCTAGAGTGTACAGAGGGATGTGATTGTAGTTGGATGGAGGTTCCACAACAGATTTCGCATTTATGAAAAGTTTGTGGTTTAGAAATTCTAGTTTTTATAGTTTGCTGCACTCTGAGTTTAAAGTTGTTTTTACCATCACTTTGTTGAAATGTGTCATTCTTGTTGGAGGAATGTCCTCTCGCACTAAACCAAAGATAGGTAAGAGGTATAAAAGTTGAAGTGAGTTTTTCGGCTTCTTTTCTAGATGGCATGATTTATATATAAAATTAAATGTAAATATTAAAACAATCATACAAATAGAAGGAACTCTAATTAAGCAAAGAGATGGCATGACACAATTTGATTTAAAATAATTTTCAAGTTTTATTGAGATACAATTTCATTAGATTGCCGGGCTAATTTGGTTCTATATTTTAAAAGAATATAAATTAAAGCTAATTAACATTTCACCGCAAAGTAAAATGCTATTAAGTTTAAGTGAATGGTATAAAGTTAGGGACTGTTTTTACAATTTTTAATAACTTATAACTTATTTAAATTTTGTTATTAATTAGATGCACTCAAGGGGTTATGACTACTTTTAACATGTTAAACGATAGTTCAAGTGTTAGAAAGAAAAGTCCTGTGAATGTCGCGACTCACGGTTAGTAAGTGTAAAAATCAACGTTTGTCTAAACGCTGGAGGATCCAAAACGGACTAGTTGGCTTGAAGGGAATCTTCAGATTTTTGTCAGTGAACGTGCACACAATATTTTATTATGCTGATTTTCGTAACGTAACGTGCTACATCGTAAAATGTGACCTCGTTACGTAGCACAGAGGAAAGTCCACGATTTTATTTCACTCTACCACCTGCATAGAGATGTTCACAGTACACATAAGAAAGAGTAAGTTATGCATTCCACATTCGCGTAGTGCGGTTTAAGAAAGAATCTCAATGCTTGACAGTATAGGTATGTTCTTCTGAACTCAGGATCTGAGTGTGAGTGAGAGTTGGACCCCGAATGCATCATATAATATGACAGATGGGCACGGGTGACAGTTGGTCCCTGTCCGCTTGAAGTTACTCGTTTTAGAATGGTTGAGCCCGTAACACATCTAACTAATGTTTATAAAAGATAGAACGTTAAACGCTGATCCACAATCGCCGCAAATCTGTGCAGAAGCCCAACGACTTAGCATAATTTCGTAAAGTATTGAATTACTGCCAATCTCTAATCCTGTATGAAATTTGCTATTGTAACTTAGCTTTTGCACAAAGTTCACACTATTAATGGGTTATTTTGTTTCGTTGGGGGGGGGGGGGGGGGATGAGTGTGATACCATATTGAATTTTCTTGTTATTATCGAAAACTTTTCTCTTCTATTTCGAAATATTGGGCGGAATACGTTCATCCAATTCGCAGCTCCTGGAAGTGAAACCAGCAAGACTGTCGGCTTTCAACTGCATCAGCTGTCCCAGCAAGGTGCGAGAGTAGCTGAATGATGACGCTACCGAAAACACCGGCCACTTATTGGCTGAAAGCACTGGGGGAGCTGAAAAAAAAAAATGAGGTCGCTCGGGTCCAAGAAAAACCTGGAAGGCCACTTCTAATTTTAATAGACCAAAGGTCTGGAATTACAATTGAGGTAGAAAAAAAATAGGAAAGTTGAAAAGTTGAAAAGTGGGAAATTGTGCTAATTGGTGAGGAGAGTTGAGGAACTTGGTGTATTGTTTGGAGGAGAAAATTGGCAGTACCGTGATATTAAAGGGTTAAGTATTTTCTTCTTTTAGTGATTCAATTTTATACGTTGTTTATTTTAGTCGGGTAATTTTCGAGTTATTATACTCAATTTTCGTTCGACCGAGCGATAACGGTCCATCTTATAAAATTTTATAATCTTTGTTTTCTTTAGAAAAAATTATGAGTTTTATTCCTACCTCGGAAAGTTTTTCTGATTCAAATTCTAATTGGTTTATTCTGATGGATTTTTTTTTCTTCCACCGTCGTTTCCATTTTAAAAGGTTAACAATTTCCTTTATGACAAAAAAAAATTGCTTGCGCCCTTTTTATTCTTATAATTATCAGAAACTACGTCCCTGTTGTTCAAACAAAATTAACCAAATTGATCAGTTGTACCCACCGTCGCTTCAAGTTACGATTTTAATTCACCGAACTCGCCTGAACTTTGTCCAGTTCACCTTTGCTCTATCCTATCTTATCTCGCCAGATATCATAAACGTTTGTAATTTATTCTTGCAGTTCGTGGTGTTTTATCTGCTTTTCTTTTTTTTTTTCTCGTGAATTAAAACTGTAATTAGATCTTTTCTGTATTCCGTTAAAACGGCTCAAATGATTTCTTTTTTAGATACGTCCCAAACATGTAAGCTGTACTGCAGCTTCAAACGCATGTATTTACATCTCTTATTAAAGGATATTTTTTTTTAGGCGAGGAACCATTGGCAATACTGTTTTTTTTTGTGACAGCTTACATTTACCATATCGCACCTCCTCCGGTAATACAACGACGTTTGTAAGTGCAAATATTAATTTTTTCAAAATTCTCCAAAAAAGTATTTCTTTCCAAAAAGAACAAAGAGCCAATTGAAAATATTCTATTTGCCTCCAGGGGGCAGATATGTTTTTGTACCGTTGCACCGTTTTGAAATTAATGTTTCGGGAATACATAGCCTTATCTGTCAGTTGTGTTACAAATTTCCAAGAAAAACTACTTCGATTAACTGTGCATTCCGACGCTTTTTATTTGGTTTTTCTCAATTTTCGGTTGAACAAAGACGTTAGTGTACGATAGGGTAAATCAGCGCTCTTCTGCGACAAATAAGTTACAAGATAAAAATTAAAAGCCTGCATGCTTATCTTAAGTACTATTTGCACCAAAGAAAACAGCAGATATATAACGACAAGTGAGGGAAAGATATTGTGCTGTAATATGGAAAGAAACTGAGAATTTTACAAAACACGAAATTTTAGTTTTTTTTCAAGCTTCATAGCGTCACTGGCATTGGTTACACAAAAATACTTTCAATGTCATATTTGTAGGCAATTTTATTTTCTACAAGTTGTAATACAACTTTTTTTTGCTTCAAAGTACACCAGAAAAAAGTTATAGGCAAAATAGTGAAAAAGTGCCAATTTCCGTTGGTTTTTTTTTTTTTTATTTTAGGCAACCAAACTTAATAACATATCAATAATGTATAACTACCCCATCTTTTGCAGAGTAACCCCTCCATTCAAGCCTCTCAACTGGATTAGGTTGAACCTTCCTCAAATTTTCTTATACCTATACCTTTAAATTAAAAAAAATTCTGAAATCGCATGAACTCGATTTAAATTTATTTAAGCACAAAACCAGGATTATCAAAAAATAATAGATTCAATAATCGGCTTCTATATGAATTAAGCTCTGCGTTAATGTTCTTTTTAGTTTAAGTTTTAGTTTTTAGCATCAAAATCAAATCGAAAATGCTTTCAGCTTTCATTAGTTCACTTAGTGTCGGCAGAAGAATTTTAATTAAAAACTTTCTAATCCATCATCCATCGCAATTCTATTACTTAAATATCAATTTATTTTAATCCATTAACCCTCCAGTAGCATCACCGCACCACACACAGTGGCACCAGCTGATGAAAAGGTATATAGGTATATGCGGATATAAAGGTACAAATATCTCTCAATTTCAACTCTAAAAACTTAATGAATCATGTCGGTTTTTTGAGCTGATTGTATGTGTAGCTAAATCTACTAAATATGTAAATTTATCTGCAAGTGATTTTTTATCCCATATTTGGTTTTGTTGGTTGGACACATGCATAATAAAATCCCAACCACACCATATCGAGCCGCACGATATAAAACATAACCACAAAACATGACCATACGTACATTCATACACGTAGACAGATTATACTTTAAGGATCATTCGTGCATATTTCCATTATTCATTTTAAAATCATAGTTTACAAAAAAAAAAAAAAAATGGCGGTTTCCGTTGCTGATACCTATTTAATTTTCAATTATCCTGTCATGTAGAGTTTTTGTTTTTTTTTTTTTTTGTAGAGAAACGATATAAGTCTACACGCGTGTACAGATGTTTTTTTTATTTATCGATTTTTCAGATCAAGTGATGAAATTTTATTGTAGGTCATTTCGCAAAAAAAAATGTCAGCACTATAACCAAAAATGCTTTTAATTTGAAAGGAAATACGTTGTCCGACATAACAACCGACAGATGAACATTATATTTACAAATTGTGTAACGAGATTTTTTGAATTTACGAAATATCGAATGCTCATCGCATATATATCTGTAAATATTCACAAGCAGGACACGTTTTCTGACGGATGTTGTCAACTGTCATATTTTTGTGATGCATGTATTGAGAGCAATGTGAATATTAACTTTTGTGTTGCGTTTTTTTTTTAAATGTTTGTTGTTACATATCAAATATTATGTAGGTATAAAATGCTGTAAAGGATTTTTAAAATTGTATGTAATTGGATTTTTATTATGCATTTAATACTTTAATAATTTAAATGCATATATACGCTTTGACAAATGTAAAATTTATTAATTAATTAATTTATGTACATTTATAGAATAAGTCCACAGTACATACATGCAGACTGCCTGAAATTAAATGTTTCATTTAACCGAGAAATTTAGTTTCAATCAAAAATGACTTTGCGTCATGTACACTATATTTAGTATTTTACAACTAGATAAAAAACCTGTTCAGTTGGTCGATTATGGCGTGCATCCGAGCATACGAATCACGTACCTAATCTTCTTCATCCACAATTTGTAAAGGATGTTTTTTTAGACGTGTGGTTTTCAAGAAGAAATAAAATGTGTATAATTTAATGTTATGACCAAGAACTTAGCTTTATTATAAAGATAAGGGTTTGTCATTATGTTTTAAAAATGATTTCGGGTAAGTGGCCACCGCGGCTGGCTCAAATAAATTCCAGCTGAGAGGCCCAATTTTCGACCACTTTTTGCAGCAATTAGGGCCGTATGTCAGCAATAACGCGCCGAAAATTTTCTTCCAATGCGTCAATTGTCTCGGGCTTATCTGCGTAAGCAAGCGACTTCACATAACCCCTCAACAAATAGTCCAGCGGTGTTAAATCGCACGATCTTGGAGGCTACGTCACAGGCCCACGACGAGAGATAATGCGCTCACCAAAAGTTTCCTCAATAAATTGATTGTTTCTTTGGCTGTATGGCATGTAGCGCCATCTTGTTGGAACCAAAGGTCATCCACATCAACATCCTCCAATTCAGGCACGAAAAAGTCATTAATCATGGCTGTATAAAGCGTTCCCCATTCACTGTAAAATTATGGCCGGCTTCATTTTTGAAGAAATATGGACCAATGATCCCCCTGGGCCCATAGAGTACACCAAACATTGACTCTGTGAGAATGTAACGGCGTCTCAAAAATGGCTTGTGGATTGTGATCACACCAAGTACGACAATTTCCCTTTTTAACGTACCGATTCAACCAAAAATGAGCTTCATCGAATATTGGACGCAGCGCGCGATGCTTCGGGCGAACCGAAACATTATTTTGGTAATAAATTTGCACGATTTGCAAACGTTGTTCAGGAGTAAGTCTATTCAATATGAAATGGCAAACCAAACTGAGCATAAATCAAGTGACAGCTGTCAAAAAGACCTACTGCGAAAAAAGTATTGCCAGATTGAAAACCATACGTCTAAAAAAAACACTCTTTATACACGCATTGAAGATGATTTATTTCGAAACAACACTGAAAACAATTGTCAAAGAACTACCTATACTCTATCCAACAAATCAAAATCAGTAGCGTGATATATATTTTTGCACCATATTAAATTGAAATAACTCCTCCACAAAAAGTGTTTGCCCGCCTGTGAATTTCAAAAAGCATCTGACACACAGGGCCGGACGAACCATATGTGCAAGATGTGCAAATGCACGGGGCGCAAAATTCTGGGGGCGCATTACCAGGATTAAGAAATTGTAATCTGATCTTGCGCAAACAAATATATACTGCCATTTGCATTTTTACCACAAAACTTGTTCAAATAATCCCAAAATAACATCCATAACAACTTTGCTAAGTTATTTCTTGCGCACTAACTAACATCACTTTCATTGTTGCAGTCAAAGAAAATTGAACTCAAAATATCGCAAAATTAAAGAACACTAGAACTACGCATTAAAAGTCTACCTCCTGGGTAAAGTGGAAAAGTCTTATGCATGCTGTGTATCAGTGTATATATGTATGGATGTGAATATAAAAAGAGGCGCTTTCTACAAATCTTGCATAGGGCGCAAGTTTGGCTGGGGCCGGCCCTGCTGACACAGACCCAACGTCCTATTCAAGGCACATCTGAGTGTGCACTGAATTGCTGTGGCCAATGGCGATTGCCTGCTGCTTGATGTACATTCAGAGTTACCCGTGTCCATTTGGTAATTCGAACAGCTTTTTTTCCTTGAGTTTCTGTTAAGGTGCTTTTGATTTTCGAGCTTTAAGATAAAGATTTTAATGATGAGTGTTATATCGTGTAGACTTTCGACAACCCTGTGAAAGCTTTAATGAAGGACAGATTTATGCAATTCACTGTAGCCAGATGAGAGGCAAACGTCCTATCTTGCCTACACTGCCAATTTTTGTTGGACAGAGTATAGAGCACAATTTGAAAAATAAAAAAAAATTGATTCGGGCCCTAAGTTGGGCGCCAGTTTTTACAATTATTTTATTTTGCAAATTTAAAAGTCCATTAGGATGACAAATATACTTTAAAACAGCGAACTAATAATTAAACGAATCGAATTTAATTTTGAAAAGAACCATGGAATTTATAAACTTATAGTAACATAATTCAACGCGTGAGATATGATCAAGAGATATAGAGATAAGAAAATATTGCAATAACACGACGGCAACAACGATCCGCAGCTAGCCCGCTAGTCAGCTGAGGAGAAAGTAAACAATTTATGTTGTGATACAAAAATTGTAAAATCAATTGATTCGAATGGTGTCATCCCAGCCCATCCCAAGACAACTGGTCCCCACTCAGCCCATCCCCGACTCTTCATCCCAAGACCCAACTTTTACCGTGGCAACTCATCCCGGAAATAAGAACTCATCCCATGGAAAGTGTGAGGGATTTTTTGTCCAAGACAAAGAAAAACAGCGCTTTGTTGTTGTGATTTAGTTTTTCAGGGATATAATGTATACATATTATGTATGTAATTTTTTAGAGCTGATTGATTGAATATACATATATGATAAATTCGAAGTTTCTTTAAATCCAGATTCTTTAAATGCAAAAGAAACTTTGCATAGATACACCCAACCTCCACCTACCCCTAATCTTATAGTGTGTCCAAGCAGCGGGTTTGCAGGGGGCCAGCATGCCCACCCATTCTTACCTCAAACACTTTCCTTGGGATGAGTTCTTATATTTATGGGATGAGTTGGACCGGGATGAGCTATCTGTTGCTATAAAAAAGAATAGCTTTTATAACCACCTGGGGGTGGACAAAAGATTTAGTCGCCTAGACAAAAGTTGACAGCCTATAGACAAACGAACCTGATAAACCCAAAAGTTTTAAGTTCGGGGTTCTGGCTTCATCACACAGCTTAAATCTTCTACTTGGTTTATGTATTTCATTAGTACCTACTCTATAGAATTGTTTTATAAAAAGTGTCATATTTTGTTTATTGTTTATAGACATGTTACTTTCTATCATCTCGTATGCTACTTAACTTATAACAATTAAATTATTTAATTCCCGCTTCGCAGCTATAGTTAGATCCACACCTTCTCATAAATAAATGTATACAAAGACAATAAGCGGAAAATAATACTCTGACATGATTCATCGGAAACGATATGCTCTGCCATATAAAAATATATCCTAATTGAAACATTATACCCAATCGATTTGTATCGCTCTCTCTCTCTCTCTTTCTAAATCTGTGCAAATTGTGCATTTGAATTAATTTTATTGTAACAGATGTCTAATGCGGTAGATGGCGGTGATTCTGCGGCAGGGCTTTGAAACGGCTGCTGTTTCATTATTAAACTATATGTATTTCAATTGTATTGGTAAATGTACGTGAGAATAGAGTGACCGCAAGAGGGTGGTTGACTATAGGATCACGATGATGATGATGATGGCGTGCAATATTAAAGTCTCTTATATGTATAAAGTCTGCAGAGGAGAGGATTTTAATAAGGGTACCAATGTGACTGCATTGAATTTTCTAATTGAGTTATTTTTGTCGCAAAACGAAGTTGAGGAAATCTTTTAGTATAAAATGATTACACTGGTGCATTTGTGCAACTGTTAAGAATTCTTAATGTTTTTTTTTCGAATTCTCAGTCTTTTATATAATTAATGGATGTTCTACTCGCATAAGAGCATTTGAATAAAGAATTATTGTGTGAACAAAATCTATGAAAAGTACTGCATTTCTGAAGTCTTTAAAAAAGATATAAAACTTTATTTTCTTACAAAAACCAAAAACTATAGCGCCTTGTATGCAAAGGTAGGTATCTGTGCTGCAAGGGATAGGTGGGAAGTTGTAAATTAAAAGAGTTAAAAAGAAACGTTTAAGAATTGGAACTTTATAACAGTTTTTTTTATAAAACTACTTTTTAAGCTGTCCCGCAGGGCCAGAGCCCTCCGCAGCTGAACACACTTCGGGCACCTAGAGTTTTGTTTCATGTCACACGAAGCACTTTAATGCAGGCCCACTTTTAATAGCGTAAACTGTTATAACTGCATGCATTTTCTGGTCTCGTCCATAAGCATGTGCTTCGCTAGGAAGGCAAAACGGACCTCTGTGAGATTGTGTTGTATTTCTGATTTACCCATAAGTATCCTTTTCAAGCTTTAATGAACCTTCGATATTATTAAATAATTAGTTTATTCAGTTTTAAATAACCTTGAATCATCGTGTTTAACTAAGTATTTGCTATTTTCCCATTCCACTACTATTCTGTTTTACTTACTTTGAACTATACCTGCTTAACTTACTATGTACATTATATTTATAAATCATTACAGTTTCCTTATGATCTAATTGTTAGCTTATGCTAAACGAAATAGAGTTCCTTTTGTCAAGTCAAACCAGTTTTGATCTGCATTAAAGAGTTTTAAATTAAATTAAATAAACTAAAAAATAACGGAGTAGGGGCAGCTTTGAAAGCGAGGTGCCTTTTCACATTGCTTATTAAATTTTAGCCAAATATTGGTTCTCTCAGTTATCATCTGACAGTAGCCGAAGGTGCGGTTTATACACATAAGTGATTTGTATTTTTTTTTTTTGATGGCAGAGTTTTCTTATGCTCTTTCAAGAACGATGTTAAAGAAGTCGCATGAAAGCGCCTCGTTGCCTTGTGTAAATCCATTTTTGACGCTAAATTCTCCGAAGCATTGCTGGATCATTCCTGGAACAGAAAAAAACGTTGTATGTATTTTTTTTCTACTTTAAAGCGGCTTTTGATTCAGTCGATAGAGGACTCTATTCTACAAACTGTATACTATTGGAATGACATCTATAAATTTGGAAAGATCATAGAAAACATTTACGACTACAACCAAGCAGCCGTATGGAATGGGGTGGAATTCTCAGACTGTTTTGAAACCAATATGGGAGTCAAACAAAGATGTCCTTTAAGCCCATATCTCTTCGCTTTATTCATCAACGATCTTATAGACTTCTTTAACAGGAGGAATTGAATATTCAGGAATCCTTTTCAAAGCTCTGCTGTTTGCAGATGATGTCATCCTATTTGCTAATTCACCCGAAACTCTACAAATGATGATCAATAAAATTGACATGTACTGCAAATTGTGGAATTGAATAGTGAACCTTAGCAAATCTAAAGTAATGATTTTTAAAAATGGATCAGGTAGATTTATCAAGGAAGGAGAAATGGTATTATGGCAGAGAACCGATAGAAGTGGTAAAATCTTATAAATTTCTTGGAGTTCTTATAACGTTTAACCTGAATTTGAATCGTCATGTGAGAAGTAAGCTAATACAAGCTAAAAGTGCGATAAGTGCAACATGGAGAAAGTGTTTCTCAAATAACCTGGTGTGTCATAGTGTTAAATACAAAGTTTTTTAGCCGTGGCCGAATCACTTATGATGTACGCTGCCCAGACCTGGGGATATGAAAGATGCGAGACCGTAGAAAAGCTACTAAGATATTATGTGAAGAGATGCTTTCAATTTCCGAGGAATACCCCAAAATTACATGATCACCATTGAAACAGGACTATCACCACTTTTTGTTAAAACTCTTAAGCTCCATGTAGAATATTTAATAAATGTGTTCGACACGCCAGACGTAAGGCTGCCTTTGGTATGGAAAACTGAGAGAGCTTGCTGAATATTGTGGACTGAACCTTGAACTAAACTTAGGAGGACAAACTAATTCAAGTCACATCAGAGAGGTTCTTTTTAACTTTATCTCGACGTTTGATGAAAAGTTAAGAGTCAACAACATAAGTGAAGCCACTTCAGAGCAATTTACAGCCAACTTCAACTCAATCCATTTTATAGGATTGTGTCCAGTTCTGAAGAAAGTAAGAAGAACTTTTCTAAGCAGCGACCTGAAAACCTAAACTGCGAGGGTAATCCAATCTGTCTCTTCAATTTCTATAAAACATCAGTTTCATATAGAAATAGAATAGTAAACAAAGCGTTTTAAAGATGTTTATATACAACAGTAGTTTATAAACTAAAGTTTGTTTATAATATAAGAACTTCATTTTTGTTGATATCTTAAGAAAATACCATTTATTTTGTTTTATATATGTAATGATAATCGGACAGACGGCACAGCCATGCCTTAACGATTTTTGAAAAAAAAAAATTATTGTTAATAGCATTTTTGAGAAACAAAATAAATCTTTATATCTATCTATCTATCTATCTACATTAAAGATGTCGGTGAGGTCTTTGCCGACCTTCATGGAGCAGCGTGTGTTCTCCATCGTCATTCTGCACAAACGGACGAGTTTGGCAGGGAAGCCAAAACTAAACACTGCCAATCTGCGGCTTTGAAATGGATGATGAGGTGGTAGGTATCAATTTGTATAGTTCCTGGTTTTTTTTTTTTTTAAACCTGCCGTAATGTGAATATTTGTTCGTTGGTAGACTTTCCTGGTCTAAAGCCACACTGATGTGGACGTATTAGATTGTTGACGAACGGCTTTAGGCGTTCACACAATACGGGCGAAAAGATGAAGTATGAGATGTTAAAGAGACTGATGCCTCTGTATTTGGCGCAGTTCAGAGGGTCATCTTTCTTGAGAACCGGGCAAACAATGCTGAGGTTCCATTCACCAGGAATGCTTTCCTCCGACCATATTTTTCTGATGAGCTAGTGCATACTCCCAACCAGGTCATCGCCTGCTGCTTTGAACAGCTCAGCCGCAAGGCCGTCAGCTCCAGGAGCTTTATTCGACTTCAGTTAAGATATTGCTATCTTCACTTTGTCAAGATCTGGTGGACGGAATTGTTGATCTAGGTCGTGTAGGTTGAATTGTGCAATCGGCCTGATAGCGGAATTGAATCGTCATCGCCGTTGTACAGTCTGCAGAAATGATTTTTCTATATAATCAGCATTGAATGCGTTTCATCTATACGATGTTCCCTTGATCGTCCTTGCAGGCTTCGGTTCGGGGCTTGTAACCTTGTGAGGTTCTTTTTATCTTTTTAAACTTCCGAACTTCATTGCTGCTACGACATCCTTCTATTTCCGCGATTGCGCGCTTCTCATGCTTCTTTTGTTCCATCGGAGAAGCCAGTGTTCCTCTCTTCTCTTTTGCACGGAGAGCTCACTTGCGGATCTAGTCCTCCTATGAAGAGCCGCTTTGTATGCTTCTTCTTAAGCTTCATGTGATTGTCGGCATTCATTGTTAAACCAGGGGTTTCTTTGTGGTGGTCTTGTGAAACATAGTACTCCATCAGAGGCGGCGACGGCGTATCTAATGGGTTCTTGGCAATGTTGCCATAGTAGTTCTCAGTACTTGATGCTGGTGGCAGAAGACTCCTTGAGAGGTTATAAGAGACTCTATCGGCAAAGGACCTAGCAATCTCCTGCGACTGCAGCCATCCAATGTCGAACTTCCTCACAGTATTTACCTGTTTTTGAAGTGGCCTGGATATCCGCAGCCGTTCATTGGGTACAACGAGGTTGTGGTCCAAGTCAAAGCGTAATAGGGCCAATAGACACAACACTTCTGAGCACACCAATCGAGACACCGACACCAAAAATCAAAAATTTTTCATTTTTTTATGTCGGTGTCTCCATTGGTGTGATTTGTATGGGGAAGTGTCATGACACCGGTGTGTACACAAGTGTTGTGTGTATGGGCCCAATAAGCTCCTCGGAATTTTCGGACATCCATGATAAACTGGAGGAGTGTCTTGCGTCGATTGCAATGTGATCAATATGGTTGACGGATGATTGATGTGGAGATTTCGAAGTCGCCTTGTGGATTTTTAGGTGTGGAGATCGCGTAGCTAGCAAAACGTCTCGCCCCGCAGCAAAGTCGATCAGCCTGAATACGTTATTGGAGGTAGTGTCGTGTAGGCTTTTCTTTTTGACTGTACCACTAAAGATGTCTTCTCTTCCTAGCATGTGGGAGCATGCTTGCATATCAGGCTTATGTTGGTGAACATCAGGCGCTCGTTTACATGTTTAAAACTCAAGACTTCTTGCCTTAGTCTGCCTCCAACGACAAATCCACACCCTAAATAGAAAAAGATGCTGACTTTGTTCTCGATAACAGTCGCCGGCCGTAGCAGATATCGCAGTTTTTCATCCTTCTTTTGCCCGGCCCAACTCATCGCATTTCTTGGATGGCGGTTATATCTCCTGGCTTCCGATAATTGTTCGGCTGCTCGTGGTCTTTTAAGGGACCTAACATTCAACGTACAGTTCCAAAATTCGTTGTCCTTATTTTGTTTGCTTGGTTCGCGTCATCAGTAAATCCGTCCGTATCCGAGGCTCCTTGTTGTTTTGCAACTAAATAGCTTTACGTGGCTGGTAAGTCACCCCCACGGCACGACCCACAACCTGAAGGAACAAATCCTTACTATAACTCCAAGTGTAAATTTAGGTATCATACATGAAATAAAAAGGTTTTCTTTGAAGAATCAGGAATAGGTAAGAAGGTTGGTAGAAATGGCGGATAACGAGCCAACTAGTTCGCTGAACCAATTAGCGCAAAAAGCACCGTTTTGATATCAAAACTAGTTTGAACCTATGGTTGAAGAATCTGTTAACAATCTAAAGCCCCGAGTTAGACAGCAAAAAACCGAGTTTCGTCTCAGAGCCATTTCATCGCGTTTAAGAAAGAGATCAAGTCTTTGATATTCAGTTCGGAAAGTCCGTCAAGGTCGTCAAAGAAAGCTTTTCCAAGTGAATAACTTCTTGCTTCCTGCACACCTGCGTAGAGTGTTCGAAGTTTATGCCTGCTGGACTTATATGTTCAAGTTCTGATGCAAAATATTGTGTGAGATGAAAACAGCTGTAACCGATCCCTTAACACTAACCGTAAGTTCCGGTGTATCTAATCAGATTTTTACTAAAAAAATGAAACATGCACTAACTGCACCAAATTGGAAATCTCTGCAATTTGTTAGATTAACTTTGAATTAGAAAAAATTCATAACATTCATTCATAAGTAGTATAGATTTTTTTTTTTTGTAAATTCTGCTCCTATACGAACATCGCGCAATCTACTTTAATTGTAAAATGTGTCCTAGTTTCTGAGAAATCATAAAAATAACTTCCTTCCTCTGTTTTAATTGAATTTCTCCCAAGAAATACAGAACGCCCAGATTGAGAAAGAACAAAAAAAAAACTCAAAGCTGCAAAATGTAATTTCCGTGTGAATAAGTTAAAAGCAAAAGCGCGAACGCCGCCGCCGCCGCCGCGCCGCCCATGCCACTGGCGCTCCTCTGGCTGCCGCATCTTCTCATTACGAAACAAGTAACGTCTGTTGTAAATGTTCAGCCAATCGTAACTAACTATTGCACTTGCCATGCATAAGTATCTTTTATAAAACACGCATCACACGCTAACTAAGTATAAATGTACATATCTCCACAGAGACAAGTACTTACCTACACAAGATTTTCCCTCCACTCTCGGATCCTTTTTTTCATATAGAGAAGAACATTTTCTTCCTTGCAAAATCTCATTAGCTATCACGCCTCATGCGTTCTGTCATGTGACTCGCGTAACATTATTACCCAGAAATACCATAAACGCAACACAGCAGGACATTAAAGTTCTTACTTCCAGAAAAGCGAAGAAAAAAGAAGTCAAATGAATATACAAAAATAAAAAAAAGAGAGAAAAACGAAAAATCTAATAAAACCTCACTTAGTTGGAAAAACTGGGGAAAACTCTTTCAATTTCCATCCTTAACAGCATCTTGCAATTCTTCGGAAATTATAAAGCAAAAAAAAAAACAAAATGAGAGAAAAGTGTGTGCACATTTTCACAAGAAGTCATTTTAACTTTTCCATTTAGGAATAAAAAAAAAAAAATTGTATAATTTTTTATATTTTTTTTTCTAGCGAAGGCAACCATCACAGCGTTATAAGCCAAAGCCACCCACCAAGATCTCATCTCAGAGACTTTGCGAGGAAGGAGATGATGACGAGAACGA
Source organism: Leucozona laternaria (assembly GCA_932273885.2). NCBI lineage: Eukaryota > Metazoa > Arthropoda > Insecta > Diptera > Syrphidae > Leucozona > Leucozona laternaria. Next base: position 189,812,415 of record OW026366.1, on the reverse strand, counting down.
CGTCGGGTGTCATAAGTGCACTCACTTCGTCTGACAAGGCAGACTTATATGCCTTGTCTTGTGTAAATGTATATCTTTAGGTTGGGTGGCTGTGATTGTCATGCAGATGAGGCAGATGGGGCATCAGATGAGGCAGATGTAGGAGCAAGCAAGCGGGACGCTGAAGTAGGTAGATTGATATACTAATGGAAAGTAGATGGAAGTGGTAATGCTTTCTCAAAAGTTCTTTAATTGCAATGACGACGACTAGGACGACGAAAGCGACAACAACGTAAAAGACGGTGCCTACACGTCAAATTAATGCGACTTGTTAGAATTACGGGATATTCATATTGCTATTGCATATACTGATGATGATAAAATGATAATGATCTAGATTTTTCGTAATTAAGTCCTTGTTTTTGTTCATTGATCACGCATGATGATAATTGGAAGTTAGAACGATGTTTGGAAAATGCTTTTTGATAATTAAATTATGTCTGACGAACTATAGTTATGGTTAATGTGTATGCTCTTATGGGTAATCATCCGTCTAGAAATTCGCTCCTCAAAGAGGCTTAGGGCTGTTAGCCCTAATCTCGGAGTAGGGTTCTTGCAATGGAATTTTTCTCTCGGTTGATAATTTTTCGAGTTTAAAATGTGAAACATATTGCATATGTTTGCATGTAAGTCAATTATAAAAAGAATCTAGATCAATTTATCTTAACATGTATACAGATGAATTTTGTTTTTTCTTCGTACGCGGATAACTGGGCTGAACATCATCCCATTTGCATTGGGATTTTTTTGTTAGATTCATAACGAATCAGTTAAACATACAACGGACCCGAAAAATGGGAATTTCGACCAGAAAAGTTGGAAAATAGTGAAAACCCGAAATTGCATACTTGCAGGGGTGAATGTTGGCGATATCTTAAAATTCCAATTTGTATGGGAGAGAGAAAACATTCGAGTCTAAGGAATGAATGAGTGTCAACTAAGTGGAACAACATTCTTTCGATTATAAGCTAATTAGCTTCTATTTCTCCGGTTAAACGGGCTCTGTATACTTCAAAATTCATCGATCGAGTTAGGTAATAATAATAAACCATTCAATATAAGAAATTTTTAACCCTTTTTGAGGGGTGTTTTTATATGAATTTGACAAATAAGAATTAGAAACATAGAAAAAATAGTATGACAAAATTGAAATTGTCACAACTACTTCACGACTAATGAACGGCAAATAATTAAACAGTAAAACATTCAATATATATTATATCCTTACCACTTTTTGATGGTTATTTCGCTAACTTCATATGAATTTGGGAAATTAGCAGAAAAAACATAGAAAGCATAGAACATGAAAATTAAAATTATCATAACTAATTCACGACTAATTAACGGCAAATTATTGAGCGGTAAATATTTCAATAGAAGAAGTTTTTACCCGTTTTTCAGAGGGTGCTTCGCTAAGTTGACACCAAATTAGCAGAGCAGCAAAAAAATATAGAAGACATAGCACGACATTTTGTCGCAAATATTCAAAAACTATCGCATTAAAAAATGAAAATTATTAAGTAAAAACCATTCAATTTAAGAAGCTTTTACCCATTTTTTGAGAGCAAAAAAAAAAACATAGAAAACATGGAATGATATATAGATTCGAAATTATCACAACTAATTAACGGCAAATTATCTACCTAACCTTTTCGATCCATGAATGTTGTTTCGCTGAAAGTTGACACTCATAAGGCATGACCAACACTACGGAATTGACATTCGCCTGATTTTGTCCCTGACAAAAATGGGATAGCCGAAAGATGGCGTTATGATCTCAGGCTCAAGTTTGACAGCTGACTATAATATTCGATCTTTCCACATTGACGATTTATCAAAATGTGGAACAAATGAAAATTTAGAGTCGAATGTAACCTGTAAATCTTTTACTCTGAAAATACTGTAAAGATGACTGGATTCTAGGGGATAAGAAAACTCATTCATAAAATCTTTCTTTGATATAGAAATAACAAAGCATTTTTTTAAGGCTATAAGTTTCAGGGAGTTTGACTAACACCAGCGGGATAAATTGTCTTAATTCATTTGAAGTTTAAGGCAGTCGCAATCGCTTGTTTCTTTAAAAAAAAATAGTTTAAGGTCATTAGCATAGGTATACTAAAATTGATATGGTTTACAATATCATAAATAAATATTATGAACAGCAAAGGACCAAGGTGACTGCCCTGAGGACACCTAAAGTACATCTAATAGGTTTTGAAGTATATATTCATAAATTTTAACTTCTTGCACTCTACCAATTAGGAATGGGCAGATCCATTGAAGAAGGCTTGGTTTTCAATAGATTCAACGACGAAAAGAGAAAAACATATTAAACTAGTAACAGTCGATCTTCCTGAAATAAATCAATTTTGGACACTGCTAATATGTTCCTTTACATGAAAATCAAGTTTGATTTTAATTAAACTTTCCAAAAGTTAAGGAATTGCAGATAACTTACAAGTTTCCCTATAGTTTTCAACGTTTGTTTTTCAAGACCGATATAAAAATTGGAGTCTAAAATGAAAATTTTTCTGTTCGTCCAGAAATATTCCAGAAGACAAAGAAAGATTAAAATTATTTAGCAGAGGTAGACAAAGGGAAATTAAGCACCGTTTTAAGACTAGCGCAGAAATTCGATTACCACCAGGTTTTTCAATCGGATTAAGGCTTTGTAATCCTTCATCCAAACATCAACAAAATCCGGCAGACGGCATAATCCATGCTTGTAATTCTTTTTTATTATTCCAAGTTTATTTTTATGAAAAAATTAATAAAGAAAATTCTAATCTAAATCTATATAATCTAAAACATCAACAAAATTCAGCAGCAAGGACCCAATATCCACCTTGGGCTGATCACTTGCGAAGGATTGACAGCATTTCCCTGAGCGTTAGAGTAAATGGATTCAAAAAAACTGAGCAAAGATTTCAAGAGCCTTATTAACCTTAGTAGATTCTTCACTAGGAATCCCAACTGACTTTCGTTTAAAATTAATAAAGGACCAGAATCGCTTTGGTTAATTTTTTAAGTTAATCTCAACTTTCATGACATAATTTCTGTGCGAGCCTACAAAATTGTATCTTATCCTTCGAATATATATCTCAACGAACAGTGGAACAAATCTTTACATCGTTTTGGCGAAAGTAAGATTATTGCACTTGATATTTCAAAAGCATTTGATAGAGTTTGGCATCAAGCTCTCTTATCGAAAATGCGTGCATTTGGTATTGATGAATCTCTTCTTCGTTGGATTAGAAATTACCTTTCGCACCGGTCAATACAAGTTGTATTGGACGGTTTGAAGTCTGACATCTACAAAATAAATGCTGGTGTGCCCCAGGGCTCCGTTTTGTCTCCGACCCTCTTCCTAATATTCATAAATGATCTGTTATCTGAAACTTCTAGTCCATTAAACTGTTTTGCTGACGACAGTACTCTCAGCTTTTCATATTCGTTTCTAGATTCACATCCATGTTCTTCAGATGTGGAACTTCAACGGCAGCGTATGATAAGCCCATTAAATTCTGATCTCGACACAATTGTCCAATGGGGAATCAAAAACCGTGCAGAATTTAATGCTTCTAAAACTCAATGCTGTCTCCTGTCGTTAAAGCGGAACCCGCCCCCCATGCCGCTATCCATGAGCTTTCAGTACTCGGTATGTGTGTCACAGACCACCTTTTGTGGAACGACCACATATTTGACATAGCCAAAAACACTACTAAGTGTTTAGGTTTCCTCCGTCGATGCAAGAAATTTTTCTCCCCTTCTGATCTGGCTGTGATCTACAAAGCCTTTATTCGTCCAAAACTTGAGTACAACTCCCATATTTGGGCAGGTGCACCAAAAACTCACTTGAGCCTATTGGATAGAATACAAAAGAGAGCTCTGAAAATGATAGGTGAAAGAACTATAACGGAAACATTTACATCTCTTGAGCACCATCGCAATGTTTCATGTCTATCATTATTTTACCGCTATTTCTATAAACAGTGTTCTAGTGAAATAGCCAGTTGCATTCCTCCCCTTAAACAATTCAATCGTAATACTCGCGCTTCTAGGAATGCCCATCAGTTTACCCTTGAGCCCAACTTCGGACGTACTGTTAAGTACAGAGATTCTTTCCTTAGTCGCACTACACGAATGTGGAATGCTCTACCCAGCCCGATTTTCCCCTCCCATTGTGATCTTCAGACATTTAAAACCAATGTGCATCGGTATCTCCTTTTCAATCCCCTCCAATCTACCTAATCACTCGTGCTGTGTATATCATTAAGGGTAGTCACAGCCCCTTTAGTCCGCGCTAAATTAAAAAAAAACTTTTATATTTTGGGTGAGTCGACCTCCAGTTGTTTTACCATTGAGGCTTTGAGACATTCTTTTTCAATCTAGTTGGTACAAATAAATCGAAAGCACTTTGTTAAAAAAAACCGAAAAACCATTGAATATAGGCTTCAAATTTAAATTTAAAAATTAAATTTTCCTGTCGAAATTTCCAAGGAAATTATCGAGTTCAGTGAAATTGGTCTCTAAGAAGTTATACGATTTTAAATATTTTGAAGGATTAATTGAATTTCCATATAAAGTGCAATTGCCTCAAAGAATATTTCCAACAGACCATCTTCGTGGCTTGTAATAGGCCAAACAGTCACATGAAAGGTGGCGCAAACTGTATTTGTTTCAAAAACCTCATTGATCACTTAACGAAGTTTTATCGCATGTAAGATTTGTTTTATTTATTTATTTATTGAATCTACCAGTAATAAACTTCACTGATTAAAAAAAAAATGTTCCTTAAGACTAACCTACAAATATGTTCCAAAATCTAACTAAGAATAAGTAAGTTTTCGGGTACAATATCATTCAACAACATTTCAAAAAATGGATTTCAGTGCAGTACAAATTAAAAAAGTATATTGACCGAGATATCGGCTCATTTGCACCATAATTAGTTCTATGACGCTGTGAGAACAATAACCGTCTAACGCTTATACATCTTTCAGGAGCATATATGTTAATTAGTGATAGCAAATTTGGCGAAATAATATGATACTGTAACAAATCTCTTACAATATATTTTGCATAATTCTTCTAACCTTCAATGTTCTTATACCAAGTTAAAGGCATCTTGCACTATATTCAGGCATGTGGGGCCATCTCATCCTATAAAAAATAAACCTGGTGAATATACGCTGAACACTTTCTATACAACTAGAATAAGTGTTATAATGCGGATCCCAAACTACTGCACAATATTCCAGAACTGGTCTAACCAACGAAGTGTACAACTGCATCAATGTTGGAAAATTTGAAAATTCTCCAGACTTTCCTTTAACAAAACCACACACTGAATTAGCCTTTGCAATAATATAATCTATGTGTAAAAAAAAAGTAAAACGATGATCAAAGATAAAACCCAAGTCTTAAAATTCAGTTAGTAAATTAAGATTGATGCCATTTATAGAATAATTGTAATTAATTGGGTGGTTATTACGATAAAAAGACATAACATTATATTAAGCTATATTTAGACTGAGTTTATTTTGTTCAGACCATTTAACTAGGAGTTCAAGAGCTTTCTGAAGAGTTAGGCAGTCATTTAACGATTTAATTTGTAAAAAGATTTTTGAGTCATCAGCATACATAAGTGATTTTACAGAAACCAAATTAAACAACAAGTCATTTACAAAAAGGATACACAAAAGAAGACCCAAGTGACTTCCTTGAGGGACGCCTGAACTTACCTTGAAGGCTTTTGAGTACATATCTCCAATTTTGACTCTTTGCTCTCTTTCTGTTAAGAGAGATTTAATGCACGATAGTAAACTGGAGTGAAAACCAAAATTTCTCAGCTTATTTAGCATTTTTAGCAATGTTAACGGTATCGAAAGCTTTGTAAAAGTCAGTGTATACCACATCAACTTGATTTCCGATCTCAATACCGTTAACTACATAGTTTGAAAATGATACCAAATTGGTTGAAGTAGATCTCCCGCTTATAAAACCATGCTGGTTTTCAGAAATATGTTCTTTAACTTCGAAACTAATTTTATCTTTAACAAGCGCCTCGAATATTTTGGGAAAAGCAGATAACTTAGAAATACCTCTGTAATTTCTTACATTACTACGACAACCAGATTTATGGATAGGCATTACAAATGATGTCTTCCATTCCATTAAAAATTCACCCTGTCGAAGCGACGTATTGAAAATTAAATACAGAGGGAAAGCTAATGATTGTGAACACTGCTTCAGTACGATTGCAGGAATACCATCAGGATCTGGATTCGCACTAGGACCAATGCTACTCAAACCTTTGAGAACTTCATTTCGATCCAAGTAAAGTGCGCCCATATTAATTTTAGCAGGACCAGATATCTGATTATGGAGATTACTTTTAGAGGAAGTGTAAACTGACTTAAAAAAAACTTGCAAATAATTCGCAGCTACTATGAGCGTCATCTGAATAGGTGTCATCATAAAAAAAAATAGTTTTCGGAAAACCATTGGTTTTTCGTTTCGAGTTTACAAAACTCCAAAAACATTTACTGTTCAATTTGATTTTTGATTCCATTTCAAGAATGTAGTTTCTGTATAGAAATTTATTTAAGCACTCAAATCTTTTCCTGCGATCATAAAATATAATTTTATTCCCTTCATTACTAAGCTTATTATAGTTTTTTGTAAGCCTTGTTACGAATATTTTTGAGATGGGAAATTTTCCTTTTGTATTACGGAGGTTTAGACAATGATTTATTCCCACAAGTCGGCACATACATATCAAACCCGTTAATAATAAATTTTCTAAAAGTTTTATACATTTCATTCAATTCCATATTAGCAAATTCATTAACCCAATCAATACCACCAAAGTAGTTCCTAAAAGCACTGAAATCGAAACTTCCTTAAACGTTGGGTATTAAACATATTTGCATTTAATTCATAAAAAATTAATTCCAAATAAAGTTTCTTTATGATGGATCGATTCGTTTAACAATGAAGTCGATATTTCACCTATATTAAAGTCTATTTCAGAAACATTTACCAAAATCAAGTCTAAAAATTTCCCTAATAAATTAAATTTATTATTAATCTGAGACAAGTTAAACGAAAACAGCAAGTCCATTACACAAGATTCACAATCTTTCCTAACATTATATGGTACGAGAATATTGTCTTCTTCACTCCATACCCAACTTAAATCGGCTAAATTAAAATCTCCTAAAACTATGACATTTTGATTATCTTTACATGAGTTTAATAATTAATCTACATTACTTATATGTTTTAGGTAGCTATCAATCGTAGCACCATTTATTTCAAATAAATTTTGAATTATTTTAAATCAACTTCCACTAATATCATTTTGAGGGAAAATCTTTTAACCAAAATCACGCATCAAAAACCCCATTCACCTATCTCATACAATAATATTCGTCTTTCCCCATCATAACGATTATTGTTGAACTTCAAACAAATTTCACAGAAAAATAAAAAGAAATATTCAACCACATGGTCTTTGGGTATACCAATGGTATACGTGCTCCATGAGGAAATTCCATATCCAAATGATTTCTAATGATGCCATCAACTTATTTCCAACAATAACCCCGCAAAGACGTCATCGTAATTCAACCAAAAGCTGCTTTGAATGTTTGTCCTTCCTTCATTCCTTCCTCCACATGTATAGGTTATATGATGAGTATATCTGCTGTGCTTAAGTTAGAAAAATATCCTTTAGATATCATTTTTTTTTTCATTGGATCGCTCATCATCTTCATGTGAGTTATAGAATAATATGTTTGTAACAAAGGGAAAAAAGGACGAGATGAGTAAAAATTGTCCTTTTTTCTGGAGTGTAACATAAACTGCATCCATAATTGACTTTATTATGTCAATCACGTGCGATACTGTGCTTTACTGCCACAGCCGTATGTCCTCCATCGGGTTGACACTCTAAATCCTTCCATTAAAAAACAGTTAATTTTTTTTTTCTTGCCTAACAATGGAAAAGGACTCTTTGAGCATAAAGCAGTTTAGCAAGAAAAAAAAAAAAAAAACTTCGACATCACGTAAAAACCAACTTCACTGTCACTAACTCACAATCACGAAATTAGGTTTCGCTTAGCAAAAAGTAACTTTTTGTCTCCTGAGATATACAAGTACGAGTACCAGAACGACATCGACATTGACAGTCCTTCAATGGAGTTGGTTGGTCTTGTCCTTGTGTTTAGAACTTGAAATTAAATTTAAAAAACCTTTTAAAAGTTTTTTTTTTTTTTGTTGTTGTATGCTTTACATTATTGTATTCCTCATTGAATACAAGAAGTAAAAAGGTAGATTGTGATAGTTACCCTTCTGTGTGGACCACATCAAATCGTTAATGAGCATAACCGAATCAGGACGAAGGGAATAATTGGATTTTATGTGGCATTCCAAAGAGGATTCCTTTATCATCATATTTTATTTTATTTTTTTTACTTCGTCGTTTCATGTCATTTTTGTAAGGTCGGTCCTTCCTTCATCGGGGGATGGATATTTTTATTCCCATTTTCGGGGTTTAGCTAAACGCGCACGTGCATCACGTTCCTGTATAAAGTATAGTAAAGCTAGCTTCATCCCCTGCGATTGCGATAGGACATGCTTACACCAAAATACGGAATCACATTTTTTTTTTAGCAGGGAATCCTGGATTATTAATCTCGATGGCAGGACATTTTGATGTGAATCCGACCAAGGATTGGATAAATAGAGAGAGAGCAAGAGTGTAAAAGGAAAATGGCATTGCAAAAATAAATGACAATCGAGGGGGATATACAATAATATTATTCCCAAAGGATTTAACTTCACAATTCACATCCACATCAGAGACGATATGATAATCAAATGAACAAGGGATGAAATGCATCCCTGCATGGTCATGCTTTGTTCGCATCGGAAAAGAATCTGTGCTGGATATGCATCTAAATATGCCTATTGCCTATGCCTATAGCCTAGACATATCGGCGGTGGCGGCCGGCGCAGCGCGGCGTGCTCTTAGCAAAAGGTTCTCTTCCGGGAAATTTAACTATATTATGTCCTTTTTATGCGACTACTGGCTATATGCTCGGTGGCAAGTAGGTTAGTCTTCGGGTTGGGGTGGCATTACGGTCGCTGGTGAGATGTGACAAATTACATTAAGTTAATTTTCGCTTATGACAACCGAAGATCTGCTATTTTACATAGGGGGTGATTCTGTTGGTCAATTATTTTTCTACGCCAAGGACATCTGTCAAAAAATATTTTCAAAGAAAAGCGGGAGTGTTAAATAACATTGTTGTTTATTGTTGTATACAAGGGTGTGGATTGTTAGGGTGATTTATAAGCTTCTAAAGGTGTTAAACATTATATAGGGACAGCTATATTATTTTTATATACAAATATTTGTTTGCTTAGGAATTCTTAACATCCATAATGAAAGCAAAACAGATTTCCATGTGCATTTAATGACAACCTAACATTATAATAAAAATTGAATAAAATGTACGTGTTAGTATTATGAATATTTCCAAGCCCTCTTTGTTTTGGTTCTGATGACTTTATTTAAAATTACCCGATCTTAGCTATAACAACTACCCTTTTTTCACCAACGATTTTATTTTTCTACTGGTGAACATTTTTAAAGGGCACTTGATAAATTTTTACTATGCTATAGAATCAATTGATGGGAACTAAAGCCAATATGTGTCTCCTTGAAATATTAGCAAATTATTCTTATTTTTCAAAAATTTAACGCGGGGGTTTAAGATTTAAATTTTTTTTCTATAGAACTTTTGGAACATAAAAGCTTCTTAAAAAGCTTATAGTTCTTCTAAATCTTGTATTATTGCAGAATTTGATGTTTTTGAAAGTTTTTTTCCAGTTTTTTCCAGATTGTTTTGTTTTTTTTTTTTTCTTGTCAAATATCACACAACATTATCTACTAGGAAAATGGTGTAACAAAATGTTGATGTAAACATTTCAAATAAATAAATGAATTAAATTTGTATATGATTGTATAATAAATAATAATAAAACACATGCAAAATAGTAGAGTAAGGAAACTAAAATATTCATAAAGAAACTGCATTCTCGACAATATATTTTGTTTGAAAATATCTTTACTCATATTAATATTGTAGATACATATTACCGTATTTATTAAATGTTATACTACAACGGTTGAACGGTTCATGATTTGGATAGCTTGTTTTGTATATTTCTTTTGTTAAAAATTTTGTGTGCCTCAGGCAGCTAACATTTGCATTTAGCAGTTGAAGTTGTCTTTCCATGCAATATATACAAAAAAAGGCTTTTGACAATGTTTTTGCACGGTTTCAAGTTTTGTAACGTCAACATCGAGTAAAGTTGACCGAACGATACTGCGATACTCTAAAAGAGGACGAACTAAAGAATAATATATTGCTTTGGTAGTGTAAGGTTCGTTGAATTCATTCGATCTGCAATTCACAAAACCCTAACATGCCCTTGCTCTTAGAGCAAACTTTGTCAATTTGAGATTTAAAAGTGAGATGAGAGTCGACAAGTATTCTTAATGGCCAAATCACAATCACGCGTTGGGTCGGTCGGGCGTTGACGGGCTTTTTACCGACTTTACGATATCATGTGTCAATAAGCGCGACCATAGAATTTGCAAAACGAAATGTAGCTTCAAACTTCAGGCGTTGAGAAGTTACGAATATGACAGAATAAAAGTTCTGTTTCCTTATAAATGCACGTTACAAATTCTCCGCAGATAAGAGAGAAACCAAAATGTCTCTGTATTTTATGATTTCATTTATAGGGAGTAACAACCAGTGAAATAAATAGCTTTACTGAAGGAGGTAAATACTAATGGCCATTTGATTTTCTTTTTTAATTATTTCATAATTTTACAACCATATTCCGAAATTGAAAATAACAAACAAAAATATTTCTTCAAGCATTTACAACTTTGATAAATAATCCATAGAATGAAATTAGTCAACAATGTCATTCTTTGAAGTCAACAAATACGTGGAAAAATAAGCAAACGTTAGGAAAAAAGAGATATGTATACAACACCGTTTTCACTAAGATCAGTATTGTATTATTTTCATGCGATGATCTACATGGATCATTGGCGATAATAAAATGCAGCAACAACATCGCCTAAAGGCTTAGCCTAGAATATTTTCGGGGCTTAACTTAAGCGGGGAAAAAAAACTGTGTTACACAAGTCCAATCATGGTGAACAGTTCTAAGAATCGAAAAAAGTTTCATAAGTAAAAAGAATTTCAATTTTTGGTTTCTTACGATTGTCAAAAATAAAATAAAAAATTCTAAAATTAAAGAGCGTTTTCCTTGTTTTTCTGATTACTCCAGAAAAATGGTGTGTTTGACAATCAGCCCTATCATGAATTCCATCACATCTTTTTGCAATATCAACGAAGAAATGTGGCTCTACACTCTCTCTAAATGAAATACATTGTAGCGATCACTGATCTTTATAAAACATTACATAGAGATTAGTGGTAGCGAAACACCACTCCACAACAAACAACACATAACGTGAGACAAGTGTGAATTCGGCTTTAGAGAACGTAAACCAGAGAAAATACCTTCTCCGGAACCAAATAACAATTACCTAAATCAAACATGTCTACTTCCAAAACAGCTGTTTAGCATCAAAAAAGAAAAAAAATCTTTTGTAGGTATGTGTAGGTACTTTGAAATGAAATAAATGAAACACAAACTGATTTCACAGGATTTTTGTTAATGGATTGTTTTTAGTTTAGAACCAATTAATGAAAATATACATTTATGCATCTGCTGTAATAATAAAAATGTGCCAATCAATATTCAAGGCTTTATAATATCCAATTCAATATGTATGTTGAGTCATAACTAAACCATTAGTACATATGTATGTACATAGGTATAACTTTTATTTCTGCTGCTGTTGCATTTACTACCTAAAAAAGTCACTCATTACAAACAAACTTTCTTGGTTTTTGTATAAATTTGATGATAATCAATTGTTTCTTCTAAATAAGAAATCATAAATTGCATACAAACTTTAACATTTGAAAGAAATAGAATAACCAACACAAAAAGGAGAATTATTGTGAGCTGTCAAAGCGCCAGCAAAATAGAAAATAGATTTATTCGGGCGTTGAGTTCCAGCTTACGATATTTACGATCTAAAGCTGCGCAACGCCTGAGGTAACATTTAAGATTGCCACATAAGAGTCCATTGTTTCTATTCAATATGTCAAAGTCGGAGCGTGCGAACGCGTGATTGTGGTTTGGCTATAAGTCTTTAATGACATCAATTCTTAGCAACTTGTTTTCGTCAATATTGTAGTCAATGAGGCAAAAATCTTTCTCTCTAGCAAAAGAAATAGCATTACATTTAGCGACATTTAATGACATACCATTTATATTGTACCATTTGACTAAAGCATTATTATCTTAATATCTAGTCACTCACGTTGTTAACTACATTAACTAACTTAAGATCGTCTAAAATAATAGAAACCGGCAATAATCAAACAGATTAGTAAAGTCATTAAAGAATATCAAAAAGAAAAGGGGACCGAGGTGACCGCCTTGAGGAACACCCGACGTAACATTTTTCCCTCGGGAAGTTTTACCTATACCACTAAATTTTACAAACTTTTTTCTATCTGAAAGATACGGAATCCGATGCTCTGTAACTTAAATGTTAACAGGTCGATGTAAACTCTGTCATAGGCCTTACTGAAATCAGTGTTGATGGCATCAACTTGGTTTCTGTTTTCCATTTCATAAATAATAACAATAAACTTTTCTATTATAGGTCTTATTACCACTTCTACACTCACCAATTGATGAAAATTTAATATCCACATAAAACCAACATTTTTGTTTTATGTTTTCGTGCGCCTTCGAAGGTACTTCGAAGGTCAATTTGGCTTACACGAGGCATATATAACGTCCAGTGAACAATCAATTCTAAATGTGTCAACGCTTTTGGTTCAAATTGAATTTTGAAAGATTGATTCTTCTTTTCAGAACATGGACAGTAATTCCGACACCGATCGTGGTTAATGTAGACTATCAAGCAATAAAATGTCAAACCCCATTGAAGGATGGCTACGATGTAAATAGATTAAAAAACCTGCGAAAAATTCGAAAATTTCCCATTTTATTTTATGGTCCGGAAAAATACATTTTCAGGAAAATCCGTTGACATTTGGAACGAAATATTCTCTATACGATCAAATATATTTTGTCCCCTATCTGTTAAGCTATCAACTGACAAATTCCATCGAAAGATGGCTACGCGATGACGATGAATTTAAACACCTCTTAAAATCCAAACATTTTGAGATTTTATTTTTTGAAAAGGGTAATTTTAGAGCTTTCTGGTGAACTTTTATTTCGAAATGAAATGTCTGAACGCGTGTCTGAGAAAAAATTATATACAGTTGACTTTTTCACCCGGGATGCATTTAATAACACATCCCATTGTAAGTCAAAAAATCATCAGAGACGAATATTTTCCTGCAACCGAATTAAGCGCCACCTAAACATCTCAACATTTCAACAAATTATATCCACTCTGTGTTCACTCTGATTACTGAACTAAACTATATTAATTTTTCCGATTTGTTGTTGTTGGCGTGTAAAAATTTGCTAATCTGGCTATTCACTTTTTCAAAAAATACGCCTAATATGTAAATTAAAAATTATTATTACGTGTTTATATTCATGTTTGAATAGAAGTTTTTTTTTACATAATTTAAAAGAAAGGATTCTTTTAAGAAATACACATTATTCAAGAACTGTTTTTAACTCTAGGTGGTCGCAGTCTGCTTCAAACCCAGTAAGAAGATATAAGTGTTTAAGAGGCACCCATTGCTCTAAAATTTTGTTGACAACACCTTAAAGGGACAAAGACAGACAGTTTTAGAATTTTATTTTCACATGAAAGTACTCCTGCATTATTTTAAAATCTGTTTGCCTTTTTGCAGTTTTGCACTATGAGAGAAGAACTGCGTTACAGAGCATAGTACAGTTAAATTAATTATTGATTTGAAGATTTTGTATGGAAAAGTAGTTCAGGAAAACAGCAGTCCTTTGGCCGTATTAACCGTACGGAATTTCTAAAACCAGTACAAATACTGCAATTTCAGTACTTCGACAGCCCTGTCCCGCCATATTTGTGGAAAAACGCCACACGCTAGAGAAACGTTAAAGCAGTTTCTTTAAAAAAAATTTGGGGCAATATCATCAGGTCCAGCACCTTCGTTGATATCTAATTTTTTTAACGCAAAAGGACCAAAGAAAGGCCCATAGAAGGCTAAAAGAAATTTCGCGAAGGTTTGCAACGTTCAATGCAATGTAATTAAATTCATCTTTGTTGAAATGTATTGTAATCAAAAAACGATATACCTAAACATTTCACATATTTCATTTTCATCAGAGTAGCTCTTTATCTTCAAAAGGCATTTTCGAGTTACAATTACTAACATATCTTTTGTAATCAATAAATTTATAAAAATTACATGGTTTAGATTTAATGATTGAACCAGTTTTATAGACATTTCTATGTTCGCATATTCTGTCGTAATCGCAGAAACTTTGGTTAAGTACGTTTAATGTTTCAAAATCTCGTAGGTTACCAGAAAAATTCCATTTATGATGCACTTTTTTGTTTTTTAAGCTTATCAATACTATGTCATACATGCTTTATTGTTAATGTCACCGTCGTTCGTCAAGAAAACAAGACCAATTTATGTTCGCTACCTTATGCCAAAGTCCAAAAGCCCTTTAGTTCGTTTTACGCCATACTTCATGGTTCGATACATTTTGCCGGCAACGAATCTTTAAGACAGCGATGGTCCGATGCACAAAAGTTTGCAACTTCCTCGAGATAATATGATTACCGAGACTTTTAAGGTTTCATAATAATACAAGAGCGTGGCTTTATCTGAAGAGTCTTAACTTAGTGCGTAAGGAGAATCGTCAAAAAAGTTAAAAACTACACTCACAGTGCCAGTTCTCAAAAAAATAAAGAACTTATTATATAGATGATAATGAGCTTAAATTGACCTTGACTACTTTACTTGTGCACATAAGTACAATAGTATATTTGCAAAGAAAACAAACAAAATATCACCTACTTCTTTAACCCCAATAGAATTTACTAAGATTTGTGTTAATTCAATTGACTTGCCCTTAATTACTTCAAAATACACCAAGTCGCCAGTAGCCAGTCGCCCCTGACATTTATTACCATCATCCATTTTTTACATCTTCTTCTTTTATGGCATGTTCATAAACTAACGTTAACATTAATTGCTCAGCAAAAATGTTATTTCACTTAACTTTTTTTTTATAAGATTCCATGGCTCTAATTCAGAATTTCATTAACTATGTGGGTGATTGAAACAGAAAAGAAGTTTAATTATTAAAAAAAACTAAAAAAAAAAATAAGAAACTTCCTTAGGCCTTGGCATCATTAACCTTCTGCTCAATTTATAAAAGCAAATTAATTCATAAATCTTGTGCCATCCACTTTTACTGACAAAAAAAAATCACGTGGAAGTCTTCTTTTTTTTTTTTGAAGTCTCCGGACTCACCCTACAATTTGATTTCGTTCGCAAGTGTACTAATTACTCGCCCTTTAGCCATAACCATTAAACTATTTCATTAAAGAATGAAAATTAGAATGCCAACTTTGCAACATCCAAACGAACAACGAAGCGATGCAAGCCGAAGAATGCTATTAACGCAATTAACCCCATATCTTTTGCACGAGTGAGCTCTTCGACCAGGGCTCCCATTCTGTCGTTTCACAAAAAAAAAAAAAAAAAAGGAACAAGAATTCTTCATGTCGTGGAAGAGTTTTCAAACAGAAGAGAGAGAGAGACAAAAAGAAAAATAAAATAAAATAAAATAATTATAATAATTCTACTGTCATCATAAATTCATTAAATTACAACCATACTTGCCTGTCACTGAGGCATTTTTAATGTGGGAAAACAGAAACTTACACACACATTTACCGAAAAAATAGAGTCGTCTATAATATTTTCCGGGATGTATGTTGTCTGATGTGTGTGCAGTTTGCCTCTGGATCTGGACTGGGACCTGGGGGAGCCGGAGCACACGTCAAAATTTAAAGGAAAAAACCGTCAACTTTAACGGAACAAAAAGGGAAAAATTGAAGAAAATAAACCAGACGACAGACAGATAAATAGACAAAAGAGGGGTGTGTTTTGTGTGGTCTGTGTATGGCGTGGTGTGTGTTCAAGATACATTATTATAGATACGCGCAGCCAGATAAGTTCTAGAACAAGTGAATTAATTCTGATTCCTTCCGACGAAGCACGGCGACACGAACACCTAATTTCGCTTCCTACACGTAGAAAGACTCTCAGGCTCGGCATTAGTAAGCACGGTTAATGAAGATGAAGAAATCTTCCTTTTTTCTTTGTACACCGAGCAAGGCATTTTTATTAAAATGTTATAGCTGGAGCCAGATTCCATGTCTAAATAAAGAAATATTATTAAATGGCTTAATGGAGGTGATAAATTAAAAAAAAATATGTACTTATAGGTTATAGCGTGTGTGTGTGTTCTTCATTTTTAAGACAAAAGTAGGATTATTTCTCAAGGAGAAAAATTAAAAAAAAAGTACCTACTAATAATAATGGTGCATAACTTTAGACTAAAGTTAAAATCACTAAATGGCAGTTTAATCTTTTTTGTATCATACTGGGCGTTATTTTTTAGTTGAGAGCAGAGCCTGAACTGCCAAATCTTTTCTTTTTTAGCTCAGAGCATTCAGAGCTCAAATTTTGTGTTTCTTTTTTCGCTCTGAGCATGTTCAGAGCGGGCTCTATGAGCTCAGAATAAATTGATAGAGCAGACGGAGTTGAATAGCTGAACACAAATTTGACAAGTGGACAAACAAGGAAGGAAGAACTTTCAGAGCAGAGCACGCTCAGTTCAGAGCACGCTCAGAGTATGTTCGGAGTGTTCAGACTCTGTTCAGAGCTCTACTCTGAACTAAAAAAAGAAAAACGCCCACTAACTCTATATATGTCATTTTGACAATACAAAATATAAAAGAGGTATGTTTGCTTATTATTTGGCACTAACTGTCATTGTTTTAGATGTGTTCAGCTCGATTTTATGAAGAAAACAGCCTTAGTATGAGACAAGTTTAAAATTGATTAAAACTTATATCATGCTAACACTTTAACATCAAGCTGTTTTAAATTTTGCGCCGATTTCTTTATTTGATTGAATAAAAATTTTAGGGAAAAATAATATATTAAATGGCACAGCAGTAAAGGTATTACGTTAAATAATGTGAAATGTTGGTGTAGTTGAAAGGAGCCTTAAATACCGAAATTGCCGAGTGTAACCTTAGAGAAGCAACATCAACCGATCGAAAAGTAGTTAGGTGGATAATTTGCAGTTAATTAGTTGTGATTATTTTGAACAAGTTGGCCCG
The DNA here is from genome assembly GCA_932273885.2 of Leucozona laternaria. Taxonomy (NCBI): domain Eukaryota; kingdom Metazoa; phylum Arthropoda; class Insecta; order Diptera; family Syrphidae; genus Leucozona; species Leucozona laternaria. The sequence continues at coordinate 189,794,867 of OW026366.1, read as the reverse complement.
CCCGGCATCGCACAGGTAGACAAACCTAAGCTTCGCATAAAAATTAGAAAAGAAAATATCTACCTATTATTATTTTGACTTTTTGTAATCGAATACTACTTTTTGGCTTTTAAACCACTACACGTTATGAAAGGCTAAATTTGTAAAAATTTAATCCTCTAATCCAATTTTTATTGCTCTGCCATCACCGAAAGAATTTTTGTATTTGAAAACCACTGTTTCATTTTTATCCCGTTTTACTCGACCAAATTAAAAAATATTCCTCTAGCCATTCACTCAAAATAACCTTTCAAACACAAAAAGAATTTCTTAAATCGGACAGTTTTTTTATTTTTAACCCTATTTCACCCTACAAATAACGAAATTTGAAAGAGAATATTCTATGGCCATTTCCTTAGAAAAACCTTTCTAACAAAGAAAAAAGAATTCCCTAAATTGGACACATTTTTCATTTGACCCCATTTCACCCCACAAACTGAATTTTTCCGATAGTTTATTAGTGCTTCAGCTATTCGAAGTGGAGACGTATCGAACAAATCGGAGATCATATAAATCGGTCTAAGCGTAGCGTACTAAAGTTATAAATGGTGTAACTAAACCGACTTTGTTTTATATTTAAGAGATTATGTCGTTCAATATTTTCTATGTTTTTTTTGCTGCTTTGCTAACTTGATATGTCAACTTAGCGAAGCACCCACTCAAAAAGCGGTGACAACTTCTTGTGTTGAATGGTTTTTCTGCTCAATAATTGTTCGATGTTTTCTATGTTTTGTTCTACTAATTTACTTACTCCATTTGCATTTACCAAAAATTTCCTAAAAATCAGAGAAAACATCGAACGATAAAATGGAAATTGTCATGACCAGTGTTTCCCAACGAGTAGCCCATGCCCCACGGGAGGGGGGCAATTTGAGTTTATAGGGGGGTAATTTAAAATTGCATAACACTTCTCTCCGAAAAAAACTATGCTTCTTGTGTTTCCACCCTTGGAGATATATTTCTGAATGCATCCAGCATCTGTCATTCATCAATTGTGTCAACTTCTACCAACTTCACTTAACTAAATGACACTTGCCGTCAAATATGAAAATGAATCGGATTGATGATAAAAAAAAAACTTTCTATATTTGAACCTGACATAAAATCTATTTATAGGAAGCATCAAGCGCAAGGATCTCACTAAATTTAAATAATATACCACCTACCTACATATTACATAATTATCAAATTATTTTTTATATGTTCTTCATTATGTTCAAATAAGTTAAACTTACTAGGCATTACTAATAATCAAATTTAGTGTTGAGGTTAAAAGAAAATCTCCAGATTTTAGAAAATCTGCATACCAATAACGAATTTAATCTCCAATTTAGTCGTTAGCACTATTTCAAAATTTAATATACGGAAATCCATGTTTAAAGTCGAACACTAAATGAAAAGTGCTGCCTTAGTGCTGTTTTATGGTACCGACATTTGTATTAAATACTTAATTCTACTCCCATGTTATCAGGTCGATTTCAATAGGTATAGGTACATTCATGGGTTGGTGTCAAGCTTCAGTTTTCTTTAAAGCGAAAAAGAAGTGTTTTATTTAGAAGTACTTTATTTACAGTTTGTATGTTTAGTTATGTGCAACAGAAACAGATTATTTTATTTTTTCATATAGAGTGCACTTGGCGAAATCAGAATTTCGATAATAATCTTAATTTGAAAAATACAAAGGCATAAAAGTCACCGTAAACTTTCGCAAACAGTCGTAAGCTTTATAAATCTTTTAAATTTTCCACACAAATTTTGATAGACTTATGGCCGATTTCATAAAGCCCTTTTAACTGTTTAACAGGCTTTTAAATATTTAAATGACGTTTGTTCCATACAAAATACGTCATTTAAAAATGTAAAAGCCTGTTAAATATTTATGAAACCGAACATTACTCAGTTGACGACTTTTACGAATTTTACGACGACTTAACACCATTGTGTGAATACCCTTGCTTAGAGCCAGTTTATTCACAGTAGGTGCCGAACAGATGAACGATAGCCGTAGCTTGTCCAACTCTATTTTATTCTGTTACAAGTCCAACAGATCCGGTCACCGTCACATTTCCAAGTAACAAAAACTTGCTACAGCTGTGGAAAAAAGGGAATCTGAGGCGTCAATGTGACGAGAAGGGAAGAGGAAAGACGCAACTAAGCAGAGCGATGGACTTACGATGTTCTTCCGGTGGCTGGCAAGAGCGTTTTACCCCGAGTAGTAAAACCTCGCCTTCTTTATAAAATACTGTACTTTTACTACCTAGACCTACCCCCCAAATTGTGATTGTTTTTTTATTGTAATTTAAAATTACTGGGCCTGCTGATAGAAAAAATATAAAACCAACTTGGGTTTTAATAGTTCCTTTTGCTTAATAAGTTGGTTGCCTCCGGTTGGAAGTTTGACAAACTTTCGTGGAAATTCTGACAGTTCATTCATTTTTTGTTCTCATTTATAGTAGATTTTGTAATAGATTCAAGAAAAGTCTAGAGACTAGTTAGTGAAAGGGTTAAATTGTTTATTGGTTCTTTTAACCTTCCGGTTAACTAATAGTCGACATAAGCATGTGATTATTAGTAAAGCCCACTGTGTTTACTTATTTTCTATGGATTTCTGCCAAATATCAGCCATTAAATTATTTTATTAAACATTTGAGATTTTTGTTGTACCTACAAATTGTTAAGTTATCTACAGATATAATGTTAGAGGAACATGAAGATATTTGCAAGGTCCTGGTGGGACATAGTAGGACTAAAAAGGTTGGGAAACACTGGTAACGACCAATTAACGCCAAATTATTTAGCAGTGAACTATTCAATACAAGAAGTTTTTACCCGTTTTTGGGGTGGGTACTTCACTAAATTGGCACCAAGTATAAGCAAAGCAGAAAAAAATAACAAAAAAAGTTGAACTTGTGGTTCAAAATTATCAAAGCTATTTAATGGCAAATTTACCTCCTTACAACTTTTCGATCGTTGAATGTTGCTTCGCTATGTTGACACTCATCCAGAATTGATCATTTTAAGAGGGTAGCAAAAGAATTGTACATACACCCAAATCACGTAGAAATTCGTGATTTCGTATCAAAGTACGTAAGTGCCCAGTCAAAAGTTCTCGGCACTAACCCTTTTTGACCGCCGGCCTTGCCGGCCAGCATAGATAGGTCTCCACCCGGAGGAAAAAAGTAGATTTCTACTAAAGCCTAGTACGCTGCTGATGCGAAACGAAATTTTTCGGTGGTCTCCAACTCGACAGCGAAATGCTCACGAAAACCATAGTGAACAAATGACAAGTGAAAGCGTCACCATTTGCAAAAAAAAAAACAAACACAAGCGCAAAAAAACAACAGAAAGCCATGTTGTATTGAAATAAACAACAAATACAAACACGAACAAACCTCAAATGTCACTTTTCCGCACACAATTAATCCGGGCAACTAATTGAGTGCGAAAAAAGAGCGGAGACCTCTTCAAATAATCTACTACGATTATAAATTTCGATCATCGAACAGCGTACTGAAAAACGAAAAGGAGGACGAAATTTTTCGTTTATGATTTCGTTGTGTCATTTTTGTATGGGATTTTTCGTTTCGCATCAGCAGCGTACTAGGCTTAAAAGTGGAATAATTTCAATTTATTTTTTTTTATCGGGGGCTTTATATCAACGTCCAGACTCCAGAATCGGTTGTACCACAGAAGCGTACATACCGTATCAATCATCTTCAACTGAAACCCATGTGTTACATGTTTCATGTTAAAAGTATCTACATTAAAGAAAGCAAAAAAGGTGTTAAAAATCCATATTTTTTCCCATATGTTAGATATACACAGTTTTCTCATGCACAATAACCGCAATCAACCATATCCACAGCGCATTGATGCCCCTGCTAAGATGAATGATGTTGTGATTGCCCCATAATCGCATTCGGTATCTATAGACATATGTATGTTGTTTCTTATTTATCCCTATCATCATTATCCATCACTTTGGTTTCCCGTCACAACACAACAACAACTGCAAATTAAGTGTCACTCGTATACTCGCAGTTGTCGTCGTCGTAGACATCCCTGATGAAGCTGATCACCACGATCATCGAGTCTGTTCACACAGAAGCGCCCCTATGATGTTGCCACTGCGTGCCTTTTTTCTATAATGCATGACAGTTCACACGAGATACAAAAATGTCATTAATAGAACGAAGACAACCGCATCCCTTTCCCTTCGATTTCACCAGATCCACACTAGATTTCCCAATGAATCAGAATCTGTAAACCAGGAGCACTATATTAGTGTAGATTTTTTGTTGTCTTCTTCGTTGGTTGTTAATTTTATCAATAAATTTCTTTACAAAAGGAAAAGATGGAAAATGGAATCCCAGTCTTAACTTTGCTAATTGCCTAAGCAATCAAGCTGCTAATAGAGCATAGCACAGCACAAAATGCGCTTTTGATTTTGACATCACAATGTTACAATTCCACACTGAATTTGAAGAATTCGTTTTGGATTAGAAAGTGAGTTATTGTTTTGTTGGTATATTTTTTTTTCACTCTGCGTCACAATCACAAGTCTCGTGTGTTTGAGCTGAATGTCTTTTTCTAAAAAAATGACAAATGAATGACAAACAAACGAGCAACAAAAAACAAACCATGGAAGATGGAACAAGCGCACTTGTTCGAAAAATATCCAAATGAAAAATCATGCGTCTCCGATTTTGTAAAAGGAGATTTTTTTTGTAAACTGGGTTTTTTGTTTTTCTTCCTATGGGAATATTTCAAATTTTTTGTTTTAAATATTTTGACGTCTAGATATACATCCAATAGGCATCAGTCATTAAAAAAAAATAATCTCTGCACTAATAAGGAGCATTTTTGCTTAAGAAACCGGACAAAATTATTTTAAACGAATGTTTCGTTGGATATTAATAAAAAAATTCATGAGTGAATATAAATAATGTATAATTTTTCAGGAAACATGGTTTAAACATACAAATTAAAGAACAGTATAAAAAAGTATGGTATTTGGCCTAGTTCATCAGAAAGATCAAATCTTTTTACTTTTTCTATTTTTCTATTTCTTCATAATCCGGCTCTTAAGGCTCGAAAAGCTCTAACGTTTCCCTTAAGAACCAGACACTCCATATATGGAGTGTCTTTGTTTAGAAGTGTTTTGCATCTTTTATTTAAAAGCTTGGAGGTCACAGAATTTTTCAACATCTTTTGACTTACACTACCCGTACACTTTTTGAGCAATTCGTTGAGCAACGGTCAACAACTGAATCCAACTCGTTGGTTGAATAGAATCGAAGGCACCGTACATTAGAGTTGAGTGCGTTGGATTCGAAATTTGTGCGCTGAGCGCCTAGTGGACGACCGGCATTACCAAAAACACTCTATATGAAGATGCCAATCTTTCGTACGTATCACCCTCCAAAACCCATTTGTTTACATTGTTGTTTTTGTAATTTCGTTTTGTTTCCATGAATAGATGTGAATTGCAACAACAATTTAACGGGGTGGGATTGTTCTGTTTTCCCAGAACAACCATTTTGTATGTGCAAATAACGCAGCCATCTTTAAAAAAATTTCAACTCACCAGCTTTTCAACATGAAAATGGCGGATGTTAGGTGGGATATCGGGATGTGTTGAAAAAAACGCCAATTTAATGGTGCTAAGTCTGCTATTACACTATACGAATTTCACGTGATGAAACTTCTTTAAATTTTTCTTTGAAAATTCATCCTGTGAGTAGTTCGCTGTTACACAATGATTTTTAAATCTTTGGCATTTCACAGAAAAGTCTGTAATAAAATAAATAACGTGATAAGTTAGAATTTATACATTGAAATTTCGGTCATCGGTCATGGTTTTGGAGAGCCTTAATGCTCTTAAAAGCGTTGTTTTTTTTGCAAGCCCAGAGGGATTTGGTTAAAAAGAAATTATATTGGGGATTATCTATCGACGCCATCACAGAAAAAAAATGGAGTTTCCATAAAAACCATTGATTAGAAGTACATATGCAATTCACGCCGTTAAAACAGTTTAGCCCCGAAAATTATGTGCTCTTAGCTATGCCTGGAGGGGATTAGTTGTTGTTGCATTTAACATGTAAATTCCTTAGCCCCGACACTACATAGTTTTTTTCGATCAATTTCCTCCAGGCTTGCAACGAGACTAGAGACATGCCAAAACAGTTATAACAATTTTTGGCAATTAAAAGCGGTCATACGTTTACGCGCTTCGCACTCCTTAAAAAAAAAAACTTTAGGTGCTTGAATTATGCCCACTGGCGGAGGACCCTGGCCCTGCGGGGCCGCATAAACAGTAATTTTATAAACAAAAACTATTATAATTGGCATGTCTAGTCATTTCCTGCAAAAAAACACAACTAACCCTAAAGTTGTCTTACAACAGTTGCGTAGATTCTCTGATTTCTCATTCGTTTTTTTTTTTGTCATGTTCACAGTCTGTTTCAATAATTCGAGAGCGAAATACAATACCAAACAATCGTAGAAACAAAACAAATAATGACAAAAGACAATCGAATATACTTTTAAATTCATTATAAATTTTCACGTTCAATTTGTTTCCACAAACTTATCCTTATAAGGTTGGGTTAGCACTTGATAACTCGTTGCTCCTTTTATTATACTTTTTGAACATACCCATTGAAACTCGTAAATAACCGACATTTTGGTGGTGAATGTACGCTTACTGCATGTGTGTGCAAATAAAGCGTGGTGGATGTACGCTTACTGAATATGTGTGCGTGTTTCTCCTGAATTTCCCCTATATGAGCTTGTAGGCAAACTCGGATGACAGCCGAGATTGGTATCTTCATATAGAGTGTTTTTGGGCATTACGCTAGCTGAAACTGATGCGAAGATAAGGTCCTAAGCATATACCTATTCCCGGATTTCTTTCGTCGTTTACTGCTATCTGTTAGTTAATGGAATTCCTTCTTTGGGCTTGATATTTAGTGCCCAATTATGTACAAATATTGTAGCATTAAGCCATCCTTGATTTTTATCATGAATCTCTTTTCATAATACATAATAAACAGAGATTTATAAAGTAGCGGTAGGTAGGAAGAAATGGTGTGTGAAATGTGCTTGACTAATAGCCAGTAATTCTGCCTAAAAAACGCTAGCATAGTCAGGAAGTCGAAAAGATTGGGAGATATTTAAGGACTCCGAGAAGAGGTTTTTAAAATGAAGTAGATTTCAAAATGTTGGCGATGCAGAGTGAGACGAGTGTATGGGAAAAACGGCGAAATTAAAATCTCTCGTTTTAATGACGGAAACCTAATTATTTTGCATGTTATTACTTACTACATTAAATATCTATGTTATAAATTAAAAATTACATGTATAAACCAGAAATACATGCCCCGTCCAGCTTTTGTTGGCATATAATAGTTAAGGAGCGAATTTTTTTTTGGAACTCAAACTTTATTTTTCTGACCTTGCAAATATTTCTTACAATTTATTTTTATTTTTAGTACCAAATTTTATAGTTCAATAAATATCAAACATTATGTGATTAATAAATATAATAAATAATATTGATCAATATCTGTGCCGATTTTAGACATATGCGAACTTTTGAAACTTATATTTGAAATAATTAGGTCTGAAGTAATCAATAAATGATTAATTAAATCAGTTATTGAACTTATTCTGGAGCTTTTTGATGGTCTACCTTTGCTCGTCCCTGGATTATCTGTCTCTCTTACATGATTAAGCACATTTTCTGGTAACGGCAAATTCAACTTAATCCATCGTTCAATAACTTGCATGAACTTATCCCGTTTTCTTTTGCAATTTTTCCATTTTTGCCTCAATTTAAGACAATAATACAGCTTCTAATGTTTGAATTTGAAGTTCAACATCTTCACTCGAATCTTCTAGGCCTTGTAGTTCATTAATTTTTGCAACAATGGTAATGAATTTCATGAACAACTCATTTTTAATCCATCCTTGCAATAGGTCACCATTTTTTTTTGTTGATGGACTTAAGCCTACAAAAATGTCAATAAGTAAAAATGCGCAAATTCGCGCAAAGTTTCTTTCGTGATTTGGTCGATAGATATATATATCATCATAAAACAAGAAGGATCTCAAGAGGGATTTTCGGGGTATTTTAGAAAACCTTACTTAAAGCAGAAATTCATTTTTTTTTTTAAATTCTAGTTAAACATATACACTTCAGACTTCTCGAAATAAACACAATTTCTTATATCAAAATATAATTTCCCATACCTAGATCAATATTATTATCCATGGTATAATAATTATTTATGCGCACAGTTTAACTAGCAGCAAATTCAAATTATATTAAAAAAAAACACTTGTTATCACTGCCTGCGAAAAAATTTTCACTAGTCACTCTTTACGGCTCTGTAACTGTTGCACGAGTTCACAATTTTAAATATTTTAAATGCAGTTAGAACAGTACCTCTAATATAGTTGATTTTTGTATTTATTGTCCCACTGTGCGATGGTGCGAATTAGGAAGTAGATTTAAAAGAAAAAATTAAAAAAAGAAGTAGCTATACTTCAATTGAAGTAAAGTGGGACCACTGATTCCGACTATTGCGTGGTGCAATAGCGTGGTTCTGAGAAATTTAAAAAACCGCTTATGATAGAACAGTATATTTGTAAAGGGTTTTCCAATAAGAGGTGTTATTTTGATATTCAAAGAAAAATGGCATTTTTTGAGATAAATGATCGGATGTATTTTTCATTATAAAGAGGAAGGTATGCCGTTAATAATGGAACACAACATCAGCCAAATAGCCGCCACGACCACGCTTACAGGATCATATCCTTTTCATGAAATTTTCCATAACCAAATCGCAAAGTGACTGCCCTATGTCCTCGATAGCCTCACGAATTCCATCTTTGAGGTCTTGAATCGACGCTGGGCTGTTGGCGTAAACCTTATCTTTCACGTGGCCTCAAAGGAAGAAGTCGCAAGGTGTTAAATCACAAGATCTCGGTGGCCAATTGTGATCACCTCTTCGAGAGATAACACGGTCCGGAAACTTTTCCCGTAAAAGATCGATGGTTTCATTGCTTGTGTGGCACGTAGCGCCGTCTTGTTGAAAGTAAACGTTGTCCAGATCAATACCATCCAATTCCGGCCATAAAAAATCATTAATCATCTCTCGATAGCGCAATCCATTGACAGCAACTGTTGCTCCAGCCTCATTTTCGAAAAAGTAAGGTCCAATGACCCCGCCGGACCATAAACCGCACCAAACAGTCACGCGTTGGGGATGGAGAGGCTTTTCAACAATTCAACAATAACTCTTGGGTTTTCCGAGCCCCAGATGCGACAGTTTTGCTTGTTGACGTAGCCTCCGAGGTGGAAAGGGGCCTCATCAGTCAAGATAATTTTTCGATGAAATTCCGGATCATTTTCATGCATTTCAAGGACCCAATCAGCAAAGACACGACGTTGTTGATGATCAGCCGGCTTGAGTTCTTGTGTTAACTGAGCTTTATAAGCCTTAAGACCCAAGTCTTTATGCAAAATACGGTGTAATGACGTTTGTGGAATGCCTAATTCCAAAGAACGACGAGGAATGGAAAAACCTGGGTGTTCTTCAACACTTTGGGCTACAACAGCAATATTCTCAGTTGTTCTTGAGCGACGTGCACGGGTTTTATTCTCCACATCACTAACTTGTCCCAACAGCTCGAATTTGTCCACCAATTTCTGTATTGCGGTCCGACAAGGTGCTTCACGACGACCCAAAAATGTTTAAGTTTTACGAACCGTCTCTGCCAAATTTTCACCATTTTTATAGTGAATTGTAATAATTCAATGCGTTGTGAATTGTAATAATTCAATGCGTTGTGAATTGTAATAATTCAATGCGTTGTTGAAGAGTGTATCGTTCCATTTTTATTAATGGCGTAGTTTCTACTTGTCAAATGTCAAAAAATGACAGCTTCAAAAGTGACAGCTACCGAAATAGCGGGCTATTCAAAATAACACCTTTTATTGGAAAGGTTTTATAACACAAATTCTATACCTACTACTGAAATTCATTATCCAAGTAGAAGACTAAGCACTATTTCATTGGACTTGTTGAATTATTGATTTAGTATATACATAGGTATAAGTCAGTTACAAATTTGGTAGACATTCACAAAAGTTTTTTATTATCACTTAAGTCCGGTTTTTGCAGTAAAATGTTCGTTAGTGCGCTGTAGATTTTGTTGACTTGAAGATTTTGTTGACTTGAATCATTATTTGTTGATTATTTCTAATTTTTTTTTAGACAAACAGACATAACACTGTCGAGGTACTTAGAAAAACCCCGAAATTTTCATAATACTATTACAAAATAAAATTTACCTTACTATAACTAACTTTTGTTTTATATTTTTTTATCGTTTCAGGTAAGCATATAGTTATTTTAACTCATATTTTCATCATGTTGTAAGTATGTATATATACCTATGTAAATATACTTTTTACCTATAAATGATTTAATATAAGTACATATATACCATAATATATCCATCAGCGCCACCAATTTAAAATAATGTAATGGTGACCACAAAATTTATAATTACCTCTATGTGTACACTATATATGAATCTGATTTATTATATGTTTGTTAAGCTCCATGCTGAACAGCTGAACATGCTATTTAGCTACCAATCTCTAGTCCGTCTAGCTTGTTAACTAAACTCGATTATACCTACCAACACAAACAGAGGAAATTTCCTTCTAATTGATGTTTGTCACGTTTTTTTTTTTTTGCGAAAATACATCAACAGTATTAACATTTTGCATTCATATTATGCACAAATAAAAAAAAAACTGTAAGCACAACTGTAAAGCTCATGTAAAATTGTATTTTATCCGCAATAGACTTATGCCCGATTTCATAAGGGACTTTTAAATATTTAAAAGCCCATTTAGAGTTCAAATGGGATTTTTTTTTGTTTCACCAAGTGCTTTTAAATTTAAAATGCTTTTAATTGCCCTTATAAACTTAAATCCCATTTTCGTCTCAATAAATTTTAAAAGTGTGATTTGTGAAGTCTAATATGTCAGATGTCAGCTGACGAGTAAGAAAATTATAGATGATATTTTGCAGTCACTTGTTTATTTAATTTCTTGCAAATTTAAATTGTGAATAGGTCGAAACAAAAATATAGTTTGTGTGTAAATAATAATCTTTTGAGGCTCTCCCAAGCCAACGCGAATACTTCCGAACGACGACAAGACTTTCGCCTTTCTTAATTTATTTACATGGAGATAAATGAGAGCACCCGCATTGGCGCGATGTGAATCTGCAAACATTGTTCACTCATCGCATATTCGTTCCGAATGTTTCGCGTTGGTTTCGGAAAGCCTTCATTATTTGTTTCTTTTTAGAATAATTGATTGTTCAACTGAGGATGATGAGCAACATATAGTAAGACATCTAAGAATATTCCGAGTTCATATTGGAATTGGAATCCGTTCTTCAAATATTTTGTTTTCGTGGCATTTTTTTCTACATATAATGCTTTTTCACGTGCATTTCGAATGTGAAAGGGAAACAACCTATTTCAAAATCCAATCCAAAATTTCCCTAAAATTTCCTTTTTTTAGATGGTGAAACTGGAAATATTTAAAGGTTTGATAAAATTTAAGAGGACTTTAGATAGAAAGGATTTTAGTGTATTTTTATGAAATCGGGCATTAATCTGTAGCTAAAGCAAATTCATTAATATTTGATTAAAAAAGGTTCAACAAAAACAAGAACCTACAAAATATCCTTTGAATAGCTATATTAAAAATGTATTTGAATTAATTTTGTTTCTGAAAACCCATAAGTTTTATTTGCCCTATTGTGGTAGGAGGTACTGGTTTTGTAAAAAAAATTGCATTATTTTGATCAAACTTTAAATTAAGATTATGAAGAAGTCAACTACACGACATTCAACTTCAGTGAGATATAAGTAGTTTCAAGTTTAATTTTATAAAATGAAACATTATATCCTTTCTGGAAAAGTGTCTGGCTTACATAATTTTATAACAAACTTATGGTTGGGACATCTTTTGGTTTTGTTTTAAAAAGGATGTAAAAAAACAGTGGTATATTTTTTGGCATAATATCATTTTTATGATACGAATTGTAGTCTATCGAAACAAGGTATGGAGAAAAATGGAGACGGAACAAGACAGCATACTTAAAAGCGGTTAGAAAAATGCTGATGTTCCAAATGCATTTGATAAACAATAACATCCCATTTTCGATCTGTGACGTCAGTGGTCTCAACTGGCGGAATGCGTAGTGCATACGCCTTCTAAGACTGAGCAAATCTGATATCATGGGTTCGATCCCTATGGATCGAAGGCATGTATAAATTTTTTCATAATAAAATTGGATTAAAGCTCAGCACCACTAATAAAGAGGAGAATGATGATAGGCGGCTTGGCACCCCTTGAAACAGCGGTATCTCTAGCCAAAATAAACGAATTATAAATTAATTCGTAAACAATTGGTGGTAGCACCTTTAAGTTGTTGTTGTTGTTCAAAAATTCAATGTAATATCATTTTATTTCCTAACTCAGAAAATGTGATTAGACATTTTAAGCGTAGTCAGAACCCCTTTAGTGCAGTAGGTATTACAATTATGAAAAAAATAAGTCTACAGGCTAAAAGTCTACAATGGACTTTCACCCACTTGGGTTAGAAGTCCAAAAATCAATTGTAGTTTTAACCCACCTAGATGTGCCAAATTGGCAAATTCTACAGTAAGTTGGTCAATATTCCCCAATTTTGGAAAGAAAGACCACAACAAATAATTTTGCCATTAGTGGGTCAGGAATTTAAAATTGATGGGGCCAGAAGTTTCATGTAGAATTTCGACCCAGAACGGTGAGTTATAAAGTCCACAAACCAAGTAGGTGAAAAGTCCATTGTGGAATTTTGGACTTACGACCCTGCGCTTATTTTTTCACGGTTGTTGGTTTATAAAAAAGAGTTGCCCTTTCGTTAATTATGAAATATTGTTTCATTCAAATGACTGCCTCAGCTGGCTTTGCAATTTTTTAATAAATGTTCAATGGTTTCAGCCCCTATTTCACGAATAGCTTGCCCAATATAGTTCCTTAGTATTTTAATCTTAATAGAATTAATCTCCGCGGAGCTCCGTGGCGTCGAAACAATATCACCAAAACGACTGATTATGCACGATTATTGAACTTAAATCGAGGGCTTTTGTGGCACTTAGCCTCATTTTATTGGAACCATAAGTTTATATTGCCAATCCAAAATCACCGTTACCAATGACTCTAGAAAATAGCCAATAGTTTGGTATAAAGCCTCAAAAAAAAAAACACCTGTTAACCCTAAATACATCTCTGTCCATATATACCACTGAATACCATCAATGGTGAAATGCATTGAAATGATCATAAAGGGTCATTAATTTTTCGGTTTCGAAAGTAAAGCTAAATAAAACACACACAACACAGCGCTACATTTTTGATGAAAATTTTATTTCATTATAAACTTTGGACTTTGCCATCATTTAGTGTGAAAAACAATATCATTCAAATGGCCGCCTCGGGAAGGCGGAAGGTAATTTTTAACCACGTTTTGCACATTTCGGGCGGTATCTCGGCCATAACTTGAGTAATGTTGGTTTTTAATGCGTCCAGAGTTCTGAGATTATTCGCATAAGCACGGTAGCCTCACAGAAAAAAGTCTAACTGTGTCAAATCGCATGATTTTGGTGGCCAATTGACGTCGCCAAAACGTGATATTACGCGACCAGGAAACTTCTCAAGCAATAAAACCATAATTGGTAGTATTGTGTGGCTTGTTGGCCCGTCTTGTTGGAACCACATATTGTCCAATTCATGATCTTCATTCGCCGCGCCGCCGGCCAAAAAAAATCGGTTGTCATTCGGCCAATTTCTGCGAACGCCATTTGGATCATCAGCAACACTTGCACTTGCAGCAGCGATATTTTCGACTGAGAGTGCATTACGATGTAGCATAGGCCTTACGACATCAGTAACGCTTCCACTCTCTTCAAATTTATTCACAATTTTAACGATTGCTTGCGTAGTCGGTCGATTATGACAACGTAATGCACGATAGGTGGCTACATTTGAATCACCACTTTTTTGTAGCAAGTTTTAATAATTTAAACGCGTTGTTCGATTGTTAAGCGATCCATTGTCGTAATTGACAATCATTCAACTAATTTTATGACACTTAAAATGACAGCTGAGTCTTACAGGTGTCAAATTCCAGCACTACCAACTTTAAACCTTGAAATTAATGACCCTGTATTAGTTTTTCTGTGAAATTATGGTTCATACTCGCTTTGGACCGAAATATAAATAAAAGGACCGTAGGAATAGGAATAATACCAATCAAACCATAGTACTTGGTGAGTATCCATTTATGAAAGACTTTGGTATCAGAAGTGACAGTGGAAGTGGAATCAAAAGTTTAAAGTAGTTAGTTAGTGAAGTCTCTGCAATCTAAGACTGTGATTTATTGACGAAAGTCTCTATCAGTCGGTAATCAATTTTAGAATGCATAAAAGTATGTACTTATACGAGAATTATATATACAAATTGTAAAGAAGATTGTTGAATTAAAATAATCTCAAATACACTAAAGTGAAAAGTGTGAATATAAATATTAGGTTATTAATCATCAAACCAGTCTCAAGAACTTTCTTCACAAATTTGCGAACGGCATATATGCTGCATTATTTCAACTAAAATTTCTATTCAAAATTCGCACTGTTTCAGCAATACATTCCCATTAGAAGTAATTTTGCAATATTTCCTAAAGTTCCTCAAGTAAAACTCGAACCATTTTCTACTGCAGAAATATTTATTATGTCAATTATTTGAGCACATTAGTAGTTACTGTTAGGGCCAGTTTCACAGTCAAAAAAGTGTCAATGTGAAAGATTAAGGCCATACAATTATTTTGGTTATTTCCAATTTTTTCGAAAATGCCTCAAATGATTTTGATTAAACTTCGTATCTGCAATAACAAAATGAATTTTAAGAAAACTGCATTTCAGGTTTTTCTCAAAAAATTCATGCAACGGAATTTGGTATTCCACGTGTTTTGAGAAAATGCGGGTCTTATTTTTAGGTTATTGAAGTATATATTTTTTTATTGTTCTGCCCATTTTGTTATTATTTTGAAAAACATTGATTTATAAACAAAACAAAAATCAAACAAAATATCAATTTTTTAGTGGGTACTTTTGATTCTTTAAATATTTTTTTTTTTTTTAAATAGATACATCATGCATCTTCAATGTGTGGTTACATACAGTTGTTAACCACAAGAGAAAGTTCTTGCGATCAAGTCGTGCATATTTTTTACCCTATAATCTATCTTTCCTGGTCCACAGGCATAATAAGGTGCCTTTAGAATAATTTTTTTGTGAATCAGTAGGCATTTATGTAATTTAGTAAAATTAATTTTATATAAAATTAAAGGTAGTAAAATAAACTTTTCACTAGAGCTAAAAAAAAGTGTATGTCATCACTGAAAATCGGTGTGGCAAAGACAGGGCAAAAAAAGTGGCTTTTCTAGAAGTTTATTTTAAAGACAAGAAAAATACCTTTCATTCGATATCAATTTCATTTTTCTACGTCAATTATTTCGCCCGTTATGGACAATTATTTGGAACAAAATCTTAAATCCTTATTTTGCAATCGGCAACTTCAAGCCCGAATATCTCGACTTTCCCATAAACGATTTTGAAAATATTTTACTCATGTATCAGGCTTTCATTTGATACCAAACTCGGCTTTCATTTAATACCAATCTCGTTCCTGTACACTCTGGGCCAAAGCTCCATAGTAAAATGAGGATTCCCTTTGGTGATTTAAAGTTATAATCTCCCTTTCGCATCTCACAAACCATTCCACATTTATAAATATGAATTACAAGTGAACAGATGTGTAAGTTCTATCATGCCGTTGTTCGCCGTTTATTAATAGAGGGGCAACAGTCAAAAATCTAACTTCCTCTTTTATCGTTTATTTTATATATGTTCTTTTATCTGTCAGATTTTCTCTAACCTACTTCTATTTTACCACATTTAAACATAGGTAATTAAAAAAATAAATGCGAGTGTGTGCAACCTCTTTTTACTGTAAATTGCTTAAACAGCAACTATGTAACATACACACTTTAATTTATGCAGTTATTTTCCACAGGCTAAAGGCATTTCGTTAATCAACATTTTTTCGCAAAAAAGCGAAATAATAATAATAAATGCTGTCGTTGTATGCTACGTGTTGACAAACGGGCGTGAGGTCGAAGGGAAGTAATATTAATGATATACAAATACATAACAATTAATTAATAAAGGATGAGGGTTGAAATGAAAGTATATACAATGTTTTTTATATACATACCTTCCCTGTTGGTTTTCCTGATAATTTAAAATCCCCGCATTCTTCTTTAAGTATATAGCCACATTTACTGCACTCAAAATCTGGTTTTTAAAATTAATTTTATTTTCATTCATTAAAAAAAAAAAAACATAATTGAAAATGATCGGAATTTGCCTCGGAAATTTTGTAATTGTAGGTATAAAAGGGCAATCGCACATTTTTATTTTACCCAAAATAAAAATGGCGCAAAACTTTAGACGATTTAGTAAAGTGTTAAATCATTTTTAGGTTAAAAACAGGATTTTGCTAATTTTAAACGACTTTTACCTGATACTATCTCTTAACATTTTACTAAAGTTAAAATCGCCAGATTGCTGTTTTATCTTTTTTCAGCTTGAGTTTCATAAGAAAATAGGTTTAGCATGATACTAGTTAAAAAGTGTTTAAAAATAAGAACATTTTAGTAAAGAGCTTAAAAGCTAGTAAAGTTTTAACTAGTATTACGGTAACACCTTAACATCAGGCTGTTTAAAAGATTGCGCCAATATCTTTAACCTATAATCATAAATAAACTTAATCTTCTATGATAAACTGATTTTCGTTTGGTTAAAGGGTATTTATCATTATGGGTTAAACTTATTAGATTTTGGGCCATAAACTAAAAATCTTTCGCAATGGAGAGCAGCATTTCTTGGCTCTAGAATCAATATGCACCCTATATGTGGGATATTCGCAAAAAAAGTATGCTATCTAAAAGGTCAATAATTGGTCAGTTGCTCGGTCATAGAAAATTAAAATGTCAATTCGTTTTATTAAATATTCAGCCAAAGATTTTTTTTTAATACATTTGTAAAGATAATTTCAAGATCACAATATACGACCTTGAAAAATCCTTAAAAAATCGTAAAAAAAAACTATGGCTTACCAAATTCTTAAACTAGTCTGCTTTTTTTGAAGATTCAGTGACCTTTCAGATGGTGTATTTTTTTCTAATATCCCACAAAATATCCTTCATTTGCGAATATCCCACAAATATGGTGTCGCTACGACCTAGAGAAAACTTTAAAAAAAAACTATTGCTCACTTATTTCTTAAACTAGTTTACCTTTTTTGAAGATTCAGTGACCTTTCAAATGGTATATTTTATTTGCGAATATCCCACAAATTATATCTTTCATTTGCGAGTATCTCACAAAAAAAGTCTCGCTACAACCTTGAAAAAAACCCGTGGTTGACCATTTTCTCAAACTAGTTAACTTTTTTTGACTAATTTTAAATGTAATACCCACTTTCTGCGAATATCCCACATGTGGGGTGCTTAGATCTCGGAGTCGCTTCATTGTCTGGTGCACACTCACTTCGGCTGTACGATTTTTCTATAATAAACATGCCTATCATTTACCAGCAACGTAAAAGTCCGGAATGGAATATGGAATAAAATGAATATTTTTCAACTTTTGTATTTGTATTTTTCCTGGAATTCTGCAGGAATTTAGAAAAGTAAGTCTTACCATCCCAGCTAAAATATGCTTGATAGTTGCAATCACTAATAGGAGAAAATCACCAGGCAGATCATAACAATGATGATCTGGCGCTCTTTCATGTTCCAACTACAAACAAATCTAGAGAACAAATTATTGAATCTAACCAATCTTAAAAAGAAATATTACGTACCAAAATGTATGTAGATATTTGTAAAGCAGTTGCACAAAAAAGGAGTAGAATTCTTCACATAAGTTTTTCGCTTATAATAATTGTCAAGGCCATCCTTTGGGCGATGACAAAATATATATATTCATTTGATATTGCAACAACAAAAATTATTTTTTTGTGCGTAGGAATGTCATACTCGTAAAAATGCGGAATGGCCTTATTGTCAAATCCCATACATACTCGCTTGATAATGTCGCTCAAGGCGTAACCTAGTTTTTTCGTCTGGTTTCATGTATGTCACATCAATTAAGGACTTTAAACTTGTAAAATAAATCACTCCATGTCGAAGGAAATATATGTATATCTATATCCATAATCTACATAGATATACATCTACATAATGTATGAGATTGTGTCACCCTATCTCCCTCACATCGATTTATTATATTCACGAAATTCTTGGCAGGCGCCTCGATTAGATAGGCATTTTCAAAAGCAGACGATGACACAGATGGGTAGACGCCGCGCCGCGCCGCGCCGCGCCACATCGCATTCAATTGTATCGTTGTATCTTGTATCTCACGAACAGCTGAAGTTCCATTTTTAACCCAATTTCGTTCGTCTTTCATGTCAATAGACTACTACTACTACATACATTCATACACCAAAGCAAGACTATGGAAATGGATGTTAGAAAAAAGGAAGACAAAAAACGGGAGTAATATGAAATGCGTGCTTTGAATAAAATCGAAAAAATAAAACCTGTAGGTGGCATCATCCTTTGCCAAATGCCACGCCATAAGCCAAGCCAAGCCAAGTCATTAGGGGATAGACTCCTTATAATATTTGAAATCCTTGGTTTTGAAATAGGCAGAATGTCAAGAATTCGCAGTGCGAAGTGATTATATCAGCGGGAACGTCATATCTATATACATAACTACCTACAACCTATATGTATAATAAAGATTTCCCTATTGAAATGTCTGTCATATTAATCTTTCAATTTTTTTTTATTAAAATTCTCTTAGAAGCGGGGGCACACTGTGGAACTTTTGACAAAAGTGCTTTGCTAAATTCAATTTTTAGGTGACTTTAATAATTCAAAACTTTGTTAGATGACTCGATTATTTGGGGCTATCGTGACTGAGAAAATTGTTTTGGATCAACGGTGTGCCGTGTGTAGCTACTTTTAGTCAAATTTAAGACATATTTGGCAGGAACTAGCTCTTATGATTCAAAACTAAAATATGGCTAAATATAAAAAAATTAAGGTAATATATGGTTCAGTAACATTTACAATGTACCTATTATTAGATATAAGAGTACGGATGTGTCATATGGGCCCCTTACTTCTCTGTCCATATAACTAGATTGGAAGCGGTGCAGAGAAGATTTTTACGTTTATGCCTTCGACTTCTGCCATGGTCAAAGAGACTTATTCTACCTCCTTATTCTGATAGATTAAAATTAACAGACCTTCCATTTCTCTCTAAACATAGGCAATATCCTCAATTTTGTTTCATGGCTGGAATTTTAAGTGGTTCAATAACATCTACATCAGTTCTGTGCAAGATAAATTTTAGTTTTAGTCAGTCAAGTTTAAGAAGACAACAGCCTTTGGTCCCATTATTTAGTAGATCTAACTATGGTGTATATAGCCCTCTTAATCAATCAATTGCAATTTTTAATAAATTTTACTTCCTAATCTTTTCCGTAAATGACAATTTTAAATTTATTAAATTTAAAGCTTTGTTTTATAATAAAAATATACATTTAATTATTTTATAAGAATTTTTGTGTACTTATTATATCATGATAAGAAAATATGCATGACTGGGTCGTACGAACTTGCTCTTATGCGCTATTAAATTGTGGTTCTATAGTCTGATTTTCAAAAAATCCAAAAACTATTTTTTAGAAAAGTTTGCTACGCACTTTAATTTATATTTGTTAAAAGCTTTTGTATAAAAAATCTTATTTTATTCGGTTGATCAGATATTGAGATAGTAAAAAATCAATGAAACCGTTCTATGAGAGGTACTGTTAATAAACGTAAAATATAAACTTTAAAAATTTTAAATGGTAGATCGTACTAATTTTAACACACAAAAAAACTTTTTTGAAAATCGTAGGAGTCGTTTTTGAGAAACAAAATATTTTTCTTAACGGTTTTTTAACATTTGTATGGGAGGCACCGTTATTTTTGGGTATTAGAATAATTTTTGTCAAAAATCTTCTAGATAAAGTTAAAAAACTGCTATTTACCAAGTTTAATTAAAAATCGACCAAGTTTTTTTTGAAATATTGAGTTTTCAAAAAAAAATATTAAAACTTTTTTTAAAAATCTAAGAAATATTTTTTTTGAAAATTTTGGTACACAATACTATTTAGAATGTGTCAATACTTCTTCATAAAAAAATTGATCAGAATCAGTTTAACCGTTTTCGAGAAAAGCGAAAATCAAAAAAATGGTTCATTGAGAGGTACCATTAAAAACCATTTTTCGGAACCATTTTTTTTATTAAACGGCAACTTATAACTATTTAAATTTATTGAGTTCTTAAAAAGGAATTCGGTCGCGGTGGATTTGAGAAAAATAAGTTTTTCCGTTTTGGCCAAGAAATTTTGTATAACAGCTACTGTTAATTTTGGTAAAAAGGGAAAAAAAATTGTGGGAGGAATGTCCAAAAAACGCAAGGTACCAAGTTTAAGGAAAATCGACAAATCCGTTTAGGCTGTAGTCGAATCGACAGACAGGCAGACGGACGTTTTTGCGAGACCCACTTTTTTCGTCTTCGCTATCATCGTAATGTCAAGTTTGATCAAAATCTCGAGTTCGATTTTTTCTACGAATGCATAACTTTTGCCATATAGTACTTATATTCGCAAGTAAAAATATTGTACCGTTAGTATTTAACGATTTGTCAATAAATCAATAAATCAATAAAAATCGGTCCACCCTTTTAGACTCTACCTCAAAATACAGTGGATGCACAGACGCACAGACGCACAGACCGACGGACGGCATGATGAAACCCACTTTTTTGGACTTCTCGACTATCGTAGTGTTAGTTTTGATCACAACCTCGACATTTTTTTTTACAAGAAACTTATTCTAAATACTTGCCCTATGCCCTATAGAGCAAGTAAAAACGCAAATGTATTAAAAAAAATTATTTATTCTTTGAGTTTTTTTTTTTGTTTTTTTACAAAATTTAATTTATCAATTTTTTAAATGCAATATTGTATGAATTATTCAAGAACCTAAAATTAAAGACTTTTATTTCAAAAAAAAAACTCCAAAACCATTTTGCCGTTAGAAGAATTTTTGTTGGCAAAATCCTGAAACGCAGTATTTTTTTTACATACCACTTTGGTATCATTAAATATTCAAAATTTAATCAAAATCTTTAGAGCGGTTTTCGAGCAATATTGATAAAACCAGCTACTCGTTCTAAAGGGTATATTTCAATAGGGACATACCAATCTTGTATTTTAATACAAACGCGCACTCTTAAACTTTTCGTATGAGCTGTGAATGTCAAAACGTTAGTCAAGGCTTGCATTTTTATCATGGTGAAGTTTACGAATAAGAGGCGTTTGGAAATCTAAACAAAAAAAATACTACCAAAATTCTGGATTGGTTGTCGCAATTTTGAGACCACACTTACTCCAATTTTCAATATCGTCCCACCAGACAGACTGTGCGTGTTATGGTGAGTAAATTCGATTCCACTAATTCACTATTGAATATTCCTGGGCCAGTGAGAAACAACTCACTATCACTGGTCGAGGTATCGAAAAGATAGCAGCTTTACGTGCTTCAGTTCAAAATGAGCCAAATCAGTCGATTCACAGGAATTGAGAATCTCTCAAATCACATTGTAGCAAATTTTTCGTAAAAATCTTGGTTTTGACCTTAACAATATCAAAATAACTCAAGACCTGAAGCCTCCTCATCATTTTAAGCTACAAAACTTCTCCGATAGGGTTCTGCAAAAGTTTGAAGAAAATCATGAATTTCATCGAAAAATCATCTTCCAGCGATGAAGCTCATTTATGGCTTAATGGCTTTGTCAACAAGCGGAATATGCATTATTGGACATTAACAATCCCACTTGTGCTTCAAAAGACTCCTTACCATCCACAAAAAGGAACCGTGTTGTATAGATATCATCCGGCGGAGGTGTGATTGGAGCTTATTTTTTCCTCGATGAAAATGATCGCAATGTTACGGTCACTGGATTTTGGTATCGTACTATTTTGAAAGTTTCTTTTTGACTAGAATTGGACCGACTTGCGATATTGCTGATATCTGGTTTCAACAAGATGGTGACAGATGCCACACAGTTGGTAAGACAATTGTTCTATTGAAGAAGAAGTTTGGTAATCGAATGAAATTTCGAGAAATGGCCCTGTCAATGGCCACCTCGCTTATATGCTACTAAACGCCTCTTAATTTCTTTTATTGGGGTTTCATTAAGTCGTTTATGCCAACCACTTAAGAGAAGCTCAAGAACAATATCGAACACGAAATTGTCAACGTTACGGCCTAAATGTGTAAAAGAGTGAAAATTGGCTCCAAAGAATCGATCGCTGCAAACGTGATGGTGGTGGACATATAAATGAGATCAAATTCGATTCTTAAATGTAAAATCTGTATTGCACCTGTAAAAAATTTCAGCTCGATATCTTAATTAGATAGAGATTAGATAAGCTAATCAAAAAATTCGAATTAGATAAAAATACGCTGCAAAAAAATTGAAGTGAAGCGGCACATCGTTTAGGTTCCAGCTCAAATTACAGTTGACACACAGACGTACAGACGCACATACGCAAAGACCCACAGACGCAATATATACCGAATTTTTTAATCCATAAATAGACCTTTTATTCCACTGGCTCGTAAAGTCCACCAAACGGTGACTTTTTCTAGATGTAATGTTGTTTCAACAAAAGCTTGAGGATTGTCATAGCTCCAAATGTGTCATCTGCTAATTCTGTTTGTTGAAACAGCCATTTACCCAAAAGTGTTCTTCATCACTGAACTAGGTTAGGTTAAGGTGGCTGCCAACCAAAAAGGACCATAGTTGGTCCATTGTGATACCACAAGAATCTAGGAACTTTCCTTCCTATTTGTTGAACCAGTTAGAGCTCCTTACGAAGCGTGCGAGATTAATTATGTCAACATTTACCAGATCACTAGGATCGTTGTAGTAGTACTCTCCGAGATGGAGTTTACGTCGTTGGGATAGAGCAGGACAAGTGCAGAGGAGATGGGGAATCGATTCTTCCTCTTCTTCACCCATACAGTTTCTGCAGAAATCGTTTGAGAATACTCCAAGCCTCGTTGCGTGCTTACCTATCAAGCAGTGCGCGGTAATGACACCTATAACAGAGCCGATATGCAGTCTGCTTAGAGATATTAAACTCTTAGAGCGCTTCTGGTCCAGCTTTGGCCATATCTGTTTTATCGCTACACAGGTGGTCATGTTGTTCCACCTTAGGTTTGTTTTCTCACTTGCATCTTGCTTCAGCATAAGTTTACACGTAGCAATGGCAATGACCTATTTGGTAAAAAAGGTATTATCGTTCCACTTCTGGCGAGTTCGTCAGCTTTGCAATTTAATGGAATGTCCCTATGGCCCGGCACCCAGCAGAGGGGAATATTGAACTGGTGTGCCATCTAAATGAGAGATGATCGGCAGTTAAGGGCTGTTATTGAGTTGGTAGAGACAGATTTAAGGGATTTTATGGCGGCTTGACTAGGTATCCGAGAAGATGCGGATATCTGTGTTAGATATCACGTTTTCTTTAAGCCAAGACAGTACTTCTTTTATCCCCAAAAGTTCCGCCTGGAACACGCTACAGTGGTTGGGAAGGCGAAAGGAGAGATTTAAATTCATCGTGTTTGAGTACACACCCCCACCAACCTCGTCATCAGTTTTTGATCCGTCCGTATAGAAGTGAATTGATTCATCTTCCAGAAATGCCAGATCCTCGCAGATAGATCTGGAGGGTATGGTGACCTGGAAGTTTTTTTATCGAACTGTAACTGGGGGATGGTGTAGTCAATGTTACTTGGAATTGTTCCGAATGAGTTCAGAATGCTGGTGTGACCAATATCATTATTTGTCCACTGTGAGGAGGCTTTAGGACGAATGGCTGTGCTTGCAGCTGTTTGTTTAGCATATATATCGAGAGGTGCTTAATAGAACATAATTTATCTAATGGAGGAGAAGGGGTTGTACGAAGTACTCCGCCCATGCAACGGGAGGCTGACCGTTGGACCTTGCTTAGTTTTTCGCAGTTCGTCGTTTTATCTAAAGCGGTCCACCATAGTGTCACACCGTATGTAAGAATCGGTCTGACAACCGAGGTGAATAGCCAATGAGTAATGCTAGGTTTAAGACCCTATTTGTTTCCTACGGCTTTTTTGCATGAAAAGAGTGCAACAGTTGCCTTTTTGATTCTTATCACTGAACTAAATCGACTAGTATAATGCCCGATGAGTTTCTCGAATTGAATTATTTATGTTTTTGAAAGTAATTTTGAACAATTTGCAAACGTTGCTCTGACAGTGTGAGTCTAGTCATGATGAATTGCCAAACCAAACTAATCTTAAAACAACTGAGAACTGTCAAATTGGCTGTCATACAAAACAGTGTTCCCAATTTGATGTTATCCGCCTGAAAAAAACACCCTTTACAATTACAACCACTATATAATTGCCACCTGCTACTGACTGAATTGTCAAGAAGAATATTATTTATATTAAATTTCCTAAGAACACAATTCCAGTTTTTGTCAATCTTCTATTCTATTCTATTCATATCTACGAAAACTTAGAGAAGTTGTAAGAATGGACAATAATCGCAACTATTTTTTTTTTTTTTTGTCGCAATCAGGTCCCAATGCGAGGTTGGACAAAGGTCTCAAATTCGATTTGGAATTTATGTCACATTAAAGTGCTCACTATAACCTTAGTACGATTTTATCTGTTGGAAGCAGCTCTTCACTCCCTTTATACATATAAACCTATAAAACTCTGATCCTTTCCGCAAAACCATTTTCACCATCTGTAATTTTTTGAATACCTCTATCCTCTATCATTTTACCCCGACGACGACGACGACACATCAGGAAAACAAATTTGATAAACCAACAATTTCCCTAAACGTAAAAGAAACAAATGAGCAAAGGTCAAACCAACATTTGGTGTAAGTACGTTTATATCGCCGGATCAAGGAAATGAATTACACAAGAAGAAAGTTTTTTTTTTCTGTTTTTATTGAACAACATCAGATACATTGCATACTTTATCCAAAGTTGTAAATTAAGATACAACCGTTCACATACCTAGCAGCAAGAAAAAAATAAAGGATTCATCAAAGCATTTGAAATTTGGTTGAATCTTTTATTTTTGTTGTGTGAGTTTCGAGTTTTCTTGTTATCCTGCGAAACAGTTTTATTACTTTTTTGTAAGTAAAATTTGTTGGATGATGTAAAACTTCAAAAAAAAAAAAATAGAACACAACTTCCCTGATATCCTAGTGAATGTGTAATGAAAGAAAATAAATAAATTGAATTCTATTTCGAAAAAATGTGAAGCACAAACAACATCCTAGCACTGCCACTCCACTCTACTCTATACCCTACTCCACCCGGCTACCCGCTCATCATATCATATAAATATATCCTGATCGCCTGGAACTGGTATGGTGATGATATGCGAGTTGCGAGTCCTTGAATCTAAAAGAATTCCAGCTGTAAGAATCAATGAAGAAGTTTAATGCTGTTTTTCGTCTTTGAGTTCATAAAATGTACATGAAAATAAATTGAAAAATTCCATCAAAGGGATACCAGCCCCCCGTTTACAATATTATCCCCATTTTGAGGGGGAGGGGCAGAAGGATAGGGCTGGGCCCCAGTGATGGGAAGATTTTTCTAAGGAAAGTATCGGTATGTATTCTTATAGAAGAAATTGTTATTCGAGAAGATTTTTTGTGTGTTTCTAAGGATTTCTTATTTTTTTTTTGTTTTGTTTTTAGGGATATATTTTACAACTTACGTAAGGCACTTCAAAAAGTGTATCTTAGCAATAAAGTGAAGGAAAAGAATTTATTTTTTAGTTTCCATCATGATGTTGTTGCTGTTTTTTTTTTTCCTCCTGTGCGTTTTATATGTGGCATGCAGGCTCAATATTTGGGGTTTGGCAAATATTTTATGAAGCAGTAGATCTGTCTTCCGAATACAAAAAAAAAAAAAATCAACAAGATAAGAAAATGTAGAAGCAGCCTTAAACGATTGAGAAGAATTCAAAATCGGCAGCAGGATTTTTGTTTGTTTTAAATGTACCGAAGGGTTGTTTTGCTGAATTGCAAAGTATATCGTTTTTGCTATACATCCCATACCACCCGTACCACCTATGTAGATGTATGTGAATATGGAATGGGCTGTCGAAAATATTATAGCGAAATGTGATCTGAAGCGTGATATGTGCGAAAGGATAATGAATGCTAAATTTATGAGATGATTTATAATGCAAAGAAATTGTTTGTAAATGGAAAATTTCGAAAGAATATTCAGGATATGGAAATAATGGTTATGCTCTTAGTGCGGTGCGGATGTTGAGAATATTCATCTAAAAGCAATGTGTGAATTTTCAATTGGAGTTTTGCACACATTTACGAAAGTCAGTGTAATGGGATTTTATATCTACAGGGTGGGCCAAATAAGCGACCTCCCTTTGTAAATGTAAACAATTCTGAAGTACTCTAAACGTTATTTTAGATCACCGCCAAAATTGAGCTTATGGACCAATTAGAATTTCGTTAGGGTACAGGTGCGGATATTTCTTCAAAATTGTGCCACCAACTGTGTTGAAGTCGTGGTGTCGATGTCTCAGCACCAGCTGCAAAACTTTTAAGAATGACCTGGATTTTTTGGCAGTTCCCATACCGCTGAAATTTGGTCAACACAGGACGAATTGAAGCAGGTTTGGTTAAGGTGGCTGCAAAGCAGGAGGAAAGCTTGACACACTGAGACCATGAGTTGGTCCATTAAGTATGATACCATGGGAATCTAGAAACTTTACTCCCTATTCGTTGAACCACTTGGAGCTCCTTAAGAAGCGTGCGAGATTACTTACATGTGTCAACATTTGCCAGATCACTAGGATCGTTGTAGTAGTACTCTCCGAGATGGAGTTTACGTCGTTGGCAGAACATAAGTACAGAAGATAGATGAGGAATCGCTTCTTCTTCTTTCCTATTCATACAGTTTTTGCAGAAATCATTTGAAAATACGCGAATCCTCGTGCTCGTGCGTGCTTGTCTGTTAAGCAGTGGCCGGTAATGACGCCTATTACGGAGCCGATGTGCAGTCTGCTCAGAGATACTCTTGGAGTGCTTTAGATCTAGTTTTGGCCATATTTTTTTGTCTATTGCATCTTGGTTCAGTATAAGATTGCACGTAGCAATGGGTATACCTATAATTGTCCTCTTTGGTAAAATAGGTAGTAATGTTCCGCTTCTGGCGAGTTTGTCAGCCCTGAAATTTCCTGGAATGTGCCTATGGCCCGGTACCCATCAGCAGAGGTGAATATTAAACTGCTGTGCAATCTCAATGAAAGGTGATTGACAGTTAACGGCTGTTATAGAG
This sequence comes from Leucozona laternaria, assembly GCA_932273885.2. Classification (NCBI taxonomy): domain Eukaryota; kingdom Metazoa; phylum Arthropoda; class Insecta; order Diptera; family Syrphidae; genus Leucozona; species Leucozona laternaria. The sequence continues at coordinate 189,767,119 of OW026366.1, read as the reverse complement.
TTCGTAGAGACAGATTCCAGGAATTTAAGGACGGCTTGGAACTGCCATTTTCCAAAAATAATCGGAGAGTTTTTGTTCGCTGTGCGATTTTGTTGTATTCCATTATTAAATCTCACAATCTTTATGTCTGTTGGACCACATGTCGTTCACATCCATATCATCCCTTTGGAGCCACCAAAAATTGGCTATCATCGATCGGTAGCGCTATCCGTTGAGGCTGATGGCAATGACAGCTTCGTTTTCGAAGAACTACGAACTCTCACAGACAGCGACGATGATCTAGGTTGATCTTGCGTGTCGTTGACGCAAGGGCGTTGGCTGATTGTTTACTGAATCGGTAGACTCAAATTTGGCCACCAAACTTCGCATAATACACTTGGAAGGACAACCATGTAAATCGAAAAATTGGCACAACGCATCACGTCCCAAGTAACATCGTTGGAGCTATTTGAAGCAAAACTCTTTTTCAACAGTTCCATAATAGCTATAGCTCTGTAAGAGATTATTTCACAGCTCCCTACATTGAATTTGAAAATAATGTTCTATAATTGAAAATTTACAACACTTTCAGCTCTATTAAATTTACGATGCTTGCAGATTTAAAATTATGCTCCTGAAGGCAGTTTATAAGATCTTGAAACGAGCAAACTCTCAATATCAGCATACTTAGGGACATTGTAGAGCTGCTTACAATACATGTGTAAAATACTAACGCATGTTCTTTCGAAATGTCAAAAATAGCATTAACAGAGCTACACTGAAAGCGGATTTAGAGTGGAATTACTAATATTCTCACACAACTAATGTGGTGTCAAAAAATGCATCAACAGAGCTACATTAAAGCACATATAGAGCCGAATAAATACTAATCCTCTTTTAAAACGATTCTACCACTTATATTAAAGGGTGTTACAAACTAGAATACAAACAAAAATTATTTCAACTGGAAAACTTACAATAGTTGACAATTAATTAATTCCCTTATCTTTGTTAACTTAAGATTCGAATAAGACATGGAATTCACAATTTTTTTTATTAAAATAAATTAACTATGCTGTTTCCTAAAAAAATTAAATCATAAATAAATAAATTAATTAAGGCGCTTACAAAACCATATACACTTCAATGGCAAGTACTCTTTGAATTAAAAGTTATTTCCATAATTTAGATTTTAGATTTTCTATAATTTAGATTTACATAACATTCTCTAACTTTCAATTCCCAAAACACCCTATTTTCTACAAAGCCCTGAACGCAAAACTGTTTCATTGCTGCAAATAGCTCTACAATAACAGAACAAAACACTCAAAGCGATATTGCAGCTCCATTGAAGAGAAATTCCGTCCATATTAAAAAACATGGTGACACAAATGAAAATTATTTGATTTATTTGTTTTCTTTCATTTTAATACATTTAAAATCTTCGCTTTCAATATAAAACACAATATCTGTTGCAGTGTAAAAATAATATTTTATTTCGTGCTTCGATATATTTATTAAACAAAATTTTACATTTTTCAACTTATTTTTTTTTTATATTTCACAACGTTATATATAAAATTTGGAAGGCGCGTTATAATTTTGCGAAGTACCTCCAAAACATTTATGAAAAAACTAAGCGCGCACTTAAAATTCACTGGCATTAAACCGAAAAATATTAATTAGATACATTATTTTCCCAATAGGAATAAATATTATGTAACTAGCTTGTTGACTTCGCAATAAATGAAGTTTACGCTTCCTACCATTACAAACATATAACTATTATATTTATTTATCATTTGAATTTCACAAACTAATACAAACAAAAAGCTGTCAAAGATGCTCCTTTTAGGATTTCATATGAACATACTAAAGAGCTTCAAAGCCACCATAGTCACTGATAACAAGCTGATTACGAGCTAAAATGTGCTCTCAAACTCAATGATTTAACTGTGAGCAAGCCCTACAATTGCTCTAAGGGTGCATCTAGAGCTCTTTCTTAAATAAACGAGCTTCAAGATTTGCTCTGGAAGCGCTGTTAAAGCATTTAAACAGCCAAAATTGTTTCTTGGGGTATCATGAGCCCTAAAGATTTTGATATTAAAGTTTTATCATTTGGACGTGCTGTCTAACTTGCCATGGTGATTTGGCATCAGCAACTGAATAATAAACAACCAATTTGACAGATGTCACCAAAACAACATATGGCCTCCACAGGCCGCCAAAATCTACCCGCGCAAATTGGAAAACCCTTTATATACATATGAAATATGACTTTCTGGCAGACGGCAAGTTGCCATGTACATGAATTCTTTATAAACTTATCTTTTGTATTTTCGTAACTAACGGGTGTTTTTTTAGAGGCATTAAACTTTAAGTTGGCAACATTATTTTAACTGGAGGCCATTTTATCAGTTGTCAAGTGATTTAATTTTAGTTTAGTTTGGCATTTAAACATGAAAAGACTGACGCTTGACCCACAAATGCAAATTGTGGAAAATGGGATCGAAACGAGATCGTTGTTGACCCCGATTTTCACAAGAATTTTTTCTTTTCAGCGATGAAGCTCAATTTTGGTTGAATGGCTACGTCAATAAGGAAAACTACCACATTTGGAGTGTAGATAACCTTCAAGCCATTGTTGAGACGCCGTTACATCCAGAAAAACTGACAGTTTTGTGTGGTTTAATGGGCTGGTGGGATCCTTGGTCCTTACTTCTTTAAAAACGATGCCGGCCAGAGGGTTACATTTAATGGAGACCGTATTAATGAATTTTTCGTTCCTGATTCGAATTGCCTTGATGTGGGAGAGCTGTGGTTTCAACAAGACGGCCCAACATGTCACAGCTCGCGCCACAATTGATTTATTGAAGGAAACATTTGGTAACCGCAAAAGGTTCACACGGTACAGACCCGTGAGTTGGCCTCCAAGATCGTGCGATTGAACACTGCTTTACTATTTTATGTATGGATATATGAAGCCGCTAGTCTACGCCGATAAGCCCGAAACGATCGACTACTTGGAGGACAACATTCGCCGCGTTATTGCCGATATACGGCCACAAATGTTGGAAAAAGTCATCGAAAATTGGACCTCCAGATTAGACTATGTCCGAGCCAGCCGTAGTGGTCATATGCCAGAAATCATTTTCAAATTATAGTGCCAGAAGATTATCTTTCGAATAAAGTAAATTTCTTGTCAATTTAAAAACTCATCTTTATTTTATTCCATTTCAAAGTTCTATACCTCTAAATATAAAAAACACCCTTTATTTAACATAAAAAAATCAATATATACCCAAGAATTATTTCCAAAATTATCCTTGACGGATTAGGGGACACCATGTATATAATCTTTCGTTGAAAAGGTCTTTCTTTTTAACAAAAATATTTGAATTTTTTCCAATTCTGCGTTTTTAAATGACATATTCACAGCTACGTTATTATTTACCACAAAAAAGTGTCACAAATATTAAATTGCATTTCATTAGCTTTGCAACTTTAAACCATTTTGTCAGAATCATTTCGTTCATTATTAGTTGTGTTTGCCTTATATTCATATATCGATATCATGCTGGTGAAATTCGCGCCAGAACATATCCAAAATGACCCCATTGTAAAAGCTTAATTCTCTTGCAGTGGAAATGATGTAAGGTCGAATGTGGATATAAAATTTAACTGGTTAAAACATTTTTGCTGCCAAAAAGGAGAGAATTTTTCAGAACTGAGTTTTCTGCAAAATTTACATTTGATTCACAAGCAAACATAGTTAAATCAAGTGCTGCATACACAGGCAAATTTGATTGATGTTTGTGCGGTGGTATATACCTATATAAATGGGTCTATAATGACATCCTTTTTATCGATCCACGGAACATGACACACTTAACGTACGAGTATGTGTAGGATTGTGTACATGTATGATGGTTATGTAATATACGGAAACCATAGCCGCAGGGTCAAAGGTATAAATCCTTTGCGGATTTTCGAAACTAACCCACAAAATCTATCTTAAAATTTACATTCACAGAGTGCCCATATGAGAGAGAAGTTGATGAGGGAAGAATTAAAGGGGGCTTCTGCAGGGGATATACTGAGACTGACTATACCCATGTGCATTTATGTTCCTATATAAGCCCAGATATGTGTAAGTGAATAAATGTGACTAAAAACATGGGTTTATCCAAATTTAATTTAATTCTCATGCCAAAGGAAGTTAAAATAATACTCAAATTGAAAATTCAACCTAAGGGATTATTAGTTAATGCCGCCCGGATGAACAGACCCAAAAGCAAAAGATGAATGTCTCATTCGGAGGCAATTTCCTGGTAAATCCAAATGCAAACTGGCATTGGTATTGCTTCTGTTCTTGATGCCAATATGATATGAGATATATATATATATATATATATGACCAGAAGTAAAAAGTACCTACAACATTCTGATTGTAAAGCCCAAACCTTCAAGCCCCAAACCAAACGAAGAAGTAGAGTGTCTATCCCTTAAGAATGTGATGGGTTTAAAGTAAAATAATCAAATATTATTAAGTTTTCGTTGTTTTCTATAATTCTGGGACTATACTACTCGTATGTGTTCAATTTAAATTTCTAATCCATCGGACATGGTTTGGAATGGTTGGTGAATAAAATTAATTTAAAGGTCGACAGATGAATAAATTAAATTGTTTAAATCATTTGGGTTAAGGATATATAGGTATAGGGTATAGGGACTCTGCTGTGGTTGAAAATTGAAAGGCCGATCGGAAATGTTTACTCTGAATTTAAATGATTGGTCAGTATTCTGAAGGCTGAATGAAATATCTGAACGCTCTGACTAAAACCATAACTCCACGTCAACAAGGGTTTTTTGGGGAATAACGAGATTGAAAAGATGATGAACAAAATACTCGAGTAGATATATACTTAGTTAAGATTCCTATGGGAATTTAGTATAGATATCATTGGAGAAGAAGATTTGTGTTTTCCAATCCTTGGGTATACATTATATTTATTATGAAGCTCAAATCCGAGTTTTCGACCATCAACCCCTTGCAGAGTTTCTTCCCTTTTGCAACTCAATTTTTTGAAACATGAGAAAGTAAATTATTATAAAAGAATCGGTCACTTACTAACTGATTCATAAATCTACAGCTTATACACTAAGTTAAAAAAATCTAGTAAAATTATTTTTTATTTAAAATTATTTTAAGAGCTCCACTAAGAGGGGAATTTTTGAAATTTGTGATTTAGGGTCGAAAAACTATTTATATTCTAATTGCCGAGTGATAGAGGAATGATTTTGTTTAATCAATAGACATTTGAAATTTAAGAAAGTTGTAGATGATGTGCCGAAAAATTCTAAAAAATCCATAGCAAGAGATATAGCAGTTTGGAAGTTGAAAATTGAAAATTGAAAAATAGATGAATTACCATACATCAGGGTTAAAAGGGATTGAGACGCATTTTATACCACTTTTATAGCGAATGAGAAACAAAATTATCCAAATTTCAAGAATTTTTGATTGGATTTATTTTTCCAAAGTTAATGGCGCAAAATTTTAAACATTTAAAACCTACTCTAAATCATTTTTAAATTGGACGCCGACTCTAAAAATGAGTTTAAGAATGAGAGTCGACTCTTTGATAATTTTAAACGATATAAAGTATACTTTTACGCTAAATCACTCGTCTAACTTTAAAAGCAGAAGTATGCTTCTCTACCTTTTTTAAAGTGTACTTTATCCATTCAACGTTTGTAATTTCAGAAGAAAAAATTTAAAGAAAAATGTTTGATGAAGATTTTAAGCATGTAAATCAACAATCACGAAAACTGTCTTAGCTTTAATTTGTGGTCCATGCACCCAGTAGCCATTACCACGACAAAACAACACCATCTCCACCCCCCGATTGAATAGACTACGACACCAAACAATATACAATACAAACTTTTATTCGGTCGACCGCCCCAAGAAAAACAAATGTGGTACATAGTGTTGGACTACTTTATCGCGGCAAATCATTTTCTGCTCACAAAATCGCCCGTCATCTTAGCTGGAAAGGTGAAATAGCTAAAGGGGAGTTTAAAAAAAAAGAAAAATATTACAAAAAAAATTAATTTTCAAAGGGGACACCCGGATTTGAACCAGGGACCTCTCGATCTGCAGTCGAATGCTTTGCGACAAATCATAAAAAAAAACCTTACAAATGCGCTAAAAACCCTACAAATGCGCTTAAAACCCTACAAATGCGCTTAAAACACTTCATTAGTTAGAAGAGCTGTTTAAAGTGTTTAAAATTAAGAAAAGGTTAGACAAATAAACGACTGCGTTTTCTAGAGTCGGTTTTATACGAGGACTGTTTAAAAATTTGCGCCAATGGTTAAAAAAAAAACACACAATTTTTAAAGAACCTATACTTAGAACGTGGGTGCATATTTTTAACAATTAATTCCAATCACTGCAAGAAACAACCACAAGAAGCGTTACCACTAAGAACAAAAATTGGCCAGTAGATCACTAAAAAAAAATATGCACCACTGGGTCGCACGAACTTGCTCATATGTGCGATCACATTGTGGTTCTACAGCTGAAATAAATTAGCTATGGGAGTCTTCATTTTATCCATTTGCAAAAACTTAGTTTAGTTGCAGGTGGTACTATGTGAGTAGATATACAAAAATTAACAATATAGCCCAGTGTTGCACATAGGCAATATGCATGCAAGGAAATTATATTATTTAAAACTGGAAAATTGTTTTAAATCTACAAAATTAGAAAGAAATTGATTAAAATACTTTGAATCTGTTTTAACCCAACGCGATGTAAACCATCTGATTTCTTATATAAATCTTAATTAATGAGAAAAAAATTTTAAAAATCGTGGGAGCTGTTTTTAAATATAATTAATTTTTTATATATAAAATTTCGTTAATATTTTTGAGAAAAAAATTGGTACGCCAATTTTAAGTATTTTTTAATGTTGACTTAAAAATTGAACTTTATAAAAAAAATAGCAGTTTTCGAATTATCGAATTTTCAAAAAACAATTTTTAATTCTTTTTTAGAAATCCAAAAATCATTTTTTAGAAAATTTTGATATGCACTTTTATTTTTATTTGTTATAAGGTTCTGTATGAAAAATCTAGTTTTATTCAATTAATCAGATATTGAGATAATCGAAAATAAAAGAAACCGTTCTATGAGTGGCACTGTTAATAAACGTAAAACGGTAGACCTTAGTACAATACACAAACAAAATTTTGTTAAAATCGAGGAGTGGTTTTTTGAAAAAAAAACTTTCTTAATGATTTTTAAACATTTGTATGGGAGGTATCGTTATTTTTGAGTAGTAGAATAATTTCTGTAAGAAATCATCTATATAAAGTTAAAAAACTTCTTTTAACCAAGTTTAGTAAAAATCGACTGAGTTCTTTTCAAAATATTAAGTTTAAAAAAAAAAATTATAAAACTTTTTTTTTTTAAATCCAAAAAATATCAAAAAAACATAAAAAAATTCTTCAAAATCTGTTGAACAGTTTTCGAGAAAATCGAAAATCAAAAATATGGTTCTTTGGGAGGTACCATTAATAACCATTTTTCGGAATCATTTTTTTTACTAAAAGTCAACCTATAACTATTCAAATTTATTGAGTTCTTAAAAAAATCCGTGGGGCTGAATTTGAGAAAAATATGTTTTTCTTTTTTGGCCAAGAAATTTAGTATGACAGCTACTGTTAGTTAGAGAAAAAAACAGGTGGGGGGAATGCGCAAAAAACGCTAGGTGCCAAGTTTAAAGAAAATCGACCCATCCGTTTAGGCTGTAGTCGAAAGGACAGACAGAACGGACGGACAGACAGACAGACAAACACACAGACAGACCGATTTTTTTGCGAGATCCACTTTTTTCGTCTTCCCTATCATCGAAATGTCGAGTTTGATCAAAATCTCGAATTCGATTTTTTGTACGAATGCATAACTTTTGCCATATAGTAAAGGGATTTCCAATAAGAGGTGTTATTTTGATATTCAAAGAAAAATGGCATTTTTTGAGATAAATGATCGGATGTTTATTTCATTATAAAGAAGAAGGTATGCCGTTAATAATGGAACACAACATCAGCCAAATGGCCGACACGACCACGCTTACAGGACCATATCCTTTTCATGAAATTTTCCATAACCAAATCGCAAAGTGGCTGCCCTATGTCCTCGATAGCCTCACGAATTCCATCTTTGAAGTCTCGAATCGACGCTGGGCTGTTGGCGTAGACCTTATCTTTCACGTGGCCCCAAAGGAAGAAGTCGCAAGGTGTTAAATCACAAGATCTCGGTGGCCAATTGTGATCACCTCTTCGAGAGATAACACGGTCCGGAAACTTTTCCCGTAAAAGATCGATGGTTTCATTGCTTGTGTGGCACGTAGCGCCGTCTTGTTGAAAGTAAACGTTGTCCAGATCAATACCATCCAATTCCGGCCACAAAAAATCATTAATCATCTCTCGATAGCGCAATCCATTGACCGTAAATGTTGCTCCAGCCTCATTTTCGAAAAAGTAAGGTCCAATGACCCCGCCGGACCATAAACCGCACCAAACAGTCACGCGTTGAGGATGGAGAGGCTTTTCAATAATAACTCTTGGGTTTTCCGAGCCCCAGATGCGACAGTTTTGCTTGTTGACGTAGCCTCCGAGGTGGAAATGGGCCTCATCAGTCAAGATGATTTTTCGATGAAATTCCGGATCATTTTCATGCATTTCAAGGACCCAATCAGCAAAGACACGACGTTGTTGATGATCAGCCGGCTTGAGTTCTTGTGTTAACTGAACTTTATAAGCCTTAAGACCCAAGTCTTTATGCAAAATACGGTGTAATGACGTTTGTGGAATGCCTAATTCCAAAGAACGACGAGGAATGGAAAAACCTGGGTGTTCTTCAACACTTTGGGCTACAACAGCAATATTCTCAGTTGTTCTTGAGCGACGTGCACGGGTTTTATTCTCCACATCACTAACTTGTCCCAACAGCTCGAATTTGTCCACCAATTTCTGTATTGCGGTCCGACAAGGTGCTTCACGACGACCCAAAAATGTTTTAGTTTTACGAACCGTCTCTGCCAAATTTTCTCGCAAGTTAAAATGTAGTAGATTGGACATTTGCGCAGTAGATTTTGTATTTAAGACTAAAAATACAAAGTTTATCGATTTTAACAATTTAAAGAAAGTTTTTGAGAAACTATAAAACTAAAAAATCTTAATTTAGTAATTTAAATTTGTTTTATGAGCCCGCTATTCAAATTGGCTGCGCTTAAACAAAATGGACAACAAATCCCTTTGTGGAAAGATTTTACTATACAAACTATATGTTTGAAATAAGGTATTTTAAAAAAAAGGGCAATACATTTATATTTTGCAGTTAGAATGCAGTAGATTTAGTGAAATTGCAGCAAATTGCATCGCTGGCCCCAAGTACAAGAGCAAGAACAAAACAAAAATCTAACAGAAATATTAAATTTATCAGTCTCTTTGTAAATATGGGACTAGGAGGCTGTGGTCAGTGTCGGACATAGTTGTTATTGTCGGTAGAAAGTATATGTGTGTAGTGTAGGTAAGGTAGTGAAAACGAGAATGCAAATCGAAGGTAAGTCGATAGCGCGTGTCTTTAAAAACCAATATAGTAAATGTAGGTTTTTTCAAGCTACATTTAAAATTAAGCCTTGAAAATGAAAGTCTTCTGAGAGTAGAGGCAATCAAAGACCTCGGATTTATTTTTGGTATGAAACTTTAATTTAAAGATCACATCAATTTTGTTGTTGAGCTTTCTCTTATGCTTTTTTATGTTCCCGAAAGATGTTTGAGAAATCATAAATAAAACTGTTTTATACCTAATGGGTGATTTTTTAAGAGGCTTAGAACTTTTTTTAAAAAAAAAACACAAAAAATTCGAAAAAATGAATGAAATATTTATTTGAATCGATAGTTTGAACCTTGCAATTTAATGTTTAAAGATAATTTCATGCAAATGTTGACCGCGGCTGCGTCTCAGGTAGCCCATCGGCTGAGTCCAATTTTGGCATACTCTTTCACACATATCGGCCGGTATCTCACGAATGAATGCATGGATGTAGGCTTCCAGTGCGTCAATCGAAGCGGGCTTGTCCCTATAGACATTAGCCTTGACATACCCCCACAAAAAATAATCTAATGGTGTCAAATCGCACGATCTAGGCGGCCAATTGACCGGCCCGAAACGTGAAATTAACTGTTCACCAAACTCGCCTCGCAATTGCGCCATTGTTTCGCGTGCTGTGTGGCATGTGGCACCGTCTTGTTGAAACCACATATCATGCAAGTCAAGAACTTCCATTTCGGGCAAAAAAAAGTTTGTTATCATCGCTCGGTAGCGTTCACCATTGACAGAAACGCTGCGATTCGCATCATCTTTGAAGAAATAGGCCCAATAATGCCGCCGGCCCATAAACCGCACCAAACAGTGGCTTTTTCGGGATGCATTGGTAGCTGTTGCAATGCTTCTGGCTGATCTTCACTCCAAATGCGGCAATTTTGCTTATTTACGTACCCATTCAACCAAAAATGAGCCTCATCGCTGAACACAAGCAGCGCACGATGAACATTTCGAACCGAGCACGAATTTTGATAGTAAAATTCAATAATTTGCAAGCGTTGTTCATTTGTAAGACGATCCATGGTTAAATTGCAAACCAAACTGAAGCTGTTTGACAGTGACACAAGGTACTAAACACACGTCAGCTGTCAAAACCAGTGTTGCCAAAACCAAACCAGCTAAAAAATCACCCGTTATATACCTTTACATATAGAACTAATAATGGTTTAAATGAACCCATTACTCACTCTTTAAAACATTTACATGCATAGAGATTATTTTTAAAAAATAATTCTTATGTTTTGTTAAAGTTGAATATTGTAATATGTGTATTTTAGTCATTTTGACATTTACCTATAAAACAATTAGTTATCCATTAAAATTGTAATTATGTAATAAGCAGATTAATCAATCCATTGGAAATAAATAAATAAGTAAAGGTCTTTAAATTAAAGTAATTTATGTAGAATTAAGTCAGCTGAGCGACTGAAACCCTTTCACAAAAAACATTGTATTTCCAACAAATGATGCTGCAGTAGCGAAGGGCACGAAGTGAGTAAGAACAAAATCTCCCCGATAAACGATTGAAAGAGATTTCTGCGAAGCGACTGACGCGGGGATCTCGGCTGGTTAATCCCCTACAGGGTGATTCGCAAAAAGTGTGACAAAAAAACTAGAGCATTTGGATTCGGTCTAGAGAAGAAAACAATCCTTCGGAAGGGGAGGGGGGGGGGGGGGGGGGGGTCAGTCTATTCCCCCCGTTTAGCCGGGAGGAGCAGTTTTCTTAAAACATTGACTTAAAACAGAAAAAAAAAATGATAAAAAAACAACGATAACACTCACAATAAAATATGCTGTACTTTTTTGTAAAGCCTGAAATTGCTTCTTTCATTTTGTTTTTAAATAACGCTGTTTTAGGGAATAGGTTTTGATAAAAACTTATGAGGGCATCGAATTTTGAAAACGAAAATGGTATATTTACGTAAAATTAAAAAAAAAAAAATTCATATTTTGTTTTCAAAATTTTATGTTTGCGAATTATATTTTAAAAAAAATATTCATTAAAACATCTTTAATTAAAAAGAAATTAGAAAAAGAAATTAGAAAAAGAAATTTTCGGCTTTACAAGAAGGTTCATATATTATGGAATTTCTGTTATGTCATTTTTTTTTTTAGAAAATTACCTCTCCGATCTAAACGGGTGTGGGGGGGGGGGGGGGTTGACAGACCTCCCATCCGATAAGATTTTTGTCTTGTCTCGCTTAAGCTTTTTGTCACACCTTATGCGAATAACCCCGTATAAGAAATATATCTACATCAGGGTTGCCACTTTGCTGCAATTGCAGTAGATGTAGATGTACCTACGGCACTTTTTTCGAAAAATAAATCTACTGCCTTAAAATCAAATCTTCTGCACTTTTGGTTTTACGAAAAAAAAAATCCTTGAATTAAAAATCCATAACAAATCCAAAATAATTTTTCAATTCTGTCATTGAATGCAGTCATTCTCATTCTTTATGAAACCCACACATTAATTTATGCATACAGCTTTCCGCTATCGGCTTTTTTTTATGACAATTGACAGCAGTCACATCAAATCTGTAACCGCAACGTTTTAATTTATTTGAGTTTTTCTTTTTTATTGTGAGAAAGGGGGAAAGGATGGATAAATTTTTAATTAAATCTTCATGTAAAATTGTTTTAAGTGCTTGAAAATTGATAGAAATACCTATAAGTTTATTTGTATTTATTTAGTAGTGATTCACAAAAAAACCGGTTGCAGGAAAGGAAAATCAATGTGTTGATCAAGTTGCTGGTCCCAGCACCGTCTGTGAAGTTTTCACCATTGAATAAACATATATAAGGTGACACTTCATAACTAAAAGCGCTGTGGCATGGCCGTGTCGGAAAGGAGAAACGAAATAGCTTATGTGGGTTTTTTTATGTACACACACCCATTATCAAAAGGATATTCATAAATTTAATTTTCCCCTTTTATATTGGTATCCATGAAGACGATGCTTCAATAGTTTGTTTTGTTTTAAAATTTGTTTACAATTTTCAATCCCGCGGAAAGAAAATGTGTCTTTGTATATTTCTTTATCGGTATAGGTTGTTTTTAAATTTTTGTCTACATGAAGATTTCAACCTAAGGTGAAGATTTGTTTTGCATATTTAAAAATAGAAAAAAAAACTATGTATTTGAGAAAAGTTGATAAAAAACTTTAAACGTTGTATTACGTTGACTAGTAAGAGACTTGATTACATATTTGTTGATTTTAATTATTTTTGTTAAGTGACGGTTCAATTTTGTGTTGTTTTTTGTACATTTTGATTTTTGAGAAAGATGTTTTTTTGTGAGCAAGGTAGTTAAGTATTGTAATTCACAGGGGATAATATTTTTTGACATCGTTTCTTCACAATCTAATAACTTTTTGTTTTATAATAATTCATTGTTCGGAAAATCGTCTTAACTTATATGTTAAATCATAAAAAACAATATTTTTAAGTTTATGATCAATATATTTTAAATAACATTTGTTAAGAAAGTTTACAGAAAAAGCTTAAGAAGAAAGTGCCGTCAAATTATACTTTTTAAAATACAGTGGTGGTCGAGTATAAACAATGATAAAATGTCTACAGTGCATTCGTTATATCGAAAATGATTTTTTGTACAGCCCCGACAAATAGGAAATAAGATACATACATCGATCGAAACAATTAGCCGTGAAAATGGGGGAGCAAGCGCTGGGAGAGAGAATACGTCAAATTTGGTTGTTTAATGTATACTCTAGAGTAAAGACTTTAAGGAACAATAAAACGCCAAAGCTCAACCTGTTAGAATAACACAATAACATGGAAATTTGAGATAAAGGCAATAGCTTAAAATGTATTCAATTTTTTGCCTTTATATCCACTTTTGTATGTAACTCTAACAAGCTGAACTTTGTGCGTTCTATTGTTCCTTAAAGTCTTTACTTAAGAAAAATATGTACCTTTATCGTCGAACACAAGCAGCTAAATCTTCATTTTTGGATTTAATTTTATTTTATCTTATCTTATTAATGTATTATTGTGCTAAATTAACCCGATAAATTAATCCGTTCGGGCCAACACGATTTGAAAAACAGAACATTAAAATAGATGTGCAGCTTTAATCACACAGCGAAACATTCGAGACATATTCAAGAGCTGCATGCACGATATCTCTATGTCTTAATTGAAAGCTACGCATCATTTTCGGCATACTACCTAGTTATTCTCGGCCAACGATATATTTAGCCACTATCCATAATGACACAATTACATTAATTGAATACAAATTTCCGAATCCAATCGGTTTTGAAGCTTACTTATAAAAACTACTTATCTCAACAAATTTGAAAAGCCCCACAATATTGAACTCAAAGGCCGAATTTTCAGCTTTCCAAATTTCAAACAAAATTATTGCTTAAAAAAACAATAGCAAACCAAAAATTTTCAGTTTTTCATATGCAGTTGATTTGCATTTGTAACATCAAAAGAACACATGCAAACAAAGTTTGTATCAACATATGCTTAACTTTAGTGAAATGTAAATTCAACGCAAAGTTAACACACAAAAAAAGGTCTAGAATCAAAACTTGAACATGACACTGCCTTGATTTTTAAAATGTTTCATTTATCAATTTGGTCAAACAAAATGTTCATAAATTCTTTATTTGCAAAGGATTTAATAAAAATCTTTAACAATTGGAAAGAATCTCTTTCATTCAAATTCGGCTATGAATGAGCAAAAATCAAAAATGTAGGTACTTAATCCCATTGGGTTGTAAACTTATATATACCTAATCAAAATAAGCGTTACGGCTCTCCCAAACTCTCATTAATCACCATGTAAATAAATTTATACAAACAAAAGTTTCGTTGTCGTTCGGAATTACTCGCGTAAATATAATTTAACGAACTAAAACATTTCATTCTAATCCATTTTTACTAAATTTAACGGTACACTATGTTCACAATTTTAAAATACTCTGTACCCCATAATCCCCCTCCTTTTCATAGCTTAAATAAAGTAGTACTAGAATGTAGCTTGTTTTATTTCCTGCATTTTAAGATCTTTGCCTTAACAATCAAATCAGTAGACCTAAAATTATAATATTGTATCTAAATAATGGAGCTTTCATATCATGACAAAACTATAACCCCTTTTTTGATTTAAAAAATTTTTACATGAATTGATATCGTAACGAAAATAATTTTCATCTACATGCATACATATGTACATATATCGCTAATTAAAAAAAATTGTATTTCAAACAAAACACAAATACATTCGTTTTCATAGTAAAACATACACTTTCTGAATATCATACGAAAGAAAAACAACAACCGTTTCCATAGTAATTGATAGAAATTACGAAAACAAAACTGAAAAAATCCTTTTTAAATAAATGACTCTACATATAAAGAATTAAGGAAATATTTCAAATTGAATACACGACCCTATAATAATATTTTAGGCGAACGCAGCGCAGCCGCCCGATTTGGTGTAGTTTTCCACGAGTGTCACCTTCTAAATATATATGTTTAATCAATGGTTTTCACGTAGACTCAAGGGACCAAAAAAGGAATTTGCAGTTTTTTTTGCATGTACTGCTAACTTCACGGTGGAGTTAGCAGTACATGGTAATACATCTACTATGACAGATTAGCTATATGTGGGTAATCTGTGTCCACTATTTGGTGAACTGCAAAATCCGGAAAAGAAATGCAAAATAAAGCAAAAAACTGCCAATTCCTGTTGTGGTCCCGTTAGTCTAGGTGAAAATTGAAAATTGGTGACGTTTCCCAGCAGACGTTTTTAGGTTTAACATAATAGTATACTTTTAACATTATAATAGGCAGGCAGATTTTCTTGGTTAGATTTTTAAAACCAAGCGGTTTTTAATGACAGAGTCGATGAATTTGAGGAGAAATTTGTTTCTTGAAAATATAAATCTATTGCGAAAACATTGAATGAATCTAAGCACTTTTTTTGCAAATCTACTTCGGAAAATTTTTCAAAAAGTGGCAATCCTGATCCACAGTACACAAATCTAAGGTAATATATTGCGCAGGTTGTCAGTCAGAAATTAAACATGGCGGCTCGAGTGTCTACGAAAACTGCGCATGGCATTACTAGAAACAACAGCAAATATAAGCATTTTGACATGTAAAGAGACACTGGATCCGCCATTTTCACAGATGCGCAGAACTGAACAAAAATTTAAACGCTAATGATATTACCTTTAATATATGTACCTTGATCCTGATCAACATATGTGTGGTTGAAACCAAAACTATTTCAATAACAATAATGATTGCGTTAAGAATAGGTGTTCACTTAATCCGAATTATTCACACGCAAACAATATTTATAATCTGCAAGACTTTGCCTGCCTACCAGTTCAGAGTTATTTAGAAGAGTTTAAAGTCTGTCTCCAGCTCACTTTTTTGCATCTAAGCCTTCAAGTTTCAATTCTCAACAAAATAACCATTGTGAATACGCAAATACATGTGAATAAGATGTCTGTCCTGTTATCTGCCCTCCCCCTTGTATGTAAAAGAATTTTATTTTATTGATTTTTGAATCCACCGCACTGACGCACTTAGCTGAGCTCTGAGCTATCTCCACCTTTTATAAATGTAGGTACCCTACCTTCCTTCCCAGCTATACAAAACCACTCAATCGCTTTCGGTTCTAATCCGCCTTGTCTTCCTTGGCGTCTTCCAATGTCTCTGCTTGTTTCTTGTTACAAAGCCTTTCTCACTCGGATGTCGTCGTACCTATACCGACTCACTCTTTATCTTTCTTTGGGTTCCTTTTCTAGAACAAGCTAAAGGTTTTCAATGAAAAGTAATCCGCTTAAATTTTATTATGACAAATTTTGAAGAGCATTCGGATTTGAATGAATCTGTCATGGTCTTTTGGTTTCTTAGGTAAGAGACGAGTAGAGTATAGAGCTTCATCCTTCATCTCTCTTTTTATTCTCTTTTGCCTTTCTGTCATTTCTGATATATACAGTTTTTTTTTATATTTTTCTTTTCCGGGGTTGTTTGTGGTTGTGGGTATTTTGTGATCCGGAAAATAATAATATTTCCATATTACATGAAAATTTATAAGAAATCAAACGGAATTTATGGGCTGAAGAAAAAATGAACAAATTGCCATAGCTACGTACAGTCGCTTGCTCCATGAAATACCAAAAGAGACAAAGAAAAAGAATGACAATAATAAAACGAGTGATTTACCAAATGGGATCTGATTTTCAATTTGTATCTTTTCGTCTTAAAATATAAATTTCGATTGAATTTGTGTGTTTGTTTAAGTATTGAGGATTGTTACAGGCTCAAGGATGTTTTTAAGGCTCATGCTCATTATTTGGCAATAGTCTTACGTATGGTGGTGAGAATTTTCACAGATGGACTGACTATGGGTCTGGAATTGAAATTGGGACCAGGGACTGAGGCTGATGGAATCTGGTTGAGGTGTGCCGGCTGCGGCGTGTCGGAGTGCCGCAGATCAATCTTTCTTAAGTATGATTAATTTATAAGCGGTTTTTTTTGGGAATCTTTCGTAGGTAGCTAATAATTATTCGGATTCTATGGTTTCAGGTGTTCTTTTTTTGTTGTTGTAGTGTCTTTCTTTTGTTTCGTGCGAAAAGGATGCAGACAGTAGGTAAGGTATATGTACATAGGTATTTATTAATAATTTTTTTGTTTGTATCTTTTGTTGGACGATGAATGTTTTGATTTATCACAAAAGCGGATAACGATTGTGGGGGATTAAATTAGTACAAAAGAAAAACATGGTATTGTGTATTCGATTAATTGATGGGAAGAGGAAAATGGGGAGGTATAGAGATTAAAGCTTTATTTTACGTACATATATCTATTTAGTTTTCTATAAAGTTGTATAGAATTCAAAGGAAGGGTAGAGGTAGGTATAACCTATTTATTTAAAGAAGGTTTTTTAAAAACACAAGATAAATGTATCAATGAGCTCTCTACAGAATGGTCGTACTTATTCACAGAATATTTATGTTCTAAAATATAGTTCAAGTGGCTTAGAATTTTTAATACAAAATGTTAAATAAGGTAAAGTGTTCAACAGTGGATCAGTTGTTTTTATCTTGATATAGGTATGTAGTTTTCAAACTATTGTTTAAAACATCAGAAAGTTAAAAGGCAATGTTTTTTTGGTTTATTCTAAAGAAACAAGGTTATAGAAAATATTAAATTTAGAGATAATATAAATAAATATTTAAACTATTTACTTTTTATAATCGAATAAGTACCTACGACTTTTTGTGTTCTAACCCACTTCACGTTATCAATGGCTAAATTCGTAAAAATATGAATATCTAAGTCTTTTTTACTTTCTAAACATAGAAAGAATTTTTGTAATCAAAAACCACATTTTTATGTTTATCCCAATTCAAACTATAAATATTACATTTTTAAAAATGTACTTTCAAACACAAACCAAATTTTTAAAATAGGATATATGTACTTATCCCTTTTGTATTTTAATTCCACTTTACCCTATAAATATCAAACCTTTGATATACAGAAATAATTCATGAAATCGTACACAATTTTTCTTTTTTTCCCCATTTCACCCTATAAGTAACAAATTTTTAAAGAAAAAAAACCCTAAAGCTAACAACTAAAAATGACCTTTCAAACACCAAATTTGTTTCTAAAATCGAACAATTTTGTATATTTTTACCACATTTCACCTTAAAAATAACATAATTTAAAAAAGAAAATCCATAAAGTCATTTCCAAAAAAAAACCTTTAAAAAAAAAGAATTCCTTTAATTTTGACTTTTTTTTTTTATTTTTACCCCATTTCACCTTAAAAATATTAACATTTTGAAAAAGGATATCCCTAAAGCAATTTCCTGAGAAAAATATCTTAAATAAAAGAATGCCCATAAAGCAATTTCCACAGAAATGCCCTTTCGAACGCCAAAAGAATTTTTTTAAATCGGACCATTTTTTTTATTTTACCCCATTTCACCCTGCAAATAGCAAAATGTTGCTAAAAATATCCTTAAATCCATTTACTAAGAATAACCTTTTAAACTCAGCCAGTAGTTTTTCAATCGGATACTTCTTACTCATTTTACCTCATTTTACCCTACAAAGTGAATTTTTCCGATATAATAATAGTTGATCTACTATTCGGAGCGGAGGCGAATCCAACAAATTAGAGATTATTAAAATCGTGCCAGCCGTTTTTGAGATATAAATTGTGTAATTAAAACGACTTTATTTTACATACATATATATATTAATATAAATAAAATGTTATGGAAAGTTGCCAACAATACGGGATTTGTTTAAAACAAGTCAAAAACTAATTTTTTTCATTTATTTTCAAGTAAATTCAACAAAGAAGCAATAACAAAATATGTATAAATAAAAATTTTCATTTAATTTAAATGCCTTGTTTCCAACAAGAAGAAAAAAGAAAACTGCACCTCATATTAATTGGGATATTCGCAAAAAAAATGGGGCAAGTAGGATTGGACCGACGAAAAAAGTGAAGTAATTTCAGAAATTGATCAGCCATATACAATTTTTAATCAATGGTTAAAGTTTTTTAAGGCATCAGCGATTTAAAGCACCCCATTTATGGGATATTCGCTAAAATGTGTAGTTTGTGGGATAGTCGCAAAATAAGTATACCATCTGGAAGGTCTTAGTGACGTCATATAGGGCCAAGTTTTAGTTATTGATCAGCTATAGATTTTGTTCATGAATTTTGTTAGTTTTTTTTTTTCAATGTCGTAGAGATCTGAAGCATCTCCTTTGTGGGATGTTCGCAGAAAAAGTATATTATTCGAAAGATCTCACCTCATAACAGATCAAGCAGTTTCAAAAAATGTTCAGCCATATTTTTTATTCTGCGAATTTTAAAAATTTTTGTCAGGGTCGTATCGATCGATAGATTGTAACCTTGAATAAAAAAACTTTTGGCTGAACAATTACAGAAACTAGTTGGTTTTTTGTGGGGCTTCTAAGTATTTCCAGATGATATACGTTTTTTTTTGCGAATATCCCACAAATTATACTTTTCTTTCGAATATCCCACAGATGAAGTGTTCAAAATCTCTACGACCTTCAAAAAACTTTAAACAAATATAAAAAAAAAACCTACGCTGACCAATTTTTGGAACTACTTGACCTCTTTTGACCAATTACATGACCTTTTAGATGGCATACTTTTTTGCGAATATCATATTTGGGGTGTTAAGATCCCCGAGCTATTGTATTTTCATATCCAAATACTAGTATACCCTAACCTATATGAACGTCCTTTTTTTTGCACGCAGAACCATCAATACAGAAATGAATTTGCAACGTAAGATCGAAGAAAACAAACGACAAATTAATTCTGCTCGTGCAACGCTCTTGCATCCATTAATGCACTTAGCGATATATTACTCATCTTCACACATTCACCCCCAAAACTAGAAGTAACTGCTGCTATTCATAGAATGCAATCAAGCGGGATAATATTTAACTATCGTTTCGGTTCTTTAAAAAAAAAATCCAAATCGATATACCAACCACTTTAGCCTCTCTTTACTTTTAAGACACGAGTACACTATTGAATTCATATGTGTGTGGTATCATTAAGGACCTGTGCGAGTAAAGAATACATTTACCGAGTCATTTAACCGGGAATCGCTAAATATCGCAAAGCAACACAATCCACTCTACCCACAACCTTGTGCACAATTTCAAAAAAAAAAAAAAACAAAACAAAACTCATCGAAGAAAGCACACAAAATTGAACAGCTCAGCCAGAGGATGTGCATGCTTAGAGACGATAGAAAAAGGGAGTTAATAGAGTTCCGGGTTTATTTTCAATTTTAGTATTTTTTGTTGTTTCAGTTTTTTTTTTTTTTTTTGTTAAAATTCAAAATTGAAATGGTAAAAATCAATTACACTTTACTCCCGTTCGTGAAATGATTTTATTTATCCTAGGAAAATTGAAAATGCTCCTTCGCCTCCAAAGGAAGGTAGAGGTACGCGATAGGAACACCTCGAACTCGAACTTGGTAATGTTGGTATATTGGTACAAACACACTACCCTCATTTTTTAAGGACGAAGAAGCACCCGGCTGCAAATACAAATTGAAGATATCGAAGTTAGTTTGGTGTTGTTGTTCACTAGCCCTGGTACTCTTATATACAACTCTGAATGTAAATTTGTTGCTTACTTACCTATACTACACGTCATATACCTACACATAAGCACCAAACAGCACCAAGTGGCTTTTCGATCGAAAATGAAGACACGTATGTTGTCGTTATCCTTCGACAAGCACACGGGTAATGGCGACGGGCTGCAGCACAGTACAACGCCACGCGGCGCAAAGCAACCAAAAACATCAATAGCAAAAGCGAGAAACTTTAGAAACTTTCCACTCCGTAGTCATAAAATCCTATTAAGACGGCAGAGGTAATAAAATTTTACAACTTTCAATTTTTATTTCAGCTGGCTTCCGTTTTTATTCCCGCAGGTGGGTGGGGTAGATAATGGTACACCATATCGGTGGGGGTGCTGAGAGATGGGAGGGTGTTATTTTGTCGTCCTTAAATGAATTTACCTTTCTCAATTTCAATTCCCGCAGCTATATGTACTGGATGGTGCTGGAGCTGGTGCCTGGTGTACAGTTTGGGCGGGATAGGTTAAAAATTACAGAATATTGCTGAAGGAACTTCCCTCTACATATATATATTCCTGCGAGAGGGAAACAATTACGGTTTCATAATAAGGTCGTCAAATGTACGAGTAAAATGTTATTTGACTTTCGCGTGTCACAGAGAGTTTAACCCCCAATATAACCTGCCTTGTGAAGACATAGTGGTAATCGCTGTAGGTATAAGTACCTTCTCTCTTCCTTTGTCATTTTTGTTTTCGTTTGCACTTTGCAAATGGTGGCACATCAACTCTTCCTATTTATTGATTTGAGTAAGAAACAGGCAAAAAAAACGTAGTCAGTCTGTGTGTTGTAAATGTAAGCTGCCACTTTATCCTTCAGCACATGATGTTCGCAGAAAAATAAAGGGCTTGAGGAGAAAAAGTTCTTTCATTCTGAAGAAGTTGCCTGCTTGAAGTCAGACAGTGGCAAATGCACGTTTTTGTCGCCGCGCACTCGGAACTCTTTGATTTCTTCTTTTTTTCTGCTTTGTAGCGGAGACTTTGCTATATTTTTTGTAGGTACAGTGCATAGTAGGTGCTTGTACGTATTTATTTCTGGAGGAAAAGTAAAAAGGAAGTTGGAAGCGAGTTGCTTGCTTATGCCAGAAGGAAAAAGTTATAAATAAATTAAATGTTTACCTCTGATATATAGAGAATAATCTCTATTGTAGGAAACAACTGCAACAGTTTTGATAGAATTTTAAAACCTTGCAGCGCAGTAATCGAAAAATATAAATTTAAATTTCTCCAAATACATCAGGTTCAAATTAAAGCAAGATTTCGGACACTTATCGTGTAAAATTTTATCAAATAAGGAAAGAGTATAAGTATTTGAAAAGGTTTATTTGCAAGCAATACATTTGCTCTCTAGAGTCGAAGATTAAAAGTTATTCTAAATGTTTTTAGTCACTTCTGAATACAAAACGTAAATCGCTTGGAAATCCATATAACGAATCGTACAAAAGTGCTTCTACTGACAGTCTTGAGGAAATCTGTACCAATTTTGCTTCGTTTTTTTTTTCAATCGAATTTAATTGAGTTGAACATTAGTTCGGTATTTATTAGTATTTATCTTTCGATGATGTGTTGCCAACTTTATCATTTCTTGACAATAGTTTTTCTGTTGCATCGGATAATATTCCACCACTTATTTTGAAATCTTGCATCCCCGCTTTGATATATTTGTAATATGTCTTTAAATCAGGGTATATTTTTAGAAACTTGGAAAGATTCTTTTATAACATCATCATCATCGGCTCCACAACCGGGGTCCGGTCCTGGCCTCCTTCAACGAGTCTCTCCACCCATCCCGGTCTCGAGCCGCCGCCATCCAGTTGCGCACCCCAAGGCTCCGGGCGTCCTGGTCTACGCCACATCTCCAGCGCAAGCATGGTCTACCACGCTGTCGTCTACCATAGAATGTACCACAAAGAACTTTCTGAGCAGGTTCCTCTTCGCTCATGCGAGCTAGGTGCCCTGCCCACCGGAGTCTACCGAGCTTAATTTTTGTCACGATATCTGCTTCAAGGTAGATTGCGTACAATTCATGATTGTACCGTCTCCGGAATCGTCCTTCCTCACATATGGGGCCAACAATTCTCCTTAAGACTTTTCTCTCGAACGCGGCTAAGAAGTCGGAGTGTCTTTTGCTAAGCACCCAAGTCTCGGATCCATATGTGAGTACTGGCAGGACCATGGTCCTGTACAGCAGCAGTTTTGAAGTTATGGTGAGATTTCTTGATTTGAAGAGCTTTGACAGACTATAGTAGGCTCTGTTGGATTTGAGAAACCACCCGCGTATTTCTTCTTCTATATTGTTATCGGCTGCTACTATTGGCCCAAGGTATTTAAAGGATTGCACCTCTTCAAATTCGTGCTCCGCTACCTTGATTGTTTGACCAACTGTTCCTCTCGCATTCGACGCCACCATGTACTTTGTTTTACCTTCACTAATGTGCAGCCCCAGATTTTGTGCCGCCTGCTCGATCTGGATGAAGGAATCATGTACAGCTTGCTCAGTTCTTCCGATGATGTCGATGTCGTCTGCGTAAGCCAGTATCTGGCTGGACCTGTTGACGATGGTCCCTCTTGTTGCCGTGCCAGAGTCACGGATTGCTTTCTCCAACGCCAAGTTGAAGAGGAGGCAGGCCAAACCATCCCCTTGTCGGAGTCCATTAAAGATGTTGATTGGTTTGGATAGCAATCCGGCTATTTTTACTTGGCTTGTTACGTTGGTCATGGTCAACCTACATAGTCGTGTCAATTTATTTTGGATGCCGAATTCTCTTATGGCTTTGTAAAGTTCTACCCTGGCTATGCTGTCGTAGGCGGCCTTAAAGTCTATAAACAGGTGGTATGTTGGGATGTTAAATTCTAGACATTTTTCCATCGCCTGCCTAAGGGTAAAGATCTGATCAGTTGTTGATTTGCCTGGAATGAAACCACACTGATATTGTCCGATGATGGTTTTAGCGTATGGGGTTATCCGGTCTTGTAGGATAGAGGAGAGTATCTTATAGGCGGTACTCAACAACGTGATACCTCTATAATTGCTGCACGTTGTGACATCTCCCTTCTTATGTATGGGGCAAATGATACCTTTTCGCTAGTCTTCTGGAATTTCTTCATGCTCCCACACCTGCGCTATAATCTCTTGAATTGCTTGACGTAAAGCTGGCCCACCGTGTTGAAATAGTTCGGCTGGTATACCATCGGCACTCGGGGCTTTGTTTTTCTTTAGCCGGCCTATAGCCTTCTCAACCTCTTCTATGCTTGGTGGCGGCAACATAGGGTACTCTTCTTGAAGTAGTGGAGCCTCCACTTCTGCAGTGAGCTGACCATTTAGCAATTCATTGAAGTACACTTCCCATCGCTCCAGTATGCTTTGAGGATCGGTGATCAGATTTCCCTCTCCGTCCTTGCAGTATGTGCAGCATGGTGTGTACTGCGTCATGTTTCGGACGGATTGGTAGAACTTCCGCGCCTGGTGCGGACCTCGCTCTCGGCTTTTCTCTATTTCACAGATTATGTTCTTCTCCCAGGCTGATTTTTTCTGTCTGTGAAGCCGTTTTTCATTTCTTCTGAGCTCTTTATATTCGTCTTCGCGTACGCAACATTCTTACGTTTAGTCGCTAGCTTGCATTCATCATCAAACCAGTCGTTCCGATTTCTACGACTGCTGCCTAAGATGGAGTTGGCAGTACTAATGACAGTATTCTTAAGGCGTGTCCACTTCTCATCTACGCCCAGCATACTGGCTCCAGGACTTACTCTGACCAGTTCTAGGGCGAGTCCTAACGCATTACCAAAGGTGTTACTGGTGTTTTTGGCGGGTAGTAAACAAGCAAAATTGTCGCATTTGGGGCACAGAAAACCCGCACGCATACATTGAAAAGCCGATACACCCAAAACGAGTCACTGTTTGGTGGGGATTTTGGTCCAGAGGCATAATTGAGCCATTTTTCGATAATGAGCAAGAAGTGGCCGTTACAGTCAATGGTGATCGTTATCGGGCCATGTTGAACGAATTTTTGTTCACAAAAATTGAAGAGGAGGATATTGGCAACATTTGGTGTCAACAGGACGGCGGCGCTACGTGCCGCACAGCCGAAGCTGCACTCAATGTTTTGCTCCATTTTCAAAAAAAAAAAAGAAATTACTTGGCGGACCCTTTATATATGGAGTCAAAGATATATTTATACCGACCTCGGGTTTAACTTTAATCTCGCACTGAAAAACAGAACCTTTAAGAATTAGTATCTTGCCATTTAGAAGATTTTAACACAAATGTGAAAGCAAGGGTAAAAATGACCTTATAGGGAGATAGGCCACAACATTTTGAACATGGTTCTTAAACCTTGAAATGGGCAGTCCTGGCTTTCTACCCTATGTAAGTGCTTTTTTGTTTGTCTCCAAAAGTTAAGTGCGAGACAAATTATTATCAAATTTACTTCAAGGACTAAATAAAAGACGGCATACAATTATTATTTAAAGGACTTCTCTATATATACGTTTACCAAATAAGTTAAAAGGTTCATTTTTGTTGTTTGTACCTATCCCATTTGGGTAAAGAAAAGGCAAAAAATTTGAAAATATAGAATCTTTTGTCCTTTTTTCCTTGTTCTTATGCCGCCAAAGAATAAAGAGAAGAAAAACCTTTACATAATAACCATTTTCACTCTAATTGTGTCCTCCAGATATGAACTTAATTAAAGTCTTCAAATTTGCACAAGAAAAAAAAAAACAATAAGAAAATGAAAAAGGTGCAGAAAGTTTCTTTGGCGTGGCGGCGCGGCGGCGGTGGTAGTAAAAATTAAGCTACTTTATTATTTTTGATATAAATGAGAAGATGTCAGAAGTTTTCTTAAAGTTTCTGAGGTCTTAAATTAAAAAAGGTAAATTTATATGAGGAATGGAATAGAGGGAAAAAAGGACTAAACCAAAATGATATTAGTGCGGTGGTATGTTGCTTTGCGGGAATAAAGGTCTATGATGGAAAATTCACATATATGTTATATATATAGGAAATTTGCATAAAGTTTTAGACTATAGGGACAACAAAAAAAAAAAAATAAAATAAACTGAAGAAAATATCTCAGCTGCTTTCGAACAGCACACCACCTGCCCCTTTATATGCAGGGAGCTTTTGTAAATTATCATAAACGATTAAGCACCACCTATATAGAGCTTAGGATGAGATCCTTTATGCCGAAGGTGCTGTTTCTTCGTGTCTTTTTGTTACCCTCTTTGTTTAAAAGTTAAAATGGGAAATTATGTTTTTCACCGCGTGATGGTAAAATGAAAATTTTAATTAAAGTTGCTTTGGTGGGATTTGTTTTGAGTTGAAAGTTTTTCGAGATATTTTATTTTGGATTTCCTTAGTTAAAATGTCATGACATGTGTTTGTCTTGAGAGAACCTGCCTATAGAACTTGGCAGAGAGTATACACTGTAAAGGACATGAATGTTGTTGAATATTCTTAAAAAATTTAATTTTTAAAAAATATTTTAATTTATTGCATAATTTAAATTATTTCACAACACACACGTTTCGGTTTTTATAAAAGCATCTTTGGGCTTCAATTTGTTGACTTTCGGTGTTGTTTTACCAAAAGTGCACCTTATTCTTTCTTTGCGTGGTTTCGTCTACAAATCTTTTGTCCTACACACACTTAGTTCGATATACACAACATCTAGGCGAAGCAGGACTATTCAGTGCCGAACTTTCACCGTTGGAGACTTCACCTCCAGATATTCACCACCAGCCTTTTAGTGCTTGGATTTTTCGTTACAGCAGTTCCGCGACTGGGTATAGTGTTCGCTGTCGTTCTTTTAACACTAGACTTTTTTACACTGCCTACAGACAGATAATGTAGTGCTCATTATTCAATATGGCCATTTTTTTTTTGTATGAAAATGTGGTAAGTCACAATAGAATACAGATTTGCCAGTAATTCCCGTGTTTTTTTACATCTTTTGCATGGTGCAACATTTTAGAACATTTAATTCATTGCAATGTAAAGTGAAATCTTCTAAACAAGCGAATTCTGTTTGTTTTAATTTTTGAAGAAAAATTGCCTCCCGCCAGTAAAAATAGTGTAAACAAATGACTTTCTTTAAATTTGCATCATTTATTTTTAATTTTCGTGTTTCATTTTGCGAACCGAAACATGCTGTATGTACTGCAAAATTTCCTTAATAAAATGCAAAATGATTAAATAAGCTGAAAAAAAACACGATTTGTTATTGAAAACAATATATAAATGAGTTCTTATTGTGAATTAGGCATCTCTAATAAAATCTACACTACTTTGCCAACACGAAAACAAAACACCCAGGCACGAAAAATCTAACGCTTAAATGGGTCGCACGCAAATATTGAGCACTTAATGGCATCACTTAAAGATCCAACACTCAATCGGCCGGCGGTGGCGAAATGTCTGTCTATCAATTTGCGGCGGCCAATGGTACCGTTCCTCATCTAGGTCACGGGACTGCGCACCCAAATTGGCTGATTGATTGACTAAAGATAAAGAGTAGAATTCTAGGGGGCACTTTTTTTTACCATATACCTACCTATTGTGATGCCTCTTATGTCAAGTGTTTTATTTTCCGACGGCTTTTATATTTTTATATTCATCACCATCATCTCACACGAGCGCTCATAAAACGCTCTCAGTTCATATTTTTCCCACTAGCGTACGCACGGTTCAAAGGCAAAAACTTAATAGCGAAACGCCCGCTCATGGGCGAGAGCGAAAATAACATAAGCGAAAGGCCCACTCATGGGCAAGAGCAGAAAACATCATGTGGCCCATGGCTCGTGGGCGGTTGTGAGCGCTCTTCAGCAGTGGTGAGCATAATGGGTTTTCCTTTTTCTAATACAATATTTAGGATTCAAGAGGTGAATATTAACTAATGTCACGCCCTGCCCGACGTTCTGGGTCCACTAGAACACTTAGTTTGGCAGGTGTCAAAATGTTCCAACATTTTTGGTACGCCGAATCGAAAAAAACGGAGTACGCCAATTGATTTAAGAGATGGATATTACCTTAGTGTCACAACCGACGTTCTAGGTCCATTAGAACACTTAGTTTGACAGGTGTTAAAATATGCCAACATTTTTGGTACGGCAGATCGAAAAACGGAGTACGCCAATCGATTTAGGAGGTGGAAATTACCTAAGGTCCCGCCCAGCTCTCTAGGTTCATTAGAACACTTTTAATTTGACAGGTGTCAAAATGTCAAATCGGGATTCCGAGAATACGAGCTACGTAACGTTTAACATTTAATGTGTTTTCTTTATTTCTAAATTCTTAAGAGCTCGCGAGTGCTTAATTGGCTCGCTCTCTTCTCACGCTCATGAGCGTACGGTTATCGCACATAATGAGAGCGCTCTTTACGTGAGCGTTTATAAATCGAACGCTCGTGAGCGCGAGCCAAACTAAAAGATCTAACAGCTGATGGCTGATGGGCGAGCGTATCTGGTAAGTGCTCATTTTGAAAGGCACGCTCGTGGACCGCTCATGAGCGTGCGTTTCTGAACCCTGTTCATCACACGAAAGAGTTTACAAGTGTCTCAGTTTGACACATTAAAGAAAACAACCTTTACACTTCAGAGCTTTTTGCAATATTCTTCAGTCCTTTCTAAATTATTCAAAAAAGCCTTTTGAAAAGAATTTCTTGAACAAAAATTATATAACATTAGAATTCAAAGGATATATTTAAATTCCATAAAGTACATTTCTGTTTCAAATTTCGTTATTTTCTTATAACTACATACCTCTGTTCCATCAGTGTGAAGGGCTATTATTTCTCATCTAACAAAAAGGCTAATCTAGTCGCATGTATATTTGTACATTTGTACATTTGCCACCCTACAATTTGTCCTTCAAACCACATAAAAAGGGATTAACCTCCATACCCACAAAATGCTAACGATAAATAGCCTTGAATAAGAGACGCGGCAACGGAGCAAAAGAAAATTTAACGCATTACAATTCCTTTCAAGTTGATTTTAAAATCTAATTTCTGTTCCCGACGAATGCCGCAATAGCGTATAAAAAAGTGAAAAAAAAGTCAAGTCGTGTCGGCGAAATGCAAAAGAATAAAACTTTCGAATTACGAACACGTAATGCCATTTCAATTCATTTCAAGTATAAGTCTCGTATTATTTTGCCTTGGCTTTTCAAACAGCCGACACTGTCCCACCGTCACCTTGGTCCGCGTGCCACCCACACCCTCGGCACACCATCACTACTACTACTTTTTGGTCCGCCATTTTGTACACTCCACTCTCCTTGGTCGTCGTTATAAAGTGATTACTAATTTTCCTTCACTTTTCAGACGAGCGGGCGCAAAAATT
The DNA here is from genome assembly GCA_932273885.2 of Leucozona laternaria. Taxonomy (NCBI): domain Eukaryota; kingdom Metazoa; phylum Arthropoda; class Insecta; order Diptera; family Syrphidae; genus Leucozona; species Leucozona laternaria. The sequence continues at coordinate 189,737,909 of OW026366.1, read as the reverse complement.
CGTTGAAGGAGTCTCAGTATTGTCGGCGATGAAGCAATAGCGTGTGTATTGTATAGGTATAGTGATTGTCCTTTCTAAGAAAATGGAAGGAGGATCAGGCGAGAGCTTTCTAGACTAAGTATTGCAATTGCAAGTCTATTTATTTATGTTAGCGCCTTCAATTGTATTTTTTACTTTTTTCTAACAAAAGAGTCTGACACAGAAGTAGAGGAAAGATACACAAAGCCGTACGTCCTTCGGTAAGTCCTTTTCTTTTTTGGTATAAGTGGGTACAGGGGAGGGATTTTTTTGTTTTAATCATTATTTCTCATTTTCCGCTGCGGTAAGATTTAAATTAATTAATTAATTGCTAATAAAGTTGTTTTAGAGGCGAAATTGGTTGCCTGCTAAGTCCCTGGCCATCATTATCCTTGAAGGACGTCAATTTTTTTTCTTCCAATTTTTGTATTATTTGAAAAGAAAACAGGAAGAAGGAGGATAAATTGACGTTCTATTCCACCATCACCACTTCCACACTTTGGCCCGCAAATACAATTAGCTTTTAAAGAAAATCAAAACTTTTTCACTCTTCTGATGATGGTGGAGGGAGGCGGTTGGTATTTTTCTATTTTCATTATCTTGGGTCCTTAAGGATTTTATATCTTCTGCGTCTAATGAATAAAAATATCCACGTATTATACGAATAAATTTTTATTTTTATTTTTGTTGATGTTTTTGAATAGCATCATTTCTTGGCACGTTTTTCTCTCTCAGCACACAGATTTCTTAGCGGTTTAAATCCGATTAAGAGGCGAGAAGAAGAAAAAATGGCGAAAGGGCCAGAGCACAGAAGTTATGGTACTGGTGCTGTTATAAAAAAGAAAAGTATAAAGAAATCCTTGTAGAAAGAAAACAATAATCACGTTCTTTGCATAACGCGCTGCTCAACGTCCAAAAAAAAAAACACACCCCTTTTGCAGGGAAAGAAAGTGTTAAAATTTATGCTTTTCAAATTTTTCACCGCACCATCACCATTACCAGCAGCATAGCGCCACGCCGGCCGCGGTACTCTGCCACACGTCTTCGTGAATAATGAGGCTCCTCTGGTTTGGGATTTTGAAGAAAATTTCTCAACCGCGACTTGGCCGAAACCGACGCTAGGCTGCCCCACCGTAACTTACCACTGTTCTGCTAACTCCAGGCTCCCAGTTTTCCCCCATTGGATACACTTCACTTATATACTTTTGTCAGACAAATCGTTCGGGAATTTTTTTTCCTGCATTGCAGATATCATTGGTTTGTTGTAGAAATTTTTTTTGCTTGCTTTCTTAAATTCGCTCTACTTCTTAAGTGCTTGCACCACAAAGACAGTTAAAAGATGCCAAAAAAGAATGGAAACAAAAAATCCTTAAGCAAATTTTTGTGAAAACTAAAATACCTGCAGAAAAGTAAGAGTCCTTGGGGGTGAAAGAATGAGAATCTGAAAAATTCAGTCGGGATGTTGTAATTTTATATTTGAGTTATGGACTCGAGTTTGAAAAAAAAAACTTTCAAGTTTTTGAGAAATGTAAGATGAAGTTGCAATTGTGTCGGTTTTGTTAGTTTTTTTTTTTTACTGAAACCCAAAATTATAAATTTAGCCGGTTTTACAAAAAATTTATTGAAAGTTTAAATGAAGCCGTTTTTACAAACAATTTATTGCAAGTTTAAATGTAACACCAAAAAGTTGAGTGATGAGTGCTATTACATAAAGTTAATTGGTTGAACTTAAAGCCATTTCAAGGCCAACAACCAGATCAGCAGAATATGAATCCTTAAATGGTGCTTATAGCCAAGTATATTAATTTTAATTTAAAAAAAAAATCGATTAATTTCGATCCCTATTGGTGGTAGGCGAAAGTTTAGACAAAAAACATTCAACAAAGGGTGAGCACGGTGGAAAAGATAGTAAATATGTGCCTACTTATGGCATGTAACTTATTTTTGTTTGAGATACCTATAAATATACCTCTTACATTTGCTTTGAATTAATTGTTGAGGTCTCAACCTGAAAGAAATCTTATTTTTAAGGATTCGAAAAAATTAGTTTTGGTCATAACTATTATTTCATGTCAATTATATCGACGTATGACCAAAATCCATAACTCCCAGAACTTAAAAAAAAGAGGAATGTAGATAGCACCCAAAATATTTTCCAAATTTCATATCGCCCAAATCAAAAAATGTCATATCAAACAATTATTGTCTAGGAATTTTGGTCTTAGGATATTATACACCCTATGGGCTAATATTAAACCATTTTTGTGAATTGCACTTAATTTGCGTGTAAGGTGGGAAAATTCGCACTTTATTATAAGAACTTAAGTCATAAAACTAGCCAAGTAACATCGTTGGAGCTATTAGAATCAAAACTGTTCTTCTACAGCTCCTATATAGTGAAATCCAAAGCTACAGCTCTTTTGGAGATTATTTCACAGCTTCCTTCATTAAATTTTAAAATAATGTTCTATACTCGAAGTTTTAGAACACATTTAGCTCTATTAACTTTACAACGCTTCCATATTTAAATATATGCTCCCTAACACAGTTCATGATATCTTGCAACGATCAAACTCTAAATATCAGCATACATAGAGGCATTGTAGAGCTGCTAACAACACATGCGCAAAACACTAACGCATAATCTGTCAAAATATCAAAAAATTGCTTTTACAGAGCTACACTGAAAGCGGCTGTAGAGTTGGATTACTAATATTCTCACACAAAATTTGGTGTCAAAATAATTCATCAATAGAGCTACAATAATGCACAGATAAAGCTGAATAAATACTAATCCTCTTTCAAGACAATTCTCCGAATCATATTATAGATTTATAGGGTGTTATAAACTAGAACAAAAATTATTTCAACTGGAAAACTTGAAACAGTGGAAAATAAATTAATTAATTTCACTTTATAAGGGAAATCTTAAGATTAAAATTAGACACGGACCTGACAATTTTTTATTAAAATAAATTAACTATGCAATTTCCTAAAAAAATTAAAAAGCACTTGCTCCTGTAATTTAAGGTGCTTATAAAACTTTATACACTTCAATGGAAAGTAGGTACCTACTCTTCGAATTAAAAATTATTTCTACAATTTAAAATTACTTTCAATTGTCTAAACACCCTATTTTCTAAAAAGCCCTGAATGACGAACTGACACATTGCTCTCAGAGCGATATTGCAGTTCTATTAAAGAGACATTTTGTCCATAAAAACAAAAATGGCGACACAAATGAAAATTATTTGAAATACTTGTTTCCATTCATTTAAAAACATTTAAAATCTTCACTTTAAACAGAAAACACAATATGTATTGCAACGTAAAAAGGTTTTTATTTCATGCTTCGATAAATTTATTTACCCAATTTTTATATTGTTCAACTTAATTTTCTTCACATTTCATTGCATAATATACACAATTTGGAAGGCGCGTTATAATTTTGCGAAGTACCTCCAAAACATTTATGAAAAAACTAAGCGCGCACTTAAAATTCAATGACGTTAATGCAAAAAAATTAATTAGATACATTATTTCTCTAGGAATAAATAATAACTAGCTTGTTGACATCAAAATAAATGAAGTTTACGCTTCCTACCATTACACACATGAATTATAGTGTGCTACTATTATATTTATTTATCATATGGATTTCACAAACTAATACAAACAAAAATCTGTCAAAAGTGCTCCTTTTAGTATATCATATGATTATATTAAAGATCTTCAAAGTCACTAGTCACTGATAACAAGCTGATAACGAGCAAAAATGTGCTCTCAAACTCAATGAATTAGCTGTGAGAAAGCTCTACAATTGCTCTAAGGGTGCATCTAGAGCTCTTTCTTAAATAAACGAGCTTTAATATTAGCTCAGGAAGCGCTTTTAAAGCATTTAAGCAGCTAAACATGTTTCTTGGGACTTCCCACACCCCCCCCCCCCCTCCCATGTTTAACCGGGAGAGGTAATTTTCTAAAAAATAGACTTAAAACATAAAAAAAAATTATTGAACAACAACGGTAACACTTACAATGCCATGCTATATCTTTTGTGTAGGAACAGAAATCTTCGTTTTAATTTTATTTTTAAATAAAGTTGCTTTAGAGAGCAGTTTTTTAAAATTAAATTTTCAAACTCAAAATTTCTGAAAAAAAAAATTTTAAAAAATTGTTCAAAATCTTACGTTATTAAGCAGTATTTTTGTTTTTAATACTCAATGCTCTTATTATTTTTAGTCGAGCACCAATAACCAGATACTCAAAACTCTTCTAGGTCTTTAGAAAATTGAAAATAACAGAAATAGCTACAATTCCCTTAATTTGATTCCAATCCGTTTCTTAAATTGCTTTAAAGATTTTATTTTCACTATGTAGGTAGAAGAGTTGATTTAGTTATTTTCAATTTTCTCAAAATGTATAAGACATTTAAGCATTTTATAAAATAGAGTTGCGACGCAATATAAAAGACAATAAAAGTTGCCGAAATAAAGAAAAAAAAAAATTTAGACTTTTTATCGGCCAATTTCTACACAGTGTCCTAATGCTAGTACCGGTACTAGTCCTTAAATTAGTACTCAAATCGGTATCAACTCATTTCTTCACACAAGTTCTAGGTCGTAGTCCTGTCAATTTGGTATCGAGTATCAGTTAGGACTCGGTACTAGATGACTCCTCAAAATCAGCTAGTATACCTGGTTGTTATACCAATTGTTAGTACTCAAATCGGTACCAAATGATTTCTTCACATAAGTACGAAGCCCTAGTTCTGTAAAGTTGGTTCCGAGTACTATTTAGGACTCAGTATTAGCTTTTTTTTTAAATTTTATATTATAAAACAAAAAGTAAAAAAACATTAAACTCCAACGTTTTTTTTTGTAACTTCGTGTTGTTCGTGCTCCTAAAAATGCAAAAACAACGCAACCCTCAAAAAACAAAAGAATTAAATCACATCTGGGACATTGAATGACAAAAAATCAGAATCTTCGAGAATAAAGATTTATTTGCAATGTTCATGCACGCATACAAACAAACACCACTCTAAAAATACAACAACAAAAAATCAAGCAAAAACAATCCTCCTGATAATGTATTTGTACATACAAAGTGAATGCATTAGTACAGCTTTGTCTCTTATTTTCCTTATATTATTGTTATATTTGAAAATGCCTTGCCTTTGGTCTTGTATTACCTTGAATTTCGAACAGTGGGGTATAGCGAAGAGCCTTAAAAAATTGTAACCTTTCAATGTTTATTTCCATGAAATATCGCAAACACATTTTTAAACCTTAAGATTATTGAATTTTTCCATGGAATATTCATTTTGTTTATTAGACCAGTTTGTACCAATCAGTTATGAGAATATAGTGGGGTAGAAGTAGAGCCTTCACAAAATTTCACCTTTGAATGTTTATTCCCATGAAATGCAAAACACATTTTTGAATTCTCGGAGTACTGAATTTTTTAAATGGATATTCATTTTTCTCATTAGACCAGTTTATACCGAATAATAGAATAATCAATATATGTTAAAGTTAAGTAGATATATTGAATAGATAGTGCCGATTAATTTTTGAAAATACATAATCAAATTCTTCTGACAAAAATAGTTTTTTTTCTCGAAATATTTGTTAAGGCAGATTATACCAGACAAACAGACTAGACAAAGAATGAAAAAACCATAATATAGGTTTACCTGTTTTACAATTCCTCCAAAATAAATGACTTGAGGTTTATTGAATAAATCATTGTGAAATAAAAGTTGGAAATAGAGATTTTTCGGTAATATTTCATCCAACTGGTATAAACATAAACAAAAAGGAAGTGACTCTAGACATGCCAATTATAATAGTTTTGGTTTATAAAAGAACTGTTTATGCGGCCCCGTAGGGCCAGGGCACTCCGCCGGTGTTGGGCTTACTTCAGGCACCCAGACTTTTTTTTTCAAGTTGAGCGAAGCGCGTTGACGCACGCCCACTTTTAATTGCAAAAACTGCTATAACTGTTATAAATTGGCATGTGTCTAGTCTCGTTCAAACAAAAATGCCATTCTCTTTACATTGTATCAAAAATTCTTAGCTTTTTTACATTTTCTTTAATTATTTTTTCAGTTGTAAAAGTAGCGCTGTTTGTAGGCATAATAAAAAAATACAATTATTTTTACTTAATTTTTGCGGTTATACCAGTCAAACAGACTAGACAAAGAGTAAAAAAGCCATAATGTAGGTACATAGTTTTACCTGTCTTAACAATTCCTCCAAAATTAATGACTTCAGGAATAAATCATCGTAAAATAAAAGTTGTAAATAGAGATTTGTCGATAGGATTTCATCCAACTGGTATAAACATAAACAGAAATGCCATTCCCTTCACATCATGTCAAAAATTCGTAGTCTTTCCACGTTTTCTTTAATTTCATTTTTCAGTTGAAAAGCAGCGCTGTTTGTAGCCAGTATAAAAAAATACAATTATTTTTACTTAGTTTTTCCATAATTGGTATAACAACTGGTCTAACGCTCGCATTTTATTTATATATATTATTTTTTTCTATGTATTTCATGAACAAATCAAATTTATTCTATAGCAAACCCTGCCCCACTGTGTGTTTGTCATTCTGTTAACTGTTCTGTTTGTTTGGAAAATGTTCTTCTATCAAGCTTAAGAGCAGAAGAATCCATCAATTTTCATTGAACACATTAAACCTAAGGATTTCTCTGAGCTCTTTTGCATAAATTTCCTGATATTTTCATAATCCGCCTTCTGTTGATGTTTTTAAAACAATATTCATGAGCGAATCTTTTGATTATTGTGGTGATGCTGTTGGGAAGAGAAGAGAGAGAAAGAAAGGAGGAAGGACGAATGAGTAGGTCTATAAATTGAGTGATTTGCATATCCTTTTATATCGCTCATCGTAGTTATAACAAAATTAAAACAGAGCAGGCGTTTCTGTACAAATTATTCTTATTTATCGAGTGTTATGAATAAGATGAGCAAGGGAAATATATTGAGGTGGCATTTTCTTTTCAAATTGAAAGCAATAATAAAAAAATCAAAGCTTTTCAACTTTTCAATTGGTCACTTTGAATTCAAATATTGCAATCCCAAGTTGTTTACCTTTTGAGTCATTAAAAGGGAATTCTTGAGAAATTTTGTATAAATCTGACCAAAGTGTGTTTTATTATTTTCCTTTGTGATTGATTGCGGACACAAAGTTGCTCATTGTTGGATGAATATAAGCAAGCGCTGGCATTCAGACTTCACATGGTACTACACTTAAGCTTGATTAATTTATTGTTGGCAATAAAAGATCTGATTGGAGGTCTTTTGTCGAATTGTTTCAAAGCTTTTGTTTAATGATTGCTCGATGGTGGGTCTCTTTTTTTTTTTTTAAATGATGGGAACTTTAAACTTTGAGAAAACAGATTTATGATATTTGTTTTATAGATTGATGTTTCTTGTCTGATTTAACTGCGAATGATATAAAAGACGAAAAATTGATTCTTTAGTAGATATTAAATAAAAAAATAACTCTTACATTGGGTTTTTCAATAAGGGCGGGTAGATGTTGAAATGAAACATTGTGGCGTTCGCTGTGTGGCACGTAGTGCCGCCGTTCTGTTGGAAACAAATGTCGTTCACAGCCATATTATCCAATTGGTGTCAGCAAAAATTGGTTATCATCGATCGGTTGCATTATCCGTTGATGCTGAGGGCAACCATCGTCGTTTTCGAAGAACTATGGACTTTCACACACAGCGGCGATGTTTTCGGTTGATCTTGGGTTTCGGTGGCGTAAGGACGTTTGTAGATTGTTCACTGAATCGCTGGACTCAAATTTGGCCAGCAAACTTTGAAGAATCGACTTGAAAGGACAACCATCTTAACCGTAAAATGGGCGACACGCACGTATCGTTGCCGCAAAATATTTTGATATTAAAGTTTTATCATTTGGACTTGCTTTTTAATTGTGTAACTTACCATGGTGATTTGGCATTAGTAATTGAATAATAAAACACAGATTTAACATCAAACAACAATCAACTTTGCGGCCGAAGGCTGTCAAAATCTACTCGCACCAATTGCCAAACCCATTACCTTCTTGAGAATATTCTAATTTTGATGATTTTTTAGCTGGTTTGGTTTTGGCAACACTGGTTTTGACAGCTGACGTGTGTTTAGTACCTTGTGTCACTGTCAAACAACTTCAGTTTGGTTTGAAATTTAACCATGGATCGTCTTACAAATGAACAACGCTTGCAAATTATTGAATTTTACTATCAAAATTCGTGCTCGGTTCGAAATGTTCATCGCGCGCTGCTTCCATTTTATGATCGGCATTCTCGACCTTCTGAGCAGTCTATTCGGAAGATTGTGACCAAATTTCGCACCAAATTTACTTTGTTGGACATTAAACCACCAACACGTTTACGTACTGTGCGTAGTGAAGAAAATATTGCGGCCGTATCAGCTAGTGTGACAGAAGACCGCGAAATGTCGATTCGGCGCCGTTCCCAGCAGTTAGGCCTTTGTTACAGCACTACGTGGAAAATTTTGCGGAAGGATTTGGGCGTAAAGCCTTTTAAGATACAGCTGGTGCAAGAACTAAAGCCAGCCGACCTGCCACAACGCCGAATTTTTGGTGAATGGGCTCTTGGAAAGCTGGCCGAGGATCCGCTTTTTTATCGAAAAATTGTGTTCAGCGATGAGGCTCATTTTTGGTTGAATGGGTACGTAAATAAGCAAAATTGCCGCATTTGGAGTGAAGATCAGCCAGAAGCATTGCAACAGCTACCAATGCATCCCGAAAAAGCCACTGTTTGGTGCGGTTTATGGGTCGGCGGCATTATTGGGCCATATTTCTTCAAAGATGATGCGAATCGCAGCGTTACTGTCAATGGTGAACGCTACCGAGCGATGATAACAAACTTTTTTTTGCCCGAAATGGAAGTTCTTGACTTGCATGATATGTGGTTTCAACAAGACGGTGCCACATGCCACACAGCACGCGAAACAATTGCGCAATTGCGAGGCGAGTTTGGTGAACAGTTAATTTCACGTTTCGGGCCGGTCAATTGGCCGCCTAGATCGTGCGATTTGACACCATTAGATTATTTTTTGTGGGGGTATGTCAAGGCTAATGTCTATAGGGACAAGCCCGCTTCGATTGACGCACTGGAAGCCAACATCCATGCATTCATTCGTGAGATACCGGCCGATATGTGTGAAAAATTGGACTCAGCGGATGGGCTACCTGAGACGCAGCCGCGGTCAACATATGCATGAAATTATCTTTAAACATTAAATTGCAAGGTTCAAACTATCGATTCAAATAAATATTTTATTCATTTTTTTGAATTTTTTGTGTTTTTTTTTTAAAAAAGTTCTAAACCTCTTAAAAAATCACCAATCATATTTTAAAAAAATCCTCCTCAGGTATATCAATGCGTATCATGAACGATAGCCGTGCCGGAAGATATCGAGTCTATGTCACTTAGATCAAATGAAATCTATGCAGAAAAGTTTGTAGAAGCATTTTGACTTGGGATTAATTTTGTTTAGTAAAAACCTCAAGGCTTTTGGGTTATGGGCTAACATGTTTTTCTTTTAGAATTCAAACAAAGTAAGCCCAATGAACCAGTGTATAATTTTATTTCTTATTGAAAGTTTTGAAGATGAATCTTCACATGGCAAGCTCATTCCACAGACTGTCGGAATTGAGACATCTTAAAGAACAAAACGTTTACTTTGTATTTCAGGTTTTCAGTTCGAATATTCAGTTTGAAAAGCGCAATCAGGATTAATTCCCTTATCAATTCATTAACTGTGAATGCTGCTGTCATAAAGAGTGTTTTCTTAGAGGTATATAAATTTAAGTTGACAACACTATTTTAACTGGCGGCCATTTTGTCAGCTTTCAAGTGATTTATTTTTATTTTGGTTTGACATTTCAACATGAATAGACGCTTCAAAATTGTGCCCAAATGGGCATAAAACAAGATTGCCGTTGATCCCAATTTTCATAAGCGAATTTTGTTTAGCGATGAAGCTCACTTTTGGTTGAATGAATACGTCAATAAACAAAACTGCCATATTTGGTGTGATGATAATCCTCAAGTGTATGTTGAGATACCGATACATCCACAAAAACTGACTGTTTGGTGTGCTTTATGGTTTGGTGGAATAATTGGTCCGTACTTCTTTAAAAACGATGCTGGCCAGAACGTTACAGTCAATGGTGACCGCTATAGAGTAATAATTACTGACTTTTTCGTTTATCAATTTAACAACCATCATGTACAGGAGTGAGCTGTGGTTTCAACAAGACGGCGCAACATGTCACACAGCTCGTGCCACAATTGATTTATTGAAGGAAACGTTCGGTAACCGCTCAGTTACACGTTACGGACCCGTGAATTGGCTTCCAAGATCGTGTGATTCAGTGGAGATATGTGAAGTCGCTAGTCTACGCCGCCGATAAGCCGAAACGATTGTAGACTTGGAGGCCAACATTCTTTGCGTTATTGCCGATATACGGCCACAAATGTTGAAAAAAGTCATCGAAAATTGGACCTCCAGATTAGAGTACGTCCGAGCCAGCCGTGGCAGCCATATGCCAGAAATCATATTTAAATTATAATGCCAGAAGATTATCTTTCGAATAAAGTTAATTTAATTTCAGTTTAAAAAAATCATCTTTGTTTTATTCCATTTCAAAGTTCTATATACCTCTAAGAAAAACACAATTTATTATACATTTTGATGGATGTCGGTCGTAAGACCCGTTGTTCATTCGAGGAATTAGTAATGGGTGATTTTTTAAGAGGTTTAGAACTTTTTTTTAAAAAAAAACACAAAAAATTCGAAAAAATGAATAAAATATTTATTTGAACCGATAGTTTGAACCTTGCAATTTAATGTTTAAAGATAATTTCATGCAAATGTTGACCGCGGCTGCGTCTCAGGTAGCCCATCCGCTGAGTCCAATTTTGGCATACTCTTCCACACATATCGGGCGGTATCTCACGAATGAATGCATGGATGTTGGCTTCCAGTGCGTCAATCGAAGCGGGCTTGTCCCTATAGACATTAGCCTTGACATACCCCCACAAAAAATAATCTAATGGTGTCAAATCGCACGATCTAGGCGGCCAATTGACCGGCCCGAAACGTGAAATTAACTGTTCACCAAACTCGCCTCGCAATTGCGCCATTGTTTCGCGTGCTGTGTGGCATGTGGCACCGTCTTGTTGAAACCACATATCATGCAAGTCAAGAACTTCCATTTCGGGCAAAAAAAAGTTTGTTATCATCGCTCGGTAGCGTTCACCATTGACAGTAACGCTGCGATTCGCATCATCTTTGAAGAAATAGGCCCAATAATGCCGCCGGCCCATAAACCGCACCGAACAGTGGCTTTTTCGGGATGCATTGGTAGCTGTTGCAATGCTTCTGGCTGATCTTCACTCCGCTGAACGCAAGCAGCGCGCGATGAACATTTCGAACCGAGCACGAATTTTGATAGTAAAATTCAATAATTTGCAAGCGTTGTTCATTTGTAAGACGATCCATGGTTAAATTGCAAACCAAACTGAAGCTGTTTGACAGTGACACAATGTACTAAATACACGTCAGCTGTCAAAACCAGTGTTGCCAAAACCAAACCAGCTAAAAAATCACCCGTTATATCCATTTGATTCCAGGTTCTTGAAGATTCTCGTTACTCTTACTCATGAAGAATTGACTCTTCACTCGTTGCATGCCAATTGGAGCAGGAGGTTTGTGAGGCATGATTTCGTCCCGCTGCTGCCAAATCCCGCTTTTGTATATTCATGTGATGATAGTTTGGATCAGTTCTTTTTTTTTATAAGTATAACTACTATATATGCCTGTAAGACCTTAGGTCTTAGGTAAATGCAACCTGAATTGCACGTAACTATATTGTTAGAAGGAATAGAAGGATAGGAAAGAACTTTTGCTTGCACAGTGGACTGATAAATAAGGTATTGATTATCTCATATATAGAATCCCACGGGAGGCGTCCAGTTGTAACGGGTCAAAAATAGAAAAGAATGCTGCTTAGAGTGGGACTCGAACTCACACCTCTAAGTTAGCAGTAAAGTACTACACACGCCATTCGCATATAGTGGCGTGGTGCAATCAGAGAAATTTGATGTAGAAATATTGAACAACGCAGCTGCTTTTCTACATTAATTGTCATTATCCACCAGGCAACCACTATTTTCATTTTAACATTGACATCGTTATGGATGTGTATTCCACAACCGAATTGTGAAAAAAAAGCATCTGCTGTAAATTTTACCGTCAAAAACTTTCTCGATGCAACAGCATTCATTGTTGAATGTGCAGCATTATCAGTAAAATAAACACTTTTGTTGTAATTTTCACAACGTGTTGTAGATTGTCTGTAAACTTTCTGTAGTTTTTACAACCTTTTGTAATTTTTACAGAAAATGTCTGTAAAGGGTGGGCCAAACACAAGTTTTTCTTTTAAAAAATCCAATAAAATTAACATAATTAAATTTTGTTTCCATGTATTTTGGCTTTATTAGTAAGAGCAAACATTCCCATTAATTATGAAACACAACTTCGTTCAAGTAGCTGCCTCGGTTGGCTACGCAGTAGCGCATTCTGTCACTCCAATTTTCCATGACCTTGTTGGTGGTTTCGGCCTGCAGCTCACGTATTGCTTGGATGATATTGGCATTGAGTGCTTGAATCGTTTCCGGATTTTCGGCACAACATCGGTCCTTCACAGTTCGCCACAAAAAAAAGTCTAAAGATGTCAAATCACAGCTCTGAAGCGGCCAATTGACATCGCCAAGATGGCTGATACCATACGATTTGGGAATTTGGTGCGAAAAATATCGATTGTGGCATGGCATTTTCAATGAAAAATGGTCCAAAATAATGCCACCACTCCATTATCCGCACCAAACTGCCACTCTCTGGTTGATGCATATTGGCTTCTTGATAATAAAGGGCGGGTTTTCCGGGCCAAAGGTGCGCCAGTTTTGTTCGCTGACATTCTGTCAAGATTTCGAGTGGGAAACAGCTGATAGTGTCAAAATAACTTATGATTTAAAAAGAAACCATACTAGATGGCCCAACCGTTAGATTTAACAATGTCGCACTGTCAATTTTAACAATTTATATTTGTTTATTTAACAACCAAAATTGACGACCCACTGTCAATTTAAAAACAAGCAATTGTGATTATTTTAACAATTTTGTTGGAAAAATGGAAGGACGCGCGCTGTGCTCTTAGACTTGCAATCTGTCAATGTGATCGCATTTGCTGTTAAATATACTTATTTATTTATTTTTAGCGAAGATATTTATGGGTGTTGTAGAAATATTTCAGACCGAACTGATTCGCCTTGACTCTCCTGTCGCTGCTCGTTGCCCATGGTAAGGGGTAGTTTTCGTTTTTCGTTTTGTATGTGGAATTTGTTCTACTCGTTTTTCACTAAGAAAATAGAATGCTACCTTAATTATTTAAAGGTTTAAACAAAATTCTACAAAATTTGATGTTCTATTATTTAAATTTATTAGTTTGCAAACGAGTCAAAAATAAAAAAAATTAAAATATTGCAAAAACCGTTGTCATTGTTTTTTTGGTAATTTTCGTTTGCCAAAATAAGCATAATCCCTACAAAAGTGTAGGGAACATTTTTTATCAAAATAGTTTCTGATGTTTTCAATATATATAAAATTTATTTTTAGAGCTAAGAAATAGACAAAATATGATTGACTAAAATCTTGTGTTCGATTTTTCTTTCGAATCCAAAATATGTCTGACAGTCCATATAATCACAATAAAAAGTTTGAAGCGAATTATATAAAGAATGAAAATTTGCAAAGTTACTATTGTGAAACAAAGCAAAATTTGTTTTAAAACTGCACCCACTTTTATTATTTTCAAAAAAAAAAAAATTACATTTCTTAAAACATTAAATTCCTTAAATTACCAAAAAAAAAAAAGAAACGGTTTCACTACCTTAAACAGACCTTCCCCACCTATTAATACAGGTACACAATGTGTCAAACAGCCTAGAGCTATCTTTAATTGAAATCAAACAAGCCCCATTGGTGGTGCTATGAAATGAGAGCTTTATCCCATTAAGCACCATTTCACCGTTCATTATCCTATCCAAAGTACTTACCTACCTTATTTGAAAAAAAAAACATTTAAAATTAAATTACCTACATAGATTTTTTTTTTTTTTGTCTCCCAACATTAAGTTGCCGAGTAAAACACACTTATTTTCATTTGGTTATTTCTGTTTCATTACTTTTAATGTGTTCCAAGACAAAATAGAAACAAATCTTCTGGAAAGTCCTCTTATTTTTATTATGTTTCTTCTGCTTATACAAATTGAACTCTCGTTTACAATCACTGAATATGAGAATCTAGGTGGAGATGGAAACCTTTGCAAGGAGACAAACAGTATTTTAATTGTTTTTTTTTTTATTTTCATGTATCTACTACCAAAGATAGTAATTAAAGTATATCTGTACTACCACTAATTGCTCCGCTGAGATAAATAGATATATTGCAATGTTAAATATAATTGAATTAGACTTTAATAAAATATCAGCTTTGATTGTTGGGTCCTTTCAATTTTAGCGAGTAATAAAATTATCTAACCATATTTAAATAATGCACTTGACATTGTCATCAAGTGACTCGCTCTTTTTTATGTCATCCCTAAACCTTCAGATTTATTCCGTTTTACCAACGCAACTTTACATTTATTGTTCCAACTTTCTCACTATTAGATAGACGGTCTAGTAAATAAATCATAAATTGGTTCTACGGGGCGTATACGCACTATTTATTCTTTTTTTTTGTTTTTTAATTATTCACACTGTGAGTGCTTTCTGATAAGATTATTATTGAATTAGTATGATTTTCTTTAATTCAAGTTGAACACTCATCCTTGTTCATAGGCATTCAGGTTTTTTTCTTTCGGAGAGATTCGTGCGTATCTGCATAACCAATAACACTACTACGTACTGTATTCTTTCAAAACACAAAATAAAAAAATAAAAACGAATGAATATCCATTGAGTTCCATCTACGGACGTGATGCTACAAATTTACATAACATGAAGCATTTGAATTTGTATTTTTTTTTTTTTTGGCTCCGTCTGATGGGATTACTTACCTGTTAATATTGCTTCGTGTATGTATAGACTGTACATCCCTTGGTTGTTGCATTTTCAAAATTCATGTTTATACCGACTCCCTAGACACATACAAGCACAAATAGCACTCGTAGATACGTGTTTTAGGTTGGTTTTCAACAGGATTGGTGAATTTATGACTGCTAGACTCTCTAATCCAATTTTCCGAAGTCTAAGTACTTTGGCAGAAGATCCTCTGTTTCCTCATCATGATGCTTCTGCCAAAGAATTTGAATACTTGTACCACCTCTGACAATGTTGCTGATGGTTTTATTGGTTTATGTGTGTGTTGCATTTGCATTTTTTTTTTTGTGTATTAGTGTGGGCTCTTGGAAACCACGTAATGGACGATTTTTAATCGTAGGTAAAACCTAGCCAGGTTCTTGTTTTGTTTGTCTTATACAATTGAGGTGCTAGTAGAAAAAACTCCAGCGTACAACAACGCTAGAGTTTTTTCTACTAGCACTGTTTTAAGCATGCACTGCAAGAATTTGATAAATTCTGTTTTGAAAGCGAAGTATATTTTTCGATTCATACAGCTACGCTCAGGATTAACTATAATAACGCAATTTTGTAATGGAGTTATCTCTTGTTGCTGCACTGCATATAAAAATATTAATAAGCTATTATTGATGGTAGTAACAAAGTTTTGTGCTTTTAATGTACAAGATATGCATTGTGTAGTAGCCGGTCCGCCTACTCCCACGGTATATGTATGTCCGTCTAGTCTGACGGTTGTACTTGTTCTACGACTGACTGAAATATCCCAATTTTTTGAGGTCTTTGAGGTTGCGTTACCGCAGGCAAAATTATTTATGTGAATAAAAAAAAATATGTGAGTGCAGGGACTCACGGTTAAATATGTGTAAACATCAACGTTTGTCCAAGAGCCTGATTTTTGTTACTGAAGTTCATCAAAAGAAACATATTGAATAATTAACACTACATTATACCTATCAGTAGGCAGTGCTTAAGAATCTTATGTTCGGTTTCTCAAATATTTAACAGACTTTTAAATTTTTAAATGACGTATTTTGTATTGAACAAACGTCATTTAAAGATTTAAAAGCCTTTTAAACAGTTAAAAGGGCTTTATGAAATCGGCCATTAGTGTTGAAAGAACGGCAGCGAAATACCCAGTGTGGGAACCGCTGTAACGAAATTTCCAAGCACTAAAAGGCTGGTTGTGAAGTGTCCAACGAACGGTGAAGGTTCGGTACTGAAAGGTCCTGCTTCGTAGTTCACTCTCAACTTTAAGATGACTTCACATTACACATGGTTATTGTTTATGGTAATCACTCTCTGAGCATCGACAAACAACAACTGTCAGCGGAGAGCACTAAAATCGTACTTTCAATTAAATGACACCGTACCCAAATTTCAAAGGAACTTAATGGCTTGACCGACAGGCGCCGAATTAAAATATCCAGTTAGAACTGTCAACGAACTTGCAACCCTTATGAAATTCAATCTTTCCATCGAGTAAAACTTACAAAAAGTTCAGTCTTAATTTTATACTGAACGAACCTCAAATGAATGTCACTATGAGATAGACGGTGAATTATATATCTTGAGTTTTAAGAATATTTAGTTGCAGTTGTTGTCAGTCGCAGTTTCAATCGATTGACACCATCAATCGCCTATGGAATTGGACGCTGTGAATTTTAATGAATGTTAACTTTATGCAAGTACAAAGGTAGCCGATAACTCTGCAATTTGTTCAACCTCAGCTATTTTGTATATCACAGCCTACAAATTGCAAGAAGAAATTGCATCGTTTAAAAGCAGTATAATGTAAACGTAGAATTTAAGTTCGGATTTGAATCACTGAACGCACCCGATATCCTACCATACCTATACAGCCATTGATCTACCACACCTACAGCCAATTGTCAATCCCTACAGCTGACTATTATTATTATTTTTGTTTTGATTTTGTTTTCTTTTTAATTACTAGTGTCGCGTCCATTTTTTTCGGGGAGTAATTAAAAAGTAAAGAAAATAATATAAAAATATAAGTGAAAAAATGATAAGATCGTCGGTTGCGCTAAAAACAATTTGCTTTCGTCGTTGGCAAAAACAATATAAATGAGTGGTCGCGATAAAGTATAATCTAATTGTCGGTCGCGTTAAAATCAATTTGTTTTGGTCGGTTCAAATCAGATTTCGTAACGTAACGTGCTACAACGTAAAGTGCACGACGTAACGTTGCACACGAACGTTCACGTTTTTTTTTTTAACTCTACCGCCAGCATAGATGTTTACACATCAAAAATGTGGATTATATTGAGTAAATTCAATTGATCCCTTTATGTTGTTTTTGCACGAAATGCATCCCATTAAAAATTAAGACATTCAAATATTTTGTTATTTATATTTTAATTATTGAAAAGATTTAAAAAAAAATAAACTTTTAGATTTTCTTTCTATAATTCATTATTTTGTATCTCTCTTTTCAGGTAAGTCACGATAGAACGAAACATTAAAAGTAACACACTTGACGTAATGCAATGGCTAGTAAGTGTTTTTTATAATAATAGTTAAGTTTATTTCATCTTACATTGATTTTTACTTTCTGTATTCAGAATGTTTTGTATAAGATGCCGTAAAAGTCAAGGCATTTAAGATGGGAAAAGACAAACAAAAATAGGACTGGTCACTTCTCTCCTTTCTCTTACCTTCTTACCAACTCTTTTGAATCTTTATAAGAAAATCTACATTTTCTTTGCTCTGGTTCAATTAAAATAACTAGTAATGAGCTCGTGGAAAATCAACTAATTTTTGGTATTGATATCAAGATGACATCCTGAAAAATCGATGAGGTCTGCAACACATCCCTACAAGCTGGAGAAACTGGAAACCACCCCATATACACTTCTTACTGTGTGTCAATTACCTACTTACTAGCTATTGAAGCTTCATCACCACCCCGTTCACCAGGATGCCAATATCCTCCACTTCCAACCATGCCAAGCACAACGCCATCTCCACCTCAACTTGCCTGCCAACATCCTTCGATTTCTGCACCTATTTTAACAGCTCAAGCATCTCCTTCTTTGAATCCATCCCCAAATCAAAATATGCCAAATCAAAGTTTGGGACTTCATGGTCTATCAAAGAGTGGCACTATAGACTGTACAAGATCAATAGTAGATACAATAAAAGCTATATTCTTTGAATGGATTTTCTATTACCTGGCTAACCTTCTTAGCTACCTCTGGGATCACCCAAGGCAGCCACTTACCTCCTCTTGTATTTATTCATACCATTAATGATATTGAAATGGTTATTAAATATTCCCATATCTCACTATACGCTGACGATGATGCTAAATTTTTCAAGACTATTTCTTCGAAACATGATTCTAATCTTTTTCAACAAGCCCTCGACAGTTTCTCACTTTAATGCCCAATAAATTGCTTTGAGCTAAATATTGCTAAACGCCAATCAATAAATTTTTGACGTCAGCGCATCAAATTTCCTCCTCGTCCCTATCTTTTACGTAATATGCCCATTTAAAGCACGGAGTTGATTCGTGTCCTTGGTATACCTTATGTGACGAGAGCTTAACTTTCTAATACATATAGACGACATAATTTTTAAAGTCTACTCAGCACTTGGCTTTGGGAATCGTTGGTCCACTGAATTTTCCGACCCCTACGTTACGCGATCCATCTATACCTACATAACTACTCCTAGAGTACGCCCGTCAACCACCTACTTTGTGTGGTCCCCTTATCAACACACACACACACACATCTTTAGAGCTGAGGGCATTCAACGCGCGTCATTTCCTACGATTTGCCCTTCGTGGTCTGTCCTGGAATGATCCTTTTGATCCTACCTCCCTATCAAGACCGTCTTCAACTAAAGAATTTAAATTCGCTGTGGAAAAACAAAGAAAAATAACTTATATCCTCTTCATTCATCGATTTCTTTGTGGTTCCATTGACTGCACAACTCCTTACGATTTTATCTTTTGTAACACAAGTCCCCGTAACCTAAGAAATTCTCGCCTCTTCTATCTACCTACAAACCGTACATCTTATGGCTGTAATGAACCTATTACACTTGTATGCTGAGGAAGTTTAATGAGAATTTCAACTGTTTTGAATTTAACTCCAGTTCACCCTGCCTAAAACTCCGTCTTCTCAATCACCCCCCTAACTCATCCTAATTGTTAGTTTTAAATAATCTTGTCTTAAGCCGAATAAATGCTGATATTCGCCCCCACAAAAATTTAATTTTGCCCACTGTTTCACTCATGTTTGCTTGTTTCCTTTTTCACTCAAATAAACTGTGAAACACTCTGCTGTTACTTTCATACTTAACGTTTGACCTTTGTTAAGTCAAATACAAATTATGCCTGTGACACTTAACTAAAACTTCTTTTTCCAATAGAAAATTTTGAATCATCCTGTATTTATATCTTTTTTTTTTAAAGTTAAAAAAAATTATAATAATAATTCGTTATGAATTTTGCAACCAAAAAAGTCTTGTTGTCAAAAATGAGCAACCAGACGATTTGCCGTTGATTCTGATGGGACAGTTGTCAGATTAAAACAAAGGCCATAGTTTGAGCATTGCGGCAAAATTATGACACGTTGATTTTCGAAATAAAATTCGGTTTTCGTTCTTTGTTCAGTATGGCTAATCTTCCCGGTTTGAATTTCCGAAGTCTTCCTTACATAAATTAAAAATCTGAAAAAAAATAATTAAATTAGTGTAAGACTATACAAATCTTTTCGTTTCTTTTCCACCCCACTGTTTTAATAAATCAATTTCTTTAATTTTTATTACTAAGCCTCTTTATAGACTTGAACTACAACTGCTCTAGCTCGTGTGATTCAGTAGTTATTATATAGTTATCATATAGTTTCTTGCTAATGGTTAATTCTGCTCCAACAACAACTCTACCAATCGTTGCCTTTCACAGAATTGGTCTCAAACTCCCACTGCTTTCCTTATTTTATTTAAATTTGAAAAATTCCATCACATCACTAGAACTTTCAATAGAAATATTTTGTTTTGATTTATTAGAAATGCCATATTTCAATTTTTGAGTTGATATTTCAACAAAAAAAAGAAGAAGAAAAATCATAACAAACAAAATCACAACTCATAATCTCATTCTCAAAAAAAATCTCAAACTGCTGTTCTCAATCCAAATCCCAAAGCCATTAAACTGTTCGAGAGTTCTAAATTTAGGACAACTCCTCCACTCTCCTCTGCTCTGCTTCGGTGAAAAATGATTTACAATTGCCACTTATGTTCACAATTGGGCCATTATATTTGTGGCCTCTCTCTTTCCTTTCACCGCCATCGAAAGCACCTTAAACCTCAAAATATATTGGAATCTAATGAGGATGTTTTCGAATTCTTCTATTGCCATCTCGACCTGGAAAATTCAAACCCATAACGTATTGGGTTAGAGGTACTCGATCAATATTTTGACGCCTTCAGCTTTCACATGCGTCTCCACCGTCACTTCTCCCACACATAAGCCTATAATTCACACATAAATCTGGGGTGGTGAAGTCGACTACAACAATAACAAAACAGCAAAATTATTTATTCTTAGTAGGTATATATAGGTAATTTCAAATGAAATGTATCACAGGTGAGAAAGTTTGTCCTTTGTGTCGCCCTCGCCAGAGAACGCTTTGGTCTCCTTGAGGAGGAAGAATTATTTTTCTTAACATAAATCTTTTTTTTGTTCGTTAGTAAGGAATGTTTTCACTGAGTAGTGTGTGATGTATGGATCTGTGTAGTGTGTGATATGTTTTGCGGATAACTCGTTTGTTCGGATGGTCTTTTATTTAACTTTTTTTAAGGGAAGAATTTAGAAGAAAAAGAATTTACAGATTCCTTGTGGGGTACTTGGGCCAAACGCACTGAGAAATGTTTTCCTTTAAGAAGGTATTTTTTTTTTATTAATACCTCTCTCTATTTCCAAGTACTATATTCAGCAAAAAATTATACATTTTCATAAGGATGCATTGTTATTAGAAACCTATTAATTTTTTTTTAAATGTGGGTTCTTGCTCTATAGCCTCTATGGGGCAAGTTTAATTGGTATCGTGCGAAAACAAAATTTCGAGGTTGTTATTTAAACTAACACTTCGATGATCGATAAATTCAAAAAAAAAAGAGTTTTGACATGGCCTAAACGGGTTGACCGATTTGCTTCAAATTTGGCAAATAGCATTTTTATGTGATTTCCTAGAGGCAAAATTCGAATTTTTGTTTGAGCTCATCAAGAACGGGTAGATGTCATACAAATATTTTGTTTTTTGTTTTCAAATTTTCTCGAAAACGGTTGTAACGATTTTGATTAAACTTCTTAAATGTAATAACAAAGTAAATGTTAAGAAAACAGCGTTTTAAGTATTTGTCAATAAATTCACTCTTTTTTTAAGAAAGTGGCATAATTTTTGGGTTATTCAAGTAGAATTTCTTTTTGATAGTTGGACTGATTTTTTTTATAATTTTGCTAGCTGGTGCTTCTCAAAAGCTCAAACAATACTGCATTTAAAAATTTTGAAAAAACATTGTTATATTAAAAAAAAAAAAAACAATAAAAAAATCGCATCTGCAATGTGTGTCTGCGTCTGCGTTAAAGTTGTTAACCACGAGAGAAAGTTCGTGCGATCAAGTCGTGCATGTTTTGATGTGTAAACATCTATGCTGGCGGTAGAGTGAAAAAAAACGTGAACATTCATGTGCAACGTTACGTCGTGCAACGTTACGGTGTGCAACGTTACGATCTGCATACTAGGATGGGTGCGTTCAGTGAAAAAAATCTTAAGATCCAATTCAAGCAAAAACAAGTCCGTTTTGGATCCGCTTTTTATGCATTTTAGCACAGTCTCCCCAAACAGGAGATCCATATAGTAATATATCGCTTGAAGAACGACTTTAAAAATAATTAATTTGTTGTGTTTAATACTAAGTAATGACTTACGGTTAATAAGCGGATATAATCAGTTAATTCCAACATTTATTTCATTCAATGTCATTTTTGTGTGTTCCCTAAAAGTCAGCAGCTTTTCTAAGTTAATGAATACCTAAGTACTTCACAGAGCTGATATCAGAATTATTAATTGTTAAATGAAGGCTGGCTTTGTTTTTTTTTTTTAAGAAATATAGCCTGACTTTTGCGAGCTTTGATTTTTATCCTCCAGTGTTTATTCTACTCGAGGGTAAGAGCGATCAGATGAATACATCAGAATGTCATCTGCGTACATACCAAAGTCACAATTTTGAATAGCTGGAAAGTCCGATGTAAAAACATTAAAGAGCGTAGGGGACAAAACGAATCCTTGAGGAACGCTTGCAAAAACATTTGTCTGAGAAGACCATATTCCCGAAAACACGTTTTATTTTAATATATAGCAATAGTTGATTTCATATACGACATTGAAATTGTACAAATGACGAAGTATTCAAATACCATAATTCAATCGTGCAAAAAAATCATTTTATCCTTACTTAAAAGTACCCTAAATTAAGACAAATGGCTTTTGATTTTGTGGCATGAAAAATGGAAATTTTTTATTTTATTTGTAAATTTCTCGAAACTTATCCAATTAATGGAAGAAATTTTTCAGTAGAAATTGTTGATAGTAAAATTTTACACAATAAAGATTACCTTTTACTTTTTTTTTCGTAAGAGCAGAACATTTTGAGAAAAATTAATGGAAGTACCTTCGCTTCTATTACCTTACCCCGCATGATGAACTAAGCAAATTGATTTTTATTAAATTTTTTTTAGTTTTTAAATGCATTATTGTTTAAACTATTGTAAAATCATAACTCAATCGGTCTAACCAGTGTTACAAAATTTTTAATTTCCAGCCAGGATAAAATACTCAGCGGTGTTTTCAGGGTTCGAACTAAAGAAAGAACTTTAAAACTTCATCTTAAATAAAATTCTTCTTTATTTTCTTTTTTCAATATATCACTTAACATATTTTAGTTTAATCTGGATCGGTTTGTGCTTGTGGCTACCTATAGTAAAAAGCAGTGGTAGATCATAGGTTTTATTACCTGGTAAATCACAGTATTTATGTATACTGGTTGATTTCATAAAGCTCTTTTAACTATTTAACAAGCTTTTAAATCTTAAAATGACATTTGTTCCATGCCAAATACGTCATTTAAAAATTTTACCAACCTATTAAATATTTGTGAAAATGAACATAAGTCTGGTATTTTATTTGGACGCGACTAGAGAAATCCCAATTTATAACAGTTATAACAGTTTTTCGCTTAGAAAAATGCTGATGCTCCAAATGCATTTGATAAACAATAACATCCCATTTTCGATATGTGACGTCAGTGGTCTCAGGCGGCGGAATGTGTAGTGCATACGGCTTCTAAGACTGAGCAAATCTGATATCGTTGGTTCGATCCCTATGATGGGCATGTAGAAAGTTTTTCATAATAAAATTGGATTAAAGCTCAGCACCACTAATAAGAGGAGACTGGATGATAGGTGGCTTGGCACCCCTTGAAACAGCTTTCTCTAGCCAAAATAAACGACTTATAAATTAATTCGTAAACAATTGGTGGTAGCACCTTTAAGTTGTTGTTGTTGTTCAAAAATTCAATGAAATTGACGAAATAAAGAATGGTCAAGTCTAATAAACTGACATTCTATTATGAATAGTACAATAAATAATAATAATAACAGTTTTTCGCCATTTAAAATAGGCATGCGTTGACGTGCTTCGCGCGACTTGAAAAAAAACTCTGGGTGCCTGAAGTATGCCCACCGTCGCGTCGGAGGGCCCTGGTCTTGCGGGGCCTCAAAAACAGTACCTTTATAAACCCAAACTGTTATAATTGGCATTTCTAGAGTCACTTCCATTTTATTTAACCGATAGTACTGCAACTGGCTCTGCTCGTACTATACGTACTAAGGGTTGCTGAGAGAAAATAATGTTAATTATATAAACTCAACAATAAAAAACAATAATAGATTCATCCTAGGTATTGTCAAGAGTCAAGCACAACGAAATCCTTCTCCGCTTGATCAGTGCGAAATCTACCACACCAATTAGTCGGGTGTGGTGGGTTTCAACTTCGTTGCTGTAAGAGTAATAGCATTATTGTTTTCTATCATCACTTGAAGTTCAAATTTTGTATAAAAAAGGTCACGAAAAAGGAAATATTTCTATCATCACTTTCACTATTATCTGTATATCTCGGCTTTTAGTGTAGGTAGGTCATGATGCTGAATTGGTGCACGCTGGTGTATAAAAAATGTTGATATTAATTTTGTAATGGGTGATTTTTTAAGAGGTTTAGAACTTTTTTAAAAAATAAAACACACAAAATTGGGAAAAATGAATGAAATATTTATTTGAATCGATAGTTTGAACCTTGCAATTTAATGTTTAAAGATAATTTCATGCAAATGTTGACCGCGGCTGCGTCTCAGGTAGCCCATCCGCTGAGTCCAATTTTGGCATACTCTTTCACACATATCGGCCGGTATCTCATGAATGAATGCATGGATGTTGGCTTCCAGTGCGTCGATCGAAGCGGGCTTGTCCCTATAGACATTAGCCTTGACATACCCCCACAAAAAATAATCTAATGGTGTCAAATCGCACGATCTAGGCGGCCAATTGACAGGCCCGAAACGTGAAATTAACTGTTCACCAAACTCGCCTCGCAATTGCGCCATTGTTTCGCGTGCTGTGTGGCATGTGGCACCGTCTTGTTGAAACCACATATCATGCAAGTCAAGAACTTCCATTTCGGGCAAAAAAAAGTTTGTTATCATCGCTCGGTAGCATTCACCATTGACAGTAACGCTGCGATTCGCATCATCTTTCAAGAAATATGGCCCAATAATGCCGCCGGCCCATAAACCGCACCAAACAGTGGCTTTTTCGGGATGCATTGGTAGCTGTTGCAATGCTTCTGGCTGATCTTCACCCCAAATGCGGCATTTTCGCTTATTTACGTACCCATTCAACCAAAAATGAGCCTCATCGCTGAACACAAGCAGCGCGCGATGAACATTTCGAACCGAGCACGAATTTTGATAGTAAAATTCAATAATTTGCAAGCGTTGTTCATTTGTTAGACGATCCATGGTTAAATTGCAAACCAAACTGAAGCTGTTTGACAGTGACACAAGGTACTAAACACACGTCAGCTGTCAAAACCAGTGTTGCCAAAACCAAACCAGCTAAAAAATCACCCGTTACTATGCCAGACAAGAATGTGTTATGTCATTATTTGAAAAATTGTGGCATCAGAATATTAACACGACACAAGTAAAATGGCATAATAAATTTCAGTTGTTTTTGTCAGTTTTGAATGACTAAAATATTGGAATATCTCAGAAAATCTTACTAATGAAAAACCGACTGACAACGCGTCATATTTTCTGCCCCTTAAGTTCCAATTTTTGTCTGAAAAGCACGATAATGACAATAATTGGAAACAAATATGGTATGAATTATCGCATTTTGTGAATTGTATATAAAACCGTACTTTAGTGATTTTTTCATACAAAAAATTATTCATGGTAACCCTTTTTCATATTATAATTAAAAACAAAATATTTTAAATATGCATAATTTTGGAAGCGCTTTGTTATTTTTCGTAGCAAAATGTTTAAATTACTAGATGCAATTTAAATTGCAACAAGAATTTAGCCATATATGCCATGATTTTTACAAATATAATACCTATGTCAATTAACTTGTGAGGTAAATAGTCGCACCAAAAAACACATTATTTTTTGCACATGAAAAAATCACGAACACACATAAAAACTATTCGCCTACTTTCTTAAAAATTAAAAATACGAAAGATATATATTTTTTTTAAGTTTAAGCACACTCGTTCTCTTTTTAACAACCTCTGTGCGGGTAGAGTTCAGAGAGCTTTACTAGATTTACAAAGTGGCGCCTATGTTCGCATAACAAGAATAAAACTCTTGCTATAGGATCAAGAGGCTCCAATAACTAGGCCATTTAAGGCTTTAAGCAATCTTATAAGAACCTAGAAGAACTCCTCAGGAGTGCATTAAGATCCCTAAAATAAGTCTAGTAAGGCTTTCGGAGCATTTTATGAAAAAATCTTACGTGGGTTACACCATTGAAAAGATATACCTGCGCGAATATCCTAAATATAAGACCATTTTCTCAAAAAACTTGAAATGCCTACTTCCGTTATATGAATTTTTATCCAAAAACCCGATACGCAATTTTCTTAAAAATACTTTGATCATAACAAGAACAAAGTTTGATCAAAATCGTTAAAAAAAAACCTTTGTATAACAGCAATTTTTTCTAGATAAGCTAAAGCAAAATTTCGATTTTCATCTCAAAAGGAAATCACATAAAAATACTATGTACTAAGTTTGAAGCAAATCGGATGATCCGCGTTGGCTCTACCTCAAATTGCAGTGGATGCACGGTTACACAGACGCATCAAAGACCAACGCGACGGACGGTTTGACGAAACTCACTTTTTCGGACTTCTCGATCATCGTTGTGTTAGCTTTGATTACAAACTCGACATTTCTTTCTACACGAAACCAAAACTTGCCTCATAGACCAAGTAAAAATAGCTTATATCCTTCTTATCAAAATATGGAATACTGTAAAACATATTTTACGGCGATCAATAACTAAGCATCAGTTTTTGAAATTACCCATGGACATAACTTTAATTGTTTTATCTCGGAGTTATGGTAATGAAATAGAAAAAAATAACAATAATGTTACTAAGAAGTATTCCTTGGATTCCAAATCCTGATTTTCAGATATTGCTTAGAAGCAGACCTTCTGACGTATAGATTTTGAAGTATCCATAAGTAGTTTTTAAGAAATTTTTTGTATAAACTACACATAAAAGGTCACTCACAGTCGACACTTACTGGAATAAGTAGCACTTAATTTTCCCATATAAGGAATTCAAGCTAAATTTTATAGCCAGCGTAAGTGGAACTTAAGTCACAAACACCGGAGACTTAAGTGCCAATTATTAATTTAACAGTGCACTGTGATATTGGGAATTAATCTTTCACATTCCCCACTTAAGTGTCACTTTTCTGACTGTGAAACTGGCCCTTAGGCTTATTTGCTTTAACGGAACTTACTTCGCTGAGGAATAAATAGAACATAAGGAATTATGTTAAATTTAAATATATAAGTTTTGTTACAGTAAAAGGGTTTTAATTGGATTTGATGAATTATTCAAATTAGCTCATACCGGGCTTAAGTCCACAAACATATTCGATTTTCTTAGCCAATTTGCAAAACTCTGACCAAAGAATGTGTTTTATCCTTGAGTAACAAACACTCCATAAATCCACACACACGGAATTTTATCAAAAAATAATAAAAAAAAAAACATTCGAAATGTAGATATAGGCACACAACACGCTTGCTATATTATACTACTTGTCAAAATCCAAAAATCATCATAATACGAACCTTAAGGGATATTTTTTGCCGCCTACAGCAAAAAGCATTTTAGCCCCGACAAAAATTATTATTATTCACGGAGGACGAACACGTAGCAATGAAATAAGCTAAATTCAGCCTTTATTCAACAACATAATCTCCTATGGCAATCTCTGCCCTCCAACTCCACAATCCCCCCAACAGCAACACCAACACAACCATCCTTCTGCATCATGTCATCCCATGAAGGTAATAAAAAATAAAATAATGTATACGCAAGGACTTCGTCATAAAATGAGCATTTTTACGATTGCATACTCATAAAAATCCTATTTGCACTAAAAATGTAAAAATTAGCCTTATACTGTGTTGCGTTGGTGAGCGCGCCTTTCTTCCCTGCGCACCTTTCTACCTTCCTATACCAACCTACATATATGGATGTTTGGATTTGGTCGTTTTCGTGCTCGTCACAGCTTCCCAACCAACTTAAATGAACTTTTATGGGCACTAACATTTTTAATAAGGCGGCCATGAAGTTTGCCAGAAGGCAAATGCAACTATCGTGCAAATATCTTTCGTGGTACACACAAATTTATTCTCGGTTTGGAGCCCTCTTATGGATAGAATGAGAGTTTTAAAGTCCTGGAGCTCGACAATATAGATTTGGGTGCTGAACAGCTAAACTATTTATATGAGTAAGTGTAACCCAGGGGCCATACACAACCAAAGTGCTGGACCCAAAACCACCGAGATGTAAACAAAGAAGATGGATTCTTTAGTCGTCCTCATATTTGGAGCCTTTCAGGCCTACCTGTTTTGTAGTTCCGGTTTTAGTCCACAACGAGGGTGGGTGCGGTTGGTGTTTAACTATAGGCGAAGTGGGAGGGGTTGGCAAACTTCCATTATTTCATACAAAACCCGATGTAAGGAGATTTAGAAAATAAAAATCTTTATCCCATTGAGGGCTATAGATGTTTTCTTTTTGAAGGATATGAAGTAGGTAAATAAATAGATGGCAGTTTTTTTATCTTCACTCATATATACCTACTATAGCTAGCCATGGGGATGAAACTAAGACGTATAGTTTTGGGGCAGTCGCATATAAAGAAAAGTGTAGATGAGAAATTTTGATAAGATTTGCCATAGTTTCTGCTTTGATTTGGGGACGGAAGTTTAGGTTTAATGGTTTTTCATGGTGAGCTTATTTTTTACGAAACAACGTACCTATACACAAATGAGTATACCGATAGGCATATTTAGGAGCTAGGAAAAACATAAAGGGTGTTCTTAATGTCGAAACTAGCATCGCAGACCAACTTTGCTTTAAGTTTATGGAAATACTCCTATATGGTTGTCCAATCTAAAAGACTTTAGATGATGTCAAAAAAATACTTTTCTGGGGTTGAAAGACGGCACTTGTTTGCTAATTTACTGCCAACAACTTTTTACTTGCGATATAGGTACTATATGGGAAGTTATGGATTCGTACAAAAAATCGAACTCGAGATTTTGATCAAACTTTACATTACGATGATATAGAATTAAAAAAAAGTGGGTCTCGCAAAAAGTTCCGTCTGTCTGTCTGTCTGTCTGTCTGTCTGTCGGTTCGACTACAGCCTAAACGGATGGGTCGATTTTCTTTAAACTTGGTACCTAGCGTTTTTTGGACATTCCCCCCACCCGTTTTTTCTCTTTTTTTTTAGGACCAAAATTAACAGTAGCTGTCATACAAAATTTCTTGGCCAAAAAGGAAAAACTTATTTTTCTCAAATCCAGCGCTACCGAATTTGTTTTTAAGAACTCCATAAATTTAAATAGTTATAAGTTGCTATTTGATAAAAAAAATGGTTCCGAAAAATGGTTATTAATGGTACCTCCCAAAGAACCATTTTTTTGATTTTCGCTTTTCTCGAAAACGGTTAAACAGATTCTGATCAATTTTTTTATGAAGAAGTATTGACACATTCTAAATATTATTATGTACCAAAATTTTCAAAAAAATATTTTTTAGATTTTTAAAAAAAAGTTTTAATATTTTTTTTTGAAAACTCAATATTTCAAAAACGACTTGGTCGATTTTCATTAAACTTGGTAAATAACAGTTTTTTAACTTTATCTAGAAGATTTTTGACAAAAATTATTCTAATACTCAAAAATAACGGTGCCTCCCATACAAATGTTAAAAAACCGTTATGAAAAATATTTTGTTTCTCAAAAACAACTCCTACGATTTTCATAAAAGTTTTTTTGTGTGTTAAAATTAGTACGATCTACCATTTAAAATTTTTAAAGTTTATGTTTTAGGTTTATTAACAGTACCTCTCATAGAACGGTTTCTTTGATTTTCGACTATCTCAACATCTGATCAACCGAATAAAATTAAATTTTGTATACAGAAGCTTGTAACAAATATAAATAAAAGTGCATATCAAAATTTTCTAAAAAATGATTTTTGAATTTAAAAAAAAAAATCAAAATTATTTTTTGAAAGTTCGATATTTCGAAAACTGGTAGTAGATTTTTTTGTGAAGTTCAATTTTTAACGCAACATTAATAAATGCTTTAAATTGGCGTACTAATTATTTTTCTCAAAAATGTTAACGAAATTTTATATATAAAAAATTAATTATTTTTAAATTTCTTTCTAATTTTGTTGATTTAAAACAATTTACCAATTTAAATAGTATAATTTCCTTTTATGCATATTGCATATGTCCAACACTAGGCTATATTGTTAATTTTTGTATACTCACATAATACCACCTGAAACTAAACTAAGATTTGGCAAATGGATAAAATATATACTCCTATAGCTAATTTATTTCAGACTATAGAACCACAATGTGATCGCGCATAAGAGCAAGTTCGTGCGACCCAGTCGTGCATATTTTTTTTGATTGCTGTTCAAGTGCGTGGTGGTTATAATGTGGAATCCCCTCCCCCACTTAACAACATTAAAATTTTATAGCCAAATAATAACACACATTTTGACAGCAACAAATGAACTTGATTGACAAATTGTTGCTTTCAATTAGCTTAGAACTTCACCGGCAACGGCAACTAATTGATGGTTAGACTAAACATTTAAAAATGTACGATTAGTTACAGGAAACGAATTTCGCAGATTATTGTTTGTACGGTGAAATTCACCACGTATTAATATCTGTTTGTTTATTGATATAAAGGGTCCGCCATCTAACGTTTTTTTTCAACTAGTGCTTATTTCGTGAATGGTAACACTTAGCTCATGTCTGATTAGACAGGTAATTAGTTTTATCCTTCCGCTGAACGAATATGGTTGTGTATACGCTTCGCTAAGTGGGCCTGCGATCGACTTAGAGAAGATGCCGATTTTGCCAAAAAAATCATCTTTTCAGATGAAGCTCATTTTGATCTTGGCGGGTAGTAAACAAGCAAAATTGTCTCATTTGGGGCACAGAAAACCCGCACGCATAAATTGAAAAGCCGATACATCCAAAACGAGTCACTGTTTGGTGCGGATTTTGGTCCAGAGGCATAATTGGCCCATTTTTCGAAAATGAGCAAGGAGTGGACAATACAGTCCATGGCGATCGTTATCGGGCCATGTTGAACGAAGTTTTGTTCACAAAAATTGAAGAGGAGGATATTGGAAACATTTGGTTTCAACAGGACGGTTTCAACAGGACATTCCACACAGCCGAAGCTACACTCGATGTTTTGCGCCATTTTCAAAAAAAAAAGAAGTTATTTGGCGGACTCTTTATAAATACCTGCGAGTACCTGACTTACCTCCGTCTTCCCTATAGTGCAGTTTAATTTTGGAGGTATGAAGACGACTTTCTTTTAAGTCTCTACGGCGAACGCAACTTTGCAAATTAAATCATTATCACAACTAGCCACTCAAGAGTAAGTCCAGTTAAAGTTTTTTTTTAATATTTCTATTTTAAAATGACAAGAAAAATCCGCTCTAAAAAGATTGTTCAGGTATATGCCATTTTTACTTGCTCTATAGCTATAGGGCAATTATTGGTTTCGTGTAAAAAAAAAAAATTCGAGGTTTTAATCAAAACTAATGCTACGATAATGGAGAAGTCCGGAAAAGTAGGTTTCGTCATGCCGTCCATCGGTCTGTGCGTCGGTGCGTCGCACAGTGGTGCGAGAGCGGAAAAAAGTCTTTTGAAAAAGTCATGTCTATCGTTTTAAACTTTATGTTTAAGTACTCTTAGATAACCCGAGCGTATGATTTAAAAGTATTTTTTAACATATATATTGTATGTTCTGATTTACAAGCCCTCAAAGTTGAAAAATAATTTTACTCAAATCGCGAACTGTATTTTCAACAAATTTTGAGATGTTTTTTTCCGAAGTTCCTGTAGATAAATTCTCTAGCTTCTTAAATAATTTAATTGGTTTATTTTCAATTATCTAAAAATAAAAAAAAAATATTGATTATTTATAAAAGATACCTTCTATAAGTAGCCTGAAGCTTAAGTACTAAGAAAAAATGCTTTTTTTTTAAACTTTTTGATTTAAAAAAACAGCTCCAAAAGATACCAAGAAAGTAAGTATGCCACCATATGCTCCATACACTCATGTTAAAGCACAGAAAAAATCAGCTGCAGATACGTGCAGATGTGGAAGTTATGCTCAAAAATGTTTCACTAAATCGGATTTCAAAAAACTCCGTCTTGACGGTGGTGTTTACCAAAAAGTTTGATTTCTTCGGTATTAATTGTCAGAATGAACTGATTAAGCCCATTTTTTTAAGAAAAAATGTCAAACTTTATTTTAAAAATAAAACAAAATTAATACATTGACCCAGGTCTGAGAATTTCGATTTTTGCGAAACCATTTATTTCTGCCTGGAAAATTTTTCAACTTTCAACTCAATTATCATGAAAACAACACACGAAAAATAATATAGTTTTATGATATTTTGAATGATATGATAGAGCTTAATACAAAATAAAGAAAAGGATTACGGATAATCCTTTATTTTTTTTTTATTTTTCGCTAAAAGTAGGGCAGGTAAAAATTAAAAAGGTGTTTTTTTTTTAAGTTTTATTGCTTTGTTTTTGTTGTGTATTGCGTAATTTTTTATTACCTGTAAGGATTAGTAATGGCTTATTAGAATAAAATCTCTAACTTAAATCTATATATATAAAGGATTAAAAAAAAAAGTCAGTATTGAGTTATTGAGCATTTGTGCAAGGTGTGTAAGAAAAATTTTTACTCTTAGATCAACCAATAAGTGAAAGTGAAGTGAAATATAATAACAAACATATAAAGTGAATTCAATACATTAAAATATACATAGTTAATAATAATATTTTGTTCAAAATAAAAAGTTAAGATTTTACTAAAAAAAAAATTATTTAAATATAACATCAAATCCCTCAAATTTTATAAAAATGTCAAAAACTTTTTTTCTAATAATTTTTTCTTGAGCAAATTTTGACCAAGCATGTATAAGACTAATCTTAACATGTGTGTCAAATTTAATTAAAATTCGTTTAATAGTTCAGATTTTACAGACTTTTTTCCGTTCTCCCATAGAAACATCAAAACCCTCAAATTTTAGAAAAATGTCAATAACTTTGTTTCTAATTATTTTTTTTCAACCAAATTTTGACCAAATGTGTATAAGACTAATTTTAAATTGCGAATCAAATTTCATCTTAATCCGTTAAGCAGTTCAGATGTTACAGATTTTTTTTCCGCTCTCCCATAGAAACATCAAAACCCTCAAATTTTAGAAAAATGTCAATAACTTTGTTTCTAATTATTTTTTTTCAACCAAATTTTGACCAAACATGTATAAGACTAATCTAAACATGTTTGCCAAATTTCATTTAAATCCGTTGAACCGTTCAGATAAAACAGACTTTTTTCCGCTCTCCCATACAAACCGAACCACTGTGCGACGCACAATAATCTTATACATATTTGGTCAAAATTTGGTTGAAAAAAAAAAAAATTCGAAACAAAGTTATTGACATTTTTCTAAAATTTGAGGGTTTTGATGTTTGTATGGGAGAGCGGAAAAAAAATCTGTAACATCTGAACTGTTTAACGGATTAAGATGAAATTTTATTCGCATTTTAAAATTAGTTTTATACACATTTTGTCAAAATTTGGCTAAGAAAAAATCATTAGTAAAAAAGTAATTGACTTTTTTTCTAAAATTTGAGTGTTTTAATGTTTGTATGGGAGAGCGGAAAAAAGTCTGTAAAATCTGAACTTTTAAACGAATTTTAATGAAATTTGACACACATGTTAAGATTAGTCTTATACGTGCTTGGTCAAAATTTGGTCAAGAATAAATTATTAGAAAAAAAGTTAATGACATTTTTATAAAATTTGAGGGTTTTGATGTTATATTTAAATAAAAGTTTTTTTTAGTAAAATCTTAACTTTTTATCTTGAATAAAATATTATTATTAACTATGTATATTATAAAAGTAAATAAATAAATAGATAAATACATACAAAAAATAAATAAAAAACAATTATGAAGTAGTTATTTTATAATGCTAAAATGAGGTTTTTAGCGTCTGCGCTGATTGGAAGTATTTTCTTTTTTGCCTGTAGCCTTAAACCTTTTATTATTGGATCTGAGGATATGAGTATATGATGCATCACATTTTCATTCGTCGCAATTCGGCTGCATTTTCTCGAATGAAACCTCCGGTAGGCTTTATAATCCTTATGACTTAAAAAATGAGACATAAAACGTTTCTTTAATTCTGACAGCAAAGTTTCTATTTGCTCAGAAATTAAGTTGGGGTATTCCCTTACAAAATATGGTCGAAGATTTTGAACATCGTGACCATTAGTAATAAGTTCACTACACAACACCGAATAAGGAATTTCGATTGAATCCATTTTAATGTAATGAATTCACTATATATGTTTGTTTTTATATTTCACTTCACTTTCATTTATTGGTTGATCAAAGAGTAAAAATTTTTCGTACACACCTTGCACCTTGCACCTTTCATTAATCCTCTATATATATAGATTTAAGTAAGATATTTTATTCTAATAAAAAATTACGCAATACACAACAAAAACAAAGCAATAAAACTTAAAAAAACACCTATTTTTATTATTACTATTTATTATATATCCTATTTTTAGCGAAAAATTAAAAAAAAAATAAAGGATTATCCTTAATCCTTTTCTTTATTTTGTATTAAGCTTTATCAAATAATTCAAAATATCATAAAACTATTTATATTATT
Organism: Leucozona laternaria; assembly: GCA_932273885.2. Classification (NCBI taxonomy): domain Eukaryota; kingdom Metazoa; phylum Arthropoda; class Insecta; order Diptera; family Syrphidae; genus Leucozona; species Leucozona laternaria. The sequence goes on along the minus strand of OW026366.1, from coordinate 189,703,024 downwards.
TTTCGTGTCTTGTGTTCAAGAAAATTGAATTGAAGGTTGAAAAATTTTCCAGGCAGAAATAAATGGTTTCGTAAAAATCGAAATTCGCAGACCTGGGTCAATGTATTAATTTTGTTTTATTTTTAAAATAAAGTTTGACATTTTTTCTTAAAATAATGGGCTTAACCAGTTCATTCTGACAATTAATACCGAAGAAATCAAACTTTTTGGTAAACACCACCGTCAAGACGGAGTTTTTTGAAATCCGATTCAGTGAAACATTTTTGAGCATAACTTCCACATCTGCAAACATATCTGCAGCTGATTTTTTCTACACTTTAACATGAATGTATGGATCATATGCTGGCATACTTACTTTCTTGGTATCTTTTGGAGCTTTTTTTTTAAATCAAAAAGTTTTAAAAAAAGCATTTTTTCTTTGTACTAAAGCTTCAGGCTACTTATAGAAGGTATCTTTTATAAATAATCAATATTTTGTTTATTTTAAGATAATCGAAAATAGACCAATTAAATTATTTAAGAAGCTAGAGAATTTATATAAAGGAACTTCGGAAAAAAACATCTCAAAATTTGTTGAAAATACGGTTCGCGATTTGAGTAAAATTATTTTTCAACTTTGAGGGCTTGTAAATCAGAATATACAATATATATGTTAAAAAATACTTTTAAATCATACGCTCGGGTTATCTAAGAGTACTTAAACATAAAGTTTAAAAGGATAGATATGACTTTTTCAAAAGACTTTTTTCCGCTCTCGCACCACTGTGCGTCGGTGCGTCCAATGTAATTTGAGCTAGAGCCTAAAGGGGTAGACCGATTTGCATGAAATTCGTTACAGAGCATTTTTATGTGATTCCCATTAAGGGAAAATTGGAATTTTTGTTTTAGCTCATCTAGAACGGGTAGCTGCCATACAAATATTTTGGTTTCTTCAAATTTTCTCAAAAACAAATTTAACGATTTTGATTAAACTTCGTACATGTAATAAACAAGTCAATTGTAAGAAAACTGCATTCCAGGTTTTTTTTTCAAAAAAATCACATTACGGAATTAGGAATTCCAGGTTTTTTGAGAAAATGGTCTTAATTTTAGGTTATTCGGGTATATCTTTGCCATGGTTGAACTGATTTTGTTATAATTTTGCAATCTGATGCTTCTCAATATTTTATACAATAATGCATTTAAGTATTTTTAAAAAGTTTTTTTTAGAAACAAAAAGAAAATCAGACAAAAAATCAATTTTTTAGTGCTTTTGACTCTTTCAATATTTTCTCGTTAAATATATAGGTACATCATGCATCTTTAATGTGGGGTTACACACAATATTTAACAACAAGAGCAAGTTTGTGCAAATCAAGTCGTGCATATTTTGTATCATATTTTCTGTAATACTGAGTAATATAATAACCAATTTCAATTAATGATATTGGGTGATATGAATAAAACGGAGCACGTACTCAGAGCAGGTGCTTCATAAGAATAAGAGAAAGGTGCTAAAAAAAAGTACCTTCTCCCGTTTCATATGAATAAAAATACCTATACTCCAACCAGTGAGCACCTCTCCTCCTTCACATCGATTAGGTGCTATCATACAACGAGCCAAATTCAATTGTTTTTTTTTTTTGTATTTGCAACTCATTTCTATAATTTATAAAAAAAGCCAACGTATAATCTTTTATTTTATTCGGTATTGTTTTTGAATGAAAATCAGTTTTTCTTTTAGAATTAAGAGTGTAAAAGATGTAAAAATTTTCTGTTTCGAATTGCAATTTATTGTGAAGAATGGTAAAATGTTGCTGGACTTGTGCAAAACATCGTTCAATTATAACTCGTTCGCTTATTGAACGAAATTTTCTGAGCAGTATATGGATTTTGATACGGAGTTTAAAGCCGTCAGGACGTAAGTCCGTATACTGAATCACCAAGTAAAATGGCACTAGCTTCATTCCATTGCATAGGAGAGAATTTTACCAAATTCGTCTATCATGCACTGATCCTGGCCACTAGAGGTCAATACTCGTAAATTCACCTCTGGAATTGCGTGTTACGGTTGCCTGATCATTAATGCTGTGGAATTCTTTTCTGGTAACGTACTCGTCTCCATCAAAAACTGGTTTGATAATAGGAACATGAGTACAATCAAATTGCTGAAAGAAAGTTGATTTTTTCTTGCCATTTGAGTTTTGCATTCTGCATTCCTAGTTGTAGGAAAATTTATCCAATGGTTTGATTTCTGGATAAATAGAGCACTTACAAGGCAAACAGTCGTTTTAGAGATCGTGGACTGTTGTACTCCAAAAGTCTCCTCCAACTCCAGTTTAAAAACCTTGATCACCAATGTAGCGAAGAAAAATTCGCATTTTTCAATGCTTATTAAGTCACCAGCACCCCTTGTTTCTGAACTATGTATTCCCAAAAAAAATGATTCAAGAGATATCCACATTTTCCTACTTAAATCTGTATAGAACGCGAAGATCATTTGAAAATCCTTCTCTTCTTCTTTTATAAAATTTGACATGCGGTTTAAAATGGCTATGAACTCCCCATTTATAAAAAAAAAATTATAAAGAGCTATTTACTTCAACGTTGAGCAACCAAATGAGCTAACTCACAAATCGGAGCAGGTGCTCCTCTCGATGGAGTACGTGCTTTGCTTTATTCATTCCTTTAAAAAGAGAAGGTGCTTTTATTGAGGAGGTGTTCTCAAGTGTTTTATTGATACCAAAGGGAGCACCTGCTCTTAAAAGTTAAGGTTTGAGCAGGTGCTCCTTTTTATTCATATACCACCCATGTGGTAAAAGAACAAATATATCGGACCAATGGTACGTTTTTTTTTTTAATTACTCGTTAAATATTACAAATATGAAAGACTTAAGCTACGATTAGACTGTCAACGAAAATGGTCATCGCTTTGACTCTGTGACGTCCAAATGACGTCAAGTTCCCATAATCCCAAAGTTTACATGGCATACTTTTCCGCCACGTCAACGTAGTCGGCGTCGACTTCTGTGTGACATTGACGGACCACGTAAACGGCACCATTGTTAAATCGTATGGTGTCCTTCGTACGCTATCGTCTAGTCAGCACTTTATTCACACACACACGTTAAAGCTCTTCTTGTGAAAACGCTGGTTTTATCTTTGATTACTTATGGAAGTGAAATTTTTTGCAATTTTGATACGAAAGTAAAAGAAAATTAATTGTTGCTTTTAATAGTGCCATACGAAATGTTTACGGACTACGACGCTACGATAGAGTTTCGCATTTTTCAATGCAATTTCTTGGAATGTCATTTGAAAACTTTATAAATTTCCGCACAATTACCTTGTTCTCTGATATACTTATAACGCGCCAGCCTGATGATCTGTACATTAAAATAATCTTTCTAAATTCTAATAGATCTCTAGATCTTGGAATCCCGCGTTTTCGTTGACTGATATCCGAACTCCAGTTTTTTGTCAACTCGGTAAGAATTTGGAATAAAATGCTGTGAAATATAAGCAATACAAAGCAATTAGGAAAAGATCTTAAACATTACTATCGTAATTCTTAGTTAATTTATTTGAATCATTGTATACAAATATGTAACACTTAAATGTTAATCAATCCTGTAGCAATTATACATATCAGTAGCTTCACTATTTTAAAAGATATTGTATCTTACCGTGTAAGCTTTCCATGAATAAATAAAATACTAAAAATACTAAAAAGATACTATTCAACTGTATGTGTGTTTCGTTTGAAAGTTAAACTTCAAATTGAAGTCGCATAAGAGCGTTTGAGTTTATGGGAAATCAAACGCTTTTTCTGCTACTTCTAAAACTAAATACAAATTTACTCAGAGAGACACTACTTCTTATGAGAACTCAAACGCTCTTATGCGACTTCAATTTGACGTTCAACTTTCAAACAAAACACATTTATCTGTGGTGCGTTCCTTTTCATTGCAATTGCCAACTATATTTTTGATGTATTACCAAAAAAATTTAAATCTGAAAGCAAAAAATCGGTAGTTGTGTTAGATTAACACTGTAAAACAATGGAACCACATTATAACCTCATAATAAAGGCACAATCAAAGTTAACTGAATATAGCTAGGTGTTGTTTTATTCACTCCCAAGCTGATGACAGCCGATGCAGCAATAGTATAATATACCATAAACACTATTGAATACTCATGGTGATTTCATTCAGTACCAGTAATCAATCGATCATATTCTGTCAAAATAACGCTTTTTTAAATCTTTTTTTTTTTCTAAAATAAAACCATTTTACAGATATCGATTTTTGGGGAGCTTGATTTCTCTGTTTACCTACACCAATAATTATTACTACCGTTAGTTTGAGATGTGTGCTTTTTGTTTATTATATTTCGGTGGTGTAAATTGAATTGTTTTTATAATATTTATGATCAAATTCACTATAACCAGTTCCACAGTCCCAAAATTAGGTACATGGAAGCAATGAGAACAAAAATCGACGAAGAAATTTGCTCGAACCGAAAACATTCAAACTTTTTATCGTATAATCTAAAATTCACCACCAATCAAATATCTAATCCGATTGGAACATGAACAGAAACAAGTTTTGTGAACAAAAAGAACGCACTGTTCAATTAAACTAAAACAGAAGTTCGTTTGACATTTTTAATGCTTGCCTCGGTCGTAGGTCCTGTTAGAATCTTTGAAAAAAAAATATATTTAATAACAGTATTATTGATGTTTTGTTATGAGATATTAAAGGCTAAAAATGACGTTTAGAGTTTTAATTTCATAACGAGATAGGTTCTTGTAAGACTTAAATATATCTAGATATATCTGTTTGAAATTTTAAAAATGTCTAGCTCTTACAATAAAATGCTGTGAGATGAATTTAAGTTTTATAACAAGAAATTAATTCTTAAGTAAGGTAATAGAATATAAAAGACTCTTACGAGAACTGTTTTTTTTTAGATTTGAAGAGCTTAACTCTGGCAGTATGTTAGTTGGGTGCTGTCGTCCGCAAAACCATGAAATGGATTAGAAGTCTTAGCTATAAAATAAAGGAAAAAAAAGAGTCGTAGATAAAACAGAGCCCTGTGGCACGCCAGTATTTATTTATTTGTATTGAATGGCTTGAAAGATAATTTCTAATTCATTTAAATATAAAGAGTCATCGAAACCAAAAACCTAAGTGTTTTCAGCCTAAGGAAGTTTTAGATATGTCCCTTATAATAATTCATGAATTTTTTCGTTTTTCCAAAAAAAAAAAAGTAATTATACAAAACAATTTTCTGTGAATCTCTCACTAGTCGGAAATTACGTGTCAATTGAGAGCTTAATATCCTTCTCATTTCCTCCTATCCAATTTAATACTATAACAAAAAAGGATATTGAAATACATAAATCCATTGAACCGTAATATTTCTTTCATCATCATAATCTGTGATCTGAATGATAAAATGTTTTCCTTCATTGTTATATGAAAAGAATCAAGAATCACCTTCATAAAATTGTAATACCATTTTGTTTTTTTTATTATTTTTCTACTAAATATTATGATTACAACAAAAAGTCAGTACAGTAAGCCACAAAGAAGTTTATGGAAGTAGACTAAAAAAAAAAAACAAATAATAACAAATAACCATTGTTATGTACATTAATATCCATTAATACAAATCACAACCATTGCAAGCTCGACAAAATGGCCTATATGCTTGAATAAATAATTTACAACCCAAAGTATTCATTTGTCGCAACAGTAAAATTCTCATCATCAGAATAGCAACAAAAACACGAAAAACAAACAAAAACACTTTGCTTGTGCCAACAAAACAAAAATATTAACTTGTCATTTTGCTTCATTTGGTTTTCATAGCTCATGAATATTTGATTTTTACGTTGTCGTCCTTATGCTATATATGAATATATAGGTAGGTACCTACGAAAAAAGACACTGCTATTGCCTTTTCAACTGGAAGGATTATACTTTCTACATGGCTGCTACCTTTATATTTTTGTTTATAATAAAAAAAAAAAAAAAAAAATTACAACAAGGTGGTAATAATAAAAAATTTTTTTTTTTTGGGAAATTATAACATTATTTTTCTCTTTATTTTTGTACCTTGGAAAACAAAAGTCGTAATACATTCCTTCAAAATAGAATTGATTTATGTCCCGTTATAACGCCCAAAATAACCTTTAGTCCTCGGTTGGAGATCGTTAAATATATTTTTGTTCTGCCTTACCTCTACATCCTGCATCCTTGAAACAACGACACATATGTGATAACATTACGACAGGAGTTCACCAACCCCTCCACTGTACCAGGAATACTGCCGGCGGGAAGGGCGTGGGGTGGAGCAAGCGAAAAATAATGCCAATAACTTCCAATTTTCCGGGCTATGATGCTGTAATAAGTGTATGTTGGAGTCAAGGAACAAGGACACACTCATATTGAAATGCCTTTTAGTATATAGGTATACTGCCTCTCTGGGCTGAGCTCGCAAGTTGTAATATGTACTCGTATTGTCAAGCGAATGATTTTTTTCTTGTGTGTGCTTGACTTCTGCCAATAAAATTATTCGATGTACTTTGATTACAAGTCGAATGTGAGGACCTTAACAATTCAATAAAGTAAAAGTTAAGAGCGTAGTTATAGTGTTGTAGAATTTTCGCTTAAGCAAGCTTTTACTCAATAGTAACTGTATAGTTTTCAGTCATATGGATAAATGGATATTGATATATTATGCTGAGAGAACCTTTTCTAATCATCATAGCTTTGGATTAATTGTATTAAAAAATATGGAGCGTTTAAAATTGTTGTTTTTGAATAATTTATTAATAATTGATGGGAATTTGTGAATCAAATGCATGACTAGATCACACGTACTTGCTCTTGTAGTTCAAGCGGATTAGAATTTATAATATATAAAGGCGGGTAGATTTTGGTGGCCTGTGGCGGGCATTTTGTTTTGATGACATCTGTAAAATCTATTGTTTATTATTCAATTACTTATGCCAAATCACCATGGCAAGTTAGACGATTGAACAGCACGACTAAATGATAAGACTTTGATATCAAAATCTTTTGGGGCAGCGATACGTGTGTTGCGCCTATATTTTACGGTTTACATGGTTGTTTTCCAAGTATATTATCCAAAGTTTGGTGTCCAAATTTGATTCGACAGATTAAGTGAGTAATCAGCCAACGCCCTCGTGTCAACGCAAGATCTATCGAAAACATCGCCACTGTCCGTGAGAGTCCATACTTCTTAGAAAACGACGATGTCATTGCCATCACCATCATCACCATCAACCGATCAATGATAACAAATTTCTTTTGGCTCAAACCGGATGATATGGATGTGAAGGGCATGTTGGCCACCAAGATCTTGCGATTTTACCCCTTTAGACTTTTTCTTGTGTTTTCTGTAGTGGCAGGTCTTATAGGTCAATAAGCCCCAATTGACCGGTGCCCTCAAACTAAACATAACCCAGGCCATCGCTCTAATTCAGCCGAATCTATGCGGGGTAGTCATTGAAAATTTGACCACTCACATCCGTGCTACCGTAAGAAGTCGAGGATTGAAAAACCCTTGATTATATAGCATAAACATAAACATAAACATAAACATAAACAATCGTTCTCTCAAAAATTGCTTCTACATTTTTTCTTGAGCTCAAAATAATAAACGCTGCTCCGTCTGAATTTTTGGCAAAAATATTGTCTATACATTTTTTTTTTTTAAATCCAGAAAACATTTTTCTGGATTTTTTTATCTTAACTTAAAAGTGATCGAAATGGGTTAAGCTGTTAACGAGAAAGTCGAAAATAAAATAAGGTTCTATAGCATCTACCGTTAATATCAGTTTTCGGTAATTTGTTTTTCAACAATATGCAGTAGATACCTACAAACAATTTTTGCTATCAACATTGTTGGAGCCGTTTTCCAGATTAATATATAATTGCTAAAAATTCAAAATTCAATTTCTCCCCTAGGAAATCACTAAAAAAAACCTTAAGCTCAAAATTTGAAGAAAATAGTTGTAGTGGTTTAAGCTGTAAGTCGAGGTACAAACAAACAAACAGAATTAGGGGACTCACTTTTGTTCGTATTTTCTAGGTTGATTTTTTCAAGAATCCAAATCTTGACCTATATAGGTATATACCTAGTAAAAGGTGTTTTTTTGTATTTTAAGTAGGAGAACTTTAAATTGACAACACTGTTCTCTGTGACAGCTGATTTGACAGTTCTCGGTTGTTTTGAAGGAAGATTAGCTTGGTAATTCATAACTACATTGTTCAGTTCGAGAATCTCATCGAGCGTTTACGTTTATTTTAAAGTGCATTTAGAGCGATGATAATCCATTAGCCGTTGCCAAAACACTAATGTAAAAGTCAACACTAATGCGATAAAATTATCTGTCAAATAAAGCCAATTGCGAGGATACTAACAGCATTTTTCTCTTTTCTATTTCAAAGTAGCTTGCCCGCCCGGTTTTGCACGGGTAGACAATCTTAAGCTTCGCATAAAAATTATAAAAAAAAAATACATATAAATAAATATTTAAACTACTTTTTGTAATTGAAAACAACTTTCTAGGTTTAAACCCACTTCACGTTCTAAAATGCCAACACAGAAAGAAATTTTATATTCCAAAACAACTGTTTTATTTTTATCCCATTTCACTCTATAAAAAACATTTTTTTTTTTAATAACCTTTTTTTAACACAAACAGAATTTTTGAAATCGGATATCTCTTATTGTGTTTACCCCATTTCACCCTATAAGAACCAAAAATTACAAAATTTGAAAAAGGATATTCCCTAAAGCACTCCATACACGGTTAAATTTTGTTTTCAACTCAGTTGTCAAGTAAATTGATGCCTCGCCACACACTACATAAACTTAGTTGAGAGATTCTGCTTCAACTGTCAAAAACATTAAACGACAACGGCCGACCGACGATACATGATCACAGACAACACTGCAAGCTGCAAGTAATTGAGGCTATTAACTTCCTCAAATTGAATGAGGTTTGAAGTTAGGTTGAACAACATATCGATCGCCTTGTAAATTTGGCGTTGAGTTAAAATGCCTTTGGCTTAGCAGTAAATCAAATGATTTCTCTACACACAGCTCAACAAAGTTGAAAACATTCAAATCAACTTGAAAAAATTAAAAATCTTTTGATTTTCTTCCAACTCAATCGTCAACACTCAAATAAATAAATCAATTCGAAACGAAGTTAAACCGTGTATGGAGTGCTTAAGCCCATTTCCTAAGAAAAACCAAAAAGAATTTCTAAAATCGGACAATTTTGTTTTACTGAAAAACGAAAAAAACAGCGTCACCTGTTGAAAATTTTCCGACAAACAAACCTGCAGAAGGAAGTATACAATTTGGTCCAGTCGTTTTCATGTTTTAAGCATCCGAACAAATCACGATCCATTTTTATACAGGGTTTCTTTTTTAAACTTGTGGTTTTCAAGAAGAAATAAAACGAATAAAGTTTAATATTATGGCCAAGAATTTAGATTTATTATAAAGATAAGGGTTTGCCATGATGTTTTAAAAATGATTTCGGGCAAGTGGCCGCCGCGGCTGGCTCGAATAAATGCCAGCTGAGAGGGCCGTATATCAGCAATAACGCGCCGAATATTCTCTTCCAAGGCGTCAATCGTCTCGGGCTTAAATGCTCTCACCCAAAGTTTCCTTCAATAAATTGATTGCTTTTCATTAACTGTGTGGCATATAGCGCCGTCATGTTGGAACCAAAGGTCGTCCACATCAACATCCTCCAATTCAGACACGAAAAAGTCATTAATCATGGCTCAATAGTCTTCCCGATTGACTGTAACATTATGGCCGGGTTCATTTTTGAAGAAATATTCCCTCTGCCCATAGAGCACACCAAACAGTGACTCTTTGAGGATGTAACGGCCGCTACAATTTTGCTTATTAACGTACCCATTCAACCAAAAATGAGCTTCATCGCTAAGCAAAATTCGTTTATGGAAATTGGGATCAACGGAAATCTTGTTTTGGGCTCATTTGGGCACAATTTGGAAGCAATGTTCAGACTTCAGTCTATTCATTATGAAATGGCAAACCAGACTGAGCATAAATCAAGTGACAGCTTTCAAAAAGATTAACTTGGAAAAAAGTATTGCCAGATTGAAAACCACACGTCTAAAAAAAACACACTTTATATACAGATTTCTATTTCAAATATAGGAGGTCTTAAAAGTCTCTCCTGAAGGTAGTTCTTCAATTTTTTTGTTAATTCTTTTTGTATTACGCAGTTAACATTTTTGCAAAGAATTTATAGAAAAGTTGGCTTTTTTAAAATGAAAACCACTTTTCTGCGGGCTTCTCCATCGCCATAATTTTTTTATTTCATTAAAACGAATCTTACATTTGCCCTATACACCAAGTACAAATCTTATAAGCATCATTAAAACAAAAAAATAATAATTCCAAAAAGATTTTCAAAGTTGAATATAATTAAAAACCTGAAAGTAGCATTTTTTGACTTAGTAGGTGAAAGTAAATAAATAGAATTGCGCACATTCGCTTTAAACAATCTAAAGTGCTCTTGCAAATTTGTCAGCAGAAAGATTATAATATCTACATTTCCATTTTCTCCTTGAAATTTAAATTATTATTGAAAATAGCTTAATTATCATTTTTAAATAAATTCAAAATTGCCACATTCATTGTTGTTTTCATAAAGAATTCATTAAAAAAAAAAAACTTTTCTGGTGGAAATTATTACCACCGTTTACCATTTTCCCTTATAAAATCGACTTATTATAGAAATACAATCATAATTCGTCAAATATACAAAAATTACGAAATTAATTCCCATTTTGTTGTTGTTCTTCTTCCAATGTCTCCCTCAAAATATGCCTACTCCAAAAATAATTAAGTCCTTATGTTGTTGTTCGTTCTATTTTAATTAGAATGAAATCTTGAATGTTACATAGCAATAATATAGGAGTGTCTGGTAAAATAAAAAAAAAAAGTAAATAAAACAAAATGAAGAATTTAAAAGATCACAACGTGGTAAACGTAACACTTTTCTCTTACAAACTTTACACCCGTATATACAGAATCAGCAGGAGAATGAGGAAAATGGAAGGAGGAGGAGGAGAAGGGTGATTAAACTCCTTCAACTCCCCCCCCCCCCCCACAATCGCATCAAAACCCGCCTTCCTGCCTGCTTGCCATAAGTGTAAAATGTAAATTCGACAGCAGAACTTCCTGTTTCAATTAAATAATCAAACCCCTTTTATGCACACACAGCCTTTCAACTCAACCCATTCATGTAATACGCCTCAATTTAATATTTGCACCATTTACACACAGACATTCTAATTACGGGGGAAATTAAATAAAAGTGAAAGCTTTTTAAGTATCCTTTAGTCCTTCTGCCTGTAAGGATATTATGTATGTACTATCAGAGTACCTATACCTATGTATGCAATATGGTTGGTGTTAGACGTGTTTTTTGTTATAAGGATGTGGATGTGAATCTGTGATGTGATGAGTTCTTCTACTCATGAACATCTGCAACATGCAATTATTTTATTTTACAAAAATTCTTTAAACTATACAAAAACAGGAGTTCGTCGTTTTTAGCATATTTTGCTATTAGTGATTCTGCAAAAGCAAGAATGAGTAACAGGGTGTTTCAGTTTTCAGCAAAGAGCTATGGGGGTCTTGAGTCCAGGTAAAAATAGACAACAAAATGTGCAAACCTAGAAAAAAATCGCATATTTTATCTATGATCAAATGCTGTGTTACTGTAATAAAATTATCTGACATTACCCAATCATAACGGGTTCCGTAAGAGCAGATCTATTACCAATAATTTTTTTTCACAATTCATCCCTGATACCTACTTTATCTAAAGGGTGTTTTTTTTAGACGTGTGATTTTCAATCTGGCAATACTTTTATCGGAGTTAGTCCTATTGACAGCTGTCACTCGATTTATGCTCAGTTTGGTTTGACATTTTATAATGAATAGACCTACTCCTGAACGACGTTTGCAAAAAAGGGCTCGAAAGGAGATCGTAGTTGTCCCCGATTTTCACAAGAAAGTTTTTTCAGCAATGAAGCTCATTTTTGGTTGAAATTGCTACGTCAATAAGCTAAACTACCACATTTAGAGTGTAGGTAAACCTCAAGCCATTGTTGAGACGCCGTTACATCCTCAAAAAGTCACTGTTTGGTGTGCTCTATGGGCAGAGGGAATCATTTGGTCCATATTTCTTCAAAAATGAAGCCGGCCATAATGTCACAGTCAATGGGGAAAGCTATATAGAGCTATGATTAATGACTTTTTCGTGCCTGAATTGGAGGATGTTCATGTGGACGACCTTGGTTTCCAACAAGACGGCGCTACATGCCATATAGCCAACGAAACAATAAATTTATTGAAGGAAACTTTTGGTGAGCGCATTATCTTGCATCGTGGGCCTGTGGCGCAGCCTCCAAGATCGTGCGATTTATTACCGCTGGACTATTTTTTGTAGGGTTATGTGAAATCGCTTGTCTACGCAGATAAGTCGGAGACGATTGCCGGCACGTCATACGGCCCCAATTGCTGCAAAAAGTGGTCGAAAATTGGGCCTCTAGACTGGAATTTATTCGAGCCAGCCGCGCGAGGCCACTTGCCCTAAATCATTTTTAAGACATAATGGCAAACCATTATCTTTATAATAAAGCTAAGTTCTTGGCGCTGACATTAAATTATATGCGTTTTATTTCTTCTTGAAAACCTAACGTCTAAAACAAAACACCCTTTATAAAGAAAGATTTATATTCTCTGAATATGATCCTTTCTTAACAGCCTTTGGTATCCCACAAGGAAGCCCCCATGTCCCACTGCTTCTTATATTGACTTCATCACAAAGAATTGTTTTGTATTAGTCTACTCCAATTATTAATAAATCTAAAGGTGCTTATTCAATCCTGCTGATCCGGATATCTACTTAAAAATTACCTTAACCGATTTTCAACCTGGTGTCAAATGAAACTTGAACTTATTTGTTAAAAAGTGTCAATTTACCATCAATAATCTTTCTTTTAACTACTTTTAAAAACATATTTTATCAACAATAAACAAGATTCCCGGTTGTTCCTCATTTTGAAGTGATCTGTGATAAGAAATTGAGTTCTAGTTCTCACATTGAGTTATACATTGGCACCTCCATCAAGAGAGCTAACTTTGCACGGGGGTTTTATAAAACGATGGTCTAAGGAATTATCTGACTCGTATGCCACCCAATCTTTCTGTTGACGCATATTACGACTGTCAGCATAATAAGTATCGAGCCAGCGTTACGCGGACTCGATCTTGTGCGCAGATAGTTGTGGTGTGCGCAGACATTATTTCTTCCCAAGATAAACGCCCCGGAAAGAACGCGAGTTTTCTTTGGAGGCCATTGTAACTTGAGATTTCCTTCTATTTTGAATAGTCTTTGGCCCTTTCGGCAAATTCTCTTTCTTACTTTTGTCTTTGATCCTTTCGGCAGCTAATCTTAGCCTTTTCTCAAAAAATACTTTAAATTAACTTAAATAACTTAAAATTATCTTTAAATATTTAAAAACTATCAAGATCTTATAAACTAAATAAATAGTTAAAAGGAAAATTCAACTAAAATGAAAACTCTATGTACAACACTCTTTTTTTGTGGATAGCTCCTGTTTTTTGCTTGCTGTTCTGTGGATTTTCTCGGCAACGTCCCCGGTAGTAAGTTCCGATTTCTTTTGGTCGCAACGTGACGAACATTTGGCCAATTAGTGCCGAACATTTTCTATACCACTACTTATTAAATGCATCTCCGACTAGACTTTGTTAAATGTCGCAGAATCTCGTTAAAGTTAAAAAAAAATATAATCATACTAAAAACTCACCCTTGAGGTTCTTCATCAAATTTCAATAGCAAAAATGAGAATGAAACACCCTGTTTAAACGAAAACTCATCATCATCATTAACATTATTTTGCTTCATCTAAGCTTCTAAACATAGGGACTAAAAAAAAAAAAAAAGTTTAAAAAAAAACCCAAATTACTTAACGTCTATACCAAGTCATCACATCATACAATTACACCACATCCAAGGCTAAATGAAATAAAATGAGATCTGAATTCTGAAGTGCGGGTTGTAATTTTATTAAAATTTCACATGTTCTCCCCCGACGCGACGCCAACTCGTCACCGACGGCAGTATGACTATAGGTAGGTGATTTCCCTTTCAATTTAAACCAGCATCCGCACCATCAGGAATCGTATATTAATAGTAGAAATGCTTAAATAGCAAATTAAAAAGGATCTCTTAGCAAATTCCAGAAGGTAAAGCGAGAGGGACTGACGTGTTAGCGAGAGTTTAATTCTAAATTAAGGGCAAGTGGTGCGATTACGCGAGTGGATATATGTATATTCATTGCGTATGCACTTGTCACCGTGTGTGTTTATGTTAAATACGCATTTATCCTGGTGAAATCAAAAGACGAGATGTGCTGTGCCATCGCGTCGTTGTTGAGAATATCGAGAGAAAAATTTAAACGAACCATCAGCAAGGACTCAGCCCTCGCACTCGCACTCACACTCACACTCAGAAGTCATACACGGATGGGCTTGAAATTTACTATCATCATCATCATCGTACATAAATCCCCATTGTGATGCGGGATGCTTACTTAAAGTGTGAATATGTCCTTTTGATGTGTTCACGGTGTGCGTTGGTATCAGCGTTAGGTTTCACATCTGAATATCATCCTGCCTGATGCGACTGCAAATGAAAAAGAAATGAAATTAAAAAGTAATTAACCATGTTTCCGCCACTTTTCATTGTTGAGGCTGTTTCAGGGGGCGAAAGGAGCAGGTATACATTACATACGTATAACTATTCTTTGTCGGGAATATTAGTTTTTTTTCTGTCTAACTTGAACGGGTAAAAAATCCACATAAAGTAAATTAGAGAGGGAAATTGTGAGTTAACCTAGCATATATACCTTTAGGCGTTCGTTGAGTGAGGTGCTTTTCCGCGGATTGAAAAAAAAAAGAATCAGTAAAAGCGTGAACGAAGTAATTGACTCCCTATTGGCTCACAAACATTCTGAACTTTTTCCATTCAAAGGAGACCTACGTTGGGTGAGAGCATATCTGATATGTCAAGTGAATTTATTTTGTTAGAGGGGTTGGTTGTGATATTGTCTATCACAAAGCACCGCGAACCGCATCACACACATACACACACACACACACCTCCCCAATATCAGAGAGGGGACTGTGCTTTATGATTTCAATTTGCAGCCTTTTCGAAATTGATTATTGTTTTGTTTACATTAAGCACTCAGGAACGCAATCTGTCTATCCATTTGTGGTTTACACTTCAAATTGATACCACACCACCAACACCGCCATTGCCAGGGTCTTGTGTAATGTATATCTTTATATTTATGTATAATCTACGGTATCGGATGTCACTTACACAGGTATTTTGTCATGTGTGTGCTCCACCTTAATTGATTGAAACATACGTATATATGCATTTTAGTAGCATGTAGAGGTTGCTCAGAATATGAATATTGGATTGAGTTAGGGGATTTAAACATACACAACACATTTATAACAGGTATACTTAGGTATCAAAAGTTGTGTATTTTTTTTTTAATGTAAAATATTCTGAATTGTCATGCAAGTGGGCCCAAATATATTATGAGATTTCATTTTCATATTCAAAAGGATTAGGTACATACATACGTACCTATTTGAATGTGTTGCCAGAGTGGCATATTTATGACGTTGTTAGATTTTGCTACTAGCTTAAAGAAATCTCACACTGCTTACATACAAAAGGGTGTTTTTTTTAGAGGTATAGAACTTTGAAATGGAATAAAACAAAGATGATTTTGTAAAATTGACATGAAATTTACTTTATTCAAATGATAATCTTCTGGCATTATAATTATTAAATATGACTTCTGGCATTTGACCGCCACGGATGGCTCAGACATATAGTCTAATCTGGATGTCCAATTTTCGATGACTTTTTCCAAAATTTTGTTACGAAGCGTAACAATTCCTACATGTACCTAAACCTAATCATAGTATATTAGTTATTCAGTACATTTGTACCCTAATCACAAAATCTCAAAAAGCACAATTTACCGTGCAACTACATGCGACCCCTGCAGGTACTCTAATCGTTTAGCTATACGATCTCATGCATACCATACGTCAGTAGGTTACCAGTCACTAGTTTACCAGTTTAGTTTAGAAATACACGTACAACTTTACTATTTAATTTTCATAGTTCACACTATGTTATAGCCGCAAATGTCATAAGGCGAGGTAAAGAAAACACCAAACTTGCCTTTCTTTCTCGTCCAAGTGTGGGTACCAATCTAGTGTATAGAGAACCAAAGATCGGCCGCCACAAAAGCCTTTTTTATAGGGTGTTCGGTGACAGATAGGCATTGCTTAGCGAGTTTATTCAGTTGACAAGCCAATCTAACTTTTTTTTATAAAATTGTAGGGCATTGGATACAACAGACATTATTATTTTATTATTTGGTATTATTCATTTGTAAGATCCCCCGACAGGTTCCCCTCAGTGAGTTCCGACCGCATTGTTCCCTAGTTTGTGTGCTACGGACAGGGGTTTTTTTAGAATTCCCTACCGCTTCGTTCCTTTGGGCCCTCTTCAAGCAGCTCATTGGACAAGGTTCTCCTCCGTGAGTTCCGCCCGCTTTGTTCCTTAGTTTGTGTGCGAGGGACAAGGGTCTCCATACAGATTTCCCGACCGTTAAGTTCCTTTGGACTCCTCTTCAGGAAGTTCACTGGTCAAGGTTCTCCTCCGCGAGTTCCGACCGCTTTGTTCTCTAGGTTGTTTCCTAGGGACATAAAGCTTCCGATAAGGACCCCCGATCCCGTTTTGTTACTTTGGATTCCTCTCTAAGAAGTTCTCCTCCGAGAGTTTCCGACAGTTTCGTTCCCCAGGTTCCGTGCTGGGGACACATTATATGAAATACCATCTTATAAATTTCGACCAAATAAAAATTAATACAAATTTAAATTAATCAAAGGAAATTAAACTATTTCATTCGGAATTAAAGACCCTCCAAGACCAAGTTTCGTTGCTTTTTTGGGAAGAATCCTGGACACTGGTAAGCTTACCTCAGCCACGAAGAAAAAGCATCACAATTTGTGGCCGTACATCGGCAATAACGCGCCAAATGTTGTCCTCCAAGTAGTCGATTATTTCGAGCTTATCGGCGTAGACTAGCGACTTCACATATCCCCATAGCGTCGTTAAATCGCACAATCTTGGAGGCCAATTCACGGGTCCGTAACGTGAAACTATGCGGTTATACCAAACGTTTCCTTCAATAAATCAATTGTGGCACGAGCTGTGTGACATGTTGGGCCGTCTTGTTGAAACCACAGCTTCTGCACATTATGGTTATTCAATTGATGAACAAAAAAGTCAATAATCATGGCTCTATAGCGTTCACCATTGGCAATAACGTTTTGACCAGCATCGTTTTTAAAGAAATAAAGATCAATAGTTCCACCAGCCCATAAAGTCAAACCAAACTGTCGTTTTTTCTAGTTGTAACGGCTTCTCAAAACAATGGCACTCAACACCAATGCACTCCAAATGCGGCAGTTTTGCTTATTGAAATAATGGACAGAATTTTCTTCTGAAAATCAAGGTCAACAGCAATCTCTTTTCTGCACAATTTACATGCGTTGTTCAGCTTCAGGTGTCAGTCTGTTCATGTTGAAATGCCAAACCAAACTAACAGCTGACAGCTGAAAAAAGGGCCGCCAGTTAAAATAGTGTTGTCAACTTAAGGTTCTATACCTCTATAAAAACACCCGTTACAAGGTTGCGCAAAATTAATCACACGCAAAAATTGTTACCCCGTGTTCTATGGCTGTAATTTTTGTATGAATGAAAAACTTTTGTTCTGCTTTTGTCTTTATTTTTGTTTGGATCACTATTTTCTTCACAAATGTCAAAGTAGAATCGACATTTGCCGCCATTTGCAAAAATTATAGCATCTTCCGATACGGTGATTACCTTTGCACCGGGTGATTAATTTTGCGCAACCTTGTATTATCGGGATAAAATGGGATTGGGCAGTTCTTACAGTGTAAGCATGACAGATGGGCGGATAAATTGGCCAAAATAGGAACTTCTCTTGATCTAAGTCAAACTGAATCCTCCGTTTTCATGCCACTAGAAGTAGGAAAAAGCAGAATTCACAAATCTATGCCCGAACCTTTCTAAGAAAAAGACAGACTCCCTTCTCGAACAAAGCATACCTCAACTATCCTTTTTGGTTGGAACTCAATGGGAACCCACATGCGAAGAATGGACATCAGTTCATCTGACTTATGCAGAGGGTGTCAAGATGAAGAGGTGGATGAGGGCTCTTATCACTTCTTTTGTGAATATGCCCTAATTAAGTAAGAACCAGAAAAATAGCCCAGTAAGTAATTTTGGAAAAACCGTTAACTCATGTTTATGGTGTTTCGTATCTCTCGAATTCCCATTTAATAAGAAAACTTATAGATATTTTCTTTCAACAGATATATGAAAACCCTTAAGGCACAACTTAATTCCATATGTGCAATATTAATATTTCTGTGAAATAGTAGTTCTGTAAAATAGCATGTGAAACCGATATAACTCAAAATGATTGCCATAAACTGAAATATACCTTTAAAACATACCTCTGGTGATGTAAAGGAATTCGGAATACCTTTTCGGATATTATGTACCTACATACACACACAATCATCAAAATATAGATACAGTTTCAAATGATTTTATTTAGAAAATATTTATTTAAAAATAAAACTTAAATTCGCGCCATGAATAATGTTAAGTGGGAGAAATGCTCCAGGCAAAAATGTAAATCACTTGAAAATGTTCCCTTATTTTCTTTAATAAAATGCAATTAAGGAGCTTGATGATAGATATTTTGTATATCGTTGGCGCTGAAACATTTTTTTTTTAATTTCGATATTGGCTTCTTACAGAAAGGTGTCATTAAAATAAGTGAGGGACTTAGTTCAAATTTTAAAAGAAATTCAATTTGTACTACCTCAATATTTGAAAAAAAAAAAAAAAAAAAAATTCTTGCGGGGAACTTCAAGTTGAAGTAATTTGAATATAATTTGGCCATGTGACCACCGTGACTGGCACGTGTATGGCGTAATCTGGAGATCCAATTTTCACACACTTTCGGAGTTAATGAGGCTGAATTTCGTCAGAAACGCGTCGAATGTTGGCTTCAATTGTTTCTGGTTTATCGGCGTAGACCTGCGACTTTATTCATAACATCTATGTATACTCCCTCAGAATAAAATAATCTTATAGTGTCAAATTGCACAAACGAGTTGGCCAGTTTACAGGTCCATTTCATGAAATAAATTGTTCGTCAAATGTTTATTTCAATAAATTGCGATATGTGGCCTTTCATTTGATGGTTCAAAAAGTAAGTTATCATGTCTCTGTACCGCTCAGCGTTAAATGTAACCTTCTGAACATAGTAATTTTTGAAGACATAAATATAGTGTGTCCAGCGGGAATTTTTCAACTTTAAATTGCGATTATAGAAATACTAGCAGGTCACTATGGTCGGGAGCGCACCGCGCATTTGCGTTGAAGCAATATTTAAAGGGCCAATTACCCCGCTCGCTGTAATGGCACACCAAACTGTCATTTTTAAACAATGTAAACGTTTTTGATGGCATTCTCTAGAGTTGTTGGAGCACCAGCATCGCATATTTTGTTTTTTTACATAATATCCAATATGGAAATATGCTTTGTCACTGAATAAAATGTTTCCAAGCGTAAGTGCTGTCCGAAAACGTTCCAGCATTGTTCTTGCCAAGGATTCTCGCAGGATAGTCACTTTCGTTGAGATACTGATGAACAATTTGCATTTTGTACGGGTGGAGCTTTAATTTCTTTTTCAAAATAACATGCACTGTTGATTTTTTTTTTTTATTCCTGTGTAGACCGCAATCTTGCTTATCGATTTACGTGGATTTCGAATAATTTCATTTCGAACTTGAGACACATGTTCTGGCGTTGTTCCTGACGTTGATGGTCGAGAAGTAGGTCTATTGACCATTGTGCCTTCTTGGCTGAATCTTTGTACCCATGACCAGATAAGTTGCGTGCTCGGCCCATCACTAAGTCGTCGAATATTGAAATGTGTACAAAAAGCGCGACGCGCACGTACCAATTATTCACCGCACTTCAAATATTGCTCCACCGCAAAAACGCGGTGAGCTCCCGACAGGTGATTCATGGCGAGTAACAATTCCGCAAATCCTGCGCTTTGAATGACACCGCTCCTGCTTTCCTCAACCCGCTAGTATTTCCATAATCGCAATTTAAAGTTGGAAAATTCCCGCTGAACACCCTATATGTGGAACAATATGATTCCACCGGCCCATATAAAGCTCACGAAACGGTGCCCGATGAGTTTCTCGATTAGAGCCATAATTTCCAAAATAAATTTGAACAATTTGCAAACGTTGCTCCGCCGCGCCGTACGTCTATTCTTAATAAATTTCCAAACGCAACTTACTTCAAAACCACCGATAACTGTCAAATTGGTGCCGATGGTCGCAGAAAACAGTATTGCCAATTAAAAGTTTTCTGCCTCTTAAAAATGAATTATTTATTCGTTAGACTAGAAATTACCTGTCCAACAGTTCAATTAGAGTTTATTTTGACAGTTTTCAATTTGATATTCATAAAATTAATGCTTGTGTGCTCCAAGGTTCGTTTAGGTCTCTGCCTGCTTTTCTTATATTTATTATTGATCTTTCTTACTCTGCTGTGGAATTACCATATTTCTTATGTCTAAAACGGCAAATTCTTAAATAGTATATCTCTTTACATGAATAAGTGCCTCTCACCGAAGCAGTTCGGATTCGTCAAAAAATTGTAGGCCCCCTCCGTCCCTGCCAATAAGGCACACAACAAGAATGGTTGAGAGTTGAAAGACACTATTATAGGCCATGGTTCTACACCAGCTGTCGCGTCTCTAAATTTATTTTTTTGAACTCAGATTTGACTTCCCAAAACGCCGCCGGCCGGTCAAAAAAAAAATTGGGAACCTTTATTTAATTTAGTTTTTGGTCAATATGAAATCACAAGACTTTTCCTTAGGCTGCAAAAACACACCGGATCAGTCAAAACGTGACTTTCTGTTTAATGAAACAAGAATCCATTGAACTGAAACACAACAACCAGGTGCAACAAAAAAAACATGTTTTTGTTTTTATGTTTTTACGACTGGTTGTCGAAAATACATACATGGCTTTTTATACGACCAACGCACACATTTTGCTTCAAACCAGCGTCTTTGTTGATTTTTACACACGTCCAACCCACATCACAAAGAAAGGAAAAAACAAGGCGAAACAAAAAAACATTTTTCGTCGTCGATTGCTGGACTCTGTTTTTAAGAAAAAATTGTTTTTGTGTTTATTTCCCACTGGCATGGCATGGCGTAGCGGCGTTTTAAAAAAAATTGTAAGTTCTTTTTGACAATTTGATTTGTTTTATCTCAACATATACCAAACGAAACAGAAAATGAAATAATTTTGTTTGATTTATTGTGTTTCGGTTGGTGATGTGTGTTTAAATAAAACACGTTCTCTTGCCTTACGAATCAAAAACGCTTTGTCTCATCGGGTGTGATTTAAGCCTTATGACTTCCTAAAATTTTAAATTTATTTGTAAAATTTTCAACTCGAATCGAATAAAATTGGAACACTTATCGCTTTCGCAACCTATATAACCTGAGGGTCTGGGAGTCGGTTCAAGTTCGCTAATTCTACGAATGCCAGATCATAGGGATTCATATAGGCAGGTATGTTTTAAATTATATCTAACACTAAAAATATGTTGCAAAATATTGTCGATGTTGAGGTCGAAGCAAATTCTTTTAAATAGTGTGCATGATGACTCGAATTTACCCCCGAAGATAAATGGAACCGTCACGAATGGTTCACCGCCCTGACAATACCATTAACATGACTTAGAAGGACCTTTTTACATCGACTCCTCCTCTTATTCTCAACTGATGGTTACTGGTGTGTGGGGGTGTGTGGCGTCGAGCGGGGAGGAGGGGCGTTTTTAATTACATTAATCAAACTGACAGCCAGACATTTATTATTTCTCCATTGTGTCCCCCTAGGGACATTTTGGTATATAAATTTGGAAAGATGCAATTAAAACTGGAATGCTTTTTATAGCCTCTCATTAGAAATGTGAGGGGGGGGGGGGGGTGGATGTGCAAATGAAAAATCATCTGCAAATATTGTTCTTTATTGTTCCACTAAAGGTGTTCTTGTGTTTTGGGAGGAAGATACACTCCCAAAACACTGGTGGGGTGTTGGTGCTAATAAATAACCTACACACCGGTTTAATGTTACTTCAAGATCCTTATCCTTATGTAGAGCACTGCCTTTGTACATCATTTCTGCTTCTCTCACTCTCTCTCTCTTTCACACACTTTCTTTTTAACTGTGCGTTGCTTCGTCCTCAAGTTGAAGGATGTTTCGCACGAGAATTTTTAAGTGGTTTCTTGTTTCACAAGTTGCCATCGTGCTTCTTCGACTGAAAACTTTTCGGTTAATCCTCCCCTGAAAATAAACCGAGATTGATACACTTTCACGCCTTGCCTATCTTTAAATTGAGTGCTGGTATGGTACTGGACTTTTTCCGGCTCTTGTTTCTCGGGCTATAGGAAAATCCATTTAAAATGTTCAGAAATGGTTGAAATTCAAAAAAAAAAAAAAAAAATAAGTAAAAAAGTATCGAGTAACGAAGGAATTCATCATATTTTTGTGTGTCTTATTCTTGTTTGGAGAAAGGCAAGAAAAGATTCTTTTCCCACGTCATTTTTTCAACACCCTTTAGCTTGATCCTGATGAGAAATATTATTCTTGGTTGTGTAAGTTTTTTTTTGTTTTTTTTTTTTTAATTTTTGCTTGATTTTTTCTCTTTCGTTGTTGTTGTATGAAGTTGAGTTTCGTCTCCAGGGGGAGTATGTGCGTGGATGTTTGTGGAAAATTGTTATATCCTTCCTGGAATTTTATACTTCAGTTAAAAAATATGCTGTGGTAATATTTTTTTTTGCGTCTTAGCTTTATATCCTTTCGATGGTGTAATCTCATCACGTGGCTGAAAGAAAGAATGAAGAAATCGGGTTGTAAGTTAGCTAGCGGTGAGGTGATAATATGAGTCTAAGCAAAAAAAAATCAGTGATAAGTGAGGTGGGTGGGGGGGGGGAGGTGAGGAGGCGGGGTATGGTTGGTGAAAGAAAAGTTGATTCAGTACTCGCATCAGGTGCTCCAACATGAAAATTGGATTTTTTGTTGTTCTCTGATGCATAAACAGAATAGGTATCCATCTTATAACCACATTGCTGCTGCTGAAAAGGTGAGCGCATTTTATGTGTCCTTTTTATTTTATGCACCAACGATTTGGGTACTTAATTTCATTTTTTGCTGCAGAAAGCATGGTGTAAATGTTGAAATAGGTTTTTGTGTGGCTTTTTATTAAAAGTGGTTTCATTCGTAATGAGGAATAAAAAAAAAAGATATAAGTGTTGCCTTACGTGTAACATAGATATACAAATTTTTACCTACCGCTTATTTTTGTGTTTTACGCTCATTTCAAATTTGGATGTTCAAAAATTATGTAGATGTATACCTAGATATTGAGTCCAGTTGCCCTAAAAAAAACGGTTAAGCATGTTTTGAAAAATACCTAGAAGCTTTTTGTCTTGATCAGGGTTTGCATAAGTCTGAATTTTTTGCGTCAACATCTTAAAAAAATTATAAAACAAAATCTTGAAATCTCTTTTATAAGCCAAAAACAATTTTTTTTGTAATTAAATATATTGAAATCCAATATATGTATGAAGGATCGAGAGCTCGAGCTCGATTAGGGTTGGATTTTCGACCCAGGTTTTTCATTCCTAGAGTGGAGAGCTTGATTTGGAGTTGAGTTGAAATGGTTTTGATTTATTATTTATTTATTTATATATTTGTATGGTTTTTTTAATTTTTCAATTCAAGCTCGCTTCAACACCTCATGCAGACGGGGTAATGGTCTTTCTAAAATTAAAAATAAAAGTAAGTAGACAATCATTTCAATACTACGTCGGATATATTGCTCTTGTTTTTGACTTTCTAAAAAGCTCAAAATCTTAGAAAATATTCCTCTTCAGAAAAAATGTTGCATGTAATCTTGTAATGAAATGACAAACGTCATCTGGATAAAGGTGGTATAATTTAAAAAAATGATACTAATTAATAGACATATGATTTTGCGTTAAACTATACTTTATGTCTTTTAAAATTAGAGCCGACTGGCGATTTAAAAGTGATTTAGAGCAAATTCTAATTTTTTAATATTTGCGCCATTCTCTTGAGATAAATAACACGGTATTTTATATAATACAATCTAAATGGCTTAAAAATAACTTACTTCATATAATGTGTCCCCAGCTCGCAACCTGGGGAACAAAACGTTCGAAACTCACGGAGGAAAACCTTGTCCAGTGAGCTTCTTGTAGAGGAGCCCAAATTAACCAAACGGTTGGGGCTTCTTGTAGAAAACCCTTGTCTCCAGTATACAACCTGAAAAAAAAAACGGTCAGAAATCAGGGAGGAGAATTCTGTATAAAGAGCTACTTGAAGAGGAGCTGAGAGGAACGAAACGGTTGGGGGGGGGGGTCTTCGAAATTAACACTAAATAAAAATAATAATATCTGTCCTACTCTCTAACTATCGCTCAGTTAGTAAATTATCGACGATACCCAAAATTTTTGAAAAAATTGTTTGTGATAATATTAGCTTTGTTCTTAAAGAAATTATTTCTCGGCTCCAACATGGATTTGTTGCTGGCAGGTCAACAACGACGAACCTCTCAATTTTCAGTCATCTGATTATTAGTAATCTTGAAAATGGTTTTCAAACAGACGTCATATATACGGACTTTGCTAAAGCGTTCGATAGAGTAAACCATCATATATTAATCCTGGAAAAAACTGGAACCTATTGGCTTCCCCTTCCACTCAAATATTTTAAAGTGGTTTGAATCCAACGTAAATGGCAGAAAACAGTTTGTGAGTATAAATGACGTGCTGTCAGATGTAATTAAGTATTAAGGTCACCTAAGGAGTACTACAAGGAAGTCATTTAGGACCGCATCTATTCCTGCTGTTGATCAACGATATCCCTGATTTCCCAAAAAATGCTTCTTGTTTGATGTTTGCGGATGACATAAAAATATTCCGTTGTATTAAATCGCCTAGTGATTGTTATTTATTCCAAAGCGACCTTTAGCGTTTCTCTGAATGGTGTTCTTAAACTTATCAAAGTGCCAGTCCCTATCTTTTTCTAGGAGTTTCTCAACTTTCTTATTTCAATATTCTATCGAAGGTACGGAACTTTTAATACTAAATTAAAAGAAAGATCTCGGAGTCATCTTTGATTCTAAACTCTGCTTTAGGTCCCTTATAGACTTTGTGGTTGCAAAAGCTAACTCTATGTTAGGATTCATTAATCGTAACTCTAAAGAGTTTACGGTTCCTTTTACTCTTCGATCTCTTTTCTTTGCGTATGTCAGGTCATCGTTAGAATATTGCTGTGTAATTTGGGACCCATTTTATCAAGTTCATTCCAAGAGGATTGAAAACATACAATAAAAGTTTTTCTCGATTTGTAGTGTGTCGTTTAAACTGGAATATCCGTATCCCAAATTATAAAACCAAGTGTCAGCTTCTTGGCCTTTAATCTCTCGTCGTTCGTCGTAAGTATTTGTAACGCTTCATTACCAACTAAAGATTTTAGCAACATTGGTCGAGAGGTAGATGAAGAGTACGATAATCGAAGAAGTGAACCATTGCACTGGCAAGTGTAATAGATCTCTTGACCTAACAGCATTGACGTCCCTTACTTTGGCGGACAATTTTTGGCGGAATCGAAAAATTTTAATATCTGAATTTTGTAACGACTAACGAGTGTTACACCATTCACCCCGCCGAACAACCGCATCACCATACTTGAATATTACCGAAACCTGCCTATTGAAATTTATTCTGCCTTCAAAGGACTTTTCTATCTACCGTGCCGCTCATAAAAAACAAGAAACAATAGATGATACTATTGCACCAAGGAACGCATCCCATCAAGTTAAATGTCAAAGATGACAGCGACAAAAATCCACTGTCAAATGTTGAAAACGTATCTATAGATTCAATAAAGTTGCACGATTTTTTTTAGTGCTGCTCTAGCAAAAAGGTTATTCTGGTGTTTAGTTGTTATTTAATCGGATTTTCTTTCAGGATATCTAGTACCTAATGCTAACACCAGCAGTGTTAGTGTTATACCATAATAGCCGTGTTTTATTATCTTCTATCGGGATCCGGGTCTGGATCTGGATTTACTTTTAACACGTAATACACAAACAAAATACTGGGAAATTTTCAGAATTGTTTTTGTAACACGTGTTAAAAGTTAATCCAGATCCAGATCCTGATCCCGATAGAAGATAATAAAACACGGCTAATAGCAGTTTACAATTGAAGTATGCAATAGAGTGCACTTCCATTGACGACTCCTCAAAGTAGGCAACATTTTATTCAATTTTGGGTACTATTCCAAGTAAATGCCAACTTGGGAGAACATCTTATTTTTTTCCCTTTTTTTTGCATATTAATAGTTCACAGTTACTTTTTACAGCAAATATGATTTGACGAAGTGTAATATTCGAACG
The DNA here is from genome assembly GCA_932273885.2 of Leucozona laternaria. Lineage (NCBI taxonomy): Eukaryota > Metazoa > Arthropoda > Insecta > Diptera > Syrphidae > Leucozona > Leucozona laternaria. The sequence continues at coordinate 189,676,197 of OW026366.1, read as the reverse complement.
AAACTGTCTTCCACCTGTGCCGTTGCCAGTACCATACCAATCAATAGTACTAAACTGGGATTACCATACCGTGCCGATTGATTTATTCTGGAACGGAGTAAACAGTAAATTAATTTTAATTACTCAATTCGAGACACGCTGTTGGGAACAGATTAGCCAATTCAACTATAAAAATGGTGAAAATTTGACAGAGACGGTTCGTAAAACTAAAACATTTTTGGGTTGTCGTGAAGCACCTTGTCGGACCGCAATACAGAAATTGGTGGACAAATTCGAGTTGTTGGGACAAGTTAGTGCTGTGAAGAATAAAACCCGTGCACGTCGCTCAAGAACAACTGAGAATATTGCTGTTGGAGCCCAGAGTGTTGAAGAAAACCCAGGTTTGTCCCTTCCTCGTCGTTCTTTGGAATTAGGCATTCCACAAACGTCATTACACCGTATTTTGCATAAAGACTTGGGTCTTAAGGCTTATAAAGTTCAGTTAACACAAGAACTCAAGCCGGCTGATCATCAACAACGTCGTGTCTTTGCTGATTGGGTCCTTGAAATGCATGAAAATGATCCGGAATTTCATCGAAAAATCATCTTGACTGATGAAGCCCATTTCCACCTCGGAGGCTACGTCAACAAGCAAATCTGGGGCTCGGAAAACCCAAGAGTTATTGTTGAAAAGCCTCTCCATCCTCAACGCGTGACTGTTTGGTGTGGTTTATGGTCCGGCGGGGTCATTGGACCTTACTTTTTCGAAAATGAGGCTGGAGCAACAGTTACGGTCAATGGATTGCGCTATCGAGAGATGATTAATGATTTTTTATGGCCGGAATTAGATGGTATTGATCTGGACAACGTTTACTTTCAACAAGACGGCGCTACGTGCCACACAAGCAATTAAACCATCGATCTTTTACGGGAAAAGTTTCCGGACCGTGTTATCTCTCAAAGAGGTGATCACAATTGGCCACCGAGATCTTGTGATTTAACACCTTGCGACTTCTTCCTTTGGGGCCACGGGAAAGATAAGGTCTACGCCAACAGCCCAGCGTCGATTCAAGACCTCAAAGATGGAATTCTGGTTTTGACAGCTGACGTGTGTTTAGTACCTTGTGTCACTGTCAAACAGCTTCAGTTTGGTTTGCAATTTAACCATGGATCGTCTTACAAATGAACAACGCTTGCAATTATTGAATTTTACTATCAAAATTCGTGCTCGGTTCGAAATGTTCATCGCGCGCTGCTTCCATTTTATGATCGGCATTCTCGACCTTCTGAGCAGTCTTTTCGGAAGATTGTGACCAAATTTCGCACCAAATTTACTTTGTTGGACATTAAACCACCAACACGTTTACGTACTGTGCGTAGTGAAGAAAATATTGCGGCCGTATCAGCTAGTGTGACAGAAGACCGCGAAATGTCGATTCGGCGCCGTTCCCAGCAGTTAGGCCTTTGTTACAGCACTACGTGGAAAATTTTGCGGAAGGATTTGGGCGTAAAGCCTTTTAAGATACAGCTGGTGCAAGAACTAAAGCCAGCCGACCTACCACAACGCCGAATTTTTGGCGAATGGGCTCTTGGAAAGCTGGCCGAGGATCCGCTTTTTTATCGAAAAATTGTGTTCAGCGATGAGGCTCATTTTTGGTTGAATGGGTACGTAAATAAGCAAAATTGCCGCATTTGGAGTGAAGATCAGCCAGAAGCATTGCAACAGCTACCAATGCATCCCGAAAAAGCCACTGTTTGGTGCGGTTTATGGGCCGGCGGGATTATTGGGCCATATTTCTTCAAAGATGATGCGAATCGCAGCGTTACTGTCAATGGTGAACGCTACCGAGCGATGATTACAAACTTTTTTTTGCCCGAAATGGAAGTTCTTGACTTGCATGATATGTGGTTTCAACAAGACGGTGCCACACAGCACGCGAAACAATGGCGCAATTGCGAGGCGAGTTTGGTGAACAGTTAATTTCACGTTTCGGGCCGGTCAATTGGCCGCCTAGATCGTGCGATTTGACACCATTAGATTATTTTTTGTGGGGGTATGTCAAGGCTAATGTCTATAGGGACAAGCCCGCTTCGATTGACGCACTGGAAGCCAACATCCATGCATTCATTCGTGAGATACCGGCCGATATGTGTGAAAGAGTATGCCAAAATTGGACTCAGCGGATGGGCTACCTGAGACGCAGCCGCGTTCAACATTTGCATGAAATTATCTTTAAACATTAAATTGCAAGGTTCAAACTATCGATTCAAATAAATATTTCATTCATTTTTTCGAATTTTTTGTGTTTTTTTTTTTTAAAAGTTCTAAACCTCTTAAAAAATCACCCATTAGTTAATTAAATGCTAATTTGATGCGCAAAAATTTTTTTATTTGTAATTATTGTTATGTTCATTAGAAAAAAAAAAAAAAAACTTTAGGTATATTTATTAATAATTTTGTGGATAAAATTGACCTCAAAGACAAGCAAAATGGAATAGGCTCAGAAATTGGATATCTAAAGACTTAAATAAGATCTCAACTTTATTTAAACGCAATTTAAAAAGCTAGTATTTCTTCTTAAAATAAAACCCTAAACGAAGTTTCCATCTTACGATAACAAAACAGTTTCTGTCGGAGTACTTCATTGTAAGCCTTTTCTGAAATCCTCGATATATGATATCAACATTGGGAATAGACTTTAACTGTAGAATATACTCAATAATCATTTTCCAAATTATCCTTTACAAATTAAGAGACTACCTGTAGAATAATTATCTATAAATTTTAAGCCACTTAAACTTTGACAGCAAGTTCAAACGACCTTGTCATGCAATCATATTTCTGACATAATTGAAACTTTTTCCAGCTACTAGATACCTACACAAAATCCTTTCGAAAAAAGTTACTCCTTTTAAAATTTCTCACACTACTTTCTCAAAAACAAAACTTAATGTAGAAATGTCCTTCAAATGATTACCATCCATTCATAAAAAAAAAACTGGTTCAAAGTTTACAAAATCTCTTGTAAAACTATTTCCATCTAAGTTTAAATAACAGCAAATCTTAAGGGGACCGAAAGAAGACACAGGACAGAAAGATAGCCAAACAATTTATTCCAAAACTTCACTCCAATAATTTCCCATCAAATCCCATCGCACATACGCTCCAGATCGTTTTATTTCCCATGCAGCTTCAAACACCAAACGGGCATTCAATCACTGTCTGATCCTTTTTATTACTACCCTAGAAAACAATTCACCCATTGATAAATAAAAGCACAAAGTGAACCGCACATAAATATCCTTGGAAGTGAAAATACGAAATAAAAAATAAAAAAAAAAAAATTAAACTACGTATCCTAATCCCAGACCAAACGAAGAAATTTGTGTCCTTGCTTGCAATAGTTTTCTGCAAGCAATATAAATAGGTACATATATGTATATTCATAAGCATATACATAGACATATACTACACTCTCTTGCTTCCTCAGAAACATAAGGCTTCCGCTTGGGCTATAGGTACATATATGCCGCATACCTACATTCTTCTCAAGCCAGCAGGGTGTTAAAAATAGTTGCTGCTTACACGGCGAAGTATATATACGAGCTCGCAGACCATGTATCCTTTTTCATATGATGGCAATTTAAATTGCTTTACATTTTTCACTTTGCGTTCCGTTTCTTTCCTTTTTTTTGTGTGGCATGCATTTCATAAGTAACGAATTTTAAGGAGCCAGCAGCAAGGACGCCCAAATTTACGCTGAAAATTTATTTATTTTAAGTGATATATTGCAAAAAATTGTGTGCTTGCCTGTGTACTATGTGTGGGCTATTAAATGACACTCTAAAGGATATGCTCTTCATTTTAAATAGCAAATTAATTTGTCCGTATCAGATGCTCCCCACTTCAAAAGTTTCAGCACTTAACTGTCACAGCCTGAAATATCTTGTATGTCCTTATTTATTTGGCTTTTCCCCATTTTACAGTTTTTTTTACATCCTTCTGATATGAAATATCGTTATCCTGTATCGTGACAAATTCACTTAACCTTTTCTGAGAGTATAAGCCAAATGCTTGACTTTTTTTTATGAAGCAGAACGTCCTTCGTCGATGTATAATGACAAAGTGGCCAAAGTTCTACTATCCTGCCAAACAACAAAAAAAAAAACAAGAAGGATAAAAAACCCGAACCTTTTTATTTTTTTTTTTTATTTTTCATTTTCAAAGTCAAATTATACAAAAGGATGCTTCGATATTTTTCCTCAAAGGAAGTCGCGAAATTTGATTTAAGTCTCTTGTTTATATATTATATAAGTATACATAGTTTTTTTTTTTTTGGTAGGTATGACCTGTGCGTTTGATTTAATGAGTTCATTTATATTCAATTTTTGTTTTTTTTTTTTTTTTTGTCCTGTGGGAGTTTGGAATTTTTTTTTTGCAAGGACGAAAATATTGAAAACGGAAAGTTTTTGTTTCCCTTTAAAAGGACGAGGCATCTGGAAAAGCAAATACATTGTGAGATATAAAAATGAAATAAAAATAAGCAGAGCGTGTTTAATTGAGTAATATCGTTTAGTTTCGTAAGTTCTGTAACTTCAATGAATGAAAATGAAACGCAACAAAATTTTTCTTTATAGAATTAATTGAGTAACAGGTTTCTTCCTTCCAATTTAATTTTTAGAAATTAAAAAAAAGTCTTATTACTTTCTTTTCTAGGTTTTATGAAAAGGTTCTACTTACTTTTAAAAGGAATGATAATATGCATAGATATTTAACTATTAAAAATAATTGCTTTCCACTCAAAGCCTACTCCTACTCATTTTGTACTTATTTTTAAAATATCAATTAATATAATTTTCTTGTTTGCGAATTATGAATCTGCCATACAATTTGATGCAACAATAAAATAAGTAAAATAATTAAAATTAATTGAAATAAAATAAAATAATGACAAAAATTTATTTCAATTAGTTTATTATAAAGGGTCCGCCAAATAACTTTTTTTTTTGAAAATGGCGCAAAACATCGAGTGTAGCTTCGTCTGTGTGGCACGTAGCGCCGTTCTGTTGAAACCAAATGTTGCCAATATCCTCCTCTTCAATTTTTGTGCACAAAAATTCGTTCAACATGGCCCGATAACGATCGCCGTTGACTGTAACGGCCACTCCTTGCTCATTTTCGAAAAATGGCCCAATTATGCCGCTATACCAAAATCCGCACCAAACAGTGACTCGTTTTGGGTGTATCGGCTTTTCAATGTATGCATGCGGGTTTTCTGTGCCCCAAATGCGACAATTTTGCTTCTTTACTACCCGCCAAGGTCAAAATGAGATTCATCTGAAAAGATGATTTTTTTGGCAAAATCGGCATCTTCTCTAAGTCGATCGCAGGCCCACTTAGCGAAGCGTATACAATTATACATAACCATATTCGTTCAGCGGAAGGATAAAACTAATTTATCTGTCAAATCAGACATGAACTAAGTGTAACCATTTAGGAAATAAGCACTAGTTGAAAAAAAACCTTAGATGACCCTTTATAAGGATTTTGTATCTACTATTATAGCTACTACATCTTGTTGTTCGGCTGAATATAAATTTTTGTCAGCTCTGGAATGGATATTTCCAGAAGGAAATATACTCGAATATTCTAGTTGGTACTAGTTGAGGTTAGGACCATTTAATTCCCTATATAAACGGATGTTTTCGAGCGAATAGCCACAGTTTAGTTTTGAATGTGATAACGTAAAGTAAGAAGTAAAAGTGTATCCGGAAGTGAATTTTAAATTGCATACTGTTGTGATTGGAGAATTATAAAATAGATTTGAAGTGAAATAAAGTGTGTTTGTTTTGTAAAGTAAATAAGTGGACGTTATTATTTAAAGGAAATAAGTTTTAGGTAGAACAATACACTATTAACCTTTTTTGTGTCTTAATCAGAAGGCTGTAATGTTGCATACATGTCGTTAACTGAAAGAAACATTTTTGACGAACTACTAATTTTACGAAATGTAACTGTTAACTAGCCTGGCCACCGCGTTCTTGCGATTTGCCACCATTAGATTATCTTTTCGGGGGATATCTATGCAAAGTTGCAGTTTTATGCCGATAAACCAGAAACAATTCAGAACAATATCGACTAAATTATAGACCCCAGATTATTCCATGTACATACGCACCAACCGTGAATTTCACATTTCCGAAATCATAATCAAATGAAGCCAATTTTATGAATGTTAAACACATTTGTCTTTGTTTTATTACAATTTAAATTTCTGCGCCTAAAAAAAACAGCCCTTATGTGTTCTTCCCTAACCTGATTCACTTGTTAAAGAAAAGGCTGTTGGTATTCGCCGCATGAAATATGACTTAATTAATTGTAAGGGTTGAGTCTGGTAAGGCAATCATTTTAAGAATAGTGGCAAAGTGGAGCCTTATAGATTATTATTGATGAAAAGTGAAGCCAAACCTGGCTCCAAGTGCAACATATAGTTTTGGATATTGCAGGGAAATTTCAGTAGTCTCTCCAACCAGCAGCGAGGCATTCTATTGTTCATTTTTTTCATGAACGACTTACTGAATTTTTTCTGGAACACTCATACAATGTTTCATTGAAATTGTGGAGGAATAGAATAAACAACAGAGTATTTAAAGTATACCCTTGCCTCTTCCCTTCTTGGGCATCCCAAGTTTCAAATTTGAAGCAAATCGGCCCACGCGTTTAGGCTTTAGCTCTTATTACAATTGACGTTCGGACGCATACGGACGCATGGACGTACAGACCGATGTGACGCAGACGGCAGGGCAGGTGGCTTCGGTTAGGGCGCGGGCCATCTTAATTATATTCTCTTCTACTATAGTCGTCTTCACTTCGTATAACTGCTGATAAAACCTTCTAAAATTTAATTTTGTACGTAAGCGCTCCAAATCCTTGATTTAAAAAAAAAGCTAAGGCCCATTTGCTGAAACGAGGCTTAAATACTTAAGTTCAACATAAGAGCTTATATGGCAGACAAAATAAACAACAAGAGCTGTTAAGTTAATCATAAGTTTCGTATCAACATACAGCTCTTAATAGTGTCGGAAAGGAAATTTTTTAATCGCAAGATTTTCGTGAGATCGTAAGCTTTTATTTGACAACTCACATCTTATCGTAACCTTTCATCCCACACCTCACATGTCACAGTTCCAACACGATTTTCTGCCGAATCCGAACTTTGACACGTCCGCGAACGAGGCAGTAGCTGTGAAATTTTTTTTTTGTTTTAAGCTGATCGAGGGTGGGATTTGATCCTACTACCTTAAGCCGGAACCAGATATGTCTCGTGTGGTGTGTTGTGTCGAAATCTATGAAATACATTGGAATGACAACGACACACTACTCCACAACACACCACACGAGAGAAGTGTGGTTCGGGCTTTAGTCGTGACAGTCCTACACACTATATAGTAACCAAAAAAGAATGATATTTTCTTTTTAATCCTGATGGTTTAGCATTACCCTGATCAAAATGCAATCCGATTCTTTATTTGAAAACATTTTACCGACGAACCACACCATAAATTAAATGTCAATAGGTCCGTGACACTTCAAATAATCGCCATAAAATATAATATGAGAGCATTGAACTTTCTATCTGATGGAAAAACAAATAAAAATAAAACAAAACTGAATTCTTATTCTTTTTCTTTTATTTTTGTTTTTGTTTGTTGTCCTATTCACGGCGCGTTCTCTTTGTTTTTGTGGAGCATTTTCCTTGAATTCCACCACCTGAATACCTGATGTGTTCATTATTCTTTTGTGTATGCACTCTCGTTAAAATTGCGCTCGGAAATCTAGCACGGCAAAAATAAAGCTCGGTAACAACGCTTATATTCATATTCATTTATAATTGTATGTGTATGATGCCTACATAAGGTATATGGGATTGTCTCTTGTTGCTTTTCATTCCGTTTGAGCTATCAAAAATTTTACAAATGGTGTAGAACTCGTTCAAGTCCTCTCCTTCTTCTTCACCAAAACTCTTATCCGTTCAAATATTCAGTTGCAAGGTAGACATAGGTATGGCTCTGTAGGTAGTCTTGTATATCCATTCATACTTCCCTTTTTTACCCCCGAAAATATAAAAGCCTGGAACAAATATGTAACTATTTTACACAGTAAGGCCTTCCATTTCCCCCCGGGCAAAGTATATGACTGCCCCATCATGAATAAATGAGAGGGCTAAAAACACAAGTTCCATCAACGCCTCGAAAGAATAGCAAATGTAACTTCACTTCAACATGTTGTGCCATCCAATCCTCCACCGCCAGCGCCACCCCATCAGCAACTAGCTTCATACAAGACACAGCCAACCTGGAGTTTCGTTTTCATGCCTTGGCATTCCCACTTAACCTGATGGAGTTTAAAGAAGAGAGTATGTAGACTGCAGGAAATACACGTAGTAATAGGGTAACACGCCCGAACTTAACACACCAGAAATATAGACAGATATTCAGACATTGGGGTGGGATGAGATGGGGCAGAATGGGATAATTTAGATGGGGATGATGTTGATGATTGTTAGGCTGAGCTGAGGGTCGGATGTAATTTATAACTTTTTCTCAAAGTAAAACAAAGGTACCCCCGCTCTTAGGAAGTACCAAATTTGTTCATGAACATTTTCGACACTGGCCAGTGCCGTATTTTGTTTTTTTTTTTTTAATTTAATTTGGAAAGTTTTCAAATTATGACAAAAAAAAGAAAGACTTTATTTCGCGTGAGTAGTCAAGAATTTTATCTTAAGGTGTAGGTGACCAATTACCCCTCCAAAAAGCGTTGATATATATAATCTCAAGGCGTATTACTCTACCCCTCCATTCAAAAATGGAAATCAGAAACTTAAAATTCCCATTACTAACTAAGCTTTGCGCACGCGCTTTAAAAAATTTAAGCTCCCTAGATATAGGTCTTCAAAAATTGCTACAACCCTAACTGACTGATTCACTGACTGACAGATAATACAAAGTTATTCGGAGCACTTTCTGACACCGTATCTAGAATCTTGTAATTTTGCATAACTTTATAGTTGAAATAGAAGACACAAATAACTACAATTGGATAGTCCATACCCCGCCCGGTCCTAGTGTAACCTAAAATGCATATCTTGCAATTGGATGGAATCCACGGCCTTTACCTAAACTTAGGGCACAAAATAAAATGCACATCTTGAAGGCGGAAGGGGGCATATTCCCGAATCCCGAATTTCAAAACTACGAATGAACAAAATCCCGAATGGACAAAATCAAAAATGCCAGAAAATCTTGAATACATTCGGGATCAAATCCAGAATTTCAATACTTTTTTAGTACTATTTTAGTACTTAAAAAAAATAAAAGTTTTGTATGGCCTGACTTTTGTTCATTTTTGCTGCTGGAAATTAAGGAAAAAATCTCTTTGAGAATTATTTTCGTTCTTAAAAGAACGAATAAACCAAACAAAACTCAAAAATTTAATATGCAGTGGGCCAAATGGGCTTGGGCTACACAGCACTCACTTTGGAAATAAGTTTTCAATATTTTCCAACGTTATTCAAGCGTATAGCTACTCATTTCGTTCCGCGGAGGTATGATACTGACTTTCTGTCAAGATTTCAGCGGGAAACAGTTGTCAGTATCAAAATAAGCTATGATTTAAAAAGAAACCACTAGATATCCCACCAGTTATGTTGGCATTTGGGATTTCGTACCCAACCCCTCGAAGGCGAAACTATTTGAAAATTGAAACTATATACTAGTATCTAAGGCACCACAAAACTCAGCAGTGTGTTACTTTTGCTTGGCACTTTTCCTTTCGTTCAGGACAATGGGATGCATAACACTCGTAAAAGTTGAGGTCGAATACCCTACCTAAACAAATTTCACCTTACCACACTATTTTTGTTGGAAGAAGTAAATGCGAATTATAAACTGCAGAAAAACTCTTCCAACATTTCATCATAGCGCTTAACTGTGCCGTTTTGATGCCATAACTCGTTTTGATCTGTTAGTGATTTTATTAAAAGGATTTGTGGATATGCCCTTTACCCTTTACAGTTCTAAAAGGGGTACATCCTGTCCACTTTCGGGCGGCATAAATGAGTCCTACGGATACATTACAGGAGTTCAAACCGAAGTTTGTCTTAGGTCACCTTGGTCATGTTCAGAAAAGGGATCAAATGTTTGATCTTCATTTTAGAAAGCTCGTCAAGTAAAGCCCTTCCAAAAGATTGTACTCTGATTTTATGAGATTAGGAGGAGGCATAAGTGCCCCTTCCTGAGCCATCCCATTATTTTGTACACCCATACTGACCTCACGTTTTGTTTTTTTTTTTTCGATTATGTCATTATTATCGGTGTATGCGAGAATTGAAAAAAATCTTTATATCTTTAAATCGATGGAAAGTGGAGGGTTTCGATCTGAAGTTTTTGGATTTTTTCCATGTAGTGTGAATATTTGGTCGATCTTGGACTTTTCTGGCCTAAAGCCACACTGATGTCTGATATGGACCTAAGGCTCTTGACGAATCTTTTCAGGTGTTCCATTAAGCTCTACGGTTATGGTACGGGTTTCGTATGTGCTTACGTATTTAAGCCCGCTCATAATTTCTACATTAATTACTTATAATAAAGGTTCAGAAACAGGAATAATCAATGATGTTAAGCAGCGCAATGCTTTATTCAATATACGGGGTGTCCGCCGCAAAAAGTATCATATAACGCTTTATAGTATTACGATTTTATATGTACAGGGTGTCCGCCGGGAAGGTATACTTCTTTGTTTTTCCGCCACTTTGGTAAACATTAGTCATGACAGTTCATATTTAGCAGTCGTGAAATAGACACGTGGCAAATTTATTATGGAAAAATATTCGATAAATCAACGTGTTTTAATCGTTACAACATTTTATCAAAATCAATCATCGATTACTGTGACGGTGAGAAAGTTACGTGAAATTTTTGAGAGAAACAACGTGCCAACAAAACGCACTATTTATCGTGTAGTGAATGACTTCGAAGAAAGAGGGTAGGTGATAGGTCCAAGCATGGACTACAACATACTGCAAGATCGGCTGAAAACATTACTGCTGCTCAAGGATCCCGGCGGACACTCTGTGCATATAACATCGTTTATACTATAAAGGGTTATATATGATACCTTTTGCTCATTGACTGTGAATATTATTAGTGCTACTCTAATATCCAAGGCAATAGATTGGGTGGAAATTATATATTTCGAGTATCGAATCAAGTTGAAGAAAGTTAATTTTGTTGGGGTAATTATAGCAGTGGACGCTGACGCTGGTTCAATCCCTTCACATGAGCAGTTAAGCGGGTCTCTTTTCGTGAGGTCGGGGAAAACCATGCTAGGATTCCATTGATCGGACATGCTGTATACTCCGACCATAATTTTCAGATTGGCTGGTGCTTATTCATTACCAAGTTATCGCTTCCCGCTTTCTACTGCTCCAACTACTTAATTGGTTCGATGTTTGGATATGAAAATCTTCACTTCATCGAAATCGGGTGGACGGAAATGTTGGTGTCTATGTCTTCTAGGTTGAGTGCTACAATCTGAAATTATATTCATCATAGCCCTTATAGATACCCTGCTTATATGTAGGATCAAGGGCTCGATTTGAATTAGGGTCGGATTTTTCACACATGTTTTTCGTTCCTATAGAGTTGAGAGCTCGATTTAGAGTTGAGTTGAAATGATATTGAGATGCCATCTTATCTATAATTTATTAATTTATGTATTTGTATGTTTTTTTAAATTTTTCGAAGCCGACAACAAAAAAAATAAAAACACGAGACGCAACCAGACTAGATGGGAGCCAAAAAAAAAAATTAGGTGTATCAAGTTAGCAGGACACTTTTCATAACTCGGAATAAAAAGTGTGTAGTAACAAGCTGCTATTTAGTTTCACTTCTTTCGGATCGCACTTGACGTCAAGTTAGCCAGACACCCAATTTCTCGGAATCCGAAAGTGCGATTAATTTTTGTTTGCGTAACTAGTTTTCAACTAAATAGCAGCTAATTATACTTCATTCTTTTTATTCCGAATTATGAAGAGTGTCCTTCTAACTTGATACACCTAGAAAAATTAGACACATACAAACGTAAAATGGTACATAATGTCAAACCAACTCCTCAGCCCAAGTTTTTTAGCACAAATTTTGATCGAATGCGCTCCTGAAGTGGAGTCGAGTCGGTTCCATTTCATTTCAATTTGATGCAGTTTTACAAAGGGTCAAAGCGAGCTTCAAGCTTGCTGCAATACGTCATTTAAACGGGGTAAGAGTTTGCAGAAATGATTTTTAACTGGCGATTCTAATGTTTTCTTGGTCATCCCTCCAGGCTTCGTTACAGGTAGGTACTGTAAGAGGTTCCTTTAACATTTCGTAAAACTTCTTTCCTGTTACAATATCACTGTATTTCCTTAATCGCTGGACTATCTATTCCTGCTGTTTCGTCTTCATGTTTTGGCATTATTGCCATTCGTTCTCAATTCATGATCTTGGCGGTGGCATAGGACTTCTCAAGAAATTATTAAAAGCTTTTTACACAAAGGACCTAGTGATGTCTTGCGATCACAGCCGTCCAGCGTCGAACTATTCACAGAGATATCCACAGCCGTACATGTCTAAGTTAGTCAATATAAGTCACTCGAAACGTTCGTAAATCCACGAAACTGTAAGAGTTTCTTGCGTGGATTGCAATAGTTTCAATTTGGTTGATTTATATGGATACCTCTGTATATGTATCCCCTTGTAAATTTGGAGATGTTGGAACTAAGTACAAGCTGTCACAATGTCTTTCCCTGCAAAAAGTCGATCAGTCTGAATCCGCTATCGGCCGGCGCAGCGGTTTTGTCGTATACATGCTTAAATTTCTAACGGTAGGTACCAACAAAGAAGTCTTTTATTCCTATAGCTTGACGTTAAAGTCACCCAAGGCCATTATTATATTGTAACGATTTAATAATTACCCAACTACTTTGAATTTGAAACAAAAGGGAAATCCTCTAACTGTTTCCAGCGCCATCTGTTTGAAAAGCTAGACACCATACCTTCAGCATTTAGCATTCAGCAGAATATCGGTTCCATTCGGCGATTGGAAAGGAAATTGCTAGAAGGCGATGCTCGAATATTCTAGTGGGTACTAGTTCAGACTAGAACCATTTAATTCCCTATATAAGGGGATGTTTTCAAGCGAGTGGACACAGTTTAATTTTGAATGTGATAACGTAAAGTAAGAAGTATAAGTGTATCCGGAAGTGAATTTTAAATTGCATACTATTGTGATTGGAGAATAATAAAATAGATTTAAACGGAAATAAAGTGTGTGTTTTGTAAAGTAAATAAGTGGACGTTATTATTTTAAAGGAAATAAGTTTTATTATCGAACCTAGGTAGATCATTACAATATCACTACTATTGAGCACTGCGGACGGTATAAAAGATTAAGCTGACTTTTTTCATTCGCCCTTGACGAAATGTCATATGATATATATATATGAAATGTATCAAATCAAATTTTAATCCGTACTGCATTACAACTAACGGGTGATTTTTTGGCTGGTTTGGTTTTGGCAACACTGGTTTTGACAGCTGACGTGTGTTTAGTACCTTGTGTCACTGTCAAACAGCTTCAGTTTGGTTTGCAATTTAACCATGGATCGTCTTACAAATGAACAACGCTTGCAAATTATTGAATTTTACTATCAAATTCGTGCTCGGTTCGAAATGTTCATCGCGCGCTGCTTGTGTTCAGCGATGAGGCTCATTTTTGGTTGAATGGGTACGTAAATAAGCAAAATTGCCGCATTTGGAGTGAAGATCAGCCAGAAGCATTGCAACAGCTACCAATGCATCCCGAAAAAGCCACTGTTTGGTGCGGTTTATGGGCCGGCGGCATTATTGGGCCATATTTCTTCAAAGATGATGCGAATCGCTACCGAGCGATGATAACAAACTTTTTTTTTCCCGAAATGGAAGTTCTTGACTTGCATGATATGTGGTTTCAACAAGACGGTGCCACATGCCACACAGCACGCGAAACAATGGCGCAATTGCGAGGCGAGTTTGGTGAACAGTTAATTTCACGTTTCGGGCCGGTCAATTGGCCGCCTAGATCGTGCGATTTGACACCATTAGATTATTTTTTGTGGGGGTATGTCAAGGCTAATGTCTATAGGGACAAGCCCGCTTCGATTGACGCACTGGAAGCCAACATCCATGCATTCATTCGTGAGATACCGGCCGATATGTGTGAAAGAGTATGCCAAAATTGGACTCAGCGGATGGGCTACCTGAGACGCAGCCGCGGTCAACATTTGCATGAAATTATCTTTAAACATTAAATTGCAAGGTTCAAACTATCGATTCAAATAAATATTTCATTCATTTTTTCGAATTTTTTGTGTTTTTTTTTAAAAAAAAGTTCTAAACCTCTTAAAAAATCACCCATTACAAACAAACTCCTCTGATTGTGATTACTCACAAAAAACATTGCCATCTTTTAGGCGGAAACTAATGTTTGAATTATTTCATCAAAAGAAATAGAACAAAAAGTTTTTTTCTCATGAAACAATGCCACATAACTACGGCCCTGAAATCACCATATTTAATGGGTTGCATATATACGACCCTTCTCACCTGTATATCTATTATAAAAATGTTCGTTGATGTAAAGTGCAAAGTAACGGTAGTTAAAAAGTACCAGTGCACTACACCTTGATGGTGTTAAAGTTTTTGTTTTCTATGTCGTTGACATTGTCAAAACATAGAGATATAAAATGTTAAATAATATACCATCAGAACTCTCTTAAGTAGTGGGAGTGGGGTGGCAGAAGAATAATCAAAAGTAGGGGTTGCTTCGCTAACGCATCAAGCCTATAAAATATAAAGGTGTATGTAGCTGTACCTGTACAGACTGAGGCTCCAGGATAGAGTCAGCTAATAAATTTCCTTTCAAAATTTGAAAAGTTTCCAAAAGGAGAATACGAAAATTAAGCCAATATTTATATGCGTTTCCCAGAGAAAGGGAATAGAATCGAGAACTTTGGTTGCCTCTTGTCTCCTTCCTCTGAACCATTACCATGTTCAGCTAGCATCATCGGACGTAAGGACAGACTTAAGTAAACATCCAGCAGACGTTGGATTAAAATTTGTTTTACCTCTGCAACTTTTCTATCCCTATAACATTGTAGTTAGACGTAGAAGAAGAAGGTATAGTGGTAGAGGGTGTATAGAATGAAAAATGGGTGGTTTATGTTTAAATGAACACAACGACAGCAACAAAAATAACAACAACAACAACAGCAAGAACACATAATAAGAACAAGTGTGCGGTTGTGTTCGAATGTGGTTGCATAAATTAAGGTCATTACCTATAACAAAGAGGAGTTGCTAGCTTCCGAGCCAGAGGCAAAGAGTGTCCTGGCTTAGCCCAGAGACAGAGATAAACCCAAAAACACATATAAATACTACGAGTACCTATACCTATGTGTGTAGCTGCTAGCTGTTCTGCTTCTGCTTCATCATATATGAAGGTAGGGAAGTTTTCCAGAATTTAAATAAATGTAATTTATAAAACGCAAATTGTGGTTGAAAATTTCTGTGTAATTTGTTTTCACATCGCAGTGACATTGAGAGAGAAAGAGAGATAGGGAGTGTGTTTTTCTAGGTTTATTTGCATTGACAATTTGAAAAGTGGATTTTAAGCTTTGACTTCTTGAGGACTAAATTGAACCTTTCCTTTCGGTTTTTTTTTTTTTTTTTATTCCCAGATTTTGATATTCTTCAAGGGATTTATTTGACTTTTAAACTTTATCTGTTTCACGTCTTACTTGTGTTCTTATCACAGGAAAATTGTTTTATTCTTTTTAGTGTACGTATTTCTAGAGAGACCTCTGTCACAATCACAATAGTCTGATGGTAAAGATAAAAGGAACCTACCTATAAAGCTCAGTTTGATGATATTGCTTTCGGTTTTTGAATAAAGGGTTATTCTCATTTTTCCGATATATAAGTAGAGAGAGAGATGATATTTTAAAAATCAATGTCCATCCGATAGGAAATACCAATAACTAAAGAACCATTATAATCCTTCGTCAGATGTTTATTCAACTGTAATGGTTTCGATATAGGTAAACCTAAGTATGCGTATTTCGTGGTCGAGATTATCAGATTTGAGAGCTTGCTTGTACAAAATCTGATGTGTGATGGACTTTTCAAATTCGAATTCGATTTTTTGATATTTAACATTAACATTAGAAATATCGAGTTTTTCAACAAGAGCGCTACAAAGGTTTTTTTTAAATAAAACAAAAACGGTTTTGGATATCAATTAAATTTATTATTCCTGTGAAAGAACGTTTGATGCCATTATGTATGGATTTCGATTTCTTTTGCATGGCCACCACGGGCACGCTTGCAGAAGTCCAGACGCTGAACCCAATTTTCGACGGTTTTCAAGCATAAATCGGCCGATACTGCTGCAATTTCACGTTCGATATTCGTACGAAGTTCATCAATCGTCGCTGGCTTGTTGGCATAGACCATAGACTTGACGTAGCCCAACAAAAAATTGTCTCACTACGTCAAATCGCACAACCGAGGCGGCCAAGCGACTGAACCATTTCGTGAGATAACACGTTCTCCAAACTTGGTTTCCAATAAATTGATTGTGACATTCGCTGTGTGGCTTGTGGCGCGCGCCGTCCTGTTGGAACCACATGTCCTCCAAGTCCATATCATCCAATCGGGGCCAAAAGTATTCGTTTATCATTGAACGGTAGCGATCCCCATTCACAGTAACGTGCCGGTCTTGATCATCACGGAAGAAGTACGGCCCAATGACGCCGCCGGCCCATAAACCACAAAAAACCGGAATTTTTTCGGGATGCAATGATGACTCATGGAGTACGTGTGGATTGCTGCCTGACCAATACCGCATATTTTGTTTATTGACGAAGCCATTCACCCAGAAATGATAGCCTCATCGCTGAAGATGATTTTTCGATGAAAATCCGAATCATTTTCAAGTTGTTGCCCATGCCCAATTCACGAACATACGACGCTTCTGGTGGCCAAGCGGCTTTAGTTCTTGCGTTAATTTAATCTTGTAAGGATGTAGGCAGAAATCTTTTCGCAAAATTTGCCACAACGACGTCACAGAGAACGACGTGTGAGAGACACATTTGGGCTTTCTGCAACTGAAGCCTCAGCGGCAGCAATATTATTCTCGACACAACGGGCACTTCTTTGTCTCACTGGCTACGCCCGGGGGAGTTAGTGAAGATAGCCCTACTTTTTTTGAATTTATTTTTTTTGAAAGTTGTTTCAGGTTGTTCTAGATTTGTTCCGCATTGTTCCAAAGTTGTTTTGAGAAATATTCAAAAATGGGGTCCTTAGACCCAAAAATCTGTTTTTGACCAAACCCCCCATTTTTGAAAATCGAAGTTTTTAAAAATTGTTCTTGATTGTTGTTCTGAACATAGTTCTAAGTTTTTGGACTTCTGTGTTCAAAATTTCAAAAGTTATGGTCTAAATTCGAAACAATTCCAGCCCCCTTTTTTTCGAAAATTGAACTTTTTAATTTTTGTTTAGGTTTCAAAAAGTTTTCTTCACATTTTTCCAAAACATTAAAGTTGTAAAAGGTCTATTTTTAAAGATAAGGCCTTCAATATTTGTTTTTCAAAAACCACCTTTTTCAAAAATCTAAAAGTTGTTCTAAGTTCAAAATTGCTCCAAAGATTCATCCATAAAATATTGAAAATTGAAGATTTTTTTGACATTTTCCACAATTTTGACTAAGACAATTCGACTAAAACAATTCAACTAAAACAATTCGACTAAAATAAATTAAAACTTAAAATAAGAAACCATAACTTCTGGCCAAATAAATCCTATATAAAATAAATATAAAGTGATGTAGGTATGTGGGGCATTCTGCCCCCCTGAAACTACCTGCTTGTGTTAGCTATAGCATTTGGAGTACGTGCGAGGTTGGTTATATGCAAAGTTTTTTTTTTTTGGATCTAAAGAAACCTCACCGTTTCTGTTTCCTGACCGGACTGGTGTCTTCCAAAATATTTTTTTTTCCAAATGTTTAAAATAATGCATGTATCGTGTATTGTGTATAAGAAAGAAGTGACTCTAGACATGCCAATTTATAACAGTTTTGGTTTATTAAAATATTTTTTATTTGGCCCCGCAGGGCCGGGGTCCTCTGGCGGCGATGGGTATTCTTCGGGCACCCACAGGTGTTTTTTTTTTAAGTCGCGCGAATCGCGTTTGTGGTGCACACCTACTTTAAATGGTGGAGGGCCCTGGACCCTTGGAAGCCGCATAAACAGAACCATTGAAGGCAAAACTGTTACAGATTGGTATTTTGTTAGTCTACTTATTCCTTAAAATGGAGCAGAATCGAAATAAGATATTGTATCAATAATTTTGATTGGTCTTGGATAAACTTCAAAAGGCAGTAAACCAACCTATAAGAAAAAGATATTTGCTAACTTTTAATGGCGAGCATTCAAGGCATAAATGACTTAATTGAAAAGTACAAAATGTCATATCATTAGACCTTTCTGCCAGCATTATCTTGTGCTCCTGATAATTCCTCTCATACTTTTTACTAATATCTAAATAAATTCGAAAACTCTTTTTTTCTATAAACTTCACATAATGTTACTAACGATCATCAATAAGCATTATCCATACCATATTCTATTCCATGTTGATGCGAGCGCAAAGAATCAACATAATAAGTACTTTTTTCTGTTTCATAAATTATTATTAGCTACCTATACTCCCATTAATAAGCAAAGTCAAGTCATCCTTGCTCAACAGCCTTGAAAATTACTTTTGGATACCTACCTACATTATTTTTGTTTTTTTTTTGCACAGAAGAAAAAGTTCGTCAAAAGCTTTATATCCCTTTAAAAATCAACTTTTTATAAAATGTCATTCGCATCAACAACTTATCGTCTCGAAGTTACAAAGTCTCGAATCGAATCTTTAATCTGTCTGTATATCTTTTGAATGGACTTCAAGAGAAAAAAAAAAATTGATACCCACCTACACAGTTTGGAAAACATCAAAAACGACTTTCTTTATCTTTCATATACCTACATGTATCTGACTTCCTTTTTTCCTTTCTCCTTTGGACTAATCTATATGCCACCCAACTTAGAAAAACAGCGCAAAACTTAAAACAAAATGGCATCCTAATCGGAAACGCATCTCTCAAAGAAAGTAACATCTCTACCTACAAGAAGAAGGAGAAGAAAGTTTTCTTCAAAAAAAAAAAAAACCTAGACACAGACAGACACTGATATACCTACAAAAAGTGCATCCTGACAGGGATAAAGATAGCCATAGATACAAAAAAAGAACTCGTCTCATACCGGTCGGCCGTCGGCGGCGGCGGCGGCGAATGGAAAAAAGTCCATAACCCTACAACGCCGTGAACGTACAATGGCGCACCGGAAGGAAAATCGATAAAGCGTTAAGCACTCTTCCTTTTTTTTTTCATCTTGAAAGATGCCGAATACATTCTTGCTTTTTTCTTTCTGTAGGTATGTGTGGGTGTGTGTTGAAAATATATACCGTCTGGAATTACACACACTTAAGACGAGAAGGCATCAGAATCTAAGTTCTATGCTATGCGAACGTGATACTAGTGTAGTATGACTGTCATATACATATCTAGGTTCAGAATCACAAAAGTCTTTGTAGTAATAACAGGTTACACTCACACACACACATACGAACCAACCACACAGATCTACTTACATACATATATCCTTGAAAGTCCTTTAGGTATCCCCTTAACACCGAAACGATTCATTAATATTTCATAGAAAAACAACAAAAGTGCAAAATAGAAACAAAAAAGATATAAGATATAAAAACAGCAAAAAGCTTAAAATCTCCCAGACCTTAGAAAGTATTTTATAGTGACTCTTATCCCTTGGTCTTTCGTTCTTTCTTTCTTTCATTCTTCCTTTTAACCACCCACACTTTCGTCCTTGCACCCAACCACGCACTTTTTGGTGAAATGAAAAGACGTATAGAACGAAAGGCATTTAGTGCGAGAGAACAAGGACTAAATTTAATAATGTAACGGAATGTATTGAAGAAGAAGCTCTTTTGTTTTGGAGACTTGACTGTTTTCCAAGCACGTTCCATTAAAAAATATAAACTTATAAAAAATTCCTAAAGGGAACCAAAGAAAAAAGTACTTACTGATGGCAAAAGGACAAACAAAAAAACTAATTTTGTTTCTTTTTTGTTTTTCGTTTTGTTGTTGTTGGTCTTTGTATAAGCACTTTTATGACTGCGCGAAAAGAAAGGAGAAAGTGAGAAATGCTAAAGCAAAAGCAGCATACTATGTAGCTAGGCACATTAAGGAACAAATAATAATACTAAAAGGATGTAGGTATAGGTATATCCTTTCATTTTCTTTCTTCAACCAACTTGGTTTTATTTTATTCATCAGAATCCTTATTAACAATTCTTAACAAAAATTTCAACAATGTTGACAATTTGCCAAACAAAGAAGACTAAAACCCAGCATCGAGACTTAAAGGACCCCGTCCTTATGTCGATGTTTGTTGATGTTGTGTTACAGCTTTACATAATTGATAAGAGTGTAAACCCGAAGGATTTACATTCATATGGAATAGGAACATTACTTATTTTTACTTGGGATACATTTTGAAATTGAGTTCGCAGAAAACAGAACAGGCGTATTTGCTTATGAACGTATGTAAGTTACTAATTTTAAGTGAAATCTTGTATGTAGTAGACCTATACAGAGGTACCTGTCTTGTCTGTTATAAAGAAACAATTTTAAAATCAAAATAGTTAATTTTTTACTCCTGGGTGTAAATGGGGTTTTCAAACGGCGCGGGTAGATTTTGGCAGCCCTTGGCGGCCATGTTGTTTTGGTGAAATCTGTGAATTCTATTGTTTATTATTTATTCAGTTACTGAAGATGCCAAATCACCATGGCATGTTACACGATCGAGCAGCAGGTTCAAATGATAAAACTTTATTATCAAAATCTCTGGTGGCAACGTTGCGTGCGTTGCGCCCATTTTTTCGGTTTATATATGGTCGGCCTTCTCTGTCGAATTTTAAACGTTTGGTGGCCAAAATTTAGTCGACCGATTCAGTGAACAATTAGCCAACATCCGTGCGTAATCGAAACACAAGATCTACCGAAAACATCGCCGATGTTTGTGAGAGTCCGGACTTCTTCCAAAATGACTATGGCACTGCCATCATCACCATCAACAAAGAACGATACGGATCATTGGGAGTGGATGAATTGTATGAGCATCAATCTTTATAAAACCCACTTATGTAGGTATATAATTTTTCGAAAATCTGAAATTTCTTATCAACTTTTGCATTTTTTTAAAAAGAAAAAAAAAATTAATAACACATAGTAATTGTCCTTAGTCCTTACATAATAATTTTCATATGTATCCTGTGATTTTTTCATAACCTTATTGATAGATATAAAGTTTATTATCAGTCGATTTTTCCGTTTTTTCATAAAAAACTTTGTTAAATATACTTTTAACGAAAAATAGTAGCGAAAGGTGGGTGGATTTTACTAAAACTAATTTCAATTTTTTTTCTCGCTCATGAGAAAAAACTGAACATGTCATCCAAATCTTAAGCGCCGTTTTCGAGAGACCAAGAAATCATATAAGTAGGCGTGTCAGTGAGTGGATTTTCCCAAATCAAACTTTTTCATTTTTTCTTCGTTCATAAAAATACACTCGGAAAATTTCATTAAAATAGTTAATTTGAGTCGTTTCCGAGAAACTTGGAAATATGAAAAGTGGGCGAGGTAGTCGGCCGATCTAACTTAAAACATTTTGAACATTTTGTTCTTGCTCATCAAACCAAACTCTGAAATTTTCATTCAAATTATTTGAGCCGTTTGCAAAAAAACAATAAATGATAACAAAGGGCGTTCTAGTAGGTGGATTTTAATAAAACCAATTTCATAATTTTTGCTCGCCCACGGAAACAAGCTCTTGACATTCCAACCAAATCGTTAGAGCTGTTTCAGAGAAACCAACAAATCATAAAAGTGGGCGTGGTAGTGGGCGAATTTTACTAAGACCTAAATTTTAATTTTGTTCATTTCATTAAATCGTTAATTCATTTCCGAACAAACTAAATAATATAAGAAAAGTGGGCGTGGATATGGGGGGATTGTATTTTTCTCTTGCACAAAAGAATAATCTCTGGGAATTTAATCCAAATCATTTGGGTCATCCCCAAGAAATAGAGGAATTTCCGAGAAAATATGAAATAAAATAGTCGTCGTGGCAGAAAGGCGGATCTGACTAAAACTATTTTTTTAATTTTTTGTACGTGCAAACTGTGGAAATTTCTTCAAAATCGTTAGAGTCGTTTTCCAGAAACCAATTATATATATAACGGGTGATTTTTAAGCTGGTTTGGTTTTGGCAACACTGGTTTTGACAGCTGACGTGTGTTTAGTATCTTGTGTCACTATCAAACAGCTTTAGTTTGGTTTGCAATTTAACCATGGATCGTCTTACAAATGAACAACGCTTGCAAATTAATTAATTTTACTATCAAAATTCGTGCTCGGTTCGAAATGTTCATCGCGCGCTGCTTGAGTTCAGCGATGAGGCTCATTTTTGGTTGAATGGGTACGTAAATAAGCAAAATTGCCGCATTTGGAGTGAAGATCAGCCAGAAGCATTGCAACAGCTACCAATGCATCCCGAAAAAGCCACTGTTTGGTGCGGTTTATGGGCCGGCGGCATTATTGGGCCATATTTCTTCAAAGATGATGCGAATCGCAGCGTTACTGTCAATGGTGAACGCTACCGAGCGATGATAACAAACTTTTTTTTGCCCGAAATGGAAGTTCTTGACTTGCATGATATGTGGTTTCAACAAGACGGTGCCACATGCCACACAGCACGCGAAACAATGGCGCAATTGCGAGGCGAGTTTGGTGAACAGTTAATTTCACGTTTCGGGCCGGTCAATTGGCCGCCTAGATCGTGCGATTTGACACCATTAGATTATTTTTTGTGGGGGTATGTCAAGGCTAATGTCTATAGGGACAAGCCCGCTTCGATTGACGCACTGGAAGCCAACATCCATGCATTCATTCGTGAGATACCGGCCGATATGTGTGAAAGAGTATGCCAAAATTGGACTCAGCGGATGGGCTACCTGAGACGCAGCCGCGGTCAACATTTGCATGAAATTATCTTTAAACATTAAATTGCAAGGTTCAAACTATCGATTCAAATAAATATTTCATTCATTTTTTCGAATTTTTTGTGTTTTTTTTTTTAAAAAAGTTCTAAACCTCTTAAAAAACCACCCTTTATCTATATATATATATGTATACATTAAGAGCCTGCAAAAAACACGCAACCTCTTGCAACAGTAAAGTGCTGCCATCTGCGAGGTGTATTAAAAAGTATGCATATATATGTACAGTATAACAAAATGGCGGCAAATCAAAAAAAAATCTGCATTATATTTCATAAATTGGGCGACGATTCCAACAATAAGGCCCGAAAAAGTGTGTTCCCAATAACATCTGAAGATCACACACTTATTTTCGCCGACCAACAGGAATCAAAACGTATCCGGTTTTTAAAATTAATTCTTCTTGAACTATTTTCTGAAACAACTTGCTTTGAAAAATAAATTGAAGAATGGCATTTTGGCTTTAAAATAAAAAATTTCCATAACGTTATAAGTCTCATCGTTCCTTTTAAATATTTTTTTTTGTCTATTTTAAGTCATTTTTTTTAAATTGCCCCTCCCTCCTAAACGGGGGGAAATAGACTACCCCTCTTCTATACAATTTTGGTCTTGTCTTGCGCCAACATACACAAATTCCTATATACCCGACTTTTGGCGCGCTATAATCCCATTTCGTCCCACAGTGCGTCGGTGTGTCGGTGTGTCTGTGCGTCCAATGTAATTTGAGCTAGAGCGCAAACGGGTTGACCGATTTCGAATTTTTGTTTTAGTTCAGCTAAAACGGGTAGCTGCCATATTACTTTGTTTTTGTCAAATTTGCTAGAAACGGCTCTAACGATTTTGATTAAGCTTCGTATTTTTTGACTTTTTAAATATTTTCTGGTTAATTGTATATGTGGTTACACACAGTTGTTAACCACAAGTGCAAGTTTGTGCGATCAAGTCTTGCATATTTTTTAATTGTACCTCCAACTATTAAAATAATCCCACATTCATACAATCAATACAAGGTATATCGATCACTAGATCTAACAATTGGATGCTTTGCCACCCTATTCGCGCAAAGGCCTTGTGCACATGGGTATATAGCTACTTTAGACTCCCACTTATGGAGTGCTATGATCCCGGAGCCCTATCGCTGCATACCATCAGCAGTGTCCCAAAGTGTGAAGAGCGAGGGGTTTAACCTGTGAGTGGCATGAAATTATTTTTGTAGCGAGGTGAAGTTTAGCGGGGTGGAAAGATCCTCCTACTGCCGGAGAGCTAAGCCATGCACCGCCAGCATGCCATTGCCATTCTTTGACATTCAAATCCTTTCGTTCCCGTTCCTATTTCATCCTAAAGTGTTTCCTTTTCCCTCAAATCTATAACTCCTTTTCTGGCCTCGGCCACTTCCCTTTCATTGCACCCCTATTCCAAGGTCCTCATCCTATTGCCTTCTTACAAATGGCGATTTGTAATTAATGTTTACAAATTGTTTAAATCCACTCTTTTATTTATTGTTAGTAAAGCATAAAATACCTTTTAATAGTGTTCTATCATTCCACTTGTGTCTTAGTTGTGTATATACCCACTGCCTCATTCATAAGATACTTTTATTAATTTTATTTTATTTTATTAAACAAAACTTAATTTTCCATTGCCATCAGTATAGATAAAATTAAGTCATTACCAACCACCACATTAACTAATACATTCTCCTTACTTCTTTCTACTTCCAGGTAAGCCCTTTTAAGTCGATGCTCGTCATTAAATTAACGACTCAAAATATCCTTTTTGCGTGTGCTCTCTTAAAAAAAAAAAAAAAAAAACTAAATAAAGAATGAAAAAAAGGAACAAAACTCTTTAAAAAGCTACAAAACAGAACACATAATTTTTTTTAACTCATGTTCCAACACAAGGATTTCGGTAAGAAACAAAATTAATTTCCTTTCAGACTTTTAAATTCAACAATAAAAAAAAAGTATTGATTGTTTTTATTTTGTCATTTTCTGCTACGACAAAATAAAGACCAAAGAACTTAAAACAACAATGCATTCCTACCAACCAAAAAAAAAAAAAAAAAAATTGACAAAATTATATGACGAAACTTTTTAATTAAAATTTCAAATTGATTCCGGATGGTTACCTCAATATTATTCCCTGTGTAAGCATGAACACTTTAACACACGACAGCACTCCCTTCTTTTTGTTTAAATAAAAACACACTCTCTCTCTCGTACCTACACATTGCAATCTTAGCCATAGTCAGACGTAGCTGTAGCTGTTTATACAAAAAGTAGCTCCGGGTCTTCCAGGACCAAAGATATGCCGACGACAAAAGTTAGACCAAAGTACGGCTTGCTACTTTACTCCTCTACTGTAACTGAAGGAATCTTCATTTTAAATTGACGCATAATACACTTTAATAATCGCGCGTGTATGTGTGTGTGTGTGTGTCACAGACTCTCTGGTGACTAGTGTGCTGCAATATGCACACAGGTAACTTTTGGTCCGAAAATTCTCAAAAATGTTTCAGCACCGTTAGTGAAACTGAGAGACAATAAAGCAAGGAAAAAGAGAAAGAATTTAATTGCTTTTCCAGCGTTTCTTGTAGAGGAGAGGGTGGGACTTGGGGGTGTCCTTGTCGACGTCCCTATTTGTAGTTGTCGGGCTGCAAGCAAAAGAAATATGAATTTCATCCTTCATAATGCGCTGATGAAAATCTTCTCTTGGTAGATGTAGACTAATTTTCGTGAAGAACGAGGTCTCAGGATCCAAACCTTCTTTTCGCTCATAAAATCATTCCAAGTTATGGCTATGAAAGTTTGGAAAGTTTATCCAAGTAATTGATGCAAACTAAAGTTTTCCACTGTACCTACCTACCTACATATACATACCTATACCGAGCTCGAGCTGCATGATGATGAATTATTGTCCTTGCCAATTACTTGGGATTCTTCCTTGGGCACCTTATTTTAAAGGTGGGTTTCCTTCTATAGCATCCGGAAATGAAAACGAAACCTAAGGAAGCAAGGACATTCCTGTGGATGTCTATGTGGATGTAGATCTGAATGAGGGTGTTTTTGTTATCTAGAGGTGTGGGTAGTTGCAAAAGTTTGTGATTTATATCAATTTACATCTGTGCGGCGTGTACTGCAATCAGTTCTGCCCCAAGTTATTTGCTTTCAATTAAGTTGCTTTATATTCTCGGAGATGTTCATGCCTTTGTTTTAATTGGTGGGGATTCGGATTCCTGCAGCTGACGGACGGGTTGGGTTTTTTTTTCAAAATTGGTATAATTAATCTTTGAACTTAAATTTGGCAAGCAAACTTATACAATTTTGTAAATTGTGATTGCACATCAAGAGTTTAAAGTTGAGAAATTTTATTAAAAGTCAAAACCTCATCTTAATTAAGTTCTAATACTTTTGGCAAGCCTTTATTGAATTCTTCCAAAAACATGGAAACAAAATTTCATAAAAAAATTTCTTCAAGGATATATTAGTTTTTTTTTTTTTATTCTACTCTAAAAACATGCATAGCTTTTTACATTTACATTTTATTTCAATTTATGTATTTATATGTTTACTTTCACAAGTTCTTAGTTAACCAACTTTCATCGTTGCTGAAGAATCTCACAAATAGAAAATAGTTTATGTTCAACTATGGTAGAGCTAAGATTTACATAAAAAACAATTCCAATAATATATGCGTTGTGCCTTGAGTACCCACTTTTTCTCATTCTGAAAAAAAACAATATCTTGAACCATAAAATTTGTATTACATACATTGCTTTACATACAGATTTTGTTATTCTGATAACCATAAAGCTATATGAGTGTCTAGCCTGGATAGTTGTTAGAAAAATCCTTTGTTTTTGTATCTTCTATTTCTATAGATATAAAGAGTTGGTAAAAGAAAGGGTGGATTAGTTCTAGAAGTTATTCTTTTTATATGGGGGAGTTTATTACGAATTAAATTATTAGGTTCATATATTTTCAAAGATTGAGAATTATAAAGCATAAAAAATCATTCGATTCAATAGCTATACGGAAAAGGGAATATCCGGTTATTTTTGTTGTAATCTAAGTGATTTCGGGATATTAGCACCCCACAGGTGGGATATTCATACATCCCATCTAAAAAGTAATTTTTCAAAATGCATTTTTAAAGATTTTTTCAATATCAAAATATCCAATTTCCGAAACTATAGTGGTTTTTATGTCCTTGCCATTTTTATATCAATTAAGTAACCAATTACTAAAACTAGTTGAACCTTTTGTGAGACCACTAAGACATATTAGATGGTAGATATCCTGTTTTTCCGAATATCCCATAAATGAGGTGCTTTAAAATCCTGGTGACCTCGAAAAACTTTGACTATTGATTAAAAATTTTCTATGACTGACAAATTTCTGAAACTACTTTTCCTTTTTCGACCAACTATCTACTGGTCTTTTAAAAAGCATCCTTTTTTTTCAAATATCCCACATATGGGTGCTAAGATCCCGGAGCCGATTATGGCAACAAAATACTTTACTTTAACTTTCTGACTCTTACTCTCTATCACCTCTTACTCGGCCACCAAAAAAATATGGAAAGCTAAGGGCTCTCCTGCAGTTCAGAATTGAATCTGGGGACAACAATTTAAAGAATTACTTCATTACCAGCTCTAAAAACTCTATGGCTATTTGAGCTCAGATGAACAAAAGGAAATCCTGGAGACATGTTCTGATATTGTTACAACCGAAATATACAATAAACCTGTTTATACATTCAAGTAGTTTCAACGTCCTCGCTGAAGAAACAATAGATGTTTCTGGCGCTGAACAACTTTCCATATGCTTTCGCCATCGCTTGCAAAAAAACTTTCCAAAATATCATAAAAAACCACACCAGAGAGCAAAGCAAAAAGCAAAAATATCGTCGAGTGATCCTTCTACCGAAGTTTTGAAATTTGCTAAATATATGTGACAAAACTTACATAAGAGGTTTTAACTTCTTTCTCACGATTTTGGGCGCACTTCCAGTGACAACAGCGTGTTGAAAGAATCTTTTCAATGATAAAAACGATTGAAAAACAGTGTCCCGAAGCGATATGAGCAATGCAAGACTAAACGCACTTGCTTTGATGTTCATTCGGATATTGATGTTGATTCAGATGAGGCGATTGGTCTCATATAAAAAAAATCAAGACTTTTTCTGCTATGTAGGTATACAAAAATAATTTCAATATGTACGTTATGGACTTAACATATATTTATTTGAAAACTAATAAAAATCTACGAATTGGAATATATATATAGTTCTTAGTTTTTGTTAAAAAAATTGTTCGTAAGACTTGGCCAGCCCCCTCCGATACAAAATCCTGGCTACGGTCCTGTCTGAAAGGGGGACGTTGAACATTATGTGTATCATTGAATTAAAAGCTGCATGTTTTTGTGATGTACCTATACAATGGTTTGACTCCCATTCATTACAATCATGTGACAAAGAAAGATCTAGGAATGCAAGACCATTGTTTTTTTCCCGCTCCAGAGTGAATTGGATGTTCGTTATTATTTACAATCGCTAGTACATCATCAACATACCTTAACAAAGTTTTGGGAAACAAATCGTTTTTTGCCAACATAAAGGGAGATACATAGACTATTTCCCATAGCCATGTCTTCAGTTTGTTGATAAAAACTCCCTCGAAATTGAAAAAAACTTTGTTCAACACAAACTTTAGTCAACTCATACAGTGCGTTAGCTGTGATCGGGTTTAATTTGTTGATTGTTTAGCCATACTCTTAAACATTCTAATGCATCTTGAACTGGAACGTTGGTAAAAATATGAAAAGATGTCACAGCAAACTAAAATCTCTTCGCCCGCAATCTTTGTATTTTCGAATTTTTTGGGTTAATTAAATGCTGTTTTTAATTGAAAATCTATCAATTTTTTTTAACGGTGAAAATAGCTTACAAAGCCACTTTGATAGTGCGTAACTTGGAGCATTTTTATTACTTGCTATTGGTCGATATTTTTCTCCCAGTTTAGTTTTTGGGAGACCGTAGATATTGAAGGAACTTTTGCAAAACTAGGTATCATACGTGATACACGTTTCTTCCAGTTTATACAAAAAGGTCAATGTATTTATGGGCAACAGTTGAGCATGATTTTGTCATTTTTTTTAAAGGATTTTCTACAGTAGTTGTCATAAAATCGATAACATGAATTGAATATGCGGCCATAACCTTCTATGTTTTCATCTGGCGCACCCTTTAAGTATCGATGTGCAGAGTGCAGCACCATGGACATTTGCAATTTTATACGCTCGCTTAAAATTCAAGTTTGTTTTCGCTCAAAAGATGCCTCTGCAAAGATTCATTCCCCGCTCCTCATCAGGCTTGCTATTTGTCGGAAATTGGGCTATCTTTTTCCAAAATTTCCGACAACAATTTCAGTATGACAGGTTTAGTTATTCCACACTATTATTGTGATCGAATTTTTTTCCAATTTTCCGAACGACTGCGGCATTGCCATGAATTTGGTGGTTTCCTCGTCGCCAAAATTTTTTTACCTAAACCAATTCTCATTGCTTCAAGTAATCAATTCAATAATCCCGAAAGTACCATCACGGAAGGGAATATCCTGATCATCTTATTAGACATTTCCTCTATCCCTTATGATTTCTTTGGTGATAAGTAAGTGTGAACCATGAAAACAGAAAAACACCATCTACAATAATACTAATCGATACAATGAACTTTCTAAAATACCATAATAATTTTCTCTGTCTAAATGCTATTGAGTAAAAGTTAAATAATTATTTTGTATGTGTTCGTCAACAAATTCAATACCTACCAACTCACATTCCGCACCTACCACTCCAGAGATATTATTCAAAGGCATTTTAAAGGAAGGAATTAAAGGCAAAATCGTTTTATTTTATGTGATTGACTTGCATATCATTACCACTAACAAAATGGCCTATGCCCTATGCACATTTCGTTCAGCTAAGAAGATGGAGGGATAGTCGAAAAGATTATTCCTTCATTTTTCTATGAAATAAACGTTATAGGCGGTCTTCGTTTCTCTAATATTCGTTTTTTTTTTTCAAAAATGTTACTCATTTCAAAACAGAGAGTTGATAACAAATATTCATAAATTATTTCCTTCACAAAGAATTTGTCGTCGTCATAATTTAAAACTAACTCTTCTATATCTAATCAATTAAACCCATTTAAAGCCCCTCGACCAAATGCACCCCTAAATTGTTTTGTTTCGAAATCAAACTTAATGTGGTGAGCGTAAAAGTGATACAAACATAAAAACGAAAACAGACAAAATAAAAAATAAAATTCCCTTGGAATTTCGTTTGTTCCCTCAAAGTAAAGTATGCTAAATTAAACTTCAACCTTAACTCACTGGACAGACATCAGCTTCAGCAGGCATGGCATTTCATACCATACCTATACCTTTTTTCAAATTCCCAAAAAAATAAAAAAAAAATATGTTCAAGTGTGCGTTTGTGTTTGTGTATAGGTATGAAGACATTTTTCACATTTTGACCTTTAAAATAGGGAATTTCCACCTCTCTTTCGGGAGGGTAAAGCCTAAAAAGCGATTTATTCAAACCCCATCTCATTTTGCAACATACACCCACGGCCGCCATCGTCCTTCCCGCACACCGTCAGACGATATAGACGAGCCACAGCTTATATAAGTACATATACATACATATACCAAAACTCAACGAAGCAAGTGTCAGCTGGGGAGATTTAAACAAAGAGAAAACAAAAGACCAAGCAAAACAAAAAAATAAAAAAAAAAAAAAAAAGGACACAAAAATAGGACGAATACAAAAATATTTGGAATTTCCTAGCCTCTCCTGATGGCGGAAAGGAGGCAAACATGATGGCCGGAATTTTTACAAAGCCTATCATGTGAATGTGAACTTTTATATATAAATATCTCTTACCTCCCCTCCCCACTGCTGCCACACACAACTTTCTTTAAGTTATTTTTATTTTTATTGTGCAGTTCAAAAGGATACCACCGAGTTCAGATTCAGAGTCCTTTGTGATCTTGCCAAAGAGTATACGTGAAAAGCAATGAAATATGAAATACAACAAACAAAATGCAAAAGGCTAACTAACATGTTTATCATTTTAACTAATCTCGCCTTTGAGTATAGTCAAAAGCAGTGATGGCAAATTTGTAAAAAATTTAATCTGTACACACATATGTACATATTTAGGTCTTATAGAAGGAGCTTTGAGGTTTAAATGGCTTCATAATATTGTCAACTAAAATCTGTGATGAATTCCTACGAAATACAATAAGGAAAATGGAAATTGTTCCTGTAAGCTGAAATCTGTCAGGTAGATACGATTAAAAAGTGACGTTAGCTTCAAACAAACTTTATAGTTTGTAAATTCATACGTAAAGTCAACCCAGCTTTTTACATGCTCATAGGGCAAGTATTGGTTTCGTGTGATAAAAATTAAAAACTAATGTCGTTTCCGCTTGGACTCTCGGAGTACTCCTTTTCACTTCAACTTCTCCAAATGCTTTCGATTGGCCATTCCGAGTAAAGTGCACATCTGAGCTTCTGTGCCTCCACTGTAATTTGAGCAAGAGCATAAACGGGTGATTCAAAATTGGCACAGAGCATTTTCATATGACAACTCTCTCTAGAATAGTCCAAGCTAAATAAACGGAAACATTCTAAGTTTCCAAGTGAAAGATTTTTAAACACAATAATCTTTATTGCCAAATTTGGCTGGCATAAAATATTATTCCAAGAAGCTATTGGAGAAGACGGAATTCCTCTTCGATTTATTTTTAACTGCAAACCTAATTAACTCACTTACGCATTTATAGAATCACTGCATTACATATTTAACGTTCCCAACCTCTTGGAAAGCGGCTAGGAATACCCCTGTTCCTCATTATCAACCGATAAAGCATATCTTACCTTGCTTATCAAAGGTCTTAGAAAAGATTCTTACAAAGCAAAGAACAGAACATCCAACCACAAAGTGTCTGCTATCTCCTTATCAATCTGGGTTCAGAGCAAACCACTGTTGTTTAGCTGAAATGGTAAAGGTTCTTGATGATATCAGGCTGCAGTGAACTTCTCTAAGTCCTTCGATATAGTCAACCATGGGTGTTCTATGTTAAAAACTTAAGCCCTATTTTGGGGTTTCCGTTATTAAGAGTTACTTATATAAAAGGTCTCAAAGTGTGATAGTTAAGGATGATTCGTCAAATTCTATCTTCTTGGGCACTGGTGTCGGTGTGACACAAGGTTGTATCTTGGGTCCTATTCTCTTCTGCCTATTTATAAATGACCTGCCTTCTGCTTGTAAAGATGTCTCTTTTCATCTCTATGCGGAAGATATTCAGATTTATCTTTCAAGGAGAATTGACCTGATTGATGACCTCATTTTTTGCACGAATGTAGATTTTAAAGCAATCTAAAAATGGGCTGAGGAAAACAGTTTAATATACTGAACCCTAAAAAATCAAACTAAAGCTTTGTTAATATCGGGGAGTACGGTACAGAAAACTTCCCGACGATAACGATAGATTATTCCTTATGTTAAATATGTAACTAGTATTGGTTTCAAAGTATCAAGTGACTTTTCCAGTAAGGAGCACATAAATTCAGTTGTGGGACGAATATATGGAATTTTAAGAAAACTCTGCTTATCAAGTAGTTTCACAGCTGTTGAAATGCGACTTCGATTAGTTGAATCGCTACTTGTTCCAATGATTTCATATTCGGAAGTATACCCTAAACTAGATTTCATGTCCCAAACTGATCGACACAAAAACACCTCATGTTCTAAGAGCTGACAGCATATTTTGTCTGTGGAAATAAAGGTTGATTTTTAGTGTGGATAAAGTGTGGTTTTCAATCTGGCAATACTTTTTCGGAGTTGGTTTTTTGACAGCTTTAATTTATGCTCAGTTTGGTTTGCCATTTCATAATGATTAGACTTACTCGTGAACAACGTTTGCAAATCGTGCAAATTTATTACCATCGTGCACTGCGTTGCCAATATTCGGTCGACATAATCGCCCAGCAGAGTCGGTAATTCGAGCAACCATAGATCGGTTTTGCACCACGTTTACTCTAGTGGATAATGCGCATCCTCAGAGACGCCGTACAGTGCGCACTGAAAACGCTATTGCTGCTGTGGAGCTGAGTATCGAAGAAGACCCGAATGAGTCCATCCGCCACTGCGCGCAACAATTGGAGCTGTGCCCATCCATAATTAATGACTTTTCGTCATCGTGTGATTTAACACCGCTGGACTTGTGGGGTTATGTGAAGTCGCTTGGCTACGGAGATAAGCCCGAGACGATTGACGCCTTGGAAGAGAATATTCGGCGCGTTATTGCTGACATACGGCCCCAATTGCTGCTAAAAGCGGTCGAAAATTGGGCCCCTCGTCTGGAATTTATTAGAGCCAGCCGCGACGGCTACTTGCCCGACATAATTTTTAAAACATAATGGCAAACCCTTATCTTAATAACAAAGCTAAATTCTTGGCCATAACATTAAATTATATTTGTTTTATTTCTTCTTGAAAACCACACGTCTTAAAAAACACCCTTTATAACGAAAATTGGAGTACGATGGTTTGTAGGTGTATGCGTTGTGATATGGAAAACAAAAGTCTGGCAGGTTTGTTTTTGAGCAGGTGGTGGGGGCGGGATGTTAAAAATAGTGATTTTTACAAATTTTTATCAGAAGCATTTTTAATTAAAATTCATTTTTTTTAAATGGGAAATAATGCTCTGTCATTTTTCCTAAGTGTAAAGACTTTTATATTGACGATCTGGTTAATAGAACTCACGATATAAGCTTTTTAAGCGAACCATAGGTATCGGCTTTTTTTTTGGAGACTCTTTTTGTTGATTTTTTGCATAAAATCTTCGAAAAAAAATCCGATAACGTTCGCTTAAAAAGCTTATATCTTGAGTTCCTTTAAACTGATCGTTAAAGTAGAAGTCTCTGCAGTTAGGTATCATGACAGAGCATCATTTCCTATTTAAAAAAGAATGCATTTATGCGATAATGCTTCTGAAAAATATTTGTAAAAATCGGAATTTTTAACATCCCGCTACCAGGGCCAAAAAAAACAATCGATATTACGATGCATACACCTACAAGCCCTTTTACTCAATTGGTTGTTATATTTCCACACCGACAATATGTTGTCAGCTCTTAGACTATCTATCTACCTATCTACAAGACATATACATTTACGCCTGTGGAATTCCTTGACACCCTTTCTTCTGCAAATAATAATCGTTTAGAAGATATGGTAACTGCATTAAACGTTAAAAAAATGACAAAAATGATGGTTTTTAAAGTATAGCTCGTTAACGGTTAGTATTTTGGAAAATATGTTTGTACAATACGTGACCCTTTAAAAGAAAATATCAACAATTTTTCCCAGGATCGATAATTATTTAAAAAAAATGTTCAGAATTACAAAATACTGGTTTTTCGATTTTTACCCTTAAATGGCGAAGTTATCGGAAAATAAAGTAGGTATGCCATGAAAAAATGCAATAGTTCTTGCATGAACGAAAGCTGGCGAAAAATAAATGTCAAACGCACGTCTTCAAGTCTTCAATACAAGTCGTTGTTTTATTCAAATTAAGAGGTATTTATTGTTTATTAATAGTTAGTTACATAGTTGTATTTTAGTATATACAATTTTGGCGGTATTTAACTTGACGAAGCGTCATTACTAAAGTTAGTTCATTGGAAAGTTTACAAAATGCATTTTAATTTTTTAAGGGTGTGTTTACAATTAGTTTAAGTTTTAATTTGATTTGATTTTTTTTTATGGATGCATATGAGAAAGAATTAAACACCGGCCGCGTTGAAGAACTGCATATCTTCAATCCATAGGTAATATGGCTAGTTTATCAATCGGTCTTCTCAGCATTCCCCTTGATGTTTTGATATCGGCGACTCGAACTCTGTCGTCATCACCTGTCACTACGGCCTCCACGCTTCCTGTCATCCAATGTTGTGGGGGTAAATTATCGTCGTGTATGATGACAACTTTCCCGATGGTGAGGTTTGGTTGCTCTCGCATCCACTTTTTTCTTATTTGAAGTTCGAGTATGTAGTCTCTCTGAGTGCCCATAAGAGTTGCCTGTACCTGTAATATATACAGTAATTGTAAGAAAACTGCGTTTCAGATATTTGGTAAAAAAATTCCCATAGCTGGATAGATATAGGCATTCCACATTTCTTTTAAGAAATTGGTTTTATTTTGAAGTTATTCGCGTATGTCTTCTAAATGGTTGCACCAATTTTGTTATAATTTTGCAATCATGTGGTTGTAAGTAAAAATTAATAACTGAAACAAAATCGAATTTAAAAATTTTGAAAATTTAACGAAAAATCCATTTTTTTCTTTTTTAAAATTTTCTTGTTAAGGATATAACATGTTATTGAACCATTAACATTTGCATCTTCAAAGAGTTGCTACATTACAGTTTTAAGCCCCTCAAGAGCAAGTTCGTGTAGTTCAGCCGTGTCTATTTTTTAAATTTAATATATCTGCATAATGTAACATACTACAAACATTCATAAAAAAAATATATAATCTTCATAATGTGAGGACATAATGTTTCAGGAAATAAGATTTGACAGTACAAAAATTACATTTTCAAAATCCTCCTTCATTTCTATAAATAATATTCATTTTACGAGATGATGTGAAATAATTTCTCATAATACACCTGTTGATTTGTTTTCATAAGACAAATTCAATTTTCATTTTTCACCATAATCATCATCAGCAGCAAGGGAAATTTTCCTCGATAGAACTTATTTCATACTCACTCAAATATACAAATTATACACAACGGATCAGCCCATCCTCCCCCGCTTTTGTAGATACTCGTTGAACTAGTCTATACACACGAAATCTATATTTCCATGATTCAAGGACCATATCAGGGATATATGGCGGAACTTGTTCTATATACATATCAATGATGATGGTTTGGTTATGCAAAAGTGTATTTATAGCAGATGAAATCTATGTTCATGAACTTCAGTATGTACCTGCGTCAGACGTAAAATTCTATTTCTTTTGAAATTGGAAAATGCAGTGGCATTTTCAATTATTACAAGAAAATCGAAAAATAATATTTTCATATTTTATTCCCATCGCCCCCACAGACAGTGCCACAGGGTATAACGTGCTTTCAATTATGAAAGATTCGTAGCAGAAAAAATATTCAATACTACCTACAGTTTATTATTTTTTCGTTTTAGTGAAATAGATAAAGCAAATTTACTTAGGGACGTATATTTTAGCTCTGCTTTTTCAAAATATGTAGTTGAAATAGTCAACGAGAGGATTTTTTACTCGGACACAGTGGTGTACCACGAGCAATAAATGACTGAAGTTTTGTATATTTATAATACATTTTTACTTGCTTTTTAGGTCAAGTATCGAATTCATCAAGATAAAATGCGGGAATAATTCTCCTCCGAAGTTCTGAATTGACTGATTTTACAAGAAAATTTATAGCGCCATTTCAAGTCTCGGTTTCGCCAGTTGTGTAAAATTGGCACACACAAAAAGAGAGCAGGATTAAAATAACATAAGTCGAAAAATTTCTTGATCCAAACAATTTCAATGCGCTCAATTTGATTTTGAAAATAAAAAAATTGGGCACTACATTATCACATTTTTTAAGATTTATCGAATTAAAACGTGCGTCTTTTCGCCATATGTACATTATCTTGAAATAAATTTTGCTCCAAGCTGCTTTTCCCTTTCTAAATTATTTTTTTGGGATGGATGATGGATGGATGATGGGATCAGTGCTTTCTGAAGCAGTAAAGTATAAAGATTTGCCCAGAGGCAGATTTCAGTGTTTGAACTCATGTCATTTCTAAACATAACTATTGGGAGGGGTGGAAGACGCATCTTTGAAAGTGCTAGTTTTGCGGGTTCTTTAGTAGGCAGCCATGGAGAAGCGTAGTGGACAGAACTGTGCTTTTGCCGCCGAAACTTACATTTCTAGTGGATTTTCGTTGTGTGAAGCACGCCATCGGTTTAATAATCGTGATGGTATTCGTCGATTATGTAATGGACCATCAATCAACCTCATAAAGTCGTTGATAGGTAGTTAAATTCAAGATCAACACTAAATAGACACAGACAAGGATCTATACTAATGAAAATCTTGAACGTCTTATAGTTACTGTGATTGAAAGTTACCCTTTATCACTTCGTTCACGGCACGTCTTTAGATATTGGGAATTACGAAACCATCTTTTTTCAAACTGGAACTCCAGAATAGTCCTTACAAGTGATGTATCAAAACGAAAATTTTTCAAACCGAGTTGAAATTTAAGCAAACCAACTGTGCATACAGCCAAATTATAAAGAGACCAAAAACTTTGGTTAATCAAAGAAGATCTGATTGTGTGTGATGAGGTTGGTGACGACATCGTGCTTCTTCGTCTTTATTTTTAGTCTCTTCGGAAACAAAAAATTATAAATTAATGTGTTTTTTTCGTGATATCTAATGTATTGAAAAATACCCAAATAATTTTTGCCTGATGAAGGACGTCAACACTTTCGAAACGTTGCACTAAACAAACATCTTTTATTGACCTACAGCCCGCTTAAACAATTAACAAAATTACAGGAATAAAGGTCACGAAAAATAGAAAAAGAAGAGAAATAAAGGTCACGAAAATAATTTAGAACTTTAAAAAAAAAAAAAAAAAAATTCTGATTTTTTAGAGTTTTTTTTTAATCCGTCGGCATCGTAGCCATCCTTCAATGGAACTTGGCAGTTTATAGCTTGACAGATGGTCGACAAACAATATTTTGGGGAAAATAGTATATTTCGTTCCGAATATCACCCAGTTGCCCTTAATTCACATTTTTCCGGTGCAGTAAAAAATCTGAGATTTTTCATAGGTTTTTTAAGGAGATCGTTATTCGGTTCGGTATCCGGTTGGTGTTTGGAAGTTTGGTTTTTGTTTTCGGTTCGACTATTACAATAAAAACAACAAAAACAGTATAAAAATACATTCTGCTTCAGACCGAGTCGATCCAAAAACCGAGTTAGTAATTTGGTATACAGAAACCACACACACTGCAATTTCCTTTTTTCTCGCTATGCTCTAGTACAAAACTAAAAACCGAACCGATTTTATTTTTTTTTTCGGTTCAGGTGAAAGAAGCTAACTCGGTTGTCGATTCGAAAAAAAATTCAACTCGGTTTTTGCTTAACTCGGTGTGACTTGGTTTTATAAAATAAATTTAATAAATTATCAATCGGTTCAGGTAAAAGCTAACTCGGTTTGAAGAAATTCTACTCGATTCAACTCGGTTTGTTCATAACTCGGTTTGACACATCACTAGTCCTTACTTCAACTTCAACCAAAACACTAACAGTCCTATTAATAAAAAAAAAAAAAACGCTCATTCCACCTTTATTCCATGAGTTTAAAACACCACGGTTACTACGGGTTAAAACTTTCAATCAATAAAAACAAAATATTCTTGAAATAGTTAAGTGACGTTTATGAAAAATCCCCTAAGAAAATCTGCTACAATAAGTAAGATGCCTGTTTGGTAACTTCAACTTGTTTTTTTTTGTATCATGATAACTTGTAAAAAAAAAAAAATAAAGCTCACGTTATCAAACACACCTCACAATTCTCTTGTCAATATCCGTAATAACCATTATCATGTTTCAATTTTTTGTGTTGTGTCTGTTGTGTGATGTCCACCTTCAACAATAATAATTGGAGAAGCTATTTATTTCATTCTGAAATCCTCCTCACTCAGAACTTGCTTTGGATCATATCTGATTGTCTAATTATTGCAAATTGTTTAAGAACTCTGTGTTTCAAGTAGACATTATTATTTTTATTCAAAATTAAATTTTCAATCTTAACTTATTTTTTTTAAATTTCAGAATAAATTTGGTACATCTGGTTCTTATTAATTCTTCGGTGGTTTAGCTTAGTAAACGTCACTTAGTAGACATTTTGTTTTATTGATAACATTTTGCACCTAGTCCAAGGACTAAAGCTTAACCCTTCGCTATTCCACGTTTATTAATTTGGCTGTTATAGTTCGGGCAAGATGGGGCCAATGTCAGTGCGGCAGTTATTTCTTGAACAAACATAACTCGAAATGGCATCATACCAATACCGTGGCCACCCAGCTAACCATACTTAAGCCCATGTAACTTCTTGTCGGGGGATTACTTAAAATCCGTCACTTACAAAGCAAATCCGATTTTTGTGGCACAACTTAAAACAAAATATTCAAACCAAAGTCGACAGGATTCCTCAATCGCTTTGGTAAACTTGAAGAGTGTGACAGGATGGATGGTCTTCATTTGGAAAACATGGTTTTCAAAAACAAAATCCGCATTTGTTGTTTTTAAATTACAATAAACATAGTTTGTTTTTAAGAGACTAGTTGACCCGCCCGTCTTCACACGGGTAGACAAACCTAAGCTTCGCATTAAAATAACAAAATAAGTATTAAAGCTCCTTTTTGTAATTGAATACTACATACTGAGTTTTGACCCAATTAACGTTATGAATGGCGAAAAACGTAAAAACATGATCATCTAAGTGTTACATTTACTACTTTCCCAACGCAGAAAGAATTTTCGTAATTAACCCTTTACCGCATACAAAGCCAAATATGGCTTTTTGCAGTTATGTGGTTATGTCCCTTTTTCTCCTCCTTTCAATAAAAAAAAATGGTCAAAACACAACAGGATCATCTTCTGTGCATTTCTGAGAACAAATAGCTGTACTTTTGAACTCGTGCACCAAATAAGAAGGAAGATGTTCATGTTTCCAGGTCAGTCGGTTACTTATTGTCATTGAAAACGGAAGTGTGAAAATTTTTCTTATTTCAAACAACAATAACTTTGGTATTCGGTGACTTAAGTGGTCATAAAAATATATTTCTGATTGTGTGTCTAATTCTCTTTGAAATGAATGCATTTTTATAAAAAAAAAATATTATCTTGCTCGTTTGAGAGGTAAAAGTATACAAGCCATATTTGGCTTCGAATGCAGTAAGGGGTTAAAAATATACAAATTTTGTTGAAATTTGTATTCAAACAATTTTTCTTATGATTACACTATTTTAACCAAGAAATAATAAACTTTGAAAAAGAAAATTAATCAAGCCATTTCTAATAAAAACCTTTGGGTATCAACAAAAAAATAATTTCCTAAATCGAGCCACTTTTTTTGAACAATTGAAGCCATTTCCTAAGAATAACCTTTCAAACGCAGGTAGTTTTTTTAAACGGGTTCGTCTTTTTCATTTTACCCCATTTCAGCCTGCAAAGTAAATTTTTCAGAAATTTGTTTAATTATTCTGCTTTTAGGGGCGGAGACGAATCTAACAAATCATAGATTATTAAAATAGGCCAAGCCGTTCTTGAGTTATAAGTGTTGTAACTAAACCTACTTTTTTTTATATATTGAGATGTAGATATAGGGTGTAAAGAGGTATAGAACTTTGAAATAAAACAAAGATGATTTTTTTTAAATTGACATGGAATTTACTTTATTCGAAAGATAATCTTCTGGAATTATAATTTAAAAATTATTTCTGGCATATAACCACTACGGCTGGCTCGGACGTAGTCTAATCTGGAGGTCCAATTTTCGATAACTTTTTCCAACATTTGTGGCCGTATATAAGCAATAGGGCAGAGAATGTTGTCCTCCAAGTGGTCAATAGTTTCAGGCTTATTGTTGTAGACTAGCGACTTCACATATCCCCACAGAAAATAGTCAAGCGGCGTTAAATTGCACGATCTTGCAGCCAATTTACGGGTCCGTAACGTGAAACTATGCGGTTAACAAACCTTTCCTTCAATAAATCAATTGTTCCACGAGCTGTGTGACATCTTGGGCCGTATTGGTGAAACCACAGCTCCTGCACATCATGGTTGTTCAATTGATGAACGAAAAAGTCAGTAATCATGGCTCTATAGCGGTCACCATTGACTGTGACGTTCTGGCCAGCATCGTTGTTAAAGAAGTACGGACCAATTATTGCACCAAACCATAAA
This sequence comes from Leucozona laternaria, assembly GCA_932273885.2. NCBI lineage: Eukaryota > Metazoa > Arthropoda > Insecta > Diptera > Syrphidae > Leucozona > Leucozona laternaria. The sequence continues at coordinate 189,634,811 of OW026366.1, read as the reverse complement.
GCACACCAAACAGTCAGTTTTTGTGGATGTAACGGTGTTTCGACATACACTTGAGGATCATCATCATTCCAAATAAGGCAATTTTGTTTATTGACGTATCCATTCAACCAAAAGTGAGCTTCATCGCTAAACAAAATTCTCTTTTGAAAATTGGGATCAACGGCAATCTTGTTTTATGAGCATTTGGGCACAATTTTGAAGCGTTGTTCAGGCGTCAGTCTATTCATGTCAAAACAAACTAAAAATAAATCACTTGACAGCTGACAAAATGGCTGCAAGTTAAAATAGTGTTGCCAACTTAAAGTTCTATACCTCTAAAAAAACACCCTTTAGTTCCTATTTTAAAATTTTTCAATATTGGAAAACAGCCACTGGACAAGTGCGGAGACCCTGTTTTTCGTGATGGAACAAATCCTCAGATACCTATGTAATTTTTTAACAATTTTAAATTGCAATTTCGCGAAAATTCTATAGAGTAAAGAATTTTTCAGGTCATATTTTAATTCAGCGAATTCTAGGTTTCGGCACCAAAAGAAAAGTCTTCAGTAATCGAATCCACGAACAACATGTTTCTTATGATAGGTAATTGTTTCTCCATATTATGTGTAGTTTGTTATTTATTTATTATACATTTGAATGCCTTCTTTTTTGACAAAAAATGAACACTATAAAAGTAAATCTTTGGAACACACAACAAAATATGTCGAATTTAACTTTCCTGTTAAGTGTTTACCTACCTACAAGGGAATAGCATTACATATATACTGTGAATACCTACAACAATAAAAATATGAACCGTTTACTTGCCAAGAAGGGCTTTAAGTTTCTTCTATAGTTACAAAAACTCCATAAAACAAGAAGTTACTTTAAATGAATTTCAGTGAACTACTTAATTAAAATAAAGTAAATAAAGAATTAAAAATCAATTTTTCTTAGAATTTTGAAGGTTTTGAATGCAACTCACTTGATTTAGCTACCTGCTACCATTCTTTTTTAGTCTAGATTCTTACAATTTTGTTAAGAGTAAAAATGATTTCGATACCAAAAAAATATAAAATATTTGTAATAAAAAGCAATGAGAGCTCTAAAACCAATTTTTAATAAGGATCAATTTCCAAAATACACACGCAGATAAAAACAACTTTAAGCCATAGTGAATTGTATAGACTATAAGAATACAATATAACAACAATATTTATGTTTTTGGTGTAAGGGAAACCATCAGTATATATCCCATTCCAGGCCTTCCCTCATCTCGTTCACCCTTAAATTAACGAGAGTACATTCTTAGAAAAACTTTGATAAAGATAAAAGCATGACGATACAAAAAATCTATTCAACCCTTTTTGTCTCAAGTTCCACTAATGCAGGCAAAGGGAAAATCCAAGAAAATATACAAGAGTGTATACTCCTGAAAACACATAAAAGGATTTAAACTCAAACATTTTGCAACAATTTGAGTTTGGGTTTTCCCGGATTTTTGCGCAATAAAAAGGAATGTACGTCGAAAATGCTGTTTGGCGTTATTGTTGTTGTTGTTTTCTTTGAAAAAAAAAACAAACAGAGAAAACTTATACATATATAACAAAAGCAAATAAAAATAAAGTGATTCATCCAACTATAATGGAATACAAGCACATGTACAATTTACGCGAATCCTTTCTTAAGAAGACAATCTTTTTTGTCACTGTGATCATTACAAAGTATCCATACTTTTTGTTTGTTTACTATTTATTATATGCTTCATAACAGTACAATGTATATTTATTTTGAGAAAGAAAAAAAAATATAGATCTGCTTTTCACTTACACTAGATAAGATTCTATTGACAAAAAAAGTCCTTTCAAAAGGATTCTCTGTGTGTGAATCTTTTTGAGGTTATGTCTTTTGTCGTTTTGTTTTCTTTTGATGTTAAAGTTCTGTTCTTTTCAACGAAAACAAAAATAGAAACTAATTTGCTGAAACACGTCTTTGTAAGAAAAACAATGACGAAACTAATTATAATTATTAGATACGTATTTTGAAACAAAAAGAACATTGGATATTATACAGAAACCTAAATAGTAATTGAGGCAGTATGTTCCTTCTTTTACCCAAGTTCACACTGTTTTTGTAACCGCACCTTTTTGAACACACCTCAGATATTTCAGAAATTAACTCCCTGATTCTTCCGAACAGCACTTATACCTCACAAAGCACTTGTCAATAGATGAAATTAATTTTGTGACATTTTCGTACTCTCTCCACAGTCACAACTCGTGAGAGTCGCAAAAACAATCAGAATTGTGTACTTCAACTCAAGCAATTACTTGTGTTTTAACATTTTGATTTGATATTCTATAGGTATTTGTATTTTGTAAGAAAAAAAAATTTATTTTGTAAAAGAGAAAATTGAAGTGGATTTCGAGGCATCTTGTCGATAACTTTCATCCAAAAATAAAAATTACTAAAATTTTCACTAAACCGCATATTTTGTTCGTTTCATATTGAAGACACAAATTATTTATTTGCTCTCCAAAACGGAATTTAAAAAAAGTTCTTACATACAATTTGTAAAAATGTATATAAACTAATTATAAAGGGTTTTTCAACAGGGACGCTACAAAAGTAGAGCAACAGGGACAGCAAACGACGCCATATTTCTTGCCACTCTTTTGACATTTTTCTTCAATAAGGTTTGCCATTTCATGATGAAAAAATATATACGAGCCAACAACGAGTCGAAATTATTAAAATTTACTACCGAAATTCGGAGTCAGTGGCTTCAACGTTAAGAGCGCTACGTCCAATTTATTGTCGTCATAATCGTCCTAGCAGATCAAAAATTGAGCGTCTAGTGGAAAAACTTGAATCCACAGGCACAGTACAAAATGTTCCCGTGCCAGTGAGACAAAGAAGTGCCCGTTGTGTCGAGAATAATATTGCTGCCGCTGAGGCTTCATTTGCAGAAAGCCCGAATGTGTCTCTCACACGTCATTCTCAAGCGTTGAGCATCTCTGTGAAGGCGTTGTGGCGAAATTTTGCGAAAAGATCTTGGCCTACATCCTAACAAGATTAAATTGACGCAAGAACTGAAGCCGCTTGACCACCAGAAGCGTCGTATGTTCGTGAATTGGGCTGAGTAACAACTTGAAAATGATTCGTATTTTGATCGAAAAATCATCTTCAGCGATGAGGCTCATTTCTGGCTGAATGGTATTGCGGTATATGCGGTATTGGTCAGGCAGCAATCCACACGTACTCCATGAGTCATCATTGCATCCCGAAAAAAATACGGTTTTTTGTGGTTTATGGGCCGGCGACGTCATTGGGCCGTACTACTTCCGTGATGATCAAGACCGGCACGTTACTGTGAATGGGGATCGCTACCGTTCAATGATAAATTAATATTTTTGGCCCCTGTGGGGCTACGTCAAATCTATGGCTTATGCCAACAAGCCAGCGACGATTGATGAACTTCGTACGAATATCGAACGTGAAATTGCAGCAGTATCGGCCGATTTATGCTGGAAACCGTCGAAAATTGGGTTCAGCATCTGGACTTCTGCAAGCGTGCCCGTGGTGGCCATGCAAAAGAAATCGAGTTCCATACATAATGGCATCGAATGTACTTTCACATGGAATAAAGAATTTCATTGATATCCAAAACCGTTTTTGTTTTATTAAAAAAAAAATTTGTAGCGCTCTTACTGAAAAACCCGATATTTACTCTACTCACTTGATTGGTAAAAAATACATTGTTATATCATATATAATAAAAGTGCTTCCCCCAAATGCGTAGGTACACACTCAAAACAGTTTATTACCACGCAAGCCAACTTAGCTCTCTATGTTTTTCCCAAATTTCATCTTCTTCGAATACAAAGCTGGAGATTAAAATCAAGTATTAGCTTCTAGCAACTAAATGACGTCTAACTACTAAGCTCAAGCTTTTAGTCCAGTTTTGTTTGTTTAAGCATAGTTTAGGAGATATTTTTAAGTTTTAAATAATTTTGTATGGCCGAATTGAAAATCTTTTGTATGTTTTTTCTAATCAGCTTTTGCAATTATGACACAACAAAATTCACCTTTGCTGTGGTGAGTTTCGTTGTGAGCTTTCCTGTGACGATCTTTACTTACTAATTTTCACTGATTGTTTTGCATTATTCATTAAGGTACATCAATTCGTTTAAAGCGCTTTTACCACGTCATGGAAGATAATACATAATTTTTTCTTCAACATATAGCTTCGAAAATATTTGCTCTTTATTATTACTGAAATATGTATTCAAAAATGTCAAGATCTCCTAAAAAAATTCATTTGGCAATTTTCCCGCAATATTTTTTGCTTTAATACTCAACGAACTTCCAACAATGCTTTCTTAAAAATAACAAAAATTTGAAACTAATGTTAAATGGTGTGTGTGCTATTTGACGGGCATTTCAAAATAAAAGTTGTACATCTATAGGTTCACAACAAATACATATTTCAAAGTGCAATAAATTTATCGCGTCCCTTTGATTAGATTAAAAACATATTTATTTTAGTGAATAGTTGCAAAACGACAAACAATTGTATAAACAATTGTTTTTTTTTTTTTATCAAAGTAACAAAAAATTACAATTTATTAATGAAAAGAAGAAAGAATTCGGAATTCTTTAAACCCGGCAAGATAAACTGGGGTTTAAAACTGACTATGAATATGCCACATCGTCTTTAAAGATATGAAATCGAAAGTCTGCTATTTCTAATTAATTATAAACCAACCAACGCACATTTTTATTTATTTATTTGAATTATTATTCACTGAAATTGTGGAATTAAACACTCTTGAATATGTATTTGTTTTCTTTTTACGGTACCAAAAAAAAACTTCCAACTTAAGAAATGTTAAATTTTCCTAGTGTTGTGTTTAAATTCGTGTAAATCTTGGTAAAAATTAAAGATTTTATTTGTCTAGAAAAATCGATTTTTTTCTAAACAGAATCGTTTTTTTGTATGTAAAGCCGCATCCAGATCTATAAAAAATTGCGTTGTGCTCCGTGTTCGGCGCAAATAATTGTGTAGATGCAAAAAAATACGTCAATGTGGAGGTCCGGGCGCACACAAATTTGTGTGTTAAATTCAACGCACGCTATCCGATTCCGATGGTGATTTTATGTGGACAAATTTATTCATTAGTTTATTAAAATTACTTTCCGCTCAAACTGAGTTGAAATTTTCGGCGGAAATATTTGCGGCGAATAGAAAATTCAAGGCGCACAACGTAAATTTTTATTGGTCTGGGCGCGGCTTAAGGAATTCGACACAAGCTACATACCCATCGCATTGCATCAGATCAGAAAATAAAAAAATCGAAAGGAAAACAATATCGACTTCGACCAACTCTGCTGGCATCGACAGTAAAAAAAATAGCATGTTACTTCTTTTATTAATAGTTTTCATCCTCACCACAGTTAGGGTTACCAGATTGAAAATAACTAAAAGGGGGACATTGCGAGTTTTTTAGGGAGGGAAAGTATTCAAAAAGGGGGGCAAAACATGTTTTTGAAAAATATAGCACCGGAGTAAAAAAAAGTGAAGTAAGTGGATGCGTTCAGCTTTGAAAGGATTTTGAACTTCAAATGGATGTGTTCACAGAAATATTTAATGAAATATTTTTACAATTTTCAATTGAATGTTTTTTTCTGTTTGAATTCTAACTTAATAAGGGGGACAGAGGTTTGTATAGGTGGGACAAATAGTATTTGGGTATGAAAAGGGGGACTGTCCCACTTAAAGGGGGACATCTGGAAACCCTAACCACAGTCCCAGTCATAGCCTCAACCATCCAAAAAGAGTTTAACCACAGAAACTATAGTGTTTGGGTTTAACTTACAGTAAACGAACGGTTAGACATTTTCAATTTTGTCTATTTGCTCCATATAAAACACGATACAATACAATATACAATACGTTTTTTCTTACCATAGTTTGGCTGAAAATGAAGACACTGTCATCGAATTTACTCGTAAGCATTCCGATTAGAGATGAGCAAAAAATCACGACCTGTGATTTTCGACCTCTGAGTCAAAAATCACAATCACTACCTGTGAGCGACGCTTTAATAAACCTGTGAGTGCCCTAAATGTGATCGAAAATCACATCTGTAATAAAATCACAACAAAAAGAAACTATTCACAAATCACGACAATCGGACAATGCACTTTATGAACTGTGAACAAAATCACGACGAGAGAAAAGTCAACAATGAGTAAAATGAATCAGAACGAGAACTGCAGTTGTGATTTAGTTATTATTTTAGGAACTGAACGAAATCACAATACAGAAAAACAAAATCTCAGGACTCATGATGAAAATATGAAGAACAGATTAATGTTTATTTTTAGTTTAGGATCTAAAATGTAGAAGTGAATTGTGAACTGAGGTCCTGGCCTGGTTGTGATTTTGTACACAAGGACAAGGAAAAGTGAAACTAAAATTTTGATATTGCAAATTTTCGGGTTTAAACTGGAGCTAGAGAGCTGGGCGAGACATTTAGGTAATTTCCACCTCCTAAACCGATTGGCATACTCCGTTTTTCGATCCACCGTATGTATGTTTTATAAATTTTGGGCATTCGATATTTTAGACATTCGAGATTTTGCTATTCGATAATTTTGAATTCGGAGCATGAGTTTTTTAGCATTTTTGTATATATGGTTATGCCCTAAAAGGTACTTTTAATTACTTTTATTTGTTGTCCTCATTTTATTACTTTATATTTCACTGAGAATTTTTTTTTTTGCCTCCAAAGACATTCCAAACCTTAAAATCACAATCACAGGTTAAACTCACAGTGATTCAGAATTCACTGTCACAGTTATACCTGTGATTGGAAAATCACAGTTTAGCTCATCTCTAATTCCGATCGTTGTTGCCCATACTTCGTGTTGAATGTAAATGAAAAAGATTTGAGTATTGAGTGTGTGCATAGCGTTTACGTGTTGATTCATAGCATGCGTGAAGCAAGCAAATAGCAAAGCAAATTGTTAGTACAGCTTCTTAAATATGATATTGGGGTAGTAAGAAGGACATTAAATATAAACGAAACCAAAATAAAATCGAAAGGGTCCGCCAAATATCTTCTTTTTTTTTTTTGAAAATGGAGCAAAACATCGAGTGTAGCTTCGGCTGTGTGGCACATAGCGCCGTCCTGTTGAAACCAAATGTTGCCAATATCCTCCTCTTCAATTTTTGGATACAGATCGCCAGTAACTGTAACGGCCACTCCTTGCTCATTTTCGAAAAATGGCGCAATTATGCCGCTATACCAAAATCCGCACCAAACAGTGACTCGTTTTGGGTGTATCGGCTTTTCAATGTATGCGTGCTGGTTTTCTGTGCCCCAAATGCGACAATTTTGCTTGTTTACTACCCGCCAAGATCAAAATGAGCTTCATCTGAAAAGATGATTTTTTTTGGCAAAATCGGCATCTTCTCTAAGTCGATCGCAGGTCCACTTAGCGAAGCGTATACACAACCATATTCGTTCAGCGGAAGGATAAAACTAATTATCTGTCAAATCAGACATGAGCTAAGGGTTACCATTCACGAAATAAGCATATTGTTTTGTCGTTAAATGATTTGGGTAGACATTGTATTTATAAAATGTCTAATTGACGCTTCGGCAGTGGTGATGATGTCGGAGAATAAAAAAAATGTTATCGGGTCACAACAATCCTCACAAGAAATAGTTACAAGTCTCCTAACAAGGGGAAAATCGGACTCTAAAATACTACCTAAGCCCACTTACAAATGTCTTTTAAGGAACAAACAAAACAGTAAAGCACTATCAGCCAAATTAATAAAAAACGCTTATTCTACCTTTATTCCACGACCTTACTAAACCATGGAATAAGGGTAAAGCTACGGATTAAAATTTTACATTAATAAAAACAAATTGTTAGTGGAATAGTAAAGTGACGTTTACAAAAAATCCCTTAAGAAAATCTACTACAATAAGTAAGATGCCTGTTTGGTAACTTGAAGTTTTCACCAAGTTTCGTAAACTTGGGTTTTTTTTTGTATGGATTTTGACAGAAAATTTGAAGAAAAAAAAAAATAAACCTCAGGTTACCAAACACACCTAACAATTACGTTGTTTTGATTATTTGCTGTCAAAATTGTTTTTTATTTTATATATTTTATTTTATTATTTAGGTGGGTACAACAGATTTTCATGAATTGTGTTTGGATGTTGGTGTGTTCGTTGACATAAGAGAAAATGTAATTTCTTTTTTTGTTTGTTGGAAATTCTATTCGTATTAAATGGAGGGATAGATAGATAGATAGATAGATAGATAGATAGATAGATAGATAGATAGATAGATAGATAAAAATACAAAAAGAAGAGAAAATTTGTAGGTAGGTTGGATTTTTCCGCAACAAGAGTGAACTCATGTCATTCCTGAAGCCTGGCTGTATATTTATATATATATATTCTATATTTCTTCCTGAAATCCTCCTCACTAAGCACTTGCAGTGGATCGTATCTGGTTTTGTATATTTTTCTTCTTCTTGTCCTTGATGGCTGATTGTCCAATAATTCCAAATGGTTTAAGAACTCGACAAATCGACATTATCGAAAATTCAATTTGCAATCTTCACTTATATTTTTTAAATGCAGAATAAATTTGACACATCTGGTTCTTATTCCTTCGCTAAACCACCTTCTTCGGTGGTTTAGCTTAGTAAACGTCACTTAATTGATATTTTATTTTTTAAATAACATTTTGCACTTAGTCCACGGAATAAGGCTTAAGCCGTCGCTATTCCACTTTTATTAATTTGGCTGTATGGGTTTTCCGTTGAGCCTTTGCAATGTTTGCCTATAAACAATTTTTACTTGCTTTATAGGCCAAGTATTTCTATTTAAAATAAAATACACGATCAGCACAACAACTGATGAAGCAACGATCGAGGTTGTAAATGTTTTTCTGTTTTCTCGGTTCGGTTCACATTTACTTATCACCGCTGAATCATAAAGGACAGTAAATATGTCCAATCAAATTATCGAAATCATTAAATTTTTTTACTTGAAGTATCAGTGACCTGTGTGCCTTAATCTTCAATCAAGTGCCCAAGACTAGGGATATAGTTCCATACCATCTGTATCCGCTTTAACTTCGGTCAAGGCTAGGGATTTAATCCCAAACTCTGCAACCGCCTTGTCAAGGGTAGTTGTTTATACATACAAACATAATACTGAAAACAATGTCCATATCCAATAATGAACTCAACATTATTACCAATATTAATCTTACTAAATAGTAAATACCTATAGGTATACTGGGCATTAAATTGTAATTTAGTGACCTTTTCGATGGAATACTTTTCTACGAATATTTCATATATATGAGGTGCTAAGATCCCGGAGCCGTATTGATAACTATCTTTTTTGGTACTTCACAGCATACAAAAATTCTGATCTAGCTGTAATCAATAAGCTTTAAATTCTTCCAAATCTCTTGTGGACCTATACCTGGAGCATGAGCTGAGCCCTAAGCAGATGCTCCTTCACTCACTTGAGTATGCTACCTAAAGAAATCAATTATAATGTATGAAATTACATTACAAAAACTGGTGTTCTATCAGGTAATCTTTTAACGAAAGAACCTGATATGTATTATCAACTTGGTACCACTTGTTTTGTCAGAATAATTGCTTGCGGTATGATCATAGTTGAAACGACATCTGAAAAATATAATTAAACCAAAACAGCTTTACAAAATCCCATTTGGTAAAAACCTTTCAGATTTTCGTTTACTAAATACAGTTTATGTGATTTTTCTCCCAAACGTACAAACCTTCCCAACTCAAGCTATTGTTACAATCCATTATCTTCGCTTCCTGAACCAAATAATAGTAGTTGCGAAATTGAGGCAACGGGATGTACCTATACTATACCGTGTTCTATTTTATGCATAATATGTTGCACCTTTTTAAAACACAGCTCGATGTGCTCTTTTAAGACCATAAATAATAGGAGAAACCGTATTTTATATGTTACATTCTTGTTTACAAAAAAAAAAAAAATGTAAAATTTGACAGAAAAGGATACCAACAACGAAAAACTAAAAAAAAACCCTAAACGCTTTTTGAGATTGAGTTTATCCATGCCAAGGATATTTTTATGGTTTGTGTTTCTAATGATATGAAAAGTTGTAGGTACGATGATGGGATGGTTGTTGATGTATGTAGGTAGGATAGGATAGGAAGACTTTTAGTTTTGGTTGAAAGGATTTAGATATCTACGAACACTTCATATTTGCATTACCTAGAAAAATGTGAATTAGCCAGAAACGGAATTTTGTGATGGAAAAGTGGGTAAAAAGAACTTCCAACTTCGGTCTTGTGTGAAATGGTTACATTTGAAGTGAATGTAGGTAGAAGATATGTTTTTTTTTTTTTTTTTGTTTTCAATATAGAATAAGCTTGCAATGAATGACTGACTGAGTGCAGAAGTTTTTAATGTAAAAATGTTGAGTTTTTTGTATTGCAAAAACAAACTTTCTCCTCCTATATGAGTGCTCTAGAGCAAATAGAACTATTCATATTTTGGTTTTACTCTCAAAAATGAGAATATTAAATTTTGGGATCCAGCTGCATACAAAACATAAACACAAATCAAAATAGGTATAGGTTTTTTAGGTCAGTAAAGTTTTGAGTGAGTTGTGTTGGAACCAAATGAACTTCATTATAGAGCGAACCGAATGGTTAAACGTGAATATTTAAATAATATGGAAATTAACGAAGTGTTTTTCTTTAAATTAAAATAGATATGAGTTTAATTTATTAATAATTAATTATCGAATTAGTCAACTTAGAGTAAAATTTTGTCAAGAAAATGGTTCGATATTCATGTACAGATAATTTATTTATTTATTTACAATCTATCGAGTATATAGCTCTCTTAGGGCCATTTTATTTACTGTTTCTCAACTTGAGGCAAACCCTTAAGTTGGCCAACTTAAGAGTTGACTGCAACTCGAGAGTTATAAAACGCAAGTTGAAATTTCTTTTTATTCACTAACAGCCATATTATTTATTCATATCAAAACTAGTTTTACAGCTAAACTAGTTCTATAGAGGGTTCTAGTTTTGCACAAATCGGTAGATATTTTTCAAAAACGTTTTGACATTTAAAATTTTAAATCTTGAATTCAGTTTCGGATAGAACTCGAAATATACGTAAAACCAGAAATTACTACATAATGTAGTTTTAAGAGCCTTAAAACTAGTTTTGGCGTTGTTTCATATCTTTATATTTATATAAAACAAAGTCGTTTTAGTTACAACACTTATAACTAAAGAACGGCTGAACCGATTTTAGTGGTCTTTGATTTGTTGGATTCGTCTCCGCCCCGAATAGCAGAATAACTATAAAAATATCTTAAAAATTCACTTTGTTGGGTGAAATGGGGTAAAATGAAAAAGACGTATCCGATTAAAAAAATTCTACCTGAGTTTGAAATATTATTCTTATGAAATGGCTTCGAGGATTTTTTTTTTAAAATTGCAATTTTTACGGTGAAATAATGGGGTAAAAATAAAAAAAATTGCCCGATTTAAGAAATTCTATTTATATTTAAAAGGGTTTCTTAAGAAATGGCTTTAGGGATATTCTTTTTTCAAATTTTATTATTTCTAGGGTGAAATGGGGTAAAAATAAAAAAATGCCCGAGTTAAGAAATTCTTTTTGTGTTTGAAAGGTTATTTTGAGTGGTTGGCCTAAGGAATTTTTTTTTTAAATTTAATATTTAAAGGGTGAAACAGTGTAAAAACGAAAAGTGTTATCTGATTTCCAAAATTTTTCTGTTTGTGTTGGAAAGGTTATTTTTAAAAATTTGATATGTACATAGGCATTGAGTTAATTGTTTTTGATTACAAACATTTTTTTTACGTTGGGAAAGTAATAAAGGTTGGACTTAGAAGATCATTTTTTTACGAATTTCGCCACTTAAAACGTGAAGTAGATTATAACCCATTAAGTAGTATTTGATTACAAAAATTAGCTTAAATATATTAATTTATATTTTGTTTTATAATTTTTATTCGAAGCTTAGGTTTGTCTACCCGTGTGAAGCCGGGCGGTTCAGCTAGTTATTCATATAAAATTCAGCACTTCAGCTGGTTAACTTCTGTAAATAAATTGACATTTTTTTAAAATGGCACGTAGTACAGTATTCTGCGAATTAGGGATGCAGAATTTTGTACAGCAAGAAGAACACAATTTGCTATTCGGTGACTTCTTATTTTTATTTTTAGTAGAGATGAAGTAATGCAGTACTTCCGCAATGAAGCGGCAAAAAATCAACCCCAACGCAATTCTGCGTTGATTTTTGGTCCTTTTATGTTCCATGTTTTTTAAACTATGTTCTCCATTGCTGATGAAATAATTGAACGAAGTGGAACGTCGTAATGATGAGCACGTTAATTTGTTCCAAGCAGCGTTCAATAACTGATGTATTTGGCTTTTAAAAATACCTTCATTGTGGCGTATTGTAATTGCATACAGCTCGGTGCAACGTTCTCACTGCACTTGCCGGTTCAAATCATTTTGGACTTTTCCAATTTCGCTTCCATCGCAGAGGTTTTTCAAAACACATTTCTGCAGCGTGTCTTTCACTTTCAAGTTGGCCCCTTTTGGTTATGTATTCGTTGTGCATTTTAACGAATCGCTAGAAGCAGCAGCTGACGATGCCAATGCCAACCGTTTTTTAGACCGCGGACCGTTGAGACGATGATGTAGGAAAAAAACTATGACTGGCTGGGAAACGAAGTTGTACAACGACGCTAACGTTTCCATTTCCGATTAGTTCCATTTCTCTCTTGATCCGGTTATATTGCTTAGGCTGAAACATTTTTCAAGAAAACTATCGTTTGGTGGACGCCCCATATCACCTGAGTTCAAAATGAAATTAACGGGTGATTTTTTAGCTGGTTTGGTTTTGGCAACACTGGTTTTGACAGCTGACGTGTGTTTAGTACCTTGTGTCACTGTCAAACAGCTTCAGTTTGGTTTGCAATTTAACCATGGATCGTCTTACAAATGAACAACGCTTGCAAATTATTGAATTTTACTATCAAAATTCGTGCTCGGTTCGAAATGTTCATCGCGCGCTGCTTGTGTTCAGCGATGAGGCTCATTTTTGGTTGAATGGGTACGTAAATAAGCGAAGTTGGCGCATTTGGGGTGAAGATCAGCCAGAAGCATTGCAACAGCTACCAATGCATCCCGAAAAAGCCACTGTTTGGTGCGGTTTATGGGCCGGCGGCATTATTGGGCCTATTTCTTCAAAGATGATGCGAATCGCAGCGTTACTGTCAATGGTGAACGCTACCGAGCGATGATAACAAACTTTTTTTTGCCCGAAATGGAAGTTCTTGACTTGCATGATATGTGGTTTCAACAAGACGGTGCCACATGCCACACAGCACGCGAAACAATGGCGCAATTGCGAGGCGAGTTTGGTGAACAGTTAATTTCACGTTTCGGGCCGGTCAATTGGCCGCATAGATCGTGCGATTTGACACCATTAGATTATTTTTTGTGGGGGTATGTCAAGGCTAATGTCTATAGGGACAAGCCCGCTTCGATTGACGCACTGGAAGCCAACATCCATGCATTCATTCGTGAGATACCGGCCGATATGTGTGAAAGAGTATGCCAAAATTGGACTCAGCGGATGGGCTACCTGAGACGCAGCCGCGGTCAACATTTGCATGAAATTATCTTTAAACATTAAATTGCAAGGTTCAAACTATCGATTCAAATAAATATTTCATTCATTTTTTCGAATTTTTTGGGTTTTTTTTTTTAAAAAAGTTCTAAACCTCTTAAAAAATCACCCATTATAAACAAAATATATGTAGATAGAAAGAAATGTGCAACAAATACCTACTACTGAGAATAGATGATTCGTACTGTATCTTAAATTAGGGCTGCCAAACTACACTTGTTTTGTTTTCTGCACACGAAAATGACGTGAATTGTAATTTTGTTTTTGATTTGTTGTCAAACAAAATAAGTTTACTACTAGAAAACTACATAGTTTTGTTTTATGTATGAAACTAGAAATGTGTTAGAAAATTTAAACTTTAGTTTTATATCCCAAAGCGAACAATACCGATTTATTGTAAAAACTAGTTATTATACATTTTTTCAAAACTCGAAACAAAACTATTTTTAACGAAAACTAATTTTATTTCAAGTTCTACAAATCGTGAAAAATATGGCCTTAAATATTTTCTCAATTCTCGAGTTGAAGATCTAAAGTTGGCCCAACTTCCAGTTTGAAAAATATACCTGGATATTCGTGAAATATAAAAAAAAAACTAAAACTGTCAGTTTCAAATTTAAATTTGAATCTGTCAATCATATCGATGTCATATTTGTGTGTTATTTTTTGCGTTAAATTATGTCAAATTGCCAAAAAATAATTGGACAATAATGTATTCGCTGGAAGAGGAAGATTGGCAATCGCATGTTGCAAGATTTATGTGGCACGCTTAGGTTACCAGACGTAACCGTTTAAGGGGGACAGTCCCCCTTTCCATACCAAAATACTATTTGTCCCAGACAGTGTTTGAACACTTGTCTCCCCCTACAAAACTTGCGATGTCCCCCTTTTCGTTATTTTCAACTAAAGTCTGCAATTGTTAATTGAATTGATCTGAGAGCATAAAATCGAAATGATGTATAAACATATGTAGTTCTGCGCAATTCACGTGATCTTTTTAAGAAGAAACGTGAGTTCTGAAGTATACACATTGAATTCAAACTCATATCGTCTCTCGTAACAAATTAGATACCTATGTACATAAGTAAAATCATTGTTGTCGGCTTTAATTTCAATCGACAAATAGAATGACTCATATCTACATAGTTCTAGAAATTGATTCGGAACTACCGTAGTTAATGTAAGACTGAAGAACAAAAAATAGTATTTGCCTCAGGTTTTCAAAAAACTGCCCTTAAATGTTCTTCTCTGGCATCATTTGTTGCTGAGATATTAGTGACCAAAGTCAAAGGTCTCTATTTTAATTCATAGTCGAATATCTCAAGAAACAATAATTGCAGCAAAGCGATGTTCAATCAGAAAATGTTTTCAGAGAAAATGAAGCATTAAATAAAAAAAAAACAAAAATATTTGTTCTTTGCTGTTTCTCATATACATAGTTGCGTTTTAACAGTGGCGCAAAATTTTAGACGATTTAGTAGAGTGTTAAACCATTTTAGTATGATGCTAAGTTAAAAACACGTTTTTCCAAATTCTAAATGACTTAGCATCTTACAATATTTTTAACATTTTAATAAAGTTAACATCACCAAATAGCAATTTTATCTTTTTGGTATCATACTAACTAAGAAAAAATATAATGTTTGCTTAATTTTTCCATGAACTGTCACTGTTTGAATGTGTTCAGCTGGAGTTTATGTTCTGTAACCCCGTTTGGGCATAGGACGCCAACAAATCGTCTCCATCTTTCACGGTCTACAGATAGATATTTCAACTGTGGCCAAGTTTTTCTCTGGGATTCTGCTTCTTCGAAGACTGTTGATTTCCATCTTGTTCTTGGTCTCTGATTCCATTCAAAGGACTTCACCCCAATGTCATCGTTTGGATTCCTGAGCGTGTGACCAATCTATCTCCATTTACGCTTTCTTATATCGATGTCCAGCCCATCCGCTCTTGACGTGTCCTGTGCCACAATTCCTGGTTGTAGTTTGTGGTCAGCGAATTTTTAGGATGTGACGTAGACAGTGATTCACAAAAGTCTGCAATTTCCTCTAGATGATATTCGAGACTTTCCAGGTTTCGCAAGCATATAGTAGCACGGATTTGACATTGGATTCGAAGAATTTCAGCTTAGTGCGTAAGGATATTTGACTAGACTTACAAATTGGAGACAGAATACCGAAGGCAGTGCCAGATTTGTTTATTCTGATTTGAACGTCCAGTTCCGTACCGACATTAACAGATATAAAATACTTCCGAGGTATTTGAAATATTCAACCTCTTCAACTGGCGTCTCCTGCAGAATAATACGTTGATGGCTTGTGGGCATTATTTTTGTTTTTGCCGTTATTCTGAGACCGATCGACTCTTCTTTTACCTGCAGTGATTGACAAATCTCGTTAAGGCCACTGATGTTCTTTGCCAGGAGACATATATCATCATCATTACTCTTTCAAACGGCCTCCACTGAATGCCCTGTCTCTCCGAAGTGCCAATTCTGGTCGTGAATACAATAAAAAAAGAAGTGGATAGAAAATCCTTTTGTCTCACTCCTTGTCGCACTTCGAAAGAGTCTGAGAGCTGCCCATTGTTCAAAACAAAGCACCTTGCGTTGTTGTAGGACTCTTTTATTAATTAAGCAATTTAGGGTGGAATTCCTCTTCCAAGATGTGAACTCCTTATGCATTCTCTATGTTTAGTCGGTCAAAAGCCTTCTCAAAATCTACAACGACCACTGCGGAAGCCAGCTTGATGCTTTATTTGCTCCAGACAAAACGGTAAAACCACGCCAATTATTGCAATTCTTAAGGTGAACTTTTTTTGGCAGCTTAACGATCACTCCATCCTTCCAGTCCATGCGGGATAGGTTTCGTTAACCCAAATGGTTTGTACCAACAGGTGCAGAATACTAGAAGTTGTAAGGGGATCAGCTTTCACGAATTCAGCTGGTATTCCATCATTGTGGTTTTTGCGGAGATTTCTCGAAATTTTAATTTCCTCAACTGAAGGAGGTTCGATGTCAACACCCCTACAGGACCTTTGCTCTCTCGGTTAGCACTCTTATCAACGGAATCTTCATTCAACAGGGCACAAAAGTGGTCTTTCCATCTGCGTAGCTGATCCTCATTTGATACCAAAAGTATATGCCATCCACATCCATTACAGGATGATTGCTGTTGCTTTTTTTCCCGACAACTTCTTTTGATATTTGGTACAATTCTTTAATAGCTCCTCTTTTTGCAGCGTTTCACGACATTTTCTGCGTGACCATCCAATCTCGCCCTCCTGTTTCGTCTCACACAGTGACATACCATCTTATGTGCTCTCCGATACACGTTTAGCAATTCGACCTTTCGTCTCAGCATTTATTTGTATCTTTAACGATTTGCGAAGCTCTATTTTATCCCAGGTGTCTAGAGATATCCAAAATTCTCTAACTCTCGTCCGCCTAGGCACAATTGCGGATCCAGCCTGCAAGAAAACATTTTTTATTTGATAATTCGTAAAAAACTGGTGGCAGCACCTTTAAGTTGTTGTTGTTGTTGTTGTTGGATTGAAGAATTTTGACTTTAAATTTTAAATAAACAAAATAATAGAAAACGAGATGATACACCCTAAATCCATATTTTAACCAACCTTCTATTAAAGCCTGATCATTCCTCATCTTTCAATAACTCTTAAAGCATTTATTTATAGATTTTATAAGATAATACAGGTGCGCTTCATATTTATACTGCCCCATCTAACAAAAGGAATAAGGACTTTTATACAAAGAGGATTTGCTTTAAGAGCTTATTATTTACAAAAGGACAGAAAAAAAAAACGAAGAAAAGATTAGCCCCAGGAAAACTATAGGCTTACAAGAAGAAAAAAACACAGAAGGTACACACACAATTGACGCATCATTTTATACTTATACCTCCTCTGAAGCCTGAGCATTGGATTCGTAATAAAAAAATTAAAAATGAGATTCTAGTTTTATCTACAGCCATTCATAAATAAAACACTATCCGCTACTTAACACGCATTTAATCTGGCACACGGATAGATAACTTATCCGCTTGTTAAACTTTTCTTATTAATAAACATTTTTGTTTTGTTTTATGACATCTTTCCATTCGTTATAACTGGAAGCACGGCAACTTGTGTCACAAATACTTTGTACTGCGATTCATATAGCAACTTAACTATAAAACTCAAAATGTGTTAAATTTGAACATCTTGGTAAGAACACAGTACACAGTATGTTTAAGTTTTAGAGATACACATAAATTCAAATTTATACAAATCCATCCGTTACTATTTTCAGGAAAATAAACAAGAATAAAGTTATAAACAAGTTATAAAAAAACCTTAAAAATACTTATTTTAGATAGTCTTTGTCAAACAAAGAGGGGGAAGAGAAAGCTGGGGAATTGTGGTATTTTGTTTCTTTTTAAAAAAAGGGTTTTCCAATAAGAGGTGTTATTTTGATATTCAAAGAAAAATGGCATTTTTTGAGATAAATGATCGGATGTTTATTTCATTATAAAGAAGAAGGTATGCCGTTAATAATGGAACACAACATCAGCCAAATGGCAGCCACGACCACGCTTACAGGACCATATCCTTTTCATGAAATTTTCCATAACCAAATCGCAAAGTGGCTGCCCTATGTCCTCGTTGACTCTTTCTCAGCATACAAGTCTGCAGGACCTGATGGCATAATGCCGATTATGCTTCAAAGTTCTAAAGACATAATTGTTCCAATTCTAGTGGACATTTTTAGACAATGTCTGAACATGACCTACATTCCACCTAGTTGGAGAGAAGTCAATGTTGTCTTCATTCCGAAAGCAGGCAAGCCCACTCATACTGAAGCGAAAGACTTCAGGCCGATTAGCCTATCCTCATTTCTTCTGAAGACCTTAGAAAGACTAATAGAAACGCACATTCGCCTAAAACTTAATGTCAGTGTCCTCTCACAGGCCCAACATGCGTATATGAAGGGCAAATCTGTTGAGACGGCACTTCATGAAGTGGTCGGCACGATTGAAAAATCAATACAATTCAATGAATTTACCCTGGGAGCATTCCTGGACATAGAAGGGGCCTTTAACAACGTGGAAAACAGCGCAATCCTACGAGCCCTAGACTCCTTTAATATTGATCCGATGCTTTCGAACTGGATTGACTCTATGCTTCAAACGAGACTTGTAAGTGCAGAAATGGGTCATAGCAAGCTAAAAGTTAGGACATGCAGAGGTACTCCGCAAGTAGGGGTGTTATCCCCCCTGCTTTGGCTTTTAGTCGTTAATGAGATTCTAGTTAAACTCAGTTTAAGCGGTGTGAAGGTCGTTGCTTACGCCGACGACATCGTGATAATGGCATCAGGTAAATTTATACCTACACTGTGTGAGCTTTTACAAACATCTCTTGACAAGCTCAGTAATTGGGCCAGTAATTGCGGACTAAATGTCAACCCACTTAAGACAGAACTAGTTTTGTTTACAAGAAAACATGTTATTCTGAACATAGATCCTCCCACCATAAATGGGACTCCGCTCCAGATCACTGGGACGGCAAAATATCTTGGTTTGGTAATAGACCGTAAGTTAAACTGGAAAGAAAATATTAAAGAACGAAAGAGGAAAGCCTCAGTAGCATTCTATACCTGTAGTCGAATTTTTGGAAAAAGATGGGGTGCCAGCCCCAGAACCATTCATTGGATGTACACAGCCATAATAAAGCCAATTTTGACGTACGCATGTCTGGTTTGGTGGCCAGCCCTAGAAAAGGCAACCAATCTAAATACTATAACAAAAATTCAAAGACTCGCATGTATTGGAACTACTAGTGCCATGAAAACTACTCCTACCGCAGCCTTGGAAACGTTTCTTTCACTAGCCCCACTTGATTTATTTGAAGTGGCGGCCATCAGTGCTCTAAGACTAAACCAATATAATAACTGGGTAGGAGGCCATTTTGGGCACAAAACCGAGTGTGTGAAGTTAGCCCCCCTTTTTTTGAATTTGTTATTTTTGAAAATTGTTCCAGGTTGTTCCCGATTTGTTCCGCATTGTTCCAAATTTTTTTTCAAAAATATTCAAAAATGGGGGTTTTAGACCCAAAAAACGGTTTTTGACCTAGCCCCCCTTTTTTCGAAAATTGAAATTTTGAAAATTGTTCTAGAATGTTCTAGTTGTTCTGAACATTGTTCCAAGTTTTTGGACCTCTATATTCAAAAATTCAAAAGTTATGGCCAAAATTCGAAAAAAATCTAGCCCCCCTTTTTTCGAAAATCATACTTTTCAATTTTTTTTTAGGTTTAAAAAAGTGTTCCTAACATAGTTCCAAAAAATTGAAGTCGTAAAATGTCTACTTTTAAAGATAAAGCTTTCTAAACTTTTTTATCAAAAACGCAAAAAACTGGTCTCCAGTTTTTTTTTTTTTTTTTCAAACACATAATTCATATTTCTTGATGATAAATACATGTGTATGGAAAATTTTGTGTCTCTATATTTATACAATCACCCTTAAATCGAATTTAAAAAAAATCTAAAAGTTTTTGAACTTTGTAAGAACTCCATTTAGTCCCCTTTTATCATAAATCGACAATATATATTTTGTTTCAAGTTCCAAACCACTCAACCCAAATTGTTCCAAAGATTCATACCAAAATATTGAATATTGAAGATTTTAAGCCGAAAAAACACTTTAAATGAAAATATCCTATTATCCCCCTTCTTCTAAATTGTTCCAGAACTTCGTTTCTTAATATTGATTTTTACTATGAAAAATTTCAAAGAGGTTTTTGAAATTTATTCATAGTAAAAATCAATATTAAGAAACGAAGTTCTGAAGAGCCCTAGAACAACCTGGAACAAGTTTTAGAATTTTGAATTTGTAAAAGGGGGGGCCAGAGCAAGGATAATAGGATATTTTCATTTAAAGTGTTTTTTCGGCTTAAAATCTTCAATATTCAATATTTTTGTATGAATCTTTGGAACAATTGGGTTTGAGGGATTTTGAACTTGGAACAACTTTTAGATTTTTGATTTTGGAGCAGGGGGGGTGGGGGCGATTTTTTTGAAATTTTTCATAGTAAAAATCAATATCAAGAAACGAAGTTCTGGAACAATTTAGAAGAGCCCTAGAACAACCTGGAACAAGTTTTAGAATTTTGAATTTGTAAAAGGGGGGGCCAGAGCAAGGATAATAGGATATTTTCATTTAAAGTGTTTTTTCGGCTTAAAATCTTCAATATTCAATATTTTTGTATGAATCTTTGGAACAATTGGGTTTGAGGGATTTTGAACTTGGAACAACTTTTAGATTTTTGATTTTGGAGCAGGGGGGGTGGGGGCGATTTTTTTGAAATTTTTCATAGTAAAAATCAATATTAAGAAACGAAGTTCTGGAACAATTTAGAAGAGCCCTAGAACAACCTGGAACAAGTTTTAGAATTTTGAATTTGTAAAAGGGGGGGCCAGAGCAAGGATAATAGGATATTTTCATTTAAAGTGTTTTTTCGGCTTAAAATCTTCAATATTCAATATTTTGGTATGAATCTTTGGAACAATTTGGGTTGAGTGGTTTGGAACTTGAAACAAAATATATATTGTCGATTTATGATAAAAGGGGACTAAATGGAGTTCTTACAAAGTTCAAAAACTTTTAGATTTTTTTTAAATTCGATTTAAGGGTGATTGTATAAATATAGAGACACAAAATTTTCCATACACATGTATTTATCATCAAGAAATATGAATTATGTGTTTGAAAAAAAAAAAAAAAAACAAACTGGAGACCAGTTTTTTGCGTTTTTGATAAAAAAGTTTAGAAAGCTTTATCTTTAAAATTAGACATTTTACGACTTCAATTTTTTGGAACTATGTTAGGAACACTTTTTTAAACCTAAAAAAAAATTGAAAAGTATGATTTTCGAAAAAAGGGGGGCTAGATTTTTTTCGAATTTTGGCCATAACTTTTGAATTTTTGAATATAGAGGTCCAAAAACTTGGAACAATGTTCAGAACAACTAGAACATTCTAGAACAATTTTCAAAATTTCAATTTTCGAAAAAAGGGGGGCTAGGTCAAAAACCGTTTTTTGGGTCTAAAACCCCCATTTTTGAATATTTTTGAAAAAAAAATTGGAACAATGCGGAACAAATCGGGAACAACCTGGAACAATTTTCAAAAATAACAAATTCAAAAAAAGGGGGGCTAACTTCACACACTCCACAAAACCATAATGACTTTCATGGACAAAGACATTCAAACGGACTATACTGCACCGCACATTGATTTAAACCCAGTGGCCTTAACAGATGTACCCTCAAGGGATCTCTGGGCGGCCAACCAGGTCATAAACACTAATCATGTTTCGGTTTTTACAGATGGTTCCAAGATGGCTGATGGGGTAGGGTCAGGCATCTACTCAGATAACCTACCCCTAAGTAGATCAATAAAACTTCCAGATTTTTGCAGTGTCTTCCAAGCGGAAGTGCTTGCAATTTACGAGGCGGCAAAAAGTCTTACCACTTTTGAACTTGTAAATAGAAACATCGACATCTTCATTGATAATCAGGCGGCAATTAAATCAATTGCCTCAATCGTCACAAAGTCTAAACTGGTAGAATGTTGCCGAAATGAGTTAAAACTACTCAATGCATCAAACACAGTTACCCTTCGATGGGTCCCAGGACATCGTGACATATATGGGAACGAAATGGCGGATAAACTGGCCAAAATAGGATCTTCTCTTCATCCAAGCCAAACTGATTCTTCCGTTTCTATGCCACTAGAACAAGAAAAAGGCAGAATTCGCAAATGTTTCCTCGAAGCCGCAAACGATAGATGGTCAGCTCTTGATACTTGTCGGGTCTCGAGGAATCTATGGCCAGACATCTCAAAGAAAAAAACAGACTTCCTTCTCAAACTAAGCAGACCTCAACTATCCCTTTTTGTTGGAATCCTAACGGGTCACAACTCAATGGGAACCCACATGCGCAGAATCGGCATCAGCTCATCCGACTTGTGCAGAGGGTGTCAAGATGAAGAGGCGGAGGAGGGCTCCTATCACTTCCTTTGTGAATGCACCAGCTTAGTAAGAACTAGAAAAAAGGCCCTCGGAGATTACTTCTTTGATGAACTGAGCGACATCTCGTTTTTGCCACTAAGAAACATCCTGAAATTTATTCAATGTTCGGGTTGGTTCAAGGAGGCCCTTCATGCTCACACCTAAACTCCTCTAACTCCTTCCCACCCTTCCTCTTCCTTCACCTCAACTATTTCCTGGGGACCACAATGGATCCATTGAGTTGCGAGTGCGATGATGCGGCTTGCCGTATTTTCACCCCACCTAACCTAACCTAACCTATGTCCTCGATAGCCTCACGAATTCCATCTTTGAGGTCTTGAATCGACGCTGGGCTGTTGGCGTAGACCTTATCTTTTATGTGGCCCCAAAGGAAGAAGTCGCAAGGTGTTAAATCATAAGATCTCGGTGGCCAATTGTGATCACCTCTTCGAGAGATAACACGGTCCGGAAACTTTTCCCGTAAAAGATCGATGGTTTCATTGCTTGTGTGGCACGTAGCGCCGTCTTGTTGAAAGTAAACGTTGTCCAGATCAATACCATCCAATTCCGGCCATAAAAAATCATTAATCATCTCTCGATAGCGCAATCCATTGACCGTAACTGTTGCTCCAGCCTCATTTTCGAAAAAATAAGGTCCAATGACCCCGCCGGACCATAAACCGCACCAAACAGTCACGCGTTGAGGATGGAGAGGCTTTTCAACAATAACTCTTGGGTTTTCCGAGCCCCAGATGCGACAGTTTTGCTTGTTGACGTAGCCTCCGAGGTGGAAATGGGCCTCATCAGTCAAGATGATTTTTCGATGAAATTCCGGATCATTTGCATGCATTTCAAGGACCCAATTAGCAAAGACACGACGTTGTGTATGATCAGCCGGCTTGAGTTCTTGTGTTTACTGAACTTTATAAGCCTTAAGACCCAAGTCTTTATGCAAAATACGGTGTAATGACGTTTGTGGAATGCCTAATTCCAAAGAACGACGAGGAATGGACAAACCTGGGTTTTCTTCAACACTTTGGGCTACAACAGCAATATTCTCAGTTGTTCTTGAGCGACGTGCACGGGTTTTATTCTTCACATCACAAACTTGTCCCAACAGCTCGAATTTGTCCACCAATTTCTGTATTGCGGTCCGACAAGGTGCTTCACGACGACCCAAAAATGTTTTAGTTTTACGAACCGTCTCTGCCAAATTTTCACCATTTTTATAGTGAATTTTAATAATTTCAATGCGATGTTGAAGCGTGTATCGTTCTATTTTTATTAATGGCGTAGTTTCTACTTGTCAAATGTCAAAAAATGACAGCTTCAAAAGTGACAGCTACCGAAATAGCGGGCTATTCAAAATAACACCTCTTATGGGAAAACCCTTTATAACTCACCATCATCTTCAGCTTCAAAAAAAAAAATCAGAACTGCCCTATTAACCATATATACATAGCCCCCTTATATTGGGATATGGGACTTTTATAAGTTTTCAGCAACCATATACTATAGCGAGTACATGTGACCAAGTCATGGTTTCTTTTCACAAACCAAACAACAACAACAAAAAACTAAACGGGAATAGAAACATTTATCCCCAATCAAAGTGCGGGAAATTCCCCGAAGGCTTGTGGTGAAATCTGCAGAACGCACCCCTTTTTATTTGTCTTTTATTTATACCCTTCACTTTTATATCTGAGGTTGATTGCTTCTGTCACATCAGAAAAGACAAACAATCTCCATTGAAAACGGATACGGAGCACGAAGCACACGGAGCACGTTACCGTGAGATAAGCTAATTTACAAGATTTTTTAAAACTGATTGCAGTGGCTTAAGTTTTGTTTGTATAAATCTTTATACAAGTCCTCACTCCTCACCGTCTTCCAAGCCGCCGCCGCCGCCGTGATTCAGGAAAGTTATATACCATAACATCATTGAAAATATAAGGTCCTTTCATAGCTGGATTGAGTGGAAGCGATTTTAATACGATACAAGGATTTTCCTATATACTATCGCTACTTTGCCTGGAACGTATATCGACATTTTTTTTGTTTTTTCCACCGCCATTTTTGTTTATACAGATTTTTTTAGGAAACCTTTGTGTGTGTTTGTTTGTTTGTTTGGCTTTGTACCATAAATGATGGAGTGAGTTATAACGCAGTTTGTGCGAGTTTAATGAATATGCAAATCAAAAAAGGATTAGCTGTCAGTGTTGCTTCCCGTTCCCTGATGTGTGTGTGTGCCGTGATGTAAAATTGCATAAACATGACATATATTGTATAATATACACACTTTATAGCAAGGACTTGAAAATGTATGCAAAATAACTTGTCACACGTCATAAAGTGTGATTTATTCCTCTCGTTTCAAAACTTAATTTAAATTTTAACACTTCTTGGCCATGTTGTACCTATAAATACGTGTATATTTATGTAGGTATACTTGTATGCGCTATGATGAGTGCGAACTGCGAAGTGTGTTGCGTTTCATGCATACTTAATGACACATACAAAAGGACGCAATATATAGCCTTACTATACCTACCTATAGCTATGTATATTTGTTTAGTGAAGTGCTTTCCGAAATACTAAATTATAACATAAAATATTCTATAGCTAAGGGTCTTATCTTATTTAACTTGGGTGTTTATGGTGCGAGACCTTATTATCATGGCTTGACTATAAAAGAGATAGAGTCTTAGCAAAGGATTAAGAACTTAGTGTACCTACTCTCGTTTGTCATTGCGTCATGTGCCACATATGTTATCCTTTTTACTGTAAGCATCATTAAATAAACGAATGTGTTTCAAAATCGCATTGCTCTCTTTAAGCTTTAAATGGGCTTTCTTATAATAATATTATGCCAACGCAAAAAACACCAAAAATACAGTATATAATTCGCAAAACCTTCTAAATATATTGATTGATTTTCTGATTTTGTATTTATTCTTTATTTTATATAAATGTAGATATATATTAGCATCAGTCAATCTAAATTGTCATAAAATGTGTTGCGCTTTTGGGTGATCCCATATAAACTAACCTTCAACTTGAAAACACGGAATATGGTTTAAAGTTGAAAATGACATTAAGTTTGACAATTTAGTACCATGTTAGTATACGATTCTAGGTGAAAAAGGGAATTTTCAAAATTTTAAACGGGTTAGCTCGTTTAAATCACCAAATGCCTATATTTAACCTTTTTAGTATCATACTAACTAGAACTCCAAGTGTAAGTGTCACTTTGACGGTTAAATATGTGAAAAGGGTATGTTTGCTTACTTTCTTCTCATGAACTGTCAGTGTTTTAGACTTGTTCAGCTGGTGTTTATTAAGAACACTAAGGCTTAGTATGATACTAAAGGGTTTTCCATTGGCGCGGGCAGATTTTGGTGGCCTGTGGTGGTCATGTTGTTTTGGCGACATCTGTCAAAGCTGTTGTTTATTATACAGTTACTGATGCTGATGCCAAATTACCATGGCAAGTAAAACGATTGAACAGCAAGTTCAAATGATAAAACTTTAATATCAAAATCTTTTGGGGCAACGATTATCCACGCCACATTTTAAACGACCGATTCATCAGTGAACAATCAGCCAATCCAATGCCCTTACGTCAACGAAAAGTATGATCTACCGAAAACATCACGCCACTGTCCGTGAGAGTTCGCACTTCTCTGAAGACGACGATTTGAATTGGCCACCAATATAGTGCGATTTTGACCCCGTTAGACTTTTTCTTGAGAGGTTTCCTGAAGTTACAGGTCTATTCGAATAAACAACAATCGACCGATGAACTTAAGGTGAACATAAAATAGGCTATTGCTCAAATTCAGCCGGATCAAATGAGAAGAGTCATTGAAAATTGGACCACCAAGCATATGCTTATTAATAGTTATAAGTTACCACTCAGACAAGAAAATGATGTTTTTTTTAGACGTGTGGTTTTCAATCTGGCAATACTTTTTTCGGAGTTGGTCTTTTTGACAGCTGTCACTTGATTTATGCTCAGTTTGGTTTGCCATATCATAATGTATAGACTTACTCCTGAACAAAGTTTGCAAATCGTTCAAATTTATTACCAAAATAATGGTTCGGTTAGCGCGACGCATCGCGCGCTGTGTCCAATATTCGATGAAGCTCATTTTTGGTTGAATGGGTACGTTAATAAGCAAGATTGTCGTATTTAGAGTAATCGTTATCCACAAGCCATTGTTGAGACGCCGTTACATCCTCAAAAAGTCACTGTTTGGTGTGCTCTATGGGCAAAGGGAATCATTTTTTCCATATTTCTTCAAAAATGAAGCCGGCCATAATGTTACAGTCAATGGGTGATGCTCAGGGTTGGCCAAACTGTCACTTTTTCGAAATAACTACATTTGTTTCGTCTACTACGTAGCTTATGTAGTTAGTTGTAATTAACGTAGTTAATGATACAAATTGTAGCAGACGTAGTTTCAAATGTCAAATGATCTGTCAGCTGTCACTTTGAAGTTTGAATTTATGTTCAGTTGTTTATTTAAGATTTTTATACATCGAAGCGAAGTGAAAATTCCGATGATAATAAAGGAGGAAATCGGATTTATATTCTATTTTACATTTTATATTTTAAAACTCTTGTATTTCGTTTTTGAAATTATATTATTTTTCTGTATTTACCACGTATGTAGTAGACGTAATAAATTGTAGTAAATGAGGCTTGTAGATTATTCAATTAACTACTCGTAGTTAATGATGTAGAAAATGTAGTGTAGTTGATTCGGCGAACCCTGGTGACGCTATAGAGCCATGATAAATGACTTTTTCGTGCCTGAATTGGAGGATGTTGATGTGGACGAGCTTTGGTTCCAACTAGACGGCGCTACATGCCATATAGACAACGAAATAATCAATTTATTGAAGGAGCGCATTATCTCACGTAGTGGGCCTGTGGCGTGGCCTCCAAGATCGTGCGATTTTACACCGCCGGACTATTTTTTTGTGGGGTTATGTGAATTCGCTTGTCTACACAGATAAGGCAGAGATGATTGACGCCTTGGAAAAGAATATTCGGCGCGTTATTGCTGACACACGGCCCCAATTGCTGCAAAAAGTGGTCGAAAATTGGGCCTCTCATCTGTAATTTATTTGAGCCAGCCGCGGCGGCCACTTGCCCGAAATCACTTTTTAAACATAATGGCAAACCCTTATCTTTATAATAAAGCTAAATTTATGGCCATAACATTAAATTATATGCGTTTCATTTCTTCTTGAAAACCACAAGTCTAAAAAATACTCTTTCTGTCTGCAGCTAAAACAACACGTGTCAAGGAGTGATTTTCTTTGTATAAATATGACCGCTAGAGAATGTCGCCCCTTCTGGCTCCCTAAGTTGGATTCCATCCTATTCAAAAATCAATTGCCAGTAACGACTTGCGATCTTTGTCAGTGCGATCCCTGATCGAGAGGCCGTTAAAATTCTGTTAGTACAGCCAATCAAGTTACGAATACAAGTTTGGGGAAGCCTTCTCATACCTACTAAAAGGCTGATGATGCAACTTTGTAGATGAACATATACCTCTTCAATATCTAGGTATAAACTACAAAATACATAAACACCATCAAGTAAAACGTTGCAAGAACCAATTTAAATTTATTAACTCATGAACTCCCTATCCAAGCTGACTTTATTGTGCGACTCCAATTGCTACTGCAACAGTCTGATAATAATTCCATTCATAACTTTGACCAAAGCCTTTTCGGTTCAAAGCTAAAGTACCTACCTACAGACGACTGTCAGCATGACAATTTTACTCAACAACACTTGCAATCCCCTGAATACACATAAATATTATCTCTATGTGGATGTATGCACCTACATATATGTATAGAGAAATTCAAACCCATTTAACGGACAGCTATTTTGAAATTGCCCTCAAGCCTTAATAATCGTATTCCTTTTTGCTTTGTTCAATTGCCAAACACGGCAAAAGTCCTTATCAATTAAATATTCAGTCTAAAGTTTTCACCACCATTTTCTCATTCTCACCTACACAAATAATAATACAAATAAAACGGATGCTGTTGAAATTGTATAGATGTGTATACCTAGAGGACCTCCGTAAAATGAATAACCGAGAACCGAATTCAAATAATAACTTGGACTTTCAAATATGTGACCACACAAAAAGTTAAAATTATATATGTAGGTATATGTTTTTGTTTTATAACCACGTGTGTGTACTCTACATACTTTGAACCAAAATACCCATAAAGGACGAGACGAATATTTCGTTGATTGTAATCCAGTTGTAAGTTACGGACTTCTTAATTGAGTTCATGCACATGACCTGAATGCTGTATGTGGGATGAGGTGGGATGAGGTGGTATGAAGAATAGAATGGTATGATGATGATTTCCTCTTTTTTTTTTTTGTTGGATTGTTTGCCAAAAGGACTCTCTTTTCTCGATGAAAATTTTATCAGTTCATTGTTTATGCATACCTTACAACAAATAGACCCAAAAACACACAGCACACATCTCTATACAGATAGTAGGTATATGTAGTTGTAGTGTGATATATATAACTTTGACTGAATCGATGCCGATAAATGCAAAGGTTTTAAGAGTGAAGCCTTTTCAGTAGATATAGGTATGCAGACGAAGAGAGTTCAATAATAATTTTGGGAAGGATATCTCAATATTTGTGTGGGTTCCATGTTTATCGATGTGATGTGATGTTTATTTTAATGTTTCTGAATAAATAACTTAACTTTTTGTGGTTTTGTTTTGAATGTCCTTGTTTGGAATGGAATTTTTTTTTTTTTTTTAAGTTTTTTGTATAGAATTTAAATACCTATATTATATGTGCATAATGTTTTACAATTTTGTTATATTTTGATTGAATGAAGTATAATTTTGGTATATCTACTATGCAGTCAGTCGACTTCGATTAACTGCATTCCGCTTAACTGACAAAATCAGATGCCTGGAACAAGATATTTAACAAATTTAGTGAGTTAACTCGGGTTTAACTTTAATC
The DNA here is from genome assembly GCA_932273885.2 of Leucozona laternaria. Taxonomy (NCBI): domain Eukaryota; kingdom Metazoa; phylum Arthropoda; class Insecta; order Diptera; family Syrphidae; genus Leucozona; species Leucozona laternaria. The sequence continues at coordinate 189,604,957 of OW026366.1, read as the reverse complement.
TCGCACTGAAAAACTTGGCTTTAGGGCCTCATTACACGATTCCTTTTTAAGTTCGTGTCGTCTTTCATAAATGTTTGACGGATTAAGTGAGGGGTGTTGAAATATTACGAAAAATCGAAAGTAGGAAAAAAAAATATTATTTCATTGACATTTTATGGTTTTACATCAACCAAGTGGAGATGAGCGATGATAATCATCGATGTTAGCAAAAGTCGATGTTGAGAGAAAAAAAAAATCGATACTTCGATATCGATTTTTAGATCAATTAAAATGAGACATTAACTAGAAACTCGAAAACCAAAATTAAATTAGATAGCTTAGATAAGATAGCTTCCTAGAATAATAAAAAATTAAAAATTTTTTTTTTAGTTCGTAAAAGCTGTTAGCCAGAAAAATCAACTTTTACTCAAAGGGTTTACAAAGTTGTATGGCAGGTACCGTTATTTGTTGATGATAATATGTTGGCCAAAAATATGTATTGTATTGAGTTTGATAAGGTTCATTTGCTGAAAAGAAGTTGAGTTCAACTTATCGGAAGTTTACGTAGATTAAAAAGTATAACACATAAACGTTTAAGTTGACATTTTTCATATCAGCAAACGTGTAAAGGTAGGTACTGCATATGCAAGGTTATGGTGTAGGAGGAAGTTCTTTTAAATATCCGAGTATATGCTTCAGTTGGAAACTACATTTATTTATCTGAGTTTGGGGCGAACACATGCATAATTTCCGAACTTCAAGAATTGTATAGCTCTAATGTTGATGAATATTCATTCAAAAGTTATTTACATATAAAACATTAAAGCTGAAAAATCTATAAAATAAAAATACAATGCTGGCCCTGGGCAAAATTTCCAGCTTAATGATTAAGAATTTTAATCTTGTTGGATATAGTTCACATTGGATTTTTGTCAAAAAGTTCATGTAAGTTGAACTGAACTTAATAAAAATTGCGTATTGACAAGGCACTCACTAGTCAACTGATGAGTCCAAGTGAGATCGCCGGGACGAAACGCCAATTTTTATGGACTAAAGGCCGATAAAAGCTATTTTGAATCAATAATTCAACAAGTCCAATTAAATAGTGCTAAGTCTTCTACTTGGCTGATGTATTTCAGTAGTATATAGAATTTGTATTATAAAAACCTTCATATAAATACAATGCTGTTCGTTGATGGGCACGGCTGGGCCGATTTGGCTTATTCTTATTTTTCAAAAGGTTCGTAATAATCCGAATAAGGTTATTACGGAAAATTTGGGGAAAAAACTTTTTGCTCAAGCGAAACTTCAAAAATTAAGTTAAAGATAATAATTTAAGTGACAGTTAACGCAGCGGAAAAACTACAACATAAGCGTGTTAGTTAAACTTAAATATTTATGTTTCACAATGCATAATTAATTTTTTTGAATCCAATCGCACAATCTTAAAAGTAGTTTTAGTAAAAGACTTAATGATGAGTTATTGAGCAATTTGGATTAAATCTGATTGTGGATCTTATCTTTCCGTTCGCTTTTATGGTCACAATATAGGTGGCAATGAAACAATTAAGTTAGCATTAGCTTTTACCACTTTTCCATGCCCACTTCTCTTATATTTTAGTTTTCTCCTTATCTTACGAAGTAAGGTAAGGTTAGGTTAGGAAGAACGTGCACAGTTCAGAGGCTGCATACAGGGAGGCCTGTTGGTACATTGTGATCTCCTTAGAAAAGCCAGGAAGAGATGATCCTAAACTAATGATTGACATAGACTGGTTCATTTGCACACCGCCCGGGCTTTCTATATATTTTCTCATGTTTGATTCCATTGAAACCTGCGCTATATATCGTCCAGTTCTTCAACGAACCTGTTTCCAAAGCAATGGAGGCGATATGTTTTAAGGGTGGGACAGTTGCAGATCAGGTATTTGATGGTTTCTATTTCTTCGACATCCTAACAGCTCTTACTAGTATCGGGTATGGATACACCCAGTTTAGTGGCCATTGTGCCAATGGCGCAATGACCCATTAGTACACCTATCAAGATTTTATATTCTTTTTACTCAGCGAAAGAATATACTGAGTTTTTCTTTTTATTAATTCTAGGCCATACATTTCTAGAGATAACGCAGTCGTTCCTGGACACCCAGAGGAGTTATTGATTTGCTCTTTCGATAGTAGGTCTATTTTTCTTCGTTCGAGACGTATGATACCATATCTAATTGGTTAATACTGTCTCTATTTGATCTGACCCTTTCCTTGCTAGTTCATCTACTATACCATTCCCAATTGCTATGTCCAGGAACCCAGCATAGTTTGACTTGGTTGGTGTTGAAAATATTATTCAGTATTCTTCGGAATTTTGCTACTGCCTTGAATTTTATATAGTCTCACTGGCTATTGCATTGATAGCAGCGTGGCTGTCTATTAAAAAAAAATGTGATCTCAGACGAGCTCAGTTTTTAACTTCTGAACCACTTCAGCCGCTTTTTCAATGACGTAAACCTTAGCCTGAAACACACTACACTCATCTGGAAGTTTATATAATTCTCTTCTATTTTTGACCACTTAGTATGTAGAAGGGGATTACACTGCTCACTGAGTTATGAGTTGGGTTCCCAACCAATACCATCTCGGGTATTGAAATAGAGAAGTTTTTCGAAAAATCTATTACTGGAAGTACATTAGTCAGTGGTCACATCAAATCCGGTCAATGTGTCATACCTTTTCTAAGACCCCACGTCGCAACTCGCAAGCTCCATCGTGTACCGAAGGTCGTTTTACGTGTGTAGAAAGCACAAAGTGCTCTTTGCATTTTTTCCTGTGTTCCGCGTCCATGTTAGCTTGGAGTAATCTGCAAGATATTTAGCTTCTTTGGAAATTTTCAGAGGAATTTCTTTTAGCTTGGGAGAAGTAAAGTCCTCTAATTTTCTTCGTAAACAGAACTAGTTCACTTTTTGCAGAGTTAACCCCGAGACCTAAGAAGATAAAGTGCAGATTCCATAATATCTTTGATGGTGGTAAGATACTTACCCGATATCAAAATTACTATGTCGTCTGCATACGCCACAGTTTGAATGCCTTTATTCCTAAAACTTGTAAGAATTTTGTAAACAACCCAGACCCAGAGATGAGAGATGAGAGGTGAGATTACCCCTACCTGTGATGGGCCTCTTGTAACTGTTTTCTCTACAATATTGTCTCCAAGTTGAGAGTAGAGCATGTTGAAGAAATGTCGGAACAATCTCAACTGGTCCAGCTTATTTATAGGGTTTGAACGAGTTTATTGCCCACATAATCTTCTGCTCTGTGATAACCTGATCCAATTCTGGTGCTGGTTGAATAATGTCTAAAGATTCTAATTGTGTATAACCTGAGCCTTTAAGACTCTTGTAGCCAGGGAAATTCGTTTCCATAAAGAGATTAAGTGTTTCTTGGCTCGAGTTCAACCATGATCCATTGGGATGTTTAAAACATTCCGGAATCGTGGGGTAAAATGCATGGATCTTACGAAGTCTAGCCCATGAATCCTTTTTGGCCTTTCTTAACTCTTTGTTTTAGGTATATGAATTAAGTTCGGCTCTACATGAATTCCAGTCTTCTTCTAATTTACGCAGTTTGGCTTTATTGAAAAGTTTTCTGACCCATGTTCTTCGTTTCTTAAGCTCACCGTGGTGGTTTAGTGTTCTTCGTTTCTTAAGCTCACCATGGTGGGTTAGTGGGTTTAATTTTACGAGCCATGTGGCAGTGTCTATCGAAGGCCGTTCTCATTTTACTATTAAGGTTTTGAACAACAGTGTCAATGGTTAAGGTTGTCGAAAACATTTTCTCCTCTGGTGGATCGATATGTTCGTTCAACCGTTTTGTGTAATCTGTCCAATTCGTTCTAGTTGGATTTCTAACAATCTTTATCACCTTTTGGTTTCTGTTTTACGAAGTAAAAATTGTATAGAAGTTATTATATATATAGGTATTTAGAATGTTACCCCTATTTAACGCCCGAGGGAATGGTAGAGACCTTAAATTTTCTGCCGAATATGAACGACTGAGATTACTGAAAACAATATTATATGTTTTATTTAGTTTTAGTATACCCTGTTATTTATTTTCAAGACCTGCGCCGCACGGTGAGAGCCCAATGGACTTACCATCACGACATTAACCAATGTGTTTAAAAGTTATCAACTGAGATTTTAAGAAGTGCTTCATTGTTACCTGCTAAATATTTTGGAATTAAAGTTCCACATAAGCTTAGCTACTTTGAACCTTCATCTTGTTTCTGAATTTAGGTGCATGACGCACGTCTTTCGTCCACTTTTATAGAATTCTTAACACCCGAGTATATAAAGCCCAGTAACTATTAACCGGCTAGCTTGTATATCTGTGCAATGGGACCTGCTGATCTGAAGTTCTTTGTACAGGGTGATTCGCATAAGGTGTGATAAAAAGCTGGAGCGTGTAATATAGATTGACAAGAAAAAAAACGTTTATGAGGGGGGTCTATTCCCTCCCGTTTAGCCAGGAAGGGCAATTTTCCAAAAAAAATTACTTAAAACATAAAAAAAAGCAAATTAAAAAACAACGGTTCCACTCACAATGCCATGCTATGCCTTTTTGAAAAACCAGAAATTTCTTCATTTATTTTCTTTTTAAATAATGTTGTTTTTGTGAATAGTTTTTGAAAAATTTATTTTTAAACTCAAAATTTTGAAGAAAAAAGAACTCAAAAAAGTTGTTCAAACTAATTTTAATAAAACGAATCACCCTGTATACACCCATTGAAATGCGATGTAAAAAATTCCCCTATACCTAATATTTTACAAAAAAAAAAATAAATCAAATTTAACGCTTTGCCGAATCTCACTTTCGCCTGATTACCCGCTTCGACAACTTTATGGCTCTCTCATTTTCGAACTTGCGATTTTTCCTGATGTCCATCAGTAGGTATTTGCCATTGAACTCGCCCCCAATATTATATATATATATTCTCTTGGCGCAAATTAAATGCGGCTGAATGTTAAAAACAAAAAAAAAAACAACATAAAGAATAATAAGAAAGCCTGTAGTACATGGTGATGCCGTTATAATATCAACCTTATTTACCCAACTCGCAGCTCTATTTACTGCGAACGGCCGGAGTCAAGTCTTTTTGTGTATAGGTTGGTATATAATTGTGAATGTTGCTTTACTTGTGTGTTGCGTGATAAATGCGTTTCGTTTCGTCCTTAAGTTTGAAATAACAAAACAAAAAAAATCCTCTTTGCTTTTTATGTTCCTTTGCGCCCCAAAGGCCTCTTTGGTCAATGCGCTCGAAATCACCGCCAAGGGACTTCCATCCAACTTCCATAACCAATATTCCAGAAGGGATATTCTGCGAACACTGTATTTGTGTGCGGTATGCCGTATGGCCCGTTGTTGATGGTCAGAATCAGGACACCACCGAAGAAGAACACAATCGAAAAGGTCTGTCCAAGTAGCCATATAGTTCATGACTCGCCCCCTCTTGCATTTGATGATGGTAATGATGATCGGGATCCCATGGTGGATGAAGAAGTTTCGCAATCTTGGTTTAGTGTCGAAATGACCTTTGGGTATTTGTCATTCGCACATATGACAGCAGTCACATGGATTTGGGTTTTCATTTATTTTTCTATATCTACTATAAAGGAGAATATTGAAAATATCCTTTTTTTTGGGATAAATGTAGGTATAAATACAAACGAGGGTGGCCGAAGCGAAATCATGAATTAACTCAATCAGAAAAATCGCCATTGAAAAAGGAAATATTTGTCTTCTGTGAATGGGCCTTCTCTATATTTTTTATTTTTTTTTTTTCTTGGAGAAAGATCTTATCATCTGGCATTTGTCACTCCCTTTTATGGATGTAAGGACACAATATTTCCTTTGGAGCTACATATTTAACTGTATATTAGGAAGACATTTTGTGAGCGGGAGCGGAGGGTGTAGATATTAGTCAGCCTTTTTCCTTTTAATTGATTTACTGTATTCTTTTCACTCGGACTTTTATAGACGTCGCCGTGCGTCGTCGCGTCATTCATACGTATAGTCTTGGTCGTCATCAGTGAATAAATCACGTTTTGGTGAGTCAGGATATCGTCACAAACGTCCATATGTCCGTCTTTGTGGATTGTATTTGTTATACTGGGAGCAAAGTCACGAGTCTTCGTCGGTCTTGGGAGGAAATCTGCAAACTTTGCAAATAATTTATATGTTTAATGAGCATGTCCTGTGTGCATATGTCTTGCCTATGCCGTCATAAATGGACATCGACTTATGGTCGGACATTCATCTTCTCCGTATAGTTATTGGTTTATAGGTAGGTATGTATATCCGTTTCTACGTCCCGACGTACTACATGGAGAGATGGAGACTCATTAGCATTTAGTGTTTACTTCAGTTCGCTTAGGCTGTGTTTGATGATGTTAACCAAGCATAACTTACCGCCATGATATACCTACGAAATGACGAACGGTCTCCAAACGACAGACGCTAATTGACTGGCAGCCAGAGTAACTTTTGACCGATTGCGGTTCGAGGATATATGTATGTTCTTAAAGGATAATTACGTTCGATTTCCTTGCAAATTCTCTACGATATATGCGAAGTTTGCTCAGTTAAACCTTTGCTTAGGCAAGCTGAATTATTTGATGATGACGACAATGAGGTCAGAAGGGTTGGTTAATGTGTGTGCTAATGAAAGGCGTAGATGTTTGGTCATTTGACTCATTAGTGGTGTTAAACGTGGATTATAAAGACAAACATACTGCTGCCTATAGGTAGGTTCTATGTGTTAAGTGAAATAAAGTGATAGATTTGTTTCCTTTAATTTGGTGCTAATGAAATGTGAACAGTTCTTTGGTTACGTACTACCTATAGATTTCAATATTATTATTATCGCTGTATTCATTTATGTCATTTAAGATTTTCTTGTTGCTGACAGTTGAATAATTTAGGTTTGGTGGTGATTTTTACATAACTCTCAGCTCAATCCAATGTTTTTATTGAATCAACATTATAACGTAGGTATTAGTTGAATTTAGCTTGGTAAATTCTTTAATGTAAAAGGTTCCTTCCCTTATATGGACATAGGTCCATCATATTTCAAAGAATAACACATTTCTTCTACTTAATCCAGTGAGCTTTATTTCTTCTACAAATTGGCATTAAGTCCCTCCATATAAATTCCTTAGAGTTAGAGTAACAGTTGTTTTTGGATTGGAATTGAGTTGATTCTTATTTTCGGCACAATGCAATTAGTCCTGAGGAAATATCTGATTCCCGGTAGTTGTTATTTTCGAAATAAAAGGAAACAGCACTCACGGGATATACATATTTCCTTTTGAATTGGCAAAGGATTAAATTCCAATGTTTGTATTGACATTGGGAATTACAATCCACATCTAAACTGTTTCTTAGGTATATTATATTGTTGAAGCAGGCCTGCAGGACTTAAGGCATAGTAAAGGGTTTTCCAATAAGAGGTGTTATTTTGATATTCAAAGAAAAATGGCATTTTTTGAGATAAATGATCGGATGTTTATTTCATTATAAAGAGGAAGTTATGCCGTTAATAATGAAACACAACATCAGTCAAATGTCCGCCACGACCACGCTTACAGGACCATATCCTTTTCATGAAATTTTCCATAACCAAATCGCAAAGTGGCTGCCCTATGTCCTCGATAGCCTCACGAATTCCATCTTTAAGGTCTTGAATCGACGCTGGGCTGTTGGCGTAGACCTTATCTTTCACGTGGCCCCAAAGGAAGAAGTCGCAAGGTGTTAAATCACAAGATCTCGGTGGCCAATTGCGATCACCTCTTCGAGAGATAACACGGTCCGGAAACTTTTCCCGTAAAAGATCGATGGTTTTCATTGCTTGTGTGGCACGTAGCGCCGTCTTGTTGAAAGTAAACGTTGTCCAGATCAATACCATCCAATTCCGATCATAAAAAATCATTAATCATCTCTCGATAGCGCAATCCATTGGCCGTAACTGTTGCTCCAGCCTCATTTTCCAAAAAGTAAGGTCCAATGACCCTGCCGGACCATAAACCGCACCAAACAGTCACGCGTTGAGGATGGAGAGGCTTTTCAACAATAACTCCTGGTTTTCCGAGCCCCAGATGCGACAGTTTTGCTTGTTGACGTAGCCTCAGAGGTGGAAATGGGCCTCATCAGTCAAGATGATTTTTCGATGAAATTCCGGATCATTTTCATGCATTTCAAGGATCCAATCAGCAAAGACACGACGTTGTTGATGATCAGCCGGCTTGAGTTCTTGTGTTAACTGAACTTTATAAGCCTTAAGACCCAAGTCTTTATGCAAAATACGGTGTAATGACGTTTGTGGAATGCCTAATTCCAAAGAACGACGAGGAATGGACAAACCTGGGTTTTCTTCAACACTTTGGGCTACAACAGCAATATTCTCAGTTGTTCTTGAGCGACGTGCACGGGTTTTATTCTCACATCACTAACTTGTCCCAACAGCTCGAATTTGTCCACCAATTTCTGTATTGCGGTCCGACAAGGTGCTCCACGACGACCCAAAAATGTTTTAGTTTTACAAACCGTCTCTGCCAAATTTTCACCATTTTTATAGTGAATTTTAATAATTTCAATGCGTTGTTGAAGCGTGTATCGTTCCATTTTTATTAATGGCGTAGTTTCTACTTGTCAAATGTCAAAAAATGACAGCTTCAAAAGTGACAGCTACCGAAATAGCGGGCTATTCAAAATAACAACTCTTATTGGAAAACCCTTTATTAAAAGAAATTTTTAAGAAGCTAATAATTATTATCTAAATATACAATATTTTAAAAGACCCGAAAGCCTTTGCTGCTCTTGCTCTTATAATTAATATTAGTAACAATTTTACATTGTTTATTGATATTTTAATAAATAAATAAAAATAAATAAACAGCAACCAACAGATGGTCCACCATTTACTTCCTATTATGATCCTTATCTCAACCAATTTCCATTAAAGCATGCCTATCAGCCAATTTAAAGAAGAACACAAATGCATAGTCACCTTTTATTGTAACTCGTTCTTTCAAAGCCAACGTCATATTTTTGGCAAAACAAAGCTTTTATAGAAAAAGCTCAAACAGTTTTAATTTTTTATTTTTATATTATACCTACCTTTGTCGTTAGCGTTAGCTCTATACCTTTCATCAAAGAACAAGCCCGCATTATATAATATAATTAGCTTTCCTTTTTGCTTATAAATGGCTTTGAAATGTCAAATTGTGTTAAAGGTTACAAGTTGAAGCCAATCAACGAACCTTTGTGTACCTATCTTATACCTTTACTTAAGAAAATAACGATTATATAATTTATAAGGAAAATAACTTAAAGGGTACTCGTACTCGTATAATCGTATACCTACTCGTCTTCGTCTGCCTTTCCATGATAAAGGCGGAGAAAATATATAAATTCATTATTTAAAAAGCACTTCCAGCTCCTAAAGTTATATAGAGGTGCTCCCTCTCTGTCTAAAATGTGTGTAGGTACCTATACCCATTGTTAGTCACCCAAGAAACAATTTCAATTTCAAAACTCGGACCTTTTTGGGAATATCTATAACTACATAAATAGTATTTAAGTTTTATCTGTATAAAAATACATACACATACATAGGTACACATACACTACACTCTGAAAAACAAAGAAGACGCTGCCATGATTTTTTTCTTCCTTAATTTAAGCTCAACACACAAAAGACAAAGGAAAGAGATTAATGTTCAAACAAAGGAAAGTAGATGAAGGAGTTACCCTTATAATCCATTTCAAGTCCTCCCCTCCATCACCATCTCGCCTTCTTATTCCAATCTCACATCGCATCGGGATAAATTTCCATATTTCTAGGTCACGTCTGTTTATCTGTCTGACGACTGACTGTCTACTGGAGCTTTTTGCTTCCCTTTTATAGTCTTTTCGGTGTATCCTCAAACCGGGGAGTTCGTTGTGCCCAGGAGCAGGACTCCGACTCAGATCCAGGATGTAGTACGAGATATTCTTCGATTTTCTTTATTTCTTTTATTTTATTTTTTTTTTGTTTTCTCATATTTTCTTGTTTTTTGGTCTCCCTGGGATTGTGTATCCTTTTGTGGGAGAAGAAAAAACAGAAGTTCTTGGACCTGTGCCAAAACCAAAAGAGTATAAAAAGGGGTGAATGTTCTTCCTTGTTTCAAATTCATTTTTGTTTGTTTGTTTGTTTTTTTTTTTATTACTAACTTCAAGTTAAAATTTATTTCCAAAACTGAAATGTAACAGAATTTTCACCACCAAAACATTGAAGTGCGGGAAGGGGGAAAGAAGGGCTACCCTTATTTTTGGTAGGAATTCAAAAATTTTATGCTGAACTTGCGGGATTTTAATATCAAAGCCAGAAAGAAGTTGGAATGGTGGGTGAATTGGTGACAGGGCTCGAATTAAGGAAAAGGAAACTTTGCTAATATGATTTAAAATGGAGATGACAGCTCCGAGATAAAGTTGTTCATTATATGGGCTGATTTTGTGTGCATATCTATACCTACATATATATACGCAAAGATTACGGGGGTTGTGAATTGTGATGCGATAATGTTGATCTCTGTTGCCAACTGATTGGGAATTGTTTTGATCGCCGCGCCACACCGCACCGGTCGGTCGCGAGTGCCAGCGAGATGTGTTGGAGAAGGAGATATACCTACAATCTTCTAGGATAATTTTCTTGTCGTTGTGCCAGAAAGAAAACCTCACAGAGCGCACAACCACGCAAGCACGACTACTGCTGCCAATGCCAACATTAAACTTCAACCCGCTTTACAGTTTGCAGTGATAAAGTTTTAAAGGATACTCCTTGTTTTTGTTGCTTTTGTTTTTTTGTTTTATAATGATGGCGCTGGGGAAAGAAAAGAGAAGGGTGTGCCAGAGAGCCACACTATAGTAGAATTAGACTAACCTATTCTTTTATAGAGGGTCCTATATAGTTATGATGTTTATCAACCCGTATTTATTTTATGATTACTGTTATGCGTTTTTAAGTTGTGTTTTGTCATGGGAAATCAAGCAGGGAATAACAAAAATATCCAAATAAAGATAGCATACTCTATACCTACCATCCAAAACTCTTATCCTTTTTTTGGGTTCCTTTTTGGACGCACAAAAAAAAATATACGTATTCGAATTTACAAATCCCTGACTATTTATGGTTGTTTTGTTGTCTGTGATGGGGGTTTTTGTTTATCTTGGTGCGGCAATCTAGTTTTTGTCGCTTTGTTTTAAAGAGTAGGCTTAGGTACCCATCCACAAAAAGATTTTATTTGATATGATAAGTAGTGAACGATTTTTAAAGCCTGTTAATGAAGGTTGAAGAATAGGGTCTTGGTCTTGGTTTTATAGTTTTTAATTTTATTTTGAAAAAAGTAATATGGTTTGAAATTTGATTTATTTAACAAAAAAAAAAAAACTTCTTTAAAGATAAATTAAGAGTGTTATTTACGATAAACATTGATAAAATATTAGTTTTTAGTGAAAATTAGTCTCACATAGGGGAGGAGGGGGCGGTTGTGGACAAATTTTACAAATCTTTAATTTTTGTCTACGGTTTTAATAAAACATTAACACTCTCTTTATCATCTGATAAGCTAAGGCTTCCTCTCAATTGTCAGTTAACATGAAGTCAATATGACTTCAAGTTATAAAGTTTTCCATAGTTCCATCAACAAGCCCTTTTTGTCCATATGTCGCCCACTAAGGGATGGATTAGGACGTGAGCTTAAATTAAAGGGGTGGAAGTGGACAGTTAAAAAAACAACCGATAAATAATTAAAAATGTACTCAAAGTATTTTTAAAACCTTTTTTAATATTCTGAAATAAAGAAATGTTTATTTTAATTCACAAACGTATAAGAACATTTAATAAAAGATTTTTGCTATCCCATATTATAGTTTTTGAAACCAACGGGAAACTTGAAAAATGATTGGGAACGTGAGGTATCGGGCATGTTCGAAGCATTTGGTAGTTTGGTTGCTATTTGGTTTCTGTCAATGTAACTTTCATCTGAATTCTCCGGAAAAACGAAACTATTTTGCCCCGAGGGACATTTTTTCATGAATCTGACTAAAAACTCACCCAGATTCGACCATTTTCTTAATGACAACTCCAACAAAGAACTTGGGAATCTTTTTGCCATAAAGTCTGACAAGGACATAATCACCTTCTTCGATGAGTTCTGGTGGACTGATTTCCAATGGGTCAATTTCTTCCATTGAGATGTCCCGATCTTCGTCCGAGTCCATATAAATTACTTCCTGTTCGTCATCTTCGGATGATGATGGCTCAACAAATATTTTTACTTTTTTTACGGTTTTGTTTTTTTTTGTACTTTTTCCTTAAGCAGCTGCTTTCTTTCCTTCTCCGCTCTTTCTTCTAATATTCGGTCCTTTTCTGGAGTGCTGGTCAAAATTGAAGAACACTTCTTCTTTCGTCCCCTTCTTTTAGGACCCCTTTTCAATGCTTTTGGGTACGGCCGGACTTGTTCTGGTGTAATTGGCGGACAATTTGTATCTACCGATTCAGGCTTCTTGTTGTCATTTGTAGGTGGTACTTCGTCCGCAACATTGGTGTCGTTTTCGATCTGATTTTCTTTTGTAGGTGGTACATCATCGGATATATGGGTGTCATTTTCCATCGGGATGTCAGTGACAGACGCTGGTAAAAATTCGTCGTCTCGGAAAACGCGTTCGTTTAGTGGTAAGCATCCAGATTTCTTGAATCCCGATAAAATATTTTTGCGAGAAAAGGCTTCTTGGAATGGTTCGCAAGAAAGTCCAGCGATATCAGAAATGGAAATAACTTTCCCCGGATGTTTAGTTGACCAAGTGTTAAACGTGGCTCTTAAACGTGATTTGAAGGGCCCGAAAACTGCAATGTCTAAAGGCTGTAAACCTATGGGTGGTATGAGGTGGGAAAGTCAGCAAAACGAGTCCATTTTGACGACAGTACATCACAAATTCCATTGAGCAGTGAGTTTCGTGGTTATCGAGAAGAACAAGCACCGGCTTTTCCTTAGAAGCATGAGTGTTGAGCTTTTTATATTATTTTCGTTGAAGCTCATATTTCTGGCGATGGAGGTATTTTCTGGCTTACGCAAGGAAAGTGTTGGATGCCGCTTCATGAATGCCTGCATCCAATCAACACTAGCAATCTTACGGTCTTGCCAAGGCGTTGGAGTTCGCCTTTTCAGTTGCGTTGCGTACTCAAAAGAAAGTTGACGAATTTGATGGAAGCTCAGACCGTACTGTAGCCTTGAGCAATGAAGAATGTATTCTTCTAACAACGCTTCCTCTTTGTTCGAAAATACTTGATTATTAGTGTATTTTGAAAAAAATTCATAAGATACTGGTTCAATTTCTGTAGACAGAGGATCAGACTTCTGGATGCGCTTATGCAACATAGACTTGCTAAGTCCATGCCGCTCTGCAACTTGACGTATAGATCCATTGCCGTTTTTTACGTCGGCTATGGCTAGAGCAAGAGTATTTTCACAAATGACAGCCCTGTTTGTGGTTCTCTTTCGATTTCTTACCATTATTAGTCTGAAACAAATAAGTTGTGCTCTTATTTTTAGATATTTGAATCGAAATATATGAGTGGGGTGGATGTCGACACTGTCTCAATCGACCCCATATAGTACCAACCACCCCACAAGCTCATTTTGTAAACCAATTACTTTATTTCTCATAACACCTTTTAGTTAACAAAACAATGATCACCAATGTATTCAACACACTTTGATAATATAAAAAACACTTACCTGTATTTATTCTAGCTTGTGTTAAAAAAACAATCTGCTTATTTCTGAGAGTAAATTTACTTTAAGAGCGAAAATCACGTATGCAACAATCTAACAATATTTTGAACAGACTGACAGGTTTGAACATTTTAAGGTTCATGCACATGTGAAAAAGGCAATGGATGGCATCATTCCCATATCAAAATGTTCAACCAGTGCATTGGAAATGTCCATGTCCACATGTCGATGTCCACATCCGCCCCTGTCCACATTCGCCCCTTCCTCCCCTAAGGGTTTTTGTTTGATATAGCAGTTCACTGCATTTCTCACAGAAATGATGATAGTCTCATGATATAGTGCATATACTAATACATAGTTCTTGATGCACTTTTTTAATGAATTAAAAGACTAATTCCTGGATCTGACCCAACGATTTCCTTGAGCTAAATGTTAGTAAATGTCAAAACATTACTTACTCCCGATAACGCCCTACTCTTCCTCAACGTTGTTACGACATAAATAATTAATAAGTTTTTGTTGTTACTTCCATTCGCGACTTAGAGGTTCTTTGCGATAATCAGCTGAATTTCCGATTTCAATTTCATTATGATTCTATTATTAACAGAGCTAGTTCAACCTTGGGATTCATCAAACGCTGGTCCAAAGAATTTTCAGATCCCTTCGTCATAAAATCCCTATATATATAACTTTTGTTAGGCCTCTGTTTGAGTACGCGTCTCAGGTCTGATCACCTTATATCATCATATTTGTTAGATTCGCTTTGCGGGGACTTGGATGAGACAACCCACTCATTCTGCCCCTTTACGAGAACCGTCTTAAACTGATTAATTTGCAAAACCTCTTCCTACTCTTTCTGCATCAGTTATTAACTGGAGGTATTGACTGTATTGACTTACTCAACAAAGTTAAGTTGAATATAAATTATCGTTGTCTGAGATCAATACCACTGTTTTGTATACCATTTCACCGAACCGAGCATGGCCAAATGAACAAGTGACAAGAATGCTTAGAAAATGCTTCTGAAGTACCAGGGCCTAGTGCCGTACACCTCTAAACCATTCTTATACGTCTTTTGTTATTTAGAAGAAATGGATTGGATTTACAATTTTTTGTCCAATTTGAATATGCCTAAGATGATTGGTGCTTTTTCATGAAAAGAGATACTTTTGGAGACTTTATCACTTCACCACCGGCGCGCGGTTCCCTTGAAAGAAACATTTTTATTAAGTGGCTATAAGCTTAAATTTTATCCCAGACGTATAATAGTCCAATGCGTAAAATAATCCAATGCACTTACATTTTGCAAAAGGGGTAATAGTTCTTATAAAATTAGTTTTAGATAAAGAATGCAAATCCCATAATTTTTAATCCGATAATTTCCCACAACGATCAATATGCGAATCCAGAAAAATAAGATTTCTGAATTTTCTCTCCGTCCAAAACTGAGAAAAAAAATCTAAAATTGTTTGCCTCATCATTTCGAAAGCAAAACTGATTAATTTTACCGAGGAATCCTGTATAAAAGCTAATTTTGCTCATTACCAATCACACTTCTGATTATTTGTAAAAGATCTCTTTTTTTTACTTGACTCTTTCGTCTTTCGGAAAGTTTTCATATATAA
Organism: Leucozona laternaria; assembly: GCA_932273885.2. NCBI lineage: Eukaryota > Metazoa > Arthropoda > Insecta > Diptera > Syrphidae > Leucozona > Leucozona laternaria. Next base: position 189,589,530 of record OW026366.1, on the reverse strand, counting down.
GAACTCCTCAATCTCTGAAATATTTGAACATAAATTACAGAAATTATTATTTTAATTCCTTGCAATGGAAACAATTTGCAATACAATGCAGTCATAGCCTCCAGGGGTAAATACCTCTTTATAACTCTGCTCAGTAAAAAAATAAGGGTTCATAGTCGTTCTATTTTAAATAACCAAGGAATAGAAGTTCATTTGGTGAAACAAAAACGTAATTTTGATTTTTGAATTAGGTTCAATTTTTATTGAATTTTACATAATTTTTAAACTTTAAAAGAAGTTAATTTCTGTTACTTCAGTTTTGAATTGGATTATCTCACTCCTATTTCACATCTAACTTTTTTATTATCTTGGCATAATACCTTATCGGAAAATTTAAGTTACTCAGCAGTTTATTTGATTGAAATAAAAAATTAAGAACAAGATTAATACCCGAGGCTGATTCACTTATTGACTGATTCAAAAGGGTTCCGACAAAGGCCAAAATGCTAAACTTAGGCCTATACATAATTTTCACTTGCTTAATCCATCAGATTATATATTAAATCCGGATTTAAACTAATATCAATCGATAATATACAATTTTAAGAGTAGCCCTAATAAATTTTGAAAACCCATGAAGACAACACATTTCATCAGTTACTCAAACTTACTTTTTTATATGCAACCCAGTAAAATAAGACTTTGACTTTAAAATATTTTGTCAAAGCCGAATTTTTGGTGGAGAACTTTGTTTTACGATATAAAGCACATTTTAAAAAGTAACTTAAGTTTGAACCGATACTTTGAATTTTGTGGGGTGAGAGGGTTTAATAAATACGTACAGTAAATGACGCTTATAAGAAACTCCAAAATGCCCCAATTTTCGTTTACCAAGAATTAATGAATTTTTCTTCATTCCTCGTCATGCAACAAATTATGGTCGTAATGAACCAATCACAAATGCTTGTGTTAATTTTAACCATTATGCAAATGTAATCGATCTTGATCTAAACAGAATTATTTTTAAATATATTATTCTTAATGCCATTAATTGAAAATATCTGTTTCGTATATAAAATACTCGTAGTATTATTTAGGTATACTTACTTATTTATTTTTTTTTTGTACATATTATTCTTAGGGCCAATTTTTCAATAGCCAGTTAAGCCATCAGTTAGTCCTTATTCTTCAGATAGACCAAAAATCAGTTTTTCAATTATCAGATAAAACTAATTCCTAGGAATAAATCTTTTACCAGTGGAATAAAGTTATCTGCTCATTTGAGAGCGGGATAAGGAGTAATTCTTAGGAATAAATAAATCAAATGTCAAAAAAAACTAATTCATATTGTTTTGAATATTATATGAAAATGGACTGCTTTGAAGCTATCGACGATGTTATTATAAAGAAGAAAATGTAAATGGTCTATTGGAATCATCATTCAAGAAAAAAAGGTCATTAGAAATAGATCAATTTTCGGAATGGAAATACATACGTGGATTTCCGAAAAAGATTTAGGTTACAAAATATGCACGACTTGATCGCAAGAACTTGCTCTTGTTGTTAACCACTTTGTGTGAAGATTCAACATGTATATATTTAACGAGAAAAAGAGTCAAAATTACCCACTAAAAATTTGATTTTTTGTTATTAAACCAACATTTTTCAAATTTTTTAAATGCAATATTATTTAAACCACGGAAAAGCACCAGATTGCAAAAACAAAATTGGTCTAACCATCAAAAAGATATATGTACCTACTTGAATAACCCAAAAATAAGACCATTTTCTTAAAAAACGTTGAATACCTAATTCTGTTATGTGAATTTTGGAGAAAAAAACGTGGTATGCAGTTTTCTTACAAAAATTCGAATTGCAACTCTGGCGAATCACATTAAAATGCGCTTTACCAAATTTGAAGCAAATCGGTATACCTATCCGTTTAGGCTCTAGCTCAAATTACAATGGGCGCACATACGAACAGACAGACGGAATGCATTACGAAACCCACATAACTATTATTTTTAATATTTCTTATATTTTTCCATTACAAATCTTTAAAAATGCACTTTTTCAAAAATATAATTCAAATACCAATGGTATTTGGTATAAAACAATAAAACAAACACGAAATACGAGTAAAAGTGACTTTTTGATTTGAATATTTTTTTTTGAATTTGACATCATCTGCTATTATTCTATAGAATAATTAACCGAGTGTTTATTTTTGATTGAAAAATTCAATGCTGCTATCTGATCGTTTAAGAGTCTAATAACTTTATTCCTCTGACAGTTAACTGACTCTTTAACTGATGATTGAAAAATCGGCTCTTAGTCTGATTAAGTTTCTTTGTAACATATAGACGTAAATAAATAAATACATTAAATAAATTATAAGCGTGTGTTTCTGATACCTAAAATGCAATTTTTTCTACATCCCTCTGGGGCTTAATCCCCAGAGCGGTTGGGCGGTATTGGGGAGATAAATCTCGCTTTAATTTTTTTTCCTGATAAATATTTTTAAAACACGACTTTCTGAAAAAATTCATCTCACTTATGCATACCTACATACATTTTTTATCAGCTTTAAATCCTTTTTTAATACTAACGTCCGGAAGTTGAAATAATTGTTAATTTTCTCAAAGCAATCAGGAGTGTTCTTTGGTCAGCTTCGGTACACATAACACACAACATTTTAGAATTGCATCCTTTCTCGAGCAAAGTTAGTGATTGATGTAAAGTTTAGCCTTTTTCTCATTTTCATTATTAAAAGAAGGAAAGGATATTAACCTTCGGCTTAATGCTCTTTCATTCTAAAACTACACCACCATCATCATCAACATCATAAGGGTATACCTATATGAAAGCTACAAAGCTCTTCTTCTATGGTCAACCAAGTTGAGAAAACATACCTCTCATCCCCATGAATCTCAATACAAAATCAATGACCGATAGGAGAATGTTTTATTAACATCAGCAAAAAGCAGCTCGGCATACGGAACCCTTCTGTTCCGGTCTTGATTTTTATTCTCATTTTTTTCTTCCGGGTCTTCTCTGTCAATCATAATAAAAAAAAAAAAAAAACGGTGAAGGAAAAACAAAACATAAAAGACGGACAACCCGCCTCCGTTGATGAAGAACATTGCTAACCCTTTACTTTGGTCCTGTACGGGCTGTCCTGATGATGATGATGCTGTGTTTCCTTCCACAATTTGTTTTCTTTTTATTTTTTTTTCTGTTTTTTGCAGAAGGTTGAATAAATACAAAGACGACCTTCAACGAGGTCAGTGGCGAAGTGTTCTCGTTTCCGCTGCACATTTCAACTTTTCAGGGATTCAGATTGTGCCGGTTGCTCGTTTTGAATTGTGTTGCAGAATGCAAAATGCAAACTGCAAAAAAAGGGAAAATGGGATGTGGAAAATGTGTTGAAATATTGCGGTACCCACCGCATTTGTGGATATATGCATTTGTATATTGCCTATATACTGCAACCATCAGTCCAAATGAGAGCATGGGTGCAATGAATTCATCTCGTTTTCTGGAATGCCTTTTTTACATCTTGTTTTTTGTTGTTCTTTTTTCTGAGCCATTAAGGAAAAACTTCGGAGGAGTTGTGTAATTTGCCCAGCTTGAATTTGTATATGTTCATGTTTACAGATTTTTTTTGTTGTTGTTTGCTTGTGTATAGGGTGAAAGTTACGAATAGGTATATGGGCTCTGATGTATAATTGCATTTCTTTAAAGCTCCAGCTAATTACTTTTTTCAAGTAGGTGCCTTGTTTTGGTATAATAACCTAAAATTGAAGCAGAAAATGCAACCAAAAAAGCTCGGCTTTTTTTTTGTTGTTTGTAAAAAAAAACTTTTTGAACGATGATAAATGCAGATAAAAGCGAAACTGTTAAGGGCTTAGAGAAACAAAAAAATCAATTCTCTAGCTATTTAAAGATGGCGTAATTTTTTTTTTAGCAAATATGCATTGGTACATGGAGTTTACTGTATACTGCTACTAGTAGATATTCAAAAATACCTAGGTATTTAAATTGACTTATTTATTTATTTTTTAAATGAATTAGATTCAACTTATAAGAATGCGATTTTCTTATCATTTAAAACAAACAATAAATTAAATATTGAGTAAATGTTGTATGTAATGTACCTTTAGTAATGTAAATGATACAAAATTTTGTTTTTAATCTTACATTTATCCGAGAAGAAACAGTTCGGTTTCTATAAGTGTCTTCGAAGGGTTCAAAAGCATCATACTTCATACCCTGTCTGTCTGCCTGGGCGAAACGTATTGAGAATAATTTAATTGAATTTATTCAAATTAGTTTTCTTTCTTCTTCATTCTAAAGGGATTTGCAACTGGCACGGGTAGATTTTGGCGGTCTGTGGCAGCCATGTTATTTTGGTGACATCTGTCAAATCTGTTGTTTATTATTCAGTAACTGATGCCAAATCAGCATGGCAAGTTACACGATTAAACAGCACGTCCAAATGATAATACTTTATTATCAAAATCTCTTGTGGCAACGATGCGTGCGTTGCGCCCATTTTACGGTTCACTATTCAACGTTTGGTGGCCAAAATTGGGTCGACCCCAGTGAAAAATCAACCAACACCCGTACGTTAAAGATACGCTAGATCTACCGAAAACATCGCCGATGTTCGTGAGAGTCCGGACTTCTTCCAAAACGACGATGGCATTGCCATCACCATCAACGGAGAATGCTATACCAATCGATGATAAACAATTTATTTTAGCACAAATTGGATGACATGCATCTGAGTGACATGTGGTTCAAACAGAACGGTGCTACGTGCCACACAGCAATCGCCACAATGGACATTCTGAGGATAGGGCTAAATTTCGCGGAGCTGACTTGAATTGGCCACCAAGATCCTGCGATTAGTGAGGTTTCCTGAATTCTAGGTCTAGGCGAATAAACCATAATTGACCGATGCCCTTAAGGTCATCAACACAGGCCATCGCTCAAATTCAGCCGGATCCATGCGGAAGAGTCATTGAAAATTGGTCTACTCGGATCCATGCTCTACCGTAGGATGCCGAGGCGGGCATTTGAACGATGTAATATTCCATACATAAGGGCCTTTCAAATAAAAAAAAGAATCTTGTCAATACCTCACACACAGTTTATTTATTCCATTTCAACATCTACCCGCCTATGTCAAAATAAAGGGTTTCCTACGGGAATTTTTCATCTTTAAATTGCGATTATCGACATACTAGCGGGTTGAGGTAAGCTGGAGGGATACATTCAAAGCGCAGGATTTGCGGAATTATCAGTCGCCATGAGTCACTGGTCGGGAGAGCACCGCGCGTTTGCGGTTAATTTTCAAGCTTATCTCAGCTACAGACATTTCTTACACAGCCAGTACCTGCTCGCACCTGTTTCCTCTTAACGGTGTTGAGCTTATTGCTGATGAGCTATAAAAAGAACATAAATATAGGAGCTCTTGAAATGGCCGATTATAAAATTCGTGTAAATATGTATCAGAAACGCGCGAAATGAAGTTTCTGCAGAGTCAACAAAATTGGAGACGCAGAAACGGTATCGAAAATGTTGAAGACAAGGTTAAGCCGAGCCCAGGAAAATTAGACAAACAAATTCCAGTTCCAGTTTTCCAGACAAAATAGTTTTGACTGATGAAGAGTTGAAGAATATAATTTATTCTTTAATTGCCAAGTAAATTTTCTAATCGACACTTCATCTGGCCATTAAAATACTTTGAACTTTAATTTATTAGTTAGTCTATTCCGATGTTGTGAAACGTATAAGTGAGGTTGATAGCTAATTCACTAATAAGTTCCAAGTTGTTATTTAGAACTTAAATCAAACATTGTGAAACAAGACCATAAGTCCCGTTTTTCAGTGAGAGATTAAAGTTAAACCCGAGTAAACTCATCAAATTTGGTGCTTTAACTCAGGATTATTTGAACAGATGCTTTGTCAACCGCGAGTTTTTTAAGTAGTTTCGCATGAATTCTCCACCAAAAAATTGCTTCGTCAGTTAACTGGGTTAATTTACTTCTTGAGTAAGCTAACTATGGCTAAACTTAACACTATAAAACTGGGTCTTAATGTAATAAATATACGATTAATAAATAAATATGCAAGTTAAAATAAAGGGTCCGCCATCTAACGTTTTTCTCAACTAGTGCTTATTTCGTGAATGGTAACACTTAGCTCATGTCTGATTTGACAGATAATTAGTTTTATCCTTCCGCTGAACGAATATGGTTGTGTATACGCTTCGCTAAGTGGGCCTGCGATCGACTTAGAGAAGATGCCGATTTTGCCATAAAAACCACCTTTTCAGATGAAGCTCATTTTGATCTTGGAGGGTAGTAAACAAGCAAAATTGTCGCATTTGGGGCACAGAAAACCCGCACGCATTTATTGAAAAGCCGATACACCCAAAACGAGTCACTGTTTGGTGCGGATTTTGGTCCAGAGGCATAATTGGGGCATTTTTTCGTTATCGGGCCATGTTGAACGAATTTTTGTTCACAAAACTTGAAGAGGAGGATATTGGCAACACTTGGTTTCAACAGGACGGCGCTACGTGCCACACAGCCGAAGCTACACTCGATGTTTTGCGCCATTTTCAAACAAAAAAAAAGTTATTTGGCGGACCCTTTATAAAGGAATTAAAAAAAATAGTTTGAACTTTATAAAAAAAGTTAAAATATACCTACTATCGTCATCTTCGTTTAGGCTGTCGGTTTGATACATCTTCTCACTTTTGAAAGTTTTCAGCATTTCTTCTGTTGGTGTAAAATTGTGTGGAATATCTAACTCGTAGAATACTGTCAGCTGTCTCAATACCCATACGATTTCTCAACTTTTAAGCTCTGAATCAATTCCCCCATATTTCGCCCGAAATATCTCGTCCCCAAATTACCCACCAACGAAAAAAAAGCCGCTTAATCTAACTGGAAACGCCTTAACTGGCAACCCTGTGTAGAGCTTCTTAAGCATCATTATATCAACCCTTAATTTGAAACGCTGACTGCTTTTGAATTTGTAGGGTGAATAGGGCAAAATTATTTTTTTTTTAAATATCTCAGGAAGTATCGACTTTGTTGGATAAATGTCAAGAAAAAATTGTAACTTAAAATATTATAAAACTTTTTTTTCCTAAGAGCAATAGACATAAATTATTTACAAAAACACATTTGTATTCAATATTTAATATTCTTCAATACATACATAAATTCATGAAGGAATTACATTTTTAAGATCCCAGCAGATTTGATTGAATTATGAAAATTAATTTTACTGTAAGAGAACTGAAAATTGAAGTTCCCTATTAAATCAATAATAAAATTCTCTTTTGAATAGTTCGCGAGAGAACGAAAAGAATTTTATCGTTTACCGTACCTTATGGTTCTTAAGAAGACATCAGTTGTTGGGTTCGGTTTGATTTCTTTCATTTTATATGCTTTTGTGGTGGTGAATCCGAATCTGATGTTTGCAAACTAAAGTTTCTGACAAAACATGAACAAAATTCCAAAAAAACTTAACTTATGCTTATAATTTGAAAACTGAATACGCTTTAGCCCAAACGAACACTTTGTTGGAGAAAGTAACCTAAATAATAAAATTTGTTGGAATTTATGTAATGAAGTGACTTATTCCTGTTCCTGTTGATACTTTGCAGTGGACGCGACGTGGGGATGACTGAAAATTTTCAGCTGTAAGTCCTGAACAGTTCTTATTTGTGGTCAAACTGTCCTGTGACCAAAAAGTTTGCTTGTGAAGTCAATTAACAAAACATGAAACACTGATATTTTTTAGTAGGTACTGACTTCAGAGAGTCGTGTCTATGACATTTTTCAGTGGTGAGTTAAACCAGATCTACCTAACTCTAGAAGTTCACCTACAGTGAACTGATGAAGCAGTTTTTCGGTGAAGAATGCTTGCGGGACGACTAAGTAAACTTGGTGGATAGAAGATCAAAAGTATCTATGTTTAGTTAATCCTAAGTTAACTCACCAAATTTGATGAGTTAACTCGGGTTTAAATTTAATCTCGCACTGAAAAAAAAGTTAAAAATTTCAAGTCACGCCCGTTTTTCCTGTTTTTTTCATCTAATTTCTGCTAATTCATCAAGCTGTTAAAATTATTCGAGCTGTGAAGTAAAATGTAAAAGATTTGCGAACTGATGAGTCATTTAGCCTCATTTTAAATTCAGCTGATGAAAAATGTATACCTTTACTTTACCTATACTACGCTTAGTTCTGTTTTGTTTATTCAAGGATCATCAGGTTGATTTTTCGATCAATTGAAATATTTATCTTTTTTTCCATAGCTATACAAACTTTTGTGGGTTATCTTTCATCTACTATCTCTGTGTCCTATATATACTAATTTAAACTAAAAACTATCCAACACTCCAATCGAAATTTGAATCTTTTTTCCACTTAAAATTACACAAAATGTGTCGTCCTCGGCATCATAAAAACCAATTGAATGCGAAATTGACAATTTAAACAATTGAGAGAATTTCAATTCCCCATTTTCCATTTTCCATTCATCTATTACAACACAACCATAAAATTCAAATTAAATTGATCCTATATTTCCTCCATAAGGATTCAAACGAACCAACTTTATATCCTTTCTATGCCGCCCATTCTTTTACATAGATATATATTCAGTGCGCCACGCCGCACCAAATACCCGCCACAAAATTTAGCAAATTACTACAATTCTGCTAAAATGAACAAAGCACTGTTCCAAAAAAAAAAAACAGAAAAAAGTAAAAAAAAAAAAAAATGTACAAAATGTGTGAGGATAATGCATGGATGTGTGACACTTGTGCCGTCATGTGCGTAAGTCCATTCATGTAAAATTAATTTCCAAACACTGTACCACCACACATTGTGGTCACGTTGTCTGATAATAGCTTTTCGAAACTATGGAAGAAGAAAATTATAGCACAAGCCCCAGCACTAATCTCATTTCCGGGACATGTTCTCGTCGTCCTGTCTATGCGTCGACGGTCGTCCATTGGGACAGGACAATGCGATTATATATAAATATAAATGTAGGTATGTGTTGTGCATGTGGCATGTGGCATGTGTGGGTGTTGGTATTTGTGTTATTGAGAAAGGACTCAGCCAGGATGCTGGCATTTATTTGAATTGGAATTTATTATTGTCCAAAACGAAAATCAAATTGATTAACAATGGAGGACCCGCAGAAGTACAAAACACTTCTTGTTTCCATCAGCCAGGCTCTCTCTGACTATCTAGCTAGAGCATCATCATTGAGCAGATTCCTGTGCTGTCCTGTTCCGTCCTGACTCCTCTAAATAGAAGGATTTGGTTTTGTACTAATCATTCGACAAATTCTATGTCGTCAATTGAAAGGATATCAACAATATTGATTCAAATATATATATCCTATCCGCATGCTGGATTTGAATCAGGGTATAGAGATACAAACTCATGTTCGGAATACAGGATCCTTGCTGGTCCTGATATACAGATATAAAGGACCCCACAGCCCACAGCAATATTCGGATTTGTTTGGTCATCCAATGTGGGCAGAGCATGTAACACTCAAGGGGCATTGCAGTGTATTATGATTTTGTCACATAAACTATGCATTCAATTTGTTTTGGGTTCTTGCTCCTTTTCTGTCTCTAATGTTATAGAGAATTTCCTATATTCTGCTGGGTTTTGTTCTTTCTATATAAAGAAATTGAAAACACATACTTTGTCTTGCGTTCTGATGTATTTGAGTTAGGAAAATCCCTTTGCAATATCATGTTTTGAATGTTAATTTTGGATTTTCCAAAATGTTCGTCTGCAACTCCTTGTGCTTAATAATTGAGTAGGTATACATAGTAGGTATATGTATATGTATAGTATATGCAATGTTTATGTGGTGATATGAATATATCCTTTTGACTTTATTTGTGCAAAGTACTTAAGAGGTTTAAATAGACCAGGTCTATTAAGATGTTTTGTCTGAGGTGTTAATTTGTAGTGTAATACTTTGCAGGTAATTTAATGTTAAGGTGTCGTGTTTAATTCATATACGATTTAGATAAATAGATATGCTGTAAAACGGCAATCCTTCGAGATGTATTTAATCGAACTATTAATTAAAACTTAAACAAAAAAAAAAATCATATTTTTGAAAAAGATAATTTCCACATCTATAAATTTCCAATTTATAAAATTTAATTAATCCTCCAGGATAAAGGTAATGAAACAAAGGAATATGAATTTGAGATCTGCTCGTGCAGTGTCCACCACGTCAAGTCGATTTCTTAGTGAAAAACCTGGATAGACTTTAACCTGATCTAAAAGCTTTCCAGAAAATGTGATGAGATGGAGAGGGTGTACGGAGGGTGTACGGAGGGTGAAATCTTGTGATATCTACCTCAGCGAGTGCTGGAATAAGGAGAAGGGTGAATGGGTTTTTGTTTTTTGTAAGAAAAAGGATGGATTAGACAAAAAGTCTATGTGCTTTCGGAATGTAAACAAGCACCTTGTCACACACAATTCAGACCAAAGCCAAATTTAAAAAAAAAATGATGACTTAACCAAGGAATAACTGTACGATAATCTCGAGGGGACGAAGGATATGTGCCCCAAACACGACGAGCGAAGTGATGTCAAGATTATTCTTTGCGACTTCAACGCCAAAATAGGAAATAAGATAGTCAGAGGATAACGGATTGCGGCTTATAGAAAATGCTCACGGTTGCGAGAGGTGTCATTGTATAGCAAAGAATAGATTCGAACAAATCAATATATACCCAAGGTAACTTGGAGGTCGTCAGATAGTAGAGGTCAGATAGTTAATTTGTAAACTTAATTTATCATGTTACGATTGACACAAGTCATGCATCCCGTTTGCCTGGATGACCGAAAATTCCGAGATACTAACAGTCTATTAAGCTGAATTTGCTGCCAGCGGGAAAAATGACACACTAAGGCCCAGATTGCAGTGCAGGATCGTCCCAGTTTTGGAGTTAAAGCCAAGTTAAACCCTGAAGCATGTTTTTGAGTCAATTAATTTGATTCCACGTCAACTCAACAGGTTTGAAGTTCGAAAAATGATATTTGGTCTAAAGTGTATCGAATGAGTGCAGAGGAAAAGATTGAACGACGAGTTCTATGGGCTATATAATAAAGGGTTCTCCAATAAGAGGTGTTATTTTGAATAGCCCGCTATTTCGGTAGCTGTCACTTTTGAAGCTGTCATTTTTTGACATTTGACAAGTAGAAACTAGGCCATTAATAAAAATGGAACGATACACGCTTCAACAAAGCATTGAAATTATTAAAATTTACTATAAAAATGGTGAAAATTTGGCAGAGACGGTTCATAAAACTAAAACATTTTTGGGTCGTCGTGAAGCACCTTGTCGGACCGCAATACAGAAATTGGTGGACAAATTCGAGCTGTTGGGACAAGTTAGTGATGTGAAGAATAAAACCCGTGCATGTCGCTCAAGAACAACTGAGAATATTGCTGTTGTAGCCCAAAGTGTTGAAGAAAACCCAGGTTTGTCCATTCCTCGTCGTTCTTTGGAATTAGGCATTCCACAAACGTCATTACACCGTATTTTGCATAAAGACTTGGGTCTTAAGGCTTATAAAGTTCAGTTAACACAAGAACTCAAGCCGGCTGATCATCAACAACGTCGTGTCTTTGCTGATTGGGTCCTTGAAATGCATGAAAATGATCCCGAATTTCATCGAAAAATCATATTGACTGATGAGGCCCATTTCCACCTCGGAGGCTACGTCAACAAGCAAAACTGTCGCATCTGGGGCTCGAAAAACCCAAGACCCTCTCCATCCTCAGGTCATTGGACCTTACTTTTTGGAAAATGAGGCTGGAGCAACAGTTACGGTCAATGGATTGCGCTATCGAGAGATGATTAATGATTTTTTATGGCCGGAATTGGATGGTATTGATCTGGACAACGTTTACTTTCAACAAGACGGCGCTACGTGCCACACAAGCAATGAAACCATCGATCTTTTACGGGAAAAGTTTCCGGACCGTGTTATCTCTCGAAGAGGTGATCACAATTGGCCACCGAGATCTTGTGATTTAACACCTTGCGACTTCTTCCTTTGGGGCCACGTGAAAGATAAGGTCTACGCCAACAGCCCAGCGTCGATTCGAGACCTCAAAGATGGAATTCGTGAGGCTATCGAGGACATAGGGCAGCCACTTTGCGATTTGGTTATCGAAAATTTCATGAAAAGGATATGGTCCTGTAAGCTTGGTCGTGGCGGCCATTTGGCTGATGTTGTGTTCCATTATTAACGGCATACCTTCCTCTTTATAATGAAATAAACATCCGATCATTTATCTCAAAAAATGCTATCTTTCTTTGAATATCAAAATAACACCTCTTATTGGAAAACCCTTAATTTGAATTACATAAAATTCAACCTTGCCCCTAAGCGCTATAATAGACTTTAACACGTGATATGGAGTGTACCTATATCGACAGCAACGGGTTTTCGATACTACGTTACAGAGACAGACAACTAATATTTTAGTTAAAAAAATAATGAACATTGTCTAAATTATTGAAAATAATTAATTTATGAATAACATTTATAATAACAATCGTTGGAGAAGTTTTTGAAACAAATAGTTTTTGGTTTCTTCCACATTTTTTTCTTTTAGTTTGAGATGCCACTTTTTGATATTTAATAAAAGTCGTGTTTTGGTGAAAATTATAGGCAGCGCAGTAATGAAGTACGAATAAAACGATTATAATCAATTTTATATTTACTTTTCTTTTATAATTTTAATGTTGGTAGTCGTGCCAAATTTATTGACATTCGATGTTAAAATAAATTTCTTATCTTTCACAAACAATAATCACTGACAATCATAAAATTAACAAACATTAATAATTGATATTTTGGATAACGAAACAAAATAGGTAAGAACATAATTCTTTATGTATCTAACAATATACTTTTTAATTATATAGGTCGTATTACCACTTCTACACTCATCAATTGATGAAAATTTATATTTACATGAAACCACAATTCGTTTCATGTACCTTTTTGCATTTGGCTTACACGGGACATAGTTAATCCCCAGTGAACATCAATTCCATATGTGTCAACGCTCTTAACTCAAATTGAATTTAGACGAATTGATTCTTCTTTTCAAAACAAGGCTAGTAATTTCGAAACCAATCGTGGTTAATGTAGAACATCAAGTAATAAACTGTCAAAGTTGGCTAGGTTAGGTTAGGTTAGAAGGGGTGATTATACGGCAAGCCGTAACATCGCACTCGGATCTCATTGGATCCATTGTGGTCCCCAGGGTATGGTGAAGGTGAAAATAAGGATGGGTGAGGAAAGGAGTTAAAGGAGTTTAGGTGTGGGTATGAGAAGCCTCCCTGAACCAACCCGACTTTTGAGTAAATTTCAGGATGTTCCTTAGTGGCAAAAACGAGATGTCGCTCAGTTCATCAAAGAAGTAATCTCCGAGGGCCAATTTTCTGGTTCTTACTAAGCTGTGGCATTCACAAAGGAAGTGATAAGAGCCCTCCTCCGCCTCCTCATCCTGACACCCTCTGCACAATTCGGATGAGCTGATGCCCATTCTGCGCATGTGGGTTCCCATTGAGTTGTGACCCGTTAGGATTCCAACCAAAAGGGACAGTTGAGGTCTGCTTAGTTCAAGAAGGAAGTCTGTTTTTTTCCTTGAGATGTTCGGCCATAGATTCCTCGAGACCCGACAACTATCAAGTGCTGACCATCTATCGTTTGCGGCATCGAGGAAGCATTTGCGAATTCTGTTCTTTTCCTGTGCAAGTGGCATAGAAACGGAGGATACGGTTTGGCTTGGATCAAGGGAAGATCCAATTTTGGCCAGTTTATCCGCCATTTCATTTCCATATATGTCACGATGTCCTGGGACCCATCGAAGGGTAACTGTATTTGATGCACTGAGTAGTTTCAACTCGTTACGGCAACAGTTTACCAGTTTAGACTTTGTGACAACCGAAGCAATGGATTTAATTGCCGCCTGGCTATCAATGAAGATATCAATATTTCTATTTACGAATTCAAAAGTGGAAAGACTTTTTGCTGCCTCGTAAATTGCAAGCACTTCGGCTTGGAAAACACTGCAGAAATCTGGAAGTTTTATTGATCTATTCAGGGGTGGGTTATCTGAGAAGATGCCTGACCCTACCCCATCACCCGTCTTGGAACCATCTGTAAAAACCGAAACGTTATCAATTTTAATGACCCGGTTGGCCGCCCAGAGGTCCCTTGAGGGGACATCTGTTAGGGCCACTGGGTTGAAATCAATGTGCGGTGCAGTATAGTCCGTTTGAGTGTCTTTGTCCATGAAAGTCATTATGATTTTGTGTCCAAAATGGCCTCCTACCCAGTTTTTGCATTGGTTGAGTCTTAGAGCACTGTTGGCCGCCACTTCCTTCGTAAATAAATCGAGTGGGGCTAGTGAAAGAAACGTTTCCAGGGCTGCGGTAGGAGTAGTTTTCATGGCGCTTGTAGTGCCAATACATGCAAGTCTCTGAACTTTTGTTATAGTCTTAAGATTGGTTGCCTTTTCTAGGGCTGGCCACCAAACCAGACATGCGTATGTCAGTATTGGCCTTATTATGGCTGTGAACATCCAATGAATGGTTCTTGGGCTGGGACCCCATCTTTTTCCAAAAATTCGACTACATGTATAGAATGCTATTAAAGCCTTTCTTTCTCGTTCTTTAATATTTTCTTTCCAGTTTAGCTTACGGTCTAATATCAAACCAAGATATTTTGCCGTACCAGTGATCTGGACCGGAGTCCCATTAATGGTGGGAGGATTTATGTTTGGAATATTATGTTTCCTTGTAAACAAAACTAGCTCTGTCTTTTGTGGGTTGACATTTAGTCCGCAATTGCTGGCCCAGTTACTAAGCTTGTCAAGAGATGTTTGTAAAAGCCCACACAGTGTAGGTATAAATTTTCCTGATGCCATGATCCCGATGTCATCGGCATAAGCGACGACCTTGACACCGCTTAGACTGAGTTTAATTAGTATCTCATTAACGACTAAAAGCCAGAGCAAGGGGGATAACACCCCTCCTTGCGGAGTGCCTCTGCATGTCCTAACTTTTAGCTTGCTATGACCCATTTCTGCACTTACAAGTCTCGTTTGAAGCATCGAGTCAATCCAGTTTGAAAGCATCGGATCAATATTAAAGGAGTTAAGGGCTCGCCGAATTGCACTGTTTTCGACGTTATTAAAGGCCCCTTCTATATCCAGGAATGCTCCCAAGGTAAACTCCTTGAATTGGATTGAAGTTGGCTAAGATGACGATGAATTAAAAATCCTCTGGAAATTTGGAAAATTTTTGCATTTAATTTTCTGCTCCTGAAAAATGCATTTTCAGGGCAATCGGTTGATATTCGGAATGAAATATTCTAAATAAGATGAAATATAATTTGTCCCCTATCTGTCAAACCATATCAACTGTCAAATTCTATTGAAGGATGGCTACGATGACGATGGATTAAAAAACCTCTGAATATTTCGAACATTTTGAGATTTAATGTTTTAAAAAGCGCAATTTTAGAGCTTTTTGGTGACTTTCATAACGAAATATTCGTCAAAATAAAGTTTGTCCGATTTCTGTCTGAATTTTTAATTCGAATTGAAATGCCTTAACATATTATATGCATGCATGTCTGAAAAAAAGTATATACCTGGGATGCATTTAAGAACACATACCATTGTAAGTCAAATTATCTACCAACCATTTGGAAACGAATATTTTTCTGTAACCGAATTGAGCGCCATCTGAACATCTCAACATTACAACAATTTATATCCACTCTATGTTCTCTCTGATTACTGACCAAAATTATATTCACTCTTAATTTTGTTTTTGTTTGTGTGTAGAAATCTGCTGAGCTGCCTATTCACTTTCACTTTTAAAAAACACGACTAACATAGGTACACCTACAAACCTAATTTCAAAAAAATCAATGACCCGTTTTTGAAAAATTGATTTTTCAAAAAAAAAATTATTTAAAAATTTTTATAGGTATGCAATATTATTAAAACTTAAAAAAGAATTTCTCTCTAAAAATTTTTGATCAAAATCAGCTTAGCCGTTAACGAGAAAATATCATCGTTATAAACAGTTTTTGGCAAATATTTTTATTATCAAAATTTGGTATCAAAATTGTTAGAGCTATTTCCGAGATAGATTACTTTTTACAAAACGGTTGTATGGCAGTGCATTTACCGTCATATAAGGCTTAGAAAAATCCCAATTTCCCTTCTAAAAAACCTTAAGTTAAAAATTTTAAGAAAAGCTCTTCAGATACACACAGAAACACTGACAGCCAGACAGAATAGCGGGAACCACTTTGTTCGAGCACCTATACCAAACATGGATTCCACATTTGATTAATTCTGTGGTAGTCCGTGTTGTTGTGCCCCCGGATTTCGACTTATATCCTTGTCTGAGGCTGAGGTTTCGCTCGTTGGTCTACCTGGGTTCGATATAAAGTATAGTACGAACTTCAGATTTAAGTCTTTATTGTCTTTTATTTACATCCAAAGCTTGTTTAACATACAATGTCCTTGACTTAAATATTTAAATATATTTCACTTATACCAAGTAACTCTGGTTCGGGTATTGGTCACACCCTTTCGTGTCGGTTAGTTAGATATAGGTTGGTCCGTCTTCTTGGTACTCTTAAGTTACAGCTCCATGTCTGTTTATCAATGGGATACTCTCGCTGATTAATCAGCGGTTCAAGTAACTCCTTAAATTTGGCAAAATTACTTTGTCAAATTGCAGCCGAAGCTCTTAAAAATCGCGGATGAGCCTGGTAAAAATCGCAGCCGAAGCCGGTAAATATATCTGTCCGACTGTTTGATAAATACCCCTTACCTCTGGTGGGGGAAAGTCTTTAAGTCGTGCTGGCTTTTTGGGTTTAATAAGAACCTTTGTCTAATATGGGACACACTGCTATATGATAGCTTCTTTTTATTCCTCTATAATTATGATTTTGTCGTTTGGATGGCCTATGGATGGATCCTATTACACAGCCAAACTAAATGGGAGCTGTTAGGGAATAAAGTAGAAATTTCTATTATGTAGTTTACTTTTTACGACGTCATCAATTCTTGTATTGCAATTGTATTGTATCTTATTGTAATTCCCTAAAAGGTAGATTCGACTTTTTGTTTTAGCTCACCTAGAACGGGAAGCTGCCTAGCATAAATTTTGTTTTTTTAAATTGTCTCAAAAACGGCTATAACGATTTTGATCAAACTTCGTACTTTGGACGAGCAATGTAATTGTAAGAAAACTGTTCAGGTTTTTTGAGAAAAATTCACATAACGGAAATAGGCATTACACGTTTTTTGACAATATGGTCATATGAGATTTCTCTTAGCAAATAAATTTTGAGATGCCCAAGCAAC
The DNA here is from genome assembly GCA_932273885.2 of Leucozona laternaria. Classification (NCBI taxonomy): domain Eukaryota; kingdom Metazoa; phylum Arthropoda; class Insecta; order Diptera; family Syrphidae; genus Leucozona; species Leucozona laternaria. The sequence goes on along the minus strand of OW026366.1, from coordinate 189,572,067 downwards.
ACAAATACTCTCGGAGAGTTCTTGAAACAAATTCATCAGCTCTTAATTGCATCTTAGTTCAGTCTTCTTGATACCATTTCACTTGATAAGCACTTTATGAATTAATCAAAAGATAAATAAGGCCAATTTTTCAATAGTCAGTTAAATCAGTCAGTACTTATTCTTGAGATAAATCATATATTCGTTCCTATTTACTCCTTTGATAGTAAACTGACTGCTTAACTGATGATTGAAAGATTGGGCCTTAAAGCCAGTATATTTTAAAAAACATATTAAAATCATTCTTCATTACATCCTTGCTCTTCTTTGACCCTTTAGAATGAGTTATATTCGGAGCATTGGCGCGCTAAAGAATTTAATTGCTGATGCAAACTCAGCTAATATTTGTCTCTAAGATAAGAGCCTTATTTCACGCGATTTCATTCGTTTCGTTAATCGTCTTTTTGACCAGTCTACGTGTACCGTCATCGTGATTACACACATTCCCTTTTACAATCATGAAACATCTGGCGTTATTTTGACGTATCAAAACTTTGCGAAGTCGCTTTCTCTGCCATTGATTTACAGCAACCATTTTGTTGGCATGTTTTTTATTGTATAGTTGATGTACCTAATTGATCTAACATTTGATATCGAAATTTCGATGTTTTTTTCTCTCAATAACGATTTTTGCTAACAGCTAACATCGGTGACCATCATATCGCACAAACACTATACTCTGTTGTCCAACCATCAACGACCATGTTTCAACTGAAAAACTCTTGAAATTCCAGCTTTGGTTACTACTTCATTCCTTATAAAGGGTGTTTTTTTTTTGACGTGTTGTTTTCAAGAAAAAATAAAACGCATATAATTTAATGTTATGGCCAAGAATTTATCTTTATTATAAAGATAAGGGTTTGACATGATGTTTTAAAAATGATTTGGGGCAAGTGGCCGCCGCGACTGGCTCGAATAAATTCCAGCCGAGAGGGCCAATATTCGACCACTTTTAGCAGCAATTGGGGTCGTCTGTCTGCAATAACGCGCCGAATATTCTCTTCGCAGGCGTCAATCTTCTCGGGCTTATCTTCGTAGACAAGCGACTTCACATAACTCTACAAGAAATAGTCCAGCGGTGTTCAATCTTATGATCTTAATGCGCTCACCAAAAGTTTCCTTCAATAAATTGATTTTATCGTTGGCTGTATGGCATGTAGCGCCATCTTGTTGGAACCAAAAGTCGTCCACATCAACATCCTTCAATTCAGGCACGAAAAAGTCATTAATCGTGGCTCTATAGCGTTCCCCATTGACTGTAACATTATGGCCGGCTTCATTTCTGAAGAAATATGGACCAATGGTTCCCTCTGCCCATAGAGCACACCAACAGTGACTTTTTGAGGATGTAACGGCGCAGCGGGCGTCTCGACAATGGTTTGTGGATTAAGATCACTCCAAATTCAACCAAAAATGAGCTTCATCGCTGAAAAAAAAATTTCTTGTGAAAATCGGAATCGGTGGCCATCTCGTTTTGGGCCCATTCGCCGAACGTGCGACGCGCTTGATGGTCGTTCAGCTTCAATTCTTGAAATGGCAAACCAAACTGAGCATCAATCAAGTGACAGCAGCTGTCAAAAAGACAAACTCCGAAAAAAGGATTACCAGATTGAAAACCACACCTAAAAAAACACCCTGTACAAATTTACACCCCTCACCCCTAAATTCTCTATGTATGTATAGTGGAGCTAAATAAGTCTACAATGCAGCCAAAAGTATAGTTGGTATAGTTCCCGATTTACAATGCTATTATTTCGTGAAAGATAAAAAAAATATGAACCAGAGAATTAGCTGTTTTGGATAACAAGTACCTACCTAATTTATTAATCACAAAAAAATCACACCCAACTGAAGATTGTAGTTTTAATTAAAAGTTTCAAGTTTCAACATTGTTTTCCGCAAAACCTATTGAAATTTTTCCATAATTATGCAAATTTAAATAGAACTCATATGTCCGTCCACTTACCTATATTTTCATTTTGTTTGCCAATTCAACCTCGGGGACTATAAAAAAAAAAAAAACTCATTCAAATACACTCCAATCTAGTATTTTTACCATAATTGGAATAGACAAACCTCTTCACAATGTTATTTGGTTAATGTACAAAAATAATACAAAAAAGCACTTCCATAGAAAAATCAAGCCAAAAAAAAAATCCCAAAGTGAGCAGTGTCTGATCAACACCCCATACCTTTGCCCTTGGAATTTTCCTAATGGGTAGCTAGACCGGAACAAGTCAACATAATAAATAAAAAAATACTTGACATAAAAACTTGAAAACATAGAATGGCCAAAACACTCGTTTGACATATGCACTCCACTCCTATACTGACAACTCAACACAGAAAAAAAGAGAAGAGATGTGACTAACAATATATTTTTTTGCTCCAAAAATGTGGTATATTAGCACATTCAAGTTCATTGGGGCCAAACAAATATCCCATTCCAACATAATAATTATGTACCTACTCCTACGTCCTACATACATCATCGTATCCTATGAAAGTCAGGGTTGCAAAAACACGAATGACCAATGCGGCACCATAATGGCGGGAGTCATTTTTATATTTTATATCCTTTTCAACTGTTTAAATCAACTAGGTATACACTTTTTTTTTTGATCTCCTATATTTCATGAAAATGTCCTGGAATTATTCCAGCAGGAGTTAAAATTTTGTAACATAGGTGAATGTGGCGCCAAAAAATAATGAAACGAAAAGGAAAACAAAAAAACGACTCCTGACTTTGATGTTGCCAAACAGGAAGAACAAAAAAAAAAAAACGGGTATAACATGAAAATTGTTATTTTGCTAAAAATAACAACGAGGAAAAGCGGCAGACGAATAAAAACTGAATTCCTGTTTTAATCAAAATTAAAATTCCTGACTCCATCCGGTCACGCATCAGCTGACGAGGGCTGCCGACCCACCGGATAAACAGGATGGAATAGAATATAAAAGATGATGCACTATTGTGGAAATAATCAGTGATGCCACTTTGTATTGAATTTACAAAACTTTGGATTTGAATTTAAAAATGTTCGAACTGCTTCGACTTTTTGCTAAGATCTCAAGAGCACCAACTGCTTATTGGAAGAAATTGACAATCACGATTTTGATTAAACTTCGTACCTACAATGACCGAAGTATAATTGTAAGAAAATTGCGTTTCAGGGTTTTGGCGAAAAATTCATATAACGGAAATAGGCCGTACAGGTATTTTTCACAAAATGGTCTTATTTTTGGGTTATTTGCTTATATATCTTTCCCATAATTAAATTGATTTTGTTATAGTTTTCCAATGTGGTGCTTCTCATTAGTTCAAACAATCGGCCCTATCGAGGTAACCGTCGGAGCGGAACTTTCTCCGCAACGCATCCTTCGTCGCAAATTCAATTTCGGTTCGAAGTAGCTAAAGGGTTTTCCAATAAGAGGTGTTATTTTGATATTCAAAGAAAAATGGCATTTTTTTGAGATAAATGATCGGATGTTTATTTCATTATAAAGAGGAAGGTATGCCGTTAATAATGGAACACAACATCAGCCAAATGGCCGCCACGACCACGCTTACAGCACCATATCCTTTTAATGAAATTTTCCATAACCAAATCGCAAAGTGGCTGCCCTATGTCCTCGATAGCCTCAGGAATTCCATCTTTGAGGTCTTGAATCGACGCTGGGCTGTTGGCGTAGACCTTATCTTTCACGTGGCCCCAAAGGAAGAAGTCGCAAGGTGTTAAATCACAAGATCTCGGTGGCCAATTGTGATCACCTCTTCGAGAGATAACACGGTCCGGAAACTTTTGCCGTAAAAGATCGATTGTTTCATTGCTTGTGTGGCACGTAGCGCCGTCTTGTTGAAAGTAAACGTTGTTCAGATCAATACCATCCAATTCCGGCCATAAAAAATCAATAATCATCTCTCGATACCGCAATCCATTGACCGTAACTGTTGCTCCAGCCTCATTTCCCAAAAAGTAAGGTCCAATGACCCCGCCGGACCATAAACCGCACCAAACAGTCACGCGTTGAGGATGGAGAGGCTTTTCAACAATAACTCTTGGGTTTTCCGAGCCCCAGATTGCTTGTTGACGTAGCCTCCGAGGTGGAAATGGGCCTCATCAGTCAAGATGATTTTTCGATGAAATTCCGGATCATTTTCATGCACTTGAAGGACCCAATCAGCAAAGACACGACGTTGTTGATGATCAGCCGGCTTGAGTTCTTGTGTTAACTGAACTTTTATAAGCCTTAAGACCCAAGTCTTTATGCAAAATACGGTGTAATGACGTTTGTGGAATGCCTAATTCCAAAGAACGACGAGGAATGGACAAACCTGGATTTTCTTCAACACTTTGGGCTACAACAGCAATATTCTCAGTTGTTCTTGAGCGACGTGCACGGGTTTTATTCTTCACATCACTAACTTGTCCCAACAGCTCGAATTTGTCCACCAATTTCTGTATTGCGGGACAAGGTGCTTCACGACGACCCAAAAATGTTTTAGTTTTACGAACCGACTCTGCCAAATTTTCACCATTTTTATAGTGAATTTTAATAATTTCAATGCGATGTTGAAGCGCGTATCGTTCCATTTTTATTAATGGCGTAGTTTCTACTTGTCAAATGTCAAAAAATGACAGCTTCAAAAGGGACAGCTACCGAAATAGCGGGCTATTCAAAATAACACCTCTTATTGGAAAACCCTTTATTATTGGAAGAAATTTTACAGAAATGCGACGACGCATTGCAATGGATATAAATTTCAGGCAGAGATGTGCAAATTAAACGATATATCAAAAATTCGATACATTTTCGATAATTTCTTATAAAATAAACACCAGTAGCGTTTTAAACCATGAAAAATCGGTGCGAGAGAGTGTAATTTATTGTTTATAAAAAGTAAATTTTTTCAATTAGCGTTCATAAGAAATATAATTAGATACACCGATTTTTAAATCAAAACTATCAATGAAGTCCCCTCCCTATTTCCAAACATATGTTTTTTGTTTCCATTTGAAGTGTCAAAAAAAGAATAAATTGGGAAAAAAAACTTTAATCAAAATGGAAATGGATCAATGCACAAAACAAAAAATCACGAACATATTATTTATTTATTTTTTTATTTAAAGCTAAATAATTTACAAAATATTTATTTAAAAGGTACCAGGGCAACCAGGCCATATGGTGCCATCTTTTACGAAAGGTTATAAAAACAAATTATTAATTATTTATATACATAATTAGTAGATGAAAAGAAAAAAAAATTCGATACGGAAAAAACAATTTATATGTTATTAAACTTATTGTGCAATGAAATAACATCTTTTATATTTTGTATAGATTTAAGTTTGGCTGGATCTAAGATTTGTGCCAGTTGTTGCTGAACTTGTTCTGGTTTTGTAATTCTCTTGGATATTGGACAAGTTACAAATATGTGCCAAATTGTTAGGGCTGCTCTACAGTTCTGGCATTCTTCAGGCGTTTCTTTGTTGTACAGGTGTCGACGTGAGAAAAGGGTTTTTCCTACCCTGACTCGCAGCAGTTTTATGCAGTCTTCCCTTGTAAAATTCGAACATTGGTCTCAATGAATTCAGTTGATTGGCCAGATCTTCCCAAAAGACAGCAACAATTTCTGGTGTCCTTTTGGTGTAATTTTCTGCAATATCGGGGTATTCGATCAGCAGATTCACCATCCGCTCAATTTGTTGTGAACTAGTTTTTTCGTTCAGTCTAGACGCAAAAAGTCCACAAGTTAACGTTGGTAAATAACGTTTATTTATTTATAAGTCACATTTTAATTAACTATTTCTTTAAAAAGAAAACCATTTCCGCAACAAGAACTTGTCGGAGGACTTCGGAGAAAATTTTGTTTGTATCTGTCAAAAATATAACCATTAGGAGTACTTCATCGCAAAGCATCGCAAATAAATGGTATGCGTTGAATTTCGTCGGAGAGAATTTCCGTATAGCTGATCGGAGAACTACCTCCAAGCAATATGTCTCCGATTCGAAGGAAATCGGAGAGAATTCCGCTCCGACGGTTGCCTCGATAGGGCCGAATATTGTATTTAAAGATTTAAAAAAAAAAAAAATTCAAACTGAAAAAAAATCATTAAAACATGCCTTGCGAGGTCTATAAGCGGAATTGTTGCTGTATTTTAAATGGAAATTATTTCTTAAGCGGGCTTACACGCACCACGGAACACAGCTATTATTAAATCATTAACGTTTATCTTCACGATGTGTCTGCATTATAGTTGTTAACCACAAGTGCAAGTTCGTGCGATTCAGTCGTGCTTATTTTTGATGTGTGAACATCTGTGCTGGCGGTAGAGTGAAAAAAAAAACGTGAATGTTCGTGTGCAACGTTACGTCGTGCAACGTTACGGTGTGCAACGTTACGATCTGCATACTAGGATGGGTGCGTTCAGTGAAAAAAATCTTAAGATCACCTTCAAGCTAAAACAAGTCCGTTTTGGATCCGCGCACGTTGATGTTTACACATATTAACCGTGAGTCCCGGCACTCACACAATTTTTTTTGTATGGTTTTATTTAGGTAACGCATCTTCTTTTATAGATTCATTCATTATCCATATAATAAACGTCTTCCAATAGGTACTTCCAAACTTTGACAGTTGTTGTTGCCAAATCACCATGAACTTAGCTTTCAACAACAAATGTGCAAATGATAAACTTGTTTTATCAATATGGGTGTTCTGTTCGGGCAAGGTTCCACGCTTCGCCCATTTTACGGTCGCCATAATCGTCCTACCGAGAGGACTATTCGCAGTGTCATGGATAAATTTGAGTCCACTATTTCACTTAACCTTTAACCAACAGCCGTACGTCGAAAAACATCGCTCCGTCCGTGAGAGTGTGCTGGAGAATCCGAGGCAGTCGATTTCACGTCACTCACAAGAACTTGGCCTTTCGCAGACAACACGGTTCTGCATCTGCACCCCAACAAAATTCAACTGACTCAGGAGCTGAAGGTGAACGACCATATTCAACGACGTGCGTTCGCTGAATGGGCTCTGGAGCAGTTATAGAAATTGACCCTAATTTTCATCAAAAAATCATCTTCAGCGATGAGGCCCATTGTGTTATTCATCTTTACACTGCTGATGTGCAGCTCCTGATAAGTCGACCTTTTGGGGTGAGGAATGATACCGCAATTGCAATAAAGAACGGTGTAAAATTGACGTCGCCAAACCGTGATATTACGTGATATTAAATGAAAAATCGGTGTGTTTATTGTTGTTCCAACACCCAAGAAGCTTATCTATGGCGTTCTGAATGGTCAGCAGGCTTCAATTGTTGCGTAATTTGAACTTTATAAGGATAGAGATGCAAATCCAAATGCAAAATACACCATAGTGAGGTTAACGACACTTTCAATTGATGCGAACCCCGGGTAATCGATAAATTCGCATCATCAGCAACAATTGGACTTGCAGCAGCAATATTTTCGACTGGGCGTGCATTTCGGTGATGTACAATCCTTACGATATCAGTAACGCTTCCACTCTCCAAATTTCTTCACAATTTTACCGATTGCTTGCGTAGTCGATTATGACGGCCATAATCATGGCGTAAAGCACGAAAAGTGGGTACGTTTGAATCACCACTTTCGTATAGTAAGTTTTAATAATTTTAACGCGTTGTTCGAGTGCTTAGCGATCCGTTTTCCTAAATGGCAGACATTCAAATAATATCATGACTCTTCAAATGACAGCTGAGTTTGACAGGTGTCAAATGCCAGGGCTACCAACTTGAAACCTTGAAATGAATGACCCTGTACAATCAAAACTCAATCGCAAAAATAACTTCATAAAACTGGCAAGTTTTAACTAGGTATACCCAAATTGAGAGGATATAGAAAAAAAATATTTGAGTGCCGGGACTCACTGTTAAATATGTGTAAACATCAACGTTTGTCCAAGAGCCTAATTTTTGTTACTGAACGTCATCAAAAGAAACATATTGAATAATTAACACTACATTACCTATCTGTAGGCAGTGCTTTAAAAGCTTAGTGTTGAAAGAACGGCAGCGAAATACCCAGTGTGGGAACCGCTGTAACGAAATTTCCAAGCACTAAAAGGCTGGTGGTGAAGTGTCCAACGAACGGTGAAGGTTCGGTACTGAAAGTTCCTGCTTCGTAGTTCACTCTCAACTTTAAGATGACTTCACATTACACATGGTTATTGTTTATGGTAATCACTCTCTGAGCATCGACAAACAACAACTGTCAGCGGAGAGCACTAAAATCGTAGTTTCAATTAAATGACACCGTACCCAAATTCCAAAGGAACTTAATGGTTTGACCGACAGGGGCCGAATTAAAATATATAGTTAAAACTGTCAACGAACTTGGAACCCTTATGAAATTCCATCTTTCCATCGAGTAAAACTTACAAAAAGTTCAGTATTAATTTTATACTGAACGAACCTCAAATGAATGTCACTATGAGATAGACGGCGAATTATATATCTTGAGTTTTAAGAATATTTAGTTGCAGTTGTTGTCAGTGGAAATCACTAAAATCGTAGTTTCAATCGATTGACACCATCAATCGCCTATGGAATTGGACGCTGTGATTTTTAATGAATGTTAACTTTGTGCAAGTACAAAAGTAGCCGATAACTCTGCAATTTGTTCAACCTCAGCTATTTTGTATATCCCAGCCACCTACGTCCCTCGACTACATGCCTAAAAATTGCAAGAGAACTGCATCGTTTAAAAGCAGTAAAATGTAAACGTAGAATTTAAGTTCAGATTTGTATCACTGAACGCACCAGATATCCTACCATACCTACAGCCATTGACCTACCATACCAACAGTTAATTGTCAATCCCTACAGCTGACTATTATTATTTTTGTTTTGATTTTGTTTTCTTTTTAATTACTAGTGTCGCGTCCATTTTGTTCGGGGAATAATTAAAAATTAAAGAAAAATATATAAAAATATAAGTGTTAAAATGATAAAATCGTCGGTCGCGCTAAAAAGAATTTGCTTTCGTCGTTGGCAAAAACAATATAAATGAGTGGTCGCGATAAAGTATAATCAAATCAGATTTCGTAACGTAACGTGTTACAACGTAACGTGCACGACGTAACGTTGCACACGAACGTTCACGTTTTTTTTTCACTCTGCCTCCAGCATAGATGTTTACACATCAAAAAATATCTCTCATCTAAGAAACATCAACAAAGCTAAGTAGGTGATGCCTACTTTTTTTCAACTTTCCCTAAAGTGGAATCACTGTCTCATAACATTTCAACGCCCACACTCCAACTGTCTGGCATTATGTATGTGATTTTTTGACGGTCGGTACTGGAACTTCTATCTGTTGTATAATACATACAATTCTATATTCCCATGCCCTAAAAGGATAATAAATATATGACAGGAAAACTTAAGTAAATCTCTATTATGCCTCTATACCTCTGCTGTACATCAGGGATGTGCGATATAGAAGTCTCCTAATGGCTTCTTATGTCATTTTAGTAGTCATGAAAGGAAATACAACGGAAACAACAATAATCCAAATAAATATTGTGTCATCCCGCTAATAAAGTCAATAACTTGTTTTGCTGTGTTAAATTTCGCCCCCTATAATAAATATATGTGTGGATATAAATCTGCCTGTATAATGTATATTACTCTACTCTTTAGTAGAGTGCTGTCAACCCCCACTCTGGAGAAAGTTTACTCCCCAAACAGGACACTAGATAGATAGAATGTGGTGTAAGTCATGTTAGGTTAGTGCACAGAGTTAAGGTTATAAAAATAATAGTCACAAACTATTATCGTTCAATGACATAGAGAAAGAGGCAGTTTGATTTCATCCCTCATTCCCCTCAGGCCTCAGATGATGAGTGCTGCTAGGGCTTAAGAATTCAATCAATTATCTTATCCTTTGTGCACACTGCTCTTCGTGCAGTTTTTTTTGTCTTGTTGTACTTGCCTTATGCTCTGGCTTTCAATTTTTCGGTAGAGTTATTGTTCCTATATGACCCAAGGAAGGGGGAGGGGGGCGAATCTCCGTCCATTATCGACCCCAAACTTCAACTTCTATAGCCCCCATCCCTCATCTAGTCATCTGACAATATTTGTTATTAGCTTTTTATGGTTCGAAGAATTCTTGAAAGATGAACAAATCTGATGACGAAATTTTATTATTCCTCTTCGTCGGAAAAATCCTTTGTTCAATGAGAGGCGGTAGGAGGGAGGGAGAATTTGAGAAGAAGGTTTGAGTGTTTTTATGAGTTATGAGAAGGGTTGGGGTAAGGGGATGTCGGTGTGGTGGGGGTGCGAGGAGTAGGACATCATTTTCTTTTTGTTTTCTGTGATTTTCATGATGTGATGATGATGATGACAAAAAGCATAGCTGAACAAATGATAGGATCTATCTATCGTTTGATGGTTGGCCTCAAATTTATTCTTCCTCTGGAAATAAAAATATTTTATCTATCTTGAATAGTTTAGATGAAAGAGAAGATGTTATAAAAGCGTTTTTTTTTTTTTTTTTGTTTAGGGCAGAGCACTTTTGATATAGCACTTAAAAGTTAGAACATATTTTATTTTTCTCTTTGTATTTTGTTATAAATATATTCGAAGTTATAGAAAATTGAGGATAATTTTAATGGATTAAGATATGAAAATGGCAAATATCGTAGATTTTTATGGTACATCAATTTTCTAAAAGAAATCACTTTGACGATAGAGTGAACGAGGAATATTATTTTTATGTCTCCAAGAATCATGCTTAGTGTCATCCGAATGACATCAGTTTTGACGTGCTTGTTTGCGTAGAGATATTTCGATTGTAAATAGTTTCGATGCATACAAAAAGTTTCTACAGATAAACCATTTTAAGAGGATTTTCTTTATTTTAATTTGAGTGAGGATTTATGGAAAATTAGTCTGTTATAGGCGAATTTGTTTAAATAACAATGCACTGTGGTTCGACAGTGGGCCATAAGTTACAAAATTTGGGCGTTAACGTTTCTGCCAATTCCGTTTGTTTTTTATCATTAAACTGATCACATTTGAGTTTTATTGCACTAAAAATAAAGTAAATATAGATAGTAGAAGGTAAGAGTCCCGTTATGAATTTTTAACGAGCCTTTTTTAATGGCTGAAGTTCCACTTGGCATAATATGGTTTTGGTTTGTGCATTGGACTATCATTCTCCAGAGGTCTGTGTTTAAATCTAGTCTATTCCAGGCTCCGGGATATTAGCATCACATATATGTGGGATATTCGACAAAAGTACGACATCTATAAGTTAGTAATTGGTAAAAAAAGTCTACATATTAACTTAGTGACTCCAGAAAGAATCAACTAGTTTCAGAAATGGGTCCTTTCAGACGGTATAATTTTTTTTTTCCGAACATCCCACAAATAAGCTGCTAAAAATCGCTGATGATTTTGAAGAACTTTAACTATTAATTACAAATTTTGAGTAGCTGACCAATTTCTGGAGAAAGGAGAACTATTTTTACAAATTAATGACCGAATCGATGATGTAGGTACCTTTTTGCGAATATCCCACATATGGGGTGCTGAAATCCCGGAGGTTAAAATCTAGTGTTTTCTTTTAGATTTTGAAAATATCTTAGCACAGGTTCGTCACCTTTTATTTAAAGCCCAAAAAGAATAAGTTGTGGATAGCAAACAAAATAAGTACCCCTCCTCATATTGCCCCCTTTAATATTAGTTCATGCATATTGGTCGATGAGAAAAAGGCTTATTGCTTATTATGTGAAGTGGTTTTTACTTTCCAGTCTAAGCTGTTCGCCGGTCTCGCCAGGGTCGTCCTGAAGAAAATACGAAACTTCAGAGAAAAACGGTATCGTTAACGGGAATCCTAGTAACGAGTTTCTGATGATCAGCCAGCCTTCTAGATCTTAGTTCTGAGTCAAGTATTGAGTAATCTGGTTCCTGGAAATCCGTAATTCCTAGATTTTGGTTTTGGTATTCTAGTATCGGGTAGTTTTCTTCTTTCTCTTTTTATTTAGAATCGAAAACAAAATCTGGATGTACTACGCCCCTGGTGGCACAATTCAGCAGGTATTAGGCCCCTGGTGTCACTCGACACCAGAGTCCTTAGCTCTGGTGACACAAGAAGCTTTCGGCCTGGTTATCAGCAGGTATACTACGTCCCTGGTGACACTATTCAGCATCTACAGTACATACTAGGCACAGGTGTTGCTCGACAGAGCACTCCTTCACTCTCTTGGATCAGCATCAGGTACCGAAACCCTTTGTGGCAACTATAGGCCATTTAGCTTCGAACCAAGATGGGAGTGAGAGCTCTTATAAGAAAACATTTGTTTATTTTCGTCGCTCTACTCAACTCTAACATCACTGCTCTGCTCGCAGCTATGTGGTATGTGTTCAGACTAAGACTGGAAGGGTGATTTTCGCTCATCCGAGTTGGTCCTTTTGTCTTATTTTCCGTAAGGAATGAATGTTAATTATATTTGAATGAACGAAAATAACAACACCTAGTGCTTTAGTGACGTGTCTATAGTGAATGTGAACTCTATTACTCTGTAATACAATTTTTGCTGGCTGAAAGTTGTGATGAGTAATTCTACAGGGAGGGCCAAAAGTCACTTTTCTATGCAAACATATAATAGTTTTTGTCCATTTATAAATATTTTAGTTAATAGTGTTTAAAATGTTCCAACAGCTGTGGTGACCAAATTTGAGCGATAGGGGAACGTTAGAGATTTGAGAAGTGCAGCTGGTCTTGAAACTTCGACACATCGACGTTTAACACAGTTGGTTGTACCATGTGGCATTATTTTGAAGAAATTTCTGCACCTGTACCCTAGCAAAATTCCAGTTGTTGCAAAAGCTCAATCCTGGTGATCCAGAATAACTTTTATAGAGTAATTTGGTACTGTTTACATTTAAGAAGGTCTTACTTGGCCCATCCTGTATATTTTTCGCTGACAGTTATTTTAGAAAAATCATGTTTGTTATAAGAGGCAGCAACTGTTTTATATCTTGAAAGATTTAGCCCGCCTACAATAAAGCCCGAACAAAAGATCTAATGTGTAGACCAAGGGAATACATTGCCAGGTCGTTGCAACATGCACCGGGCACTAGCCAATAGGAGAGCATGCGGCGAAACTGGGTATTTCTTACAACACTCATTGTCGTAACTGTGCGAACCAGCAGGGAAAGGAAACATTAGTTCACTTCCTCTTTAAATGTCCTGCTCTAACCTGTTTTAGGATACAATCAATTGCAAAGGCTTTCTTTGACGACCTTGACAAACTTTCCGAACTGAAGATCAAAGACTTGATCTCCCCCTTAAATGTGACTAAATGGCTCTGAGACGAAACTCGGCTTTTTTGCTGTTTAACTCGCGACTTTAGATTGTTGTTCCACAAAACCCATTCCTCAACCGCACATTCAAACGAGTCTTGGTATCAAAACGGCCCTTTTTGCGCTAGTTGGGTCTACGAGTTAGTTGGCCGCCATTTCTACCTACCCACTTATAAAAGGCAGAGAAGAATTGAACGCTTTGATACAATAAGTTAAGGTCAAATGTGAAAAAAAAAACAAATAATTTCTGAGAAGTTTGCATTCGTCTGTCCTTTTGTGTGTCAGTGGGAGAGTCAGACCAACAACACGGAAATTTTACAAAATTCGAGCTGAATATAATTATTGATTGAATTGAAGTAAATCGAAGTATAATAGATTGTTGCCAATGGGGGGAAGGGGGAGGAACAAACTGAATTCTTGAACATATACATATATCTGCTTTCGTAACGTCTAAAGCGATTGATTTGACTGTAACTAAGGAATATGGTGGCGGATTAATTTTTGGTTCTCAAGTATAGGTACACTACATAAAATGTACCTCATTGAAAAGTTCAAATAAAATTATTAAAATTCTTTTAATTTTATCAACGATTTTTCTTGCCTATAAATTTAAAAATTACCGCAGCTAAGCACTCCTTGAAACTTTCTCTTGTATTTAAGTAGATTTTCAACTTTGTATAATGTTTTAAAATCCTTTTTACTATATATGTGTTTGGAACTCTTAGAAATATCCTTGTTCAAATTACATACGCACCATGACGCATTCTGGTTAAATGCAATCAAGCAGATAACAATTCCAAATCAACATACGCAACGACTGATGCTTCCTGGCCCCAAAAAGTCAGTGAATTTCCAAATATAGTTATGCGATGTCTATTTGCAAGATGTGTGCGGCAATCATTATACCCAAAAACCTATAGTCTTCCTCATCCCAATGGTGTAAAACAAAAGACTCCCCCAAAATGTTCATTATATAGATACAACTTTCGATGTAACTGCGGCACAGTATGGCGTATCGGCACCATAAGGTCTAACCATCACGCACGCACACAGGTCTATCCTTTGCTCAACATTTCGATTTATTTTCATCCATATGTAAGTATAAATACATACATATATAGGGAACCGGATTAAAACAATTTCCGGAGTTAAATCTCATCATGCATACATATATATACATACACAGCCATAGCTTAAAGTTGCACGACGGGAGCGCACCGGGCGCTGGGAGAAGAATGAGGGGCTGTGCTTTCAATGGGAGTTTTGTGATGTGTACTTTTGGGTGTCCTTAATCCCACACCCTTTTGCTATATTCATCCTCATAAATGATTCAATTTTAATTTTCCCCAGTAAAAGACCCGAAACTAAGCTCCTCGTCGTCGGCAGTATGCGAAGTTGACGACAGTGCCGGTGCTGTTGGTGATGGTACTCCGGAGGCAACGGGTGGAACCCAAATAGCTGTAGGTACGCATCACATTGCGATGAATGTGAATAAGGCAGAAGTCGAAATTAATTCAACCCACTGACATGCGATGTCAGCAGAGTGTTTCATATATGACCACGACCAAAAAATTTTATTTAATCTGGAAGTGAAATCCTTATGCCTGTCGCACCACCTTCCGGTTTCGAATTTTCATTTTGCCAAAAAGCAAATGAGTATATAGGGCGCCAATGATAACACACCGATATACTGAATGCCTTGACTTGACTTGACTTGACTTGCCTTGCCTTGGCATTCCACATGAAATAATCTCAATTTCAAACACTCGTCGCTTCGGTGAAGGCTCTACTGCCGCACCGCACAACACCATAAGTTTGTCAACGGTGGTTTAATTTTCACAAAGAAAGCTGTCGGCTGTTATGTGTGAAGTATAACCACTTAATTTGTCATTGAAAATTTAAAAAAATAAGCTGGAATTACAATTGTCTAATCATTTTATTGAGCTCAGTTTTCTATATTCGACACATAAGAAGCAGCCAGGCTCGGGCGCCACTCGGAAATATATTGGCTACAAATAGCATCTTCGTATCAACATACGAAGACTAGACCAATGGACGATACAATCGCATAATCATCCTAAATGAGGCCGAAGATTCTCGGCAGTATACGTTTGGTCTGGGTGGAAAAGATTTAAACCCGTTGTTGTGTGTCTTTAAAAGAATCACATAGATATGCTCTGTATATCCCAAATTTGAAACAAAACGGTTCGATATTTTACTTAAATGTACTCTAAAGAATCACGTTTGGTGTTCAAATAGCTTAAACACACCGACGCACAGTGGAACGAATGTATGCGAAAAAAGGCAAAATTAATTTCTTGTGAATAAAATAAGGAATTCAACCAAATATGCTTGAAATAGTATTTTAGCACTGATATCTATGGTTGTAACCTAAAAACAAAGAAATTGAAACACTAAAACTTATAAATCCAGGATATTTTATTTAAAAGAGTTGAGCAGCGAACTTGTTTTAATTTTTATTTTAATTTATGATTGTTTGCTTATGTTTTGTTATATGGATTAGATGATTTTAATAGCTAAATGAATAGTTACACTAATTAATACTTGTATGCATAAATTAATCACTATCGCTTTCCGAAGAAGTATGCATATTACTAAGGTCTAATCCGACGGGTAATCCTGAAATTTCAATATTGTTAACCAAATAAGGATCTATATTTGGGTCACTGTTTGATTGAAATTTAGCACCAGATCGTATGTTTGAAATATAGGGATCTGACGTTATTAGCAAATAGTTAATCAAAACGCTAATTGAGTTCACCCTTGAACTCTTTCGAATATGATCCAACCTAGTGCCTTGCTTCCAACGCTTCTTCCGAAAGAACACCTATAGGTAGATCAAAAAACCTTATTCTGTCTTTTGCATGGAGCAAAAGT
Organism: Leucozona laternaria; assembly: GCA_932273885.2. Classification (NCBI taxonomy): domain Eukaryota; kingdom Metazoa; phylum Arthropoda; class Insecta; order Diptera; family Syrphidae; genus Leucozona; species Leucozona laternaria. The sequence continues at coordinate 189,555,775 of OW026366.1, read as the reverse complement.
TTATGTACACTGCTAGGCATATAGTACCAGCTGTACTTTGAAAGGCATAGGTTTTTTGTTTCAAGAATAAGTTCTTCAAACGTGTCCATATTTATTGCTCGACCAGCAGCGAGTGTTCTCAAAATTAAAACAAATTTGAAGATGAGATCCTTATCTACACTGGATATTTCGGAACTCAACTCTGGATTCAAAAAAAACGTCGCGCAGTATTGTCATCATTTTTTGTACCATAACGAGGTTTGGGTATGTCCACCAGAAGTCCCATTTTTAGCTTAAGGTTTTTTTGAATAATTTTTTTCTTTTCATCAAACAGAAGCTTTATGTTCTTGTCTACGAACTTGCCAAGTTTCAAATGGGATTCTGTATGATACGTGGAGAAGGCACTCAAAACACCGTATCCAACAGTGGAGAGATGAAAGGCCGAATTTATAATTCTCAACGTTTGGTGTTCGTTCTTCAAAAAATGGTATTTGCTCCACAAATATAGCAGTTTTGAGCTGCATTCGCTCCACTCAATGTATTAATCGCACTTCCATCTGGCATGGTTAATAACATTTTATAATTAATCGTAATTATTGTTCCATCAACATCCATGGTTAAGTTTTCTTGTTCTGAAATAGTTTTTTTTCAAATTTTTGCTGCTCATTTTTGTAACGAGGCTACTATTTTCTTTTGAAAAAACTAGTTTCATGGGTCTGCAGTAAAACGTAGAATCTGGTCTGGAATTAACCCAGACTTCACGATTCATAGAAGTATCAACAAGCTTCAAAGGAACAAGAGCTGTTACAAATAAAAAGCTGTCGGTAGCTTCCCTGGCGACAAAAGTTTGTTTGTAATTGCTGTGGCCAGAACTGCCATCGAATCCCCACTTGCAAATAAGGTCAAAAGAATATCCAGAGTTTTCTAATCAATTTGAACACTGATTTTCTTTTGATATTTGGACAATACTTTCCGCTGTCTTATTCAAAAGGGGTTGAACATTCACTTCAGCAACCGTCTCCGATACAGCAACAGTCCCTTCAGGCAATATAGTTCTGCCTTATATTTCTTAAGCTAGTTGTAGCTGGGAAAACAGTCCTTATTTACACTGTTGACGACAGTTCTGAGGAAAGTGTATTTCCGCTTTGATAATCCCAAGTCAAGAAATAATGCTAAGCTTTGTGGCAAAGACAAGACCTTATCATTTTTTTTAGGAGACTTTGAAGTCGCGATTTTAGCAGCATAGATTAGCTCTTCTGGGGTGTGTTGCGACACTAGTTCCTGAACACGTCGTTTTTTAGTTCGCTCACCATCACATTCTTCAAAACTTTTTTGAGGCCTTCCAACATTGGTAGTTCCCGGTGAATTGTGGTTTAACTAAACAGAAAAAGTTTGCCTTAGAATTTGGAATGATTATTCCAACTGAACTTCGAAAATAGCACTGGTTTATCTAACAAATCTTAACTTCATAGGGTTGTGTTATTACTTACGGAATTTGAAAATCCTTCTGGTAAAGACAAATTAAGGTTAAGCCATCGTTGGTTATCCTTCATAAACCTGTCCTTCTTTCTCTGGCAACGCTGCCATTTTTGCTTTAAACTAACACAAAAAAGCCTCGAAATTTCTTCTAACCACGCATTTTCTCCTTCATTAAGCTCTTCCAATCCAAGTAACTGCTTAATTTTGTTTGAAACGTTTGAAACTTTCCACATAAACACCTCACCTAACTGATGGGGCCTTTACAATCCTGAAAAAAACTTCCAAAAATTAACACTTTTTTTGAGGCTTTTTCCTATAACTTCGTTTTGGTGTATTTTTACGCAAAACAAAATACATGAATACCTACTTGTATAAAATAAAATTTGGCACAAATATGATCTTCGACGTATATTTTCACAACCAATACCAACGACGGTGTGAAGCTTGCAAACACGGTTAAGATTCCGTATTTTGTGAAATTCTCAGTTTCTTCCCACTTTAGCGCGCTCTCCTTAAATTGTGATCTTAACGCAAAAGTCTCTATGACCAATCTTGTTGAGAATTTTATGACCTACTTATTGCGCATACCACCTTTTATTATGCGAGCAATAAAATCAGGTGGGGATTCAGAAAGTGATTTTGTTAAACGTTTTTAATTACTCACTCTCTTCTCTGCCCGTATGTTCGGTAAAGGGGCGGAAGGGGCGTGGTTGTGGATTTTTTTTTTTTAATGTACAAACCATTCTTAATAACTTATCAAAAATTAAGAACTACTCGACTCATCTCTAAAGTAAAATTTCTTCGTTGATTGGAAATGAAAAGAACAATAAATTAGTCTAAGCTTTTCTCAGATAGTTCATTTAGCGCCATAAGCCAGATATCAAAGTCACAAAGTTCTCATGAGCGCTTTTAAAGGTTTTATGGTTTCTAAGACTTCTCAATGCTTATTTTCGAACCTTTACAGCCCTTTTTCAGTTTGTAAAAATGTCTTATGTATGTGTAACAATGTCGTAGGTATATGATATAGAGCGTGGAAAACGCATTGATTTTGAATAAGAATGAAGTTCAGTACAGGATTGAATGACACATTTTGATAATTTTTCTATATTTAAGGAACTATGTTGGGAATTTAAGATTACCTGAAACTGATTTTAAATAACGTGTCACTCTAAGGGCCGAGTCCAAAAACTACGGAAATATTTTTTTTATGAATTTTGTGTGCACTCTTTCGAGCATTGTGACCGGACTTTCGGCCATTTCGGTCTATGATTATCTTTTAGGGCCTCCAGGGTACTGGGATGGTTATCAAAACCAAATGAATTCAAGAAGCCCTACCGAAAGAAATCACACGAGCCAGTTGAGATTGCCGGGAAATCTTTAATCCATAGATGTCTACTCTCGCTGTGTGAGCTGTGGGCCTATCTTATAGAAGCCATAAACTCTTTCAAGTTCTTCCAATAGAGGAAAAATCAAAATGCCTGCATAATCGTAAGAAAAAATGTTGAAGTCACCGTGACCGCTCGAGTATTTTTTGTCAAGAAAAAGAGTAAGAGCCGATGATTCTAAATCTTGACCATTTATGATTTTATAAAGGTCTTTGTTGAAACTCTTTGGTTGCGGTTGGAGGAGACTGGATAAATTCCAATTTATAACAGTTATAACAAGTTCTATGTGGACCCTGGTCCTGCGTGGTCACATAAAAAGTAGATACTTTTATATACAGGATCATTCATTTTGTGGTTTAAAGTTGGCAGTGTTGGCAAATAATGATTACATTTTGTAATTTATTTCAACTTTCATTTCAATTACAAGTAATTAGTAATAGAATTTTTTTTCAATTACAATAACACGTAATTGAAAAATTTCACTTTCAAATTACATGTAATTGAAAATAGTAATGGGTTTTTGCAAGTAATTGAAGGAAAGCACTGTGTTAATTACATTTAAATTATTCAATTTTTTGGATTGCAATTCATTACATGTTTTTGTATAAATAAAAATAAATACAAAAATAACAATGAACGTAAATAAAAGGCATTTTAAAACTAATATACTAAACCAATGTTCATTGTTCACTTCTTGATAAATGGAAAGTAAACCTTGTTAATGCTTTTTGTACTATAAAAACATAATTTGACTGTACTATTAGTAGACCAGTTGGTTAACCTACAACACCACTAACATGTCAAAGTTAGTGTCGTTGAGGTTTTGTCGGCGAGGAGTAGCTACAATTCCCTCAAAAGACAAAAGACTTTCAACGGGTGCCGTTGATATCAAAAAACCATTTGTGCAATATCATGTACAATGTAATTGACAAAAACAAATAAATTAATTACATTAATGCTTTTTTGACGATTTTCAATTACATAAAATTCTTCAATTACATGTAATTAGTAAAATTATACAATTACATTTAAAAGTAATTGAAAAAGTGTTTGGAGATTTCAATTACCAGTACCTAATTGTAATTGAATTATTTTTGTAATCATTATTTCCCAACTCTAAAAGTTGGTAGCGCTGGAATTTGACACCTGTCAAACTCAGCTGTCATTTGAAGTGTCATAATATTATTTGAATGTTTGCCAATTAGGATAATGGATCGCTTAACAATCGAACATCGCGTTAAAATTATTATAACTTACTACAAAAGTCGTGATTCAAACGTAGCCTTACGCGCATTACGCGATGATTATGGTCGTCATAATCGACCAACTAAGTAAAATCGTGAAGAAATTTGAATAGAGTGGAAGCGTTACTGATGTCGTAAGGCCTGTGCATCATCGTAATGCACGATCAGTGGAAAATATTGCAGCTGTAAGTGCAAGTGTTGCTGATGATCCGAATTTATGAATTTCCCGGCTTTCGCAACAATTGGTCGAATGATAACCGATTTTTTTTTTGCCGACCGACCATTGAAGATCATGACTTGGGCTATTTATGGTTCGAACAAGATGGGGCAACGAGCCACACAACACGGCCAATTATGGCAGTTTCCTGCTCGCGTTATTTTTACGTTTTGGTGACATCAATTGTCCACCGAGACCATGTGATTTGACTCGGTTAGAGTTTTTTCTGTGGGGCTACACAAAAGAACGTGTTTACGGGAATCATCCCCAAACTCTAGACGCATTAAAAACCAACATTACTCAAGTTATGGCCGAGATACCACCCGAAATGTGCGAAAAAGTGGTTAAAATTTACCTCAAAAGAATCGCATGCTGCGAATCTTCCCAAAGTGGCCATTTAATTGATATTGTTTTTCACACTTAATGGCAAAGTCCAAAATTTATAATGAAATTAAATTTTCATCAGAAATGTATCGTTGTGTGTGTTTTATAAAGCTTTACTTTCGAAGCCGAAAAATGAATGATCCTTTAAAAAACTGATATAAATTGGCATGTCTCGAGTCACTTTCCAAATACTAAACTACCTACATTAAAGCACTTAATGGAATTTGAAATAATGTTTTAAGCAGAAAGCTATAATTAAACCCCATTTTAGAATTGGGTTAGAAACAACAAAATTGAATACCTCAAAAGACTCGTTTGCCTTATATAATAGTTCAAAAGATGTCAACATCAAATATAAGTAGAATCCCTTCCTCTGTCCTCATATTTTAATCCACGTGACATGACAACAAGATACCATAAACAAACTACAAAGCAAGCCGGTCTACCATTATAATTCAATCAAATCGAGTGGACTTAATTTAAAGTGGCAGAAAGGTTCAAGTTGAAGAGTCCCATCAAACCACCGAAGTACACAAAGCACCAGGCACATCGGTATAGGTTGATACATAGGTCTAGGTAGAGGTAGGTATAATAGGTATCAACAAAAGGCTAACTGGTGCGCGCACAAAGAAAAACGAAATCTGAGAACGGTCTTCCGTTCGTTGAAAATCAAAGCTTTGATTTTTGCTATACCTATTTTGCTGTACCTACCTTACGTTCCACGAACCATAAGCCTTATATTTCCCATGAATTGAACGCTGAACACTGATGAACGCCTTGTGTTGTTGGCCATTTAATTCTCCTTTGTTGTGGTATGAAGGGATGGTGCTATACTAACTATACACCGACCCAGATGTTCACATAAACGTCGAAGGACGCCACCGACCGCCACAGCTTGTTCTTTGCAAAAAGGGAGAATCATTATTTTTATTTTATTTTTTTTTTTATTTTTAATTATTAATCTGTTCAGTGAACATTTTCAAAACTAATTATGGTCGACAGACGTTAATCAGCGTGATTAAGCTTAAGTTCATAAACAAATATTGTAACAACGATGTGTTTGGGTTGGTGGTAGGAAATGTTCGAACAAATAATAAAAGTTAAGGTAAATAAAAATGGTGGAAAGCACGTGAAGGAAACATCAATGGAATGGAATGAAAATATATAATATAATTTACTCGTCAGTAACAACTCATGTACCCTCCCTCGAATGCGAGTTTAAAAAATCCAATATAAGTTCGATGTTCACTCGAAATCTTGGTAGGGGGGAGCAAGTGGGTTGTTAATTTTAAATTTACGAAAATAGAGGTTAACATTGATATTTCTACGAACGTAGCCGGTGGTGTAATGGTTAGTGCGTAGGCATGCCGGAGGTATGGGTTCGATTCCCAGTCTCGTGCATACCTAACTTATATAATAAAATCATAAAACTTCTGGCAAATGCCTCTTGGGAGGAAGTGAGTATCTTCTGTCATAAATAAGTGTTCTTGCTTTCACCTTATCCGTTGTAAACAAACAACACGAACACAGGAATGCTTGAGAGTTGTAAGTCACTAGCCTAGCCATAGACACTGGCTCTTCAAGAGCTAGGTAGGAACCTAGGTGTCGAAATTCAATTTGTTTCATATTATGCGACACCCTAATGTCCATGCATGTGAGCTAGTTGTAAAGGTTCCATAATTAGGGCAGGTCAATGATGAAATGGAATAAAACAAGCAGTGTGTGAGGGATTAACAAATTTTTTTATTTGAAAAGCTCATGTATGCTTATTATGTGCGGAATATGACGTATCGTTCAAATTTCCGGCAAGGATATATAAACGGTGGCACAGATGCGAGAGGTCCAATTTTCAATGAACATGTCGCATATATCCGTCTGAATTTAAGCGATTGGCTAGGTTATGTTGACTTAAAAGGCGCATCAGTCTTATTGACGTAGCCAGGCAATTTTAGAAAACGACATAAGGCAAATTATAACGAAGTCAAATCAAACGATTTCTGTAGCCAATTCACTTCATCTCGCCGAGAGCTATCCCTGCCCTCAAATAATTCATACAGAGTGTTCATTTTGGCGTTCACTGTGTGGCACTTAGAGCCGTTCTGTTGAAATCACATATAAATTACATCCATAAGTATCATCCAATATGGGCTAAACGAAATTGGTTATCATCGATCGGTAGCGCTTTCTGTTGATGGTGATGACAAAATGACATCGTCGTTTTCGAAAAAGTAACGAAATCTCACGGATAGCGGAAATGTTTTTGTTAGATCTTGCGTTTCGTTGACGTACGTTTATTGGCTAATTGTTCACTGAATCGGTTGACACAAATTTGGGCACCAAATTTTGAAAAGTAGTCTGGGAAGGACAGCCATGTAAACCTTAAATGGGCGCAACGCGAGTGTATCGTTTCCACAAGAGATTGTTATATAGGGTGTTTTTTTTAGACTTGTGGTTTTCAAGAAGAAATAAAACGCATATAATTTAATGTTATGGCCAAGAATTTATCTTTATTATAAAGATATGGGTTTGCCATGATGTTTTAAAAATGATTTGGGGGAAGTGGCCGCCGGGACTGGCTCGAATAAATTCCAGCCGAGAGGCCCAATTTTCGACCACTTTTAGCAGCAATTGGGGCCGTATGTCAGCCATAACGCGCCGAATATCCTTTTCCAAGGCGTCAAACGTCTCGGCCTTATCTGCGTAGACAAGCGACATAACCCCACAAAAAATAGTCCAGCACGATCTTGGAGGCCACGCCACAGGCCCACGACGCGAGATAATGCGCTCACCAAAAGTTTCCTTCAATAAATTGCGCCGTCTTGTTGGAATCAAAGGTCGTCAACATCAACAACCTTCAATTTGGACACGAAAAAGTCATTAATCATGGCTCTATAGCGTTCCCCATTGACTGTAACAGTATGGCCGGCTTCATATTTGAAGAAATATGGAGCAATGATTCCCTCTGCCCATAGAGCACACCAAACAGTGACTTTTTGAGGATGTAACGGCGTCTCAAAAATGACTTGTGGATTATCATCACTCCAAATACAACAATTTTGCTTATTAACGTACCCATTCAACCAAAAATGAGCTTCATCGCTGAACAAAATTTTTTTGTGAAAATCGGGATCGGTGGCCATCTCGTTTTGGGCCCATTCACCGAACATACGACGCACTTTATGGTCGTTCGGCTTCAATTCTTGAAACGGCAAACTGATGAGTACAAATCAAGTGACAGCTGTCCAAAAGACCAACTCCGAAAAAAGTATTGCTAGATTGAAAACCACACGTCTTAAAAAACACCATCTACAAATTTTAGATCTCAATTTGTTATAATTATTATTATAACAATTATTACAATTTAATGAATCTATATTTCTCTAAATCCTATTGTTTTTTTTTTTGCAATTTGATACAATTTTATATAGAGGCATAATCTACAATTATATAACATATGGAAGTTAATTTAAAACATGCCAATTTATAACAGTTCAGAGAGCCTTCCGCCGGTGATGAGCATAGTTCGGCCACGCAGAGTATTTTTTTCAAGACGTGCTAAGTGCTTTGAATATTTGATACTTTTAATAGCGAAAAACTGGTATGACTATTACAAATTAGCGTATGTCTCTAATCTCGTCCTAAACATTTATATAAACTTGTCTATGACATATTTCTCGATGTATAACTGGTTTTAATTCAATTTTTATATCCGTTTACCTCGTAAGCTATAAAATCCGCGTGGAAAAAAACACTCCTTGTTATTTTCGAAATCAATTTTATTTATGATCCCCAAATATTGTCCCTGATGGACTTTCGCCAAAAACTTTCAGTCTTCTTCTTGAAATTTCTTGGTTTACATACATATATATTAATACAGAACGACGTTGATGAAGTTTCATCCAACCAAATTGCCCACAAGTATAAAGCAGATAACCGCCGCCCAGTGCCCAATAGGGACTATGTTATGGTCATAGTGTTGGTTATAGCATTCCATCTGTTTAATTGCCTGTTTTATTGTTCATTTATTCTAAGCAATTAATTTCGCCCGTTTATACTGACTGATGCTACATAAGCATCCAACATTTTTTTTGTATTTAATATTACTATCAAGGGTCCAACTCCAACTCAAACGCTGATGGGTGGTGTCTGTGTGCAGATGTTTATGAAAATTCCTCCCCAACCATTAAATGATATGGTATAGTCTCCATAGGACAATTGACAACCGCACATAATCACAATTTTAATAAACACTTTTGTAACACATGCACGCAGTTTAAAAGGACGACCAGAAACGTGAACTCTGACTCTCTGATCTGCCCTGAATCCTGATCCTTGGCGCATCTATAGCATATCAGAAGGACTTTGCCTCCGCATCAATTTTAATGTGCCATTGTCTGTAGACTGACAAAAAATATACAAATATAAGTACACGATGAGATGATACGTCGGCGTCGTACCCGAAAAAGAATCCTCTGACTTTGTAAAGCATCAGGCAGGATACGTCCACCCACCCATCACAACACACACCCCACAAATGGTATAATTATATCGTTTGACTACCATCATCGTCATCGTTCTCAGTAAAATGCTCTCTTTTGGGTTTAAATAACTGTGTGGTATAGCCCTCAACCCCCCCCCCCCCCCAAACCCCTCTCTCACACACTCTCTGTCACCCAAACAGCCAAGGAAGCTCATAATTTCGTTCGTTTTCAAACGCCATCCATACAGAGATACTTTTACTTTGCATTCAGAGAATTTAAATGGCTGCAATGCCATTTCCGGCATCATCTCTGCAGTGTACCGTGTACGGCTGTACGCACTCTTGTCGTTGGTTTAATAGAATTTTCATTGTTTTTTTTTTCATTTTTAATTTGCAGAACTATGCATATGCATGTCATTCGGGATGGAGACTATGATGACGTCTCGGCAACTCCCGCCCAACACCAAATTCCACAACAGCGGTGCTTTGCTTGGTTGGGTAACCCAAAGGCTCCATGTTGGTACCTACATACTTTATGATGCGATAATTAGCATAATGTAGACAAGAAGTTTTATCAAGCACACTTTTGTTCTGAAAAGCAGCATCCATTTTGATATAGGATTCAATTGGCCATGTTTATGAATGTGTATATAGAAAGATGGCTCTTTTTTTTGTTGCTAAAATAAATATAAGTTCGAGCTTGGTGGGCCTGGGCATGGCGCATGGGGGTTGGTATTTTTTGAAATAGAGTTGATTTGCAAAGCTCGAGAGGATTGAAAATTCTATGCTAGAGTGTTTTAAGCCAAACTGTATATTATGTATTTGTTTTTACTTTATTTTGTTAACAATTGGAATATTGTTTGGGGAATATGAATATTTGTTTCACATTTGTATTATTTGTGGAATTTAATTGTTAATATGTATCTACCAACGAGAATGTTTGGTTTATTCAAAATTCAATTTGTGGCTTATGAGCCAGATAGGGAGTTGAATGAAATGAATTATTGTAGGTTTATACCTAAGTACTTTGAATTTTAGTTATGTTTTGTCAAAGGAAAAATGAATGCCTGATGATGTTTGGTGCGGTGATGGGGATGGGCATAGGGGATGCAATTATGAAAATTATGATTTTTTGTGTTTAATTTCAAAAGAGATTCGTCTGTTCCTTTTTGATGGGAGATAATTATTGATGCTATGTGCAAAGTTCTGCTCAAGGGTTCAAATTTGTATTTGCACAATGTGGATTGCTTTGTTTGAATTTATCAACTAATTGGAATATCAAATGCTTTCAATGCAACAAAAACATAAGTACCTAACAAGTAGCTACATATTTATAATGTAAAAATTATATTTAAGTCGAATATGATATAAGGTAGGAAGGTGAAGACTCTGCCACACGTTTGTTGGATTTGTTGGATTCATCTCCGCCCCGAATCGTAGAATAACTATTAATATATCGGAAAATTCACTGGGTAGGGTGAAATAGGGTTAAATGAAAAAGACGTATCCGATTGAAAAAAGCTCTACCTGTGTTAAATTTTGCTATTAATAGAGTGAAATGGGATAAAAATAAAACAGTACTTTTCGGATACAAAAAATCTTTATCTGTTTTGGAAAAGCAATAAAGGTTCGACTTAGAAGATCAAATTTTTACAAATTTAGCCTCTCATAATGTGAAGTGGGTTAAAACCCAGAAAGTACCTAGTATTCGATTACAAAAAGTCAAAAAATTCTATTTTCTTCTTTAATGTTTTTATATAAAAACAGAACAGAAAAATATTTAGTAAATTATCCCTTAAATTTTTATAGAAAAATTAAAACAAGTTTACTGAAGTGGCATAATTTCAAAAAAATGCTGCGTGTTCAGTTTTATTTATCAAAAATGTTGTGCCTCAAAATTCAAATTCAATTTTTCAAATCGACCGTTTCCCGACAAAAAAAAATAATTCAGCTTTTCATAAATCAAGACGGCTTCTTAAAGTCATGCTCCTATGATTAAAGAATTGATTAATTGTAAAAAAAAAATATGATTGAAAAAACAAAAATCAACTCTCAAGCATTTGCGTGTTGTTTCTTTGCAGAAATGGATATCGCCTTCAATTTTCTGCGCCGAATCCGAACGGCTTAGGTGAGAGACACTTATAAATGAGAAGATAGATAGGAACTCTTGGAGGATTTGTAACTTCCTCGAAAGAGGCAGTAGTCCACTTTTTTTTAGGTGGACGAAGCTGGGAATCGAACCCAAACCTTCGGCATAACAATCCTATATTGGCACAAACCATTACGCCACCGACTATTGGCTTATTAAATTATAAATTTATTGAATTATTTGTTGTATCCCGCATTCGAAATATTTCCAACAGAGATTTTGCGAAAATAAATCTGTTTTAGTGCCAATGGTTACCAAGTTTATATAGCCCCTCTTATTTCCTTCTTCTTATTCCAATCTAATCTTCAATAGAGCATTTTTGAAAATAGCTGGTTTAAATTTTCTGTGTTAGATATCTTCAAAGACAGCCAAAACCACTTTTTGTGTTTTTGTTTTGCAATACATATTTAAATTTTTGTATAACAATATGCTTTAAATTATGCAGTGAAAGAAAAATCAAATTAACAAATGTTTCTTTTTTAACTTCATATCTACACCATTTTGAAGTACATACATTCTGACTTCTGAATTGTATGTATAGGTAAATCTCTTCAGTGCAGGGAATTTATTCCACTTTTAGTGAGAATCTATTCTACGTTTCAAAGTTGAGTACATTCCCACGCAGAGCGAGAATTTACTACATTTTTTAGTGAGATTAAACCTATCTTAAAAAAGTGGAGTTATTTCCCACTCAGTGTGAGAATTAACTTTTTATATTTCGCGATTTTGTAATACATTTGTATACATTATGCTCAAAAACTGTTTTCTTGGACAACAGTACCATAGGTGGCCCCCTTCTCAGGTTCAAAGGATCATAACTCCCTTTTTTGGGTGCTCATCGCGCTCACGCATATCCGTTTATTAGCTTAGGGTATGTTCATTAGCCAGGCAGGTTTCTTGAACAACAGTACCTTGGGTTGCCCGATTTTCTGATGGTTTAAGGAATCCATAATCCGTCGAATTTCAGGTGGGAAACTTCCGAAAAATTTAAGGTGCCGATACTTTTCTCCTCTCTTGGACAATCCCTAATTGTGACGCTTATGCCACACATGTTTAATTTGTTAATTTATAAAAAAAAAAATAGATTCTCATCATACCGTCGCTTTTGTGTGTCTGTATGCGTCCATCTGAGCCTTTACAGATGAACGGATGTGCTTAGCATTATGCGTATACAAGACTTTTTAAGACATTTAATTTTAAGAGGACCCATTCGAATTTTGGTGGTAGGTAGTTCATCTAGAAAACGTAGCTCAAGGGATTTTGTTTTCAAATTTTCTCAAACCCATCAAACTTAAACTTAAGTCTAAACCATACAGACGCCCTATGTGCTATGTATCCATATTGGCCGTATATTTGACTAAGCAATCTATTCCAAATTAAGTAGGTACCTACTGATTCATGCAAAAAAAATGTTCGTGTGTGTAATCAAAATCTACCACTACGATGACCGAGATTTTTAAAAAAGTGGGTTTCGTCCTACCGTCCGTTGGTATGCGTGTTTGTGCGTACATGTGCCCACTTTACTTAATTACAGCTATAGGATAATCGGGTATTGTCATTTGATACAAGTTTAGTAAAAAGCATTTGTATGTAATTTAGAACGGAAATAGCTGTCATACAACAATTTCCTATTTTTACTTCTATACCTATTCTTGAAAACGGCTTCAACGATTTTGAATAAACTTTTACTTGTTATGACTAAAGAAATTGTAAGAAAACTGCAATTCACGTTTTAGGCGAAAAAATTAGTTTTGCATTCCACGTTTTTTTTTTTTTTGAAAAAAATGGTTTTAATTTTTGGTTTATTCGCGTATATATTCTCAATGGTTCTATCAATATTGTTAATTCTTATAACGAATGAGGTATGGAACTTTAAGTTGGCAACACTATTTCAACTGGCGGCCATTTTTTCAGCTGTCAAATGATTTATTTTTAGTTTGACTTGGCATTACAACATGAATAGACTGACGCCTGAACAACGCTTCCAAATTGTGCCCAAATAGGATTATGATGATCACTCCAAATACGACAATTTTGCTTATTAACGTACCCATTCAACCAAAAGTGAGCTTAATCGCTAAATAAAACTCGCTTATGAAAATTGGTATCAACGGCAATCTTGTGTTGGGCCCAATTTGGAAGCGTTGTTCAGGCGTCAGTGTATGAAATGGCAAACCAAACTGAGCATAAATCAAGTGACAGTTGTCAAAACGAACAACTCCGAAAAAAGTATTGCAAAAACGCAGCATTTATTACAAACATAAAAAGAAACGAAAGCGTGTTGCAGGAGTAACTATACATATTTTTTTTTTGTCAATTCTAAAAGGGAACGATTGGCTAATTGGTGTATCAAAAAAGTCAAATTAGAAGAATATGCCTCCGTTTTGCAATCACTTTCAAATTATTAGATGCGGTGACGATCGTCAGTAATGATCACTGACCGCAAAAGCAGCCATGATGGGAATTTGGTATTGTTTTGAAACGACATTCTTGTGTTGGAATCAATATTATGAACATTTTAAGGAGTTTACCTTTTTTTATATTTTCCTATAAAATATTTTGGTGTATCTCAATGTGTGTGCTTGAATTTGTCTTCTTTTCCTCATAATATGGATGTTCTGCAAAACACTCTTAATGTAAATATTGAAATTTTGTGTATTTTTTTTTTATTTTTATTTTTCGATGTGTGCTGTTTTGTGTGTTTCTTTACTTAAATTGTATATTTTTTTGACGCATGTTTATCATACCTTTATATATTTGTATCTTTTATTTAAAAAAAAACTTTTATCTTGTCGTGACAGTCCCCAGATATGATTTTTCGTCTCCACACGATGTAACATTAAGTATGTGTAGTACTTTAATTAAAAAAAAGGACCACAAATGTCTACTTACTTTGTCTCATCAAACCCAGAACAAAAATATCTACATATGTATATAGTTACAAAAATCAATCTCGAAAAGGACAGATTGCAAACAAAAAATAAATCTAGCAGTGTTTTTAAAACAACCTGCAGGCACAAACGTATTAAAAACAACAAAAAAAAAACAAGAAAAAAAAACCCTAAAAGAAAATTACACCTTACATCAAAACACACATGTGTAGCGCATAAAAATAATAACAATACACATTTACATTGCCCATCACCTAACAATTTGCGATATAGTATACCTATATGTACGAAAATTCGAGTTTCATTACCATCAACAATATCCAACCGCCAGGACTTTGATTAATGCCAAGACACATACATACATATATAAATATAAGCAAATAAACAGCATTCACTTACTCATTTATTCACATTTTTTTGTGTGTATTTATTTTTTTTATCGACGACGATAACATGCGTTTTTATGGGTCTCACAGGCGAAACAAGTAAACGGAGAAAATGAAAAGTTTTGTGGCTGCCAAATTATTCTTGCGGGTGTGTGTTTGGTATAAATGTATTTAAGTTACCCAAGTAACGAAAAATAACCCACAAAATAAACATGTAAAAATAAAATACACCCTTCTCCCCATCCCCTGCCCCACAATGTAAATCTTATTTGGGTATAACATTATACCCCCCTGCCGATTCCAATGCCAACACCCACTTAACTTACCGCAGTAAACCAACCCGAATCCAATCTCGATCCTGGTACCTACACCATAATAAGTGAAAGAAAAAAAACTTCCTTTTTATTGTGTTGCTGCAATTTATCCTCTTGCATGAGGATTGACGAAATCTTGATCCTTTAACAAGGAATGTGAAGGAGGAATTTCACCAAAATGGTTTTTTAATTTAAAAATGATTTTTACCGTCACTTTTTACTTATATTAAAGGGTTTTCCAATAAGAGGTGTTATTTTGATATTCAAAGAAAAATAACATTTTTTGAGATAAATGATCAGATGTTTATTTCATTATAAAGAGGAAAGTATGCCGTTAATAATGGATTACAACATCAGCCAAATGGCCGCCACGACCACGCTTACAGGACCATATCCTTTTCATGAAATTTTCCATAACCAAATCGCAAAGTGGCTGCCCTATGTCCTCGATAGCCTCACGAATTCCATCTTTGAGGTCTTGAATCGACGCTGGGCTGTTGGCGTAGACCTTATCTTTCACGTGGCACCAAAGGAAGAAGTCGCAAGGTGTTAAATCAGAAGATCTCGGTGGCCAATTGTGATCACCTCTTCGAGAGATAACACGGTCCGGAAACTTTTCCCGTAAAAGATCGATGGTTTTCATTGCTTGTGTGGCACGTAGCGCCGTCTTGTTGAAAGTAAACGTTGTCCAGATCAATACCATCCAATTCCGGCCATAAAAAATCATTAATCATCTCTCGATAGCGCAATCCATTGACCGTAACTGTTGCTCCAGCCTCATTTTCGATAAAGTAAGGTCCAATGACCCCGCCGGACCATAAACCGCACCAAACAGTCACGCGTTGAGAATGGAGAGGCTTTTCAACAATAACTCTTGGGTTTTCCGAGCCCCAGATGCGACAGTTTTGCTTGTTGACGTAGCCTCCGAGGTGGAAATGAGCCTCATCAGTCAAGATGATTTTTCGATGAAATTCCGGATCATTTTCATGCATTTCAAGGACCCAATCAGCAAAGACACGACGTTGTTGATGATCAGCCGGCTTGAGTTCTTGTGTTAACTGAACTTTATAAGCCTTAAGACCCAAGTCTTTATGCAAAATACGGTGTAATGACGTTTGTGGAATGCCTAATTCCAAAGAACGACGAGGAATGGACAAACCTGGGTTTTCTTCAACACTTTGGGCTACAACAGCAATATTCTCAGTTGTTCTTGAGCGACGTGCACGGGTTTTATTCTTCACATCACTAACTTGTCCCAACAGCTCGAATTTGTCCACCAATTTCTGTATTGCGGTCCGACAAGGTGCTTCACGACGACCCAAAAATGTTTTAGTTTTACGAACCGTCTCTGCCAAATTTTCACCATTTTTATAGTGAATTTTAATAATTTCAATGCGTTGTTGAAGCGTGTATCGTTCCATTTTTATTAATTGCGTAGTTTCTACTTGTCAAATGTCAAAAAATTACAGCTTCAAAGGTGACAACTACCGAAATAGCGGGCGATTCAAAATAACACCTCTTATTGGAAAACCCTTTAGAATTCGCAGAACAATTTGTTTATATTTTAAGAATAAGTCGTCACTCGAAAGAATTGCTAAAGGAATGAATTCAATAGAGTGAATGAACAATGTTGCCGCCAGTCTTTTTATTTTTTGTTTAATGTGTGCGCAGTACCTAAATGGGTCTTGACAACCTTTAAAATGATTTAACATAGTTCGGGTGTAACATGTAAGGAAAATAGGGAAAGGTTTGAAATTTGAAAGGAATTGGAGAAATGGACATTGGGGTTAAAGTTGTGAATATTAAAATAGGCGGGAAAAATCAGAGTCGGGTACAGCTTTCCACATTCTCGTCGAATTTGAATGGCTTACGAAGTAATTCTTGTACTTGACACTCTTGAGAGTAGATACATGTGAATTTGGGGAAATGAGTAAGGTGATGTGCATTCCTATAGAAGTACGAGTATTACCGTGGAATTATTCAAGGGAAAGGAAAGCAGCTTGATATCTTTTCTAAATGTTCGAATGCCTGTCTGAAACATATTTAGAGCTAAAGTCAGTAAAATTATTCAGAACTAGTCAGGTTGCTGAAAAATTGATGGTTGCTATAAAGAACACTTTATGGGTCAATGGCAGCTCTTGTATCTCAGTAATCTGCTACTGACACCAGATAATCTAGGCCCACTGTTCTAGATTGAATTAGGGACATAGCTTTCTGTACTTATGGGGATTGTAGTGTGAGGGAAGATTCTCAACCACAAGACAAGGAACTTCAGATAATGATTAGCCTCAAATGGTCAAAACACCCGGAACGTCAGCAAATAACGACTTGGAAATATGTACATATGGAACGTGAAAACAAATGCTTGAATTTCAGTGACTGCCAAGGCTGGTGATTCACAAGTAGCAATCTTGCGCTCTACAGACAATCCAACCACTTACCAAATTGAACATCGAAATTGACGCAAGGTACTTATCCAACATATTTAACGTGAGTACATGTCGAGGGGCAAACGTGACTCTAACTGTCTAACAAAAAGGCATCGCAAAGAAGAAGAAATCTGACTTTGTACGACTTAATCTACCCATCATAGCGTACGTATATACTGAGTACACCATCGCGCACCATCAGCTTTCCGGCGAGTTTCATGCCAGTTCTAGAACTATGGACGCTCTCATTAAGTTTCAGCTATATTTTTTGTCGGCGTGAACTGGCGGCTAGAAAACGATAACGATAAAAGCAAGAAACTGGCGCACCCACTGGATATACCCATAGAGTCTACACAGTGCACAAGCGTAAAGCTCTAAGTTGTGCATTTATATGACACAAATGCCTAGTTGAGGCACACAGTATATAGGTCCCAGTGCCGCGAAATCATTAAAGACATAAAAACTCTGTAGGAGTCTAGGTGACCATCACCCACACCAGTGACAGGGCCCGTGGCATGATAATAAATGCGTACATCAGTGAAAGAAGATACACACTTTTAAATGCTTCAGCGTAAATCAAGAGCAGCGATGGTAGAGTATCGACTGAGGAGAATGGCGGAGAAGAAGAACTTACTTTAGTATTACTTATCCGACTTCCGATCCATGAAGGGTCTCTGCCTGAGATATTGCCGTCTTCCATTGGTTGCGGTCCCTCGCAATAAGCTCCCGCCTGGTCCCTGTAGCAGAGATTCGCTCTTGTTGGTCGTCTCTAACCTTGGGGCTAGAATTCGAAGATTTCTTGGCTGGAGCGTTGTTGTCCATTTGTTCGATGTGGCCGAGCCAGTGTATAGTCGACGTGTTGTGGCTCCACATCTTGGTACAGCTTGTACAATTCACGATTGAATCTTCTCCGCCGAAGAATTTTTCTCTCGAAAGAGCGTATCAATTCCCCCTTTTTGCTTATCGTCAAGCACTCGGCACCCGCCGTACAGAAGAAGAAGAAACTTATAAGAAAAAGAGTGTACAAAGCCTAAGCCGAATAAACTTCGAGAAGTTTAGAAAGCTAACCGACTCTGGATGTTGGTTTTAAGAGCGAAACACAAGCAGTGAAATTAATCTGGTCAGCGAAGCACATGGAATAGTAAATAATATTCAATCAGGAAGAATAAATGTTGACTGGCACTGCGTTAAGTTCAATCAATTTAGTTTAAATACTAAATAAATTTTCATTCAAAAAGACCAAAATGCACCGACGCAATGGCAATATCGAATCTTGCTTAATTATAAAAAATCTTAAGATCCCCTTCAAGCAAACTAGACCTTTTTGGATCCGTGCACGTAGTCAAAAAATGTATAAACGATCCTCAAAAACTGCGCTTGGACTAACGTTAATGTTTACACATACATATTAACCGACACTCACACATTTTCTTTTTTAATTATTAAACTAAATTCAATCAGCATTTGCAGTGCCCTCTAAATGGGCATTATGAAGGGCGATTAACAGATAAAAAGAAAGCCCGCTTCCAGCCAATGAAGGCTCAGTTCCACCTACTAGTCAGTGTAGAAGAGAGGTGTAGACTTAGATATAAAAAAAAAAATTGTGAGTGCAGGGACTCACGGTTAATATGTGTAAGCATCTACGTGCGCGGATCCAAAACGGACTTGTTTTTGCTTGAAGGGGATCTTAAGATTTCTTTCACTGAACGCTCCCATCCTAGTGCAGATCGTAACGTTGCACACCGTAACGTTGCACGACGTTACGTTGCACCCGAACTTTCACGTTTTTTTTCACTCTACCGCCAGCATAGATGTTAACACATCAAAAAGCTTAAGATCAGCTAGGCAGCTGGTCCTAATAACTAACCAGTGGAGTTGTTTAAATAAGATGTTATGTATTGGTAGGATTCGTGCATACAATATTTAACCAAGTACAGTCAAACCTACTCAACTGAAAAACCCACTTAAGTAAACAATTTAGCTAACCCCCGTGCATTTTTCAACAAATTTCTCATGCATGTTTGGAAAGTAGCATGTCCGATAAGTAGACTATTTTGTAGCTCCATGTGACTCATCTACTATTAAGTCATATTCCAGCTAAACGTCGGTCGCATGTATGATCCTGTTTATCCTAACCTATCTGGCGGAAAGTCTTCAGCCATTCTGCAACACTTGAATTAAAAAGTACCAGTGTATTTTCCATCCCGCCGATCAACCGAAAACCAAATCTTCACGCGGAAGCAAATACTATAATACAAGACTCACCACATTTTCGCAGATGATACCATTCATCGTCAAGACTTCTATAAGGCAATGGTTGAACTCGCAGGAACGTAGGATCCCAGGAATACTGATCCGGCTGTGTTGTGAAACCGCGTAAAAATCGCGGTCCATTGGCAAAGGGAATAGCTCATGTGATTTGTTCAATATCGTTCTGGCGCCAATATTGATGAGAGCAGGCATCAAAATGGAAAGCATCTTCATGAGATTTGTTCATCTACTTAGGTAACCGGACAATATCGACATCATTGACCGCTCCCAGCTAACAAGCCGTTATAGAGTTCTTTTCGTCGATTGAAGAACAAGAAAAACTTTTTGGTCTTGAAGTAAATTAGGACAGTATGTAGTTTCTATCAGCAAACAAACATGGCTATACAAATTGCCATTTTAAAGAGCCAGAAGTAAATAAGCTTTACGAAAAAGTGATTTTTGTACCTAAAAAAAAAATAACGGTATTTATTTGGAGATTTTTGTGACCAAATTTAAAAAAAAAAAAATCGGTTAAAAAAAATCGTAAAAACTATAGAAAGGGTGATTCATTAATGTTCGGTTTGAAAAATATTTAACAGGCTTTTAAATTTTTAAATGACGTATTTTGTATGGAACAAACGTCATTTTAAGATTTAAAAGCCTGTTAAATATTTAAAAGGGCTCTATGAAATCGGTCATAAGACTTGTTTTTTTTTTAATTTTAAATAAAACACAAAATAAATTTAAATGGTAGAAACTTTATTATGGTCTGAAAGAACTCTGTTTGCAATTTACTTTTTAAATATAATTTCGTGTAAATATTGCCCGCGACTACGCTCACTGCTTTAAGAGTTGCTACCGGTATTTGCCAAATTTCGAGAACTAGCTTATCGGCGAAGACTTTTGATTTCACATAACCCTAAAGAAAAATGTCTGAAAATGTGATATCACCCGATCTACGTGGTCTTAAATGCGAAATTAGCTGTCCATCAAAATTGTTTCTCAATATAACCATTATTTCGCTCGCTGAGTGTGCCGTAGCCCCCCCAATTTGCCGGAACAAAATGTTGCCGATTTCACGGGCTTCAATTTCCGGCAAGAAAAAGCGCGTTATCATGGTGCGGTAGCGCTCGCCATTGACTGTTAAGTTTTGTCCGACTTCATTTTTAAAGAAATACCGACAGATGATTGAACCAGCCCATAAACCACACCAAACACTGTTTTTTTGTGGATGTAGCGGTAGTTCGACATAATCTTCAGGTTGCTGGCCTGCTGATACCTATGATGCAATTTTATTTATTTACATAATCGTTGAGCCAGAAATGGGACTCATCACTGAAAAAATTCTATGCGAAAACCGTGGATCTTCATTGAACTGTGATTTAAGCGTGTGAGCCTTTCCATGACGATTTGTCAAACTACACGACAGAAAAAACGACACCATGAGGCCAATTACGCGTGATCTGTCAAAAAACCTATTAAAAAAAAAAACAAGTCTAAATGAATCACCCATTAGTATTTAATAAGAAAGAGGCAGACGTACTACTATCAAGTTTAAGGCGTCGATTTTTTGTTCTACCTTTTGTGAACCCCCGCGTCGTTTTCAGAAGTACTATCAGATGAGATGAGAATGCCCATCCATGTTCAGCAAGTCTAATAGAATGACTTCACTTTAAATGAATCGTGCTAAAATACCGTAGGTCTGCTGGCTTCTGGCTCTTGTTCACCATCTTCATCTACGACAAAACGGCAATCTTCATAGCATCAGCTTTGAGGTAGTTAAGGTGCTCATCTACTTCGGAGTTTGGAGTACACATTTAACTCCACAAATGACACCTTTTATGTGGGTATGGAGATGCGCAACAAGTTAGTTCAAAGCTATTTACGCTATGTACTCCATGCTGATCCTGCAAGTCCTGCTCTTCTCCGCCGATAGTTAGACGATAAGCAGAAAGAGAGCTGGTACTTGGATTCTTTCAAAATTCATCGATGGGTGCTGTGCAAGAAAGACGAATGGGGAAGAAGCTTTTCAAGCGTGAACTCAAGGATCTGTAGGTACTGAAATGTGGCTTTATAGTCGAAGAATATCAACTTTGCTGGGTCAGAGGCATCAAACGAACGCACAAAAACGCTCCGACAAAGGGTGTCTTCGAATACCCAAGTCCCCATATTGCTCCATATAAATAACAAAGGCCTTTTGAAAAGTCTATCAAGTCTAATTATTATGTCACAGGATAAGTGTTCAATTTCGTAATTGATTCAATGGTGCCATCGTTTTCCTTGCCTCTTAATTGTCTACTAAAACTCTGCCTCGTAATGCATTTTTCAGGGCTCAAACAGGTGGACATTCCACCGGTCGTTTTGAGGCAAGTAAGGAGGGTGTGGCGGGGACGAAATATTTGTTTTCCTTTTTCTTACTGTTAAGTTAACCGAGAAGCCGGAAGCCGGAACAAATTCTTAAGTGAGTAGTTGTTTGAGTTCGTCGGATTTTGGGAGCCCATCACTTCTTTAGCATCTAATTTCTTCGAAATCTCTACAGTACTGACTTTTTTGCCTGTCCGCTAAAATCATCTTTTGAAGTTTTTTTTCTCATGGGTGTGAACAGGTTTCGATTGACTCTTGATAACGCTTCCGCTACGCTATACTCAAGATCTCTGGTGTATGGTTTTCTTGCATAACTTGCTGATTTTTCTTTAAGTCGGAGATCTAACGCATTGAATCAATTTGAAAAGTCAGTTCAAGAAAATGTGAATGTTTGTAAGAATTAATTTTTTCATAAAACTCCTGGCATCAACTTAAAAATATTATTCTCACTATCATTACCCCCTTAATCCCTTTCCATTATTCTAAACCTTTAAAAGCGTCAATAAAGTCAAAGCTACCAGCTGGCGAAATTTTAACAATTTACACTTCTTGACTTTTAAAGATTGATCCATATGTGCTTGAGTGGTTAAATGTTGTTATTTTATTTTTATCAAACAGTCTTGACGTCCCTATCCCGCCCTGAGGCTTTACGAGAAAAAACCCTGCTTCACCGGGTCTATACACAATTTTAAGGGAAATCTTTTTTTATAGCCGCCGTAAATTTAAACACAATCACCTAATCGACCGATATTACACAATAACTATACTTAAAATATTTATTTCCTTTTTTTTTTTTGTTGGTTATCGAACCCATTATATGTGAGAGGGCACACACAATTGAGATAAATTTCCCCACGCTCCCATTTCTATAAGAAAAGGAATACAAAAAAAAAAAAAAACACTGTGGAACGTAATTTTTGTGTCTCTATATTCCAGGATGGGCAACGAGGACATTTAGAAGGTCTAGCATCGGTGTACTGTGAACTTCTAATGGCTCCCTTCGGTGATATATTGAGTGCTTTAGAAAATGCCAGGCAAGCAGCATGGGCGGAAAGAAGTCCACAAAATCCTGCGGGGATTGGTACAACGCGAGGTCACCGCGGTCATTCCAGTCAAGGTGGCCTGCCAAATAGTCATAGTCAGCCAATTTATGTGCCAGGAAAATATTCGGTATGTATTTAAACTATGTTCAAAAAGAAAATTCCAAATTCCAAATACCTCCTTAATAACAATTAAACAGTTAAACAACAAACGATAAGGCAATGAATATACTAACTAAACAAAATGAAATTAAAGTACTTTTGTGCATGTCCTTGAAGGAAAAACTTAATTCATATTTTCTTTGAACACACTCTTTAAGTCGCTGCTTTTTTTTAAATGTTCTTAAATTGCTTTGAGTTGCTGCTCTTTTGTTTGAAAAAAGTTTATGAAAAGACGGAGGAGAGGGATACAACTTTTACTTGCCTGCTTTTAAGTACTCCCAAGGTGTTAATCCTTTTCTTTGAGTCCTGACAGAAAACAGAAAACTGAAAAGAATAAAATACAAAAAACACACAAAAACAGAAAACACCTCAAAACAATTGCCATTTAGCGAAGCTTCACCACTTCCGTTAGCCAAAATAAAAATCCTTAAAGTTGTTTACTCCCAAGTGGTTCTGGAATTATCCTTTTAACCTCTGGCGTTCCAAGGAAAGACTTTTCAGTCCAAACAAAGCAGAAATAAAAAAATAACCCAACTCGTTATATTTTTCTTCCTGTTTTTGTTGTTGTAAGGAATAGGTAAAGTAGTTTGTTTATACAAATTTCTTTTTTTTTATCCTTTTTTTTGTCTTCCCCTTTTTTCGGCTCAATTTCTTATTTTGCACCTTTTCATCTTTTTGACTTGTTTTCGGCCTTTAGGGAAGACTTCTGTGAGGAGGGGGGAAGGGGGGTTGGCATGTTTATTCCTTGTTTTGTATTTGTTTATACTTTTTGAATCCTTTTGCTATCTCGATGGCGTTGATTGTGCATGTTTGTTTTATTTTTTGCATGTCTTTTTATTGTATGGTGGGGTGGGGTATGGTTGTAGAGGGGTTGTTTATTCACATACACATACATAGGGGTGGGTTAATTAAAATTTTGTGAAAATTAATTTTTCTTTGTTTTTTCAAACTTTTGACGTCCGGCATTGTGCAGCCTTCAAGTTGTCTGTCGGACAAGGAGGAAGACGAAATTTACGGTTTTGGCTATGGAGTGTTTGCGCCCCGTGTGGCCCGAGGTGCTTTGCAACTTCAACAGCAAATGATACAGCAGCAGCAGCAACAACAACAAATCCAACAGCAGCAGCAACAACTTTTACCATTAGTGCCACAATCGCAACAGCAACAACAACAGCTACAGTCCGGACAGCAACAATTGCAACCCGGACAGCAACAACTGCCTAACTCAGCGAATTTAAATTTAGTCCAACAAAGGTGAGGAAATTTAATTTAATTTGTTTCTATGCATATAAATTCGTTTACAAACTGATGTTGTTTTTTTTTTTTTTTTTGTGTTCTTCATTTCAGTTGCTTGAGTCCCAGGTCAGCATATTTTTATGAATTTCCACCAACAACAGGTGAGAAAAAAGTTTTAATATTTGATTTGTGTTTTATATGAAATTTGGTGCAGGATTCTATTATTACACAAAGGTGTAATTTTAATTAAGGGGGAGGGGCACAATCGTTGAAAAAAAAACAAAATAAACAACTTAAATATATCAACTTATATTCACTTGAAGTGATAGAAAGTTAAGGCAACTCAAAAGGATATTCAGTTATACAGGGTCTTTCATAAAGCGCTTCCTATTTTTTAATTTAAATAAAACAAAGTATGTGTGAGATATCATCGAAATTTTGTATGCGTTTGAAAGGCCTATTGATGCCATTATGTGTGGAATATAACATCGTTCAAATATCCGCCGCGGCTTCTCTGGTTGGCACGCATCCGAAACAGGGGTGAAAAATGACTTTTTCTTTTATTGTACTGAAAACTCAAAAAAATTGTACTAAAATGGGATCAATTGTACGTTTTTGTGTAATAAATAATTAACGAGTACATTTTTTTTTATTATTTTTTGTATTTTCGTAAAACTATTTTAACGTAAAGGGTTTTCCAATAAGAGGTGTTATTTTGATATTCAAAGAAAAATGTCATTTTTTGAGATAAATGATCGGATGTTTATTTCATTATAAAGAGGAAGGTATGCCGTTAATAATGGAACACAACATCAGCCAAATGGCCGCCATGACCACGCTTACAGGACCATATCCTTTTCATGAAATTTTCCATAACCAAATCGCAAAGTGGCTGCCCTATGTCCTCGATAGCCTCACGAATTCCATCTTTGAGGTCTTGAATCGACGCTGGGCTGTTGGCGTAGACCTTATCTTTCACGTGGCACCAAAGGAAGAAGTCGCAAGGTGTTAAATAACAAGATCTCGGTGGCCAATTGGGATCACCTCTTCGAGAGATAACACGGTCCGGAAACTTTTCCCGTAAAAGATCGATGGTTTCATTGCTTGTGTGGCACGTAGCGCCGTCTTGTTGAAAGTAAACGTTGTCCAGATCAATACCATCCAATTCCGGCCATAAAAAATCAATAATCATCTCTCGATAGCGCAATCCATTGACCGTAACTGTTGCTCCAGCCTCATTTTCGAAAAAGTAAGGTCCAATGACCCCGCCGGACCATAAACCGCACCAAACAGTCACGCGTTGAGGATGGAGAGGCTTTTCAACAATAACTCTTGGGTTCTCCGAGCCCCAGATGCGACAGTTTTGCTTGATGACGTAGCCTCCGAGGTGGAAATGGGCCTCATCAGTCAAGATGATTTTTCGATGAAATTCCGGATCATTTTCATGCATTTCAAGGACCCAATCAGCAAAGACACGACGTTGTTGATGATCAGCCGGCTTGAGCTCTTGTGTTAACTGAACTTTATAAGCCTTAAGACCCAAGTCTTTATGCAAAATACGGTGTAATGACGTTTGTGGAATGCCTAATTCAAAAGAACGACGAGGAATGGACAAACCTGGGTTTTCTTCAACACTTTGGGCTACAACAGCAATATTCTCAGTTGTTCTTGAGCGACGTGCACGGGTTTTATTCTTCACATCACTAACTTGTCCAAACAGCTCGAATTTGTCCACCAATTTCTGTATTGCGGTCCGACAAGGTGCTTCACGACGACCCAAAAATGTTTTAGTTTTACGAACCGTCTGTGCCAAATTTTCACCATTTTTATAGTGAATGTTAATAATTTCAATGCGTTGTTGAAGAGTGTATCGTTCCCTTTTTATTAATGGCGTAGTTTCTACTTGTCAAATGTCAAAAAATTACAGCTTCAAAAGTGACAGCTACCGAAATAGCGGGCTATTCAAAATAACACCTCTTATTGGAAAACCCTTTATAACAAAATAAAAATCACATTAAATTCAATGGCGCAAATTTTTAAACAGTCCTCGTTTAAGGAATAAAACCGACTCTAGTAAACGCAGTCGTTTAGTTGCGAGCTCTTGTCTGACCTTTTCTTAATTAAATTCTATTGAAGTGTTTTAAGCGCATTTGTAGGGTTTTAAGCGCATTTGTAGGGTTTTAAGCGCATTTGTAGGGTTTTTAGCGCATTTATTAGGTTTTTTTATGATTTGTCGTAGAGCATTCAACTGCAGATCGAGAGGTCCCCGGTTCAAATCCGGGTGTCCCGTTTGAAAATTAAATTTGTTTGCATTTTTTTTTTCTTTTTTTAACTCCCCTATAGCTATTTCACCTTTCCAGCTAAGATGACGCGCGATTTTGTGAGCAGAAAATGATTTGCCACGATATGGTAGTCCAACACTAGGTACCACATGTTTTTTTGTTTTTGTTGATTGTTGACAGTTTTCGTGATTGTTGATTTACATGCTTAAAATCTTCATCAAACATTTTTCTTTAAATTTTTCTTATGAAATTACAAACGTTGAATGGATAAAGTACACTTTAAAAAAGACAGAGAAGCATTTTGCTGCTTTTAAAGTTAGACGAGTGATTTAGCGTAAAAGTATACTTTACATCGTTTAAAATTATCAAAGAGTCGACTCTCATTCTAAAACTCATTTTTAGAGTCAGCGTCCAATTTAAAAATGATTTAGAGTAGGTTTTAAATGTTTAAAATTTTGCGCCATTGTTGTTTAACTTTTGTTTGATAAGTTCATGCTTATTACAAAACTATGACAAGATGTATTTCTTAATACGTTCTTAGTTTAAAATAAAGAGGAACATGTTTCAATTTGTAGGCGGTTGCGGCACTTTGTTTTCAAAATGTTGTGATAAGAGAAAATTCTTTCCACACATGCTGATGAGTGCGGTATATGTAGAAAGCAAACCTTGACTTGTTCGATGATTCCTAAACATATAGATACTCTTTGTTTTCATTTTTTTTTAGTAAATCGCAGTCCAAAATTCGTAAATAGGGCTATAATAATAGACTTTTCTAACGTCATTAAGGCCTGTGCAGCATGCTTAGAATTGGGATGCGTTTGTAAATGTTGTATAACCAAAATATACCTACAATAGATGGGTGAGGCCGGAATGATAGTCAGTATACAAGATTCAAAAGGATTGTAATTATGTATTTGGCTAAGCAAAATATATTCGAATTAATGTACTAAATTGAGAAGTGTTGTACTTCCCTATTTTTTAAAATCAACTGTACAATTGTAAGTCGTTTTGCAACACTGATACGAAATGTCCAATTTTCCATGACTCTGGCCCATAAATCAGGTTATGTTGGCTTTGAGGGCCGCTGTGGTTTGTGACTTATTCGCATAGACCTGTGCCTGTGACTTCAGAAAACCCCAGAAGAAAAAGTCTCATGGGCTCAAATCGCTTGATATCGGTGTCCGCGGTTCACATCACCTCCACGTGAGATGACCATGTCCTCGAATCAATTTTGCAGAATTTCCAATTGTGGCGTGAGCGGTGAGCTGTGTGGCACGCGCACAAAGCGCTGGCCGTTAACACCACATGTCGTTGGTGTCCAGATCATCCGATTCAGGCCAAAAGAAGTTGGTATAATCATCGATCTATAGCGCTCGCCGTTGACGGTGATGGCCTGGCCAACGTCTTTCTCAAAGAAATATGGACCGATGACGCTGCCAACCCAAAATCCACACCAAACAGTGACTTTTTCGGGATGCATTAGACGCTCTTGGATCTCATGTGGATTGGTATTGTCCCGAATTCGACAATTTTGTTTGATGACGTACGCATTCATTCAGAAATGGCCCTAAACGCTGTAGATGACTTTTCGATGACAATTAGGGTCAATTTCAAACTGCTCCAGAGCCCAGCGAAAACACGTCTATGGTCAGTTGAATATTGTACGGGTGCAGGCCCAAGTCACGGCCCAAAATGCACCAAGTTGTGGTTGCGAAAGGCCGAGTTCTTGTGAGCGAAGCGAATTATTATCCTGCACACTCACGGACAGCGGTGATGTTTTCGGGCTCGGCAGATCTTGCGGTTCGTCGACATACGGGTGTTGGCCAATCGTTTACTAAACGAGTGGACTCAAATTTATCCACCATACTGCGTATCGCGCCTCTCAGTAGGACGATTATGGTGACTGTAAAATGGGCGAAGCGTGCTGAACGTTGCCAACAGAACACACCCACTTTGATAAAACAGTTTTATCATTTGCATGTGTTGTTGAACGCTATATCCGTCCATGGTAATTTGGCAAAATAGACTGAATAAATGACAGCCAATTTGACAGATGTAGCTTTAACAATATGGCCGCTATCAACTGTCACAGTTCGGAAATCCCTATTGGATGACCCTTTATTTTTTGAATACAAAATTTTTGTTGGGTGTTACATTTTTTGTAATGGTCAAAATAGATTACAAAGTTAAGGGTACTCTACTCATACCGTGCGTAGGGAGATAATACTTGCATACAATTAAATTTTTTTTTTTTTCGCAAATCAATGTTTTTGATGTCTGGAATCCCAATCTCAGAATTGCTCAATTAAATGTTTTTTTTTAAATGTTTGAATGTAAGCAGGCTGTGTTGTACCTTGCACTACGAATTATTTTTTTCCTCAAAGCTCGTTAGTAATGTAATTATTGAAGAAGTGATTTTGTCTTCAAATTCGATTTTATTTTTTTCCAACGTAGGTACATTAATATCTATTAAATATTATCGGTCACATCCATTCTTTCAATCTGTCAGTTTTTCACTTCGAGAATGAAATACCAAGTGCTTGGGTAGAATCGGCCAAGGTGATAGTTGATTGTCGCTGTTTTGATACCTATAGTAGTTTTTGACTATCAAATATTCTTTCCTCTGTGTAAAGAGATCACTAAAAGGTGCAGGGAATTTATTCCACGGGAATTTGCTGCACATGGGAATTTATCCCACTTTTAGTAGGAATATGTTCCACTTTTCAAAGTGGAGTAAATTAAAACCGGGAGAGAGAATTTATTACACCTGAAATTTTCTGGAATAGTTTCCTGCATGAAATTTGAGGGATTATCGATTTCTAAAAACAGTTTAATTCAAAAATTAAATTAAAAAAACGTATTTCTTGCTTTCAAAAACGGTACCTATAGCAGTGTATGTGTAGCCGTTGTTTTTTAATGATTTTTTTTCTAAATCAAGTCGTGTTTTTAGAAAATTGCCACTCCCAAATAATTTTTTTTCTTGTAAATCGATCCTACCTACATTGTTCTGGCCTTTTGTTATGCATCTTATGCAATTCACCCTGTATTCATAAATATATTTAAAACCTGTGTTGCATATTTTTCAGGAGTCAAAAAACAAATGTTTAATTTTAGTTAAAGATGAGCTATTTTGTTCACATAATGTTCTTACATTTTCTTTTAAATTTTTTCAGAGGGACGAGAAACAAAAAAGCGGACAACACTTGCCCGACTTTTAAAAGGACTTAAGACTGTAAATAGAAGAGATCGAAGTAACCACCAAACAGCTGCACAAGTAAGGGTAAGGTTTATTTTTTTTACATATTTTTTTTTGTAAATTAGTTCTTTAATTGGACGTTTATATATTTCAATAAAACATACATCAGTGTGTCACATTAATAAAAGTGACGGATGAATATTGCCTGAAGTGATATATTTTTCATAAAGGTCTAGGTCAGTCTTTATAGTACCTACCTATCTTTTTAGGAAGAATTAAATAATGGTAACCTTGATGTTAACCATGACGATGACCTTCAAGGTTATTTAGCTAGGTATATTGAAAACCCCAATTTTTAATATCGGTTTTATCTTAAGGTTTGATGTAAAAAGCAAAATTTGACGTTCAATTATGTGTGCCTATGGATAATAAAGTAACAGTTATATTTTGATTTTTAACATCACTCTAAGGTCAATCTTGCTCAAACAATGTTAGAAACCTTAGGTAGGGGAGAGCGGGGCTAAATGTAACACTTTTTGCTAAAACCGATGCTCCTTCTTATATGTTTAAGATTATCGACCAAACCTTTTTTAATTTGTAAATTCTTGTTTCAGCTACATAATCCACCACAAAAGTTTAGCAAATTCTCCTCCCAAAGTGGCAATATATAGCATTAAAAAAAAACGGGTTGTTTCCCCCGTATGCGGGGCTAGTTGTAACATAGGTCGGGGAAAGTTGTAACAAGTATTGCAAAACATAAGAAATCTATTTTTTAAGAATTTAAACATCGTTTTATTAACAGATAAAGAAAAAACATAACTCTTAGCTTAAAAAAACTTATAGTTTTTAAAAAAAATCAACGGTTTTAGTTTTTCCATGTTACAATTTATCCCTAAAAAATGTTGTAACTAACCCCACCATGAAATATGAGACAAAAAACACGATTTAAAAGAGAAGGATATTCACACATATATTACATAAACACATATATTTAACCAAAACTCAAATGCATGTTTAAAAAAACAACCAGCACTGTATCTCTTCCGAGTAAAGAGGAAGACCAAAAATAAAAAAAAAAAAAAAATACAAGCATGACAATTTCTGGCACTTCCCGCACAACTTCTGTCATTGATGTCCAATTAACCACTCAAGTATATGCCGGTAGCTATGTAAAAGATGCGAATTTTTCTCTTTCACGGGATTCTTAATTTTAAAGGGAACACTGTTATTTTTAGTTGTTACTTCTTACCCGTGTTACTTCTAACCCCGATCTCCCCTACTCATTGTGCCTCTTCTCTCTAACGCTCTCGCTGGAGTTTTTTTCAGCATTTTCCGGACTACACCTAAATTGTTCATTAAGAAGTACTTAGATAATCGAAACCCTTAAATAAACATCGTTCTCAATATCAATGAAACACTTGCTAAACAAAACCGATATTTAAGCTCTAACGGTACTTGTGGAAGGCATTTGAATTGGTAAATAAATAGATTTTTTTTGCAACCATATCTTAGGTCAGGGTTCGGCAATTGGCGGACCGCGGTCCAAATCCGGACCTCGAAGGGTATAAATCTGTACCGTAGAGTTTTAAGTTTTACATAATTCGAAAAAATAATTTACTAACATACATTTATTCATACCTATAAAATACTTCATATAGGTAGCTCAGAATGTACCTATAAAAATATTAAATTACAAGTTAGTTTGGTATCGAATGAAAAAAAGCCATGAGCCAGCAGGAAAAATCAGCAGAAGTAGCCTTGCGTGCATGCTGGAAGCTTGATAAGCATCAAATATTTTTTTTAGATTCCAAGATTGTTAAAGAATGTATGTTGGAAGTAAGTAAGGCACTTTTAAAAGAAAAGAAGAATATTGCTGCTGCTATTCAAGGTATTCCACTATGTGCAAAAAGCAATGCAAGAACCGACATTTTGGCTGTAGAAAATAAAAGCAGCATGCTCGAACTTTTGCATTAATGCACCCAGCTAAGCCCTTACACTTGACGAATCTAGCAATATTACTGATGCTGATTAGATGTCCATTTTTGTTCGAGTTTTCTTCGTGGAGAGGACTTCAAGACAAAATAAAATAAAAGTTATGATAAAATGTTGTCTATTTCTACTGACGGTGTCCCAGCAATGAATAGGTAAAGAAAAGGGACTAGTAAGGAGAATTGAGGGGAAAAAACCTAAGATCATGTCTTACCACTGTATAATTCCCAAGGCAATAACCCTTTCTAGCAAACTCAGTACAACACTAAAGTACACTAAGGGCAGCATGTTAGATGTGGCTTTTTGAAAAAAACATTCTTAAGTACTTAAATACCCTTAATACTGAGTCACAGGGAAAAGGCAAGTTAATATTTGACTTGATACAAAGTGTAACTGAGTTTCGCCGAAAGCTCCTCAGTTCATTCTTTTTCCTAAAATTCTTGATTTAAAAAAAATATCTCGGTTATGGACACTGAAAAATTTTCAACTTTTATATCGGATCTGCAGAACGAATATTTGCTATAAGATTCAAAGAGGTAGGAAAACTTTGTGTGTTTTTAAAATAACCTTTTGAGGTAACTCCAACCGGATAGTGAACAGATGCACCTGTCGAGTTGTTCAGTTTTTCAAGTCTGGACTTCAAATGGAAATAATTTTCTTAGGTACAAGAGGATGTTTTATTACCAATGTACAGCTCTTCATCCACATACAAAAGTTTTATTCCAGGATAAATTCTGGAATACCACAGGGTAGCTCGAGGATAACCAATTGCACACCTAGAATACCTTCTGCACAATGCTTCTTTAAATAAAGGACAAATAGTTATCAAATATATTTAGTTTGTATTGACAAAGTTCGAATTTTTGGTTACGAATTTGCTTTTAATTTTTTTTTATCTTGACCGCATCTGAAATTAATTGCCGAACCCTGTCATAGGTCATAAAAAATTCAAAAAAGCTTAACCTTTTGCACAGTAATCTCTCTGATGACTCTGTATGAATAAAATGCCAGCTATAAGTTCCAGCGTATGGCAATAACGCCCAAATCGATTTGGAATATTCCCAAAAAAATTCTGAATAATTGTTGTTGTTTTTTTATCGATTTGGGCGTTATTTCCATTTTTTAAAAATTCTTGTTGAAATGAAAAAAAACGCCCAAAATTAAAATTTCAAAAGTTAAAAGGGAAATAACGACCAAAATTGGAAATATCGCCCAAAAAAATCCAGAGAAAGGAAAAATTCCCAAATTCTAGGAAAAAACGCCCAAATCAAAATCTTGCCAATAATTGTACTGAAACAACTCCGTTTAAAGTCAAATCAACTTTATTTGACTTTAATTAAATATAAACAGTGAAGCATATATGCAGGGGGCATTTCACTTTGGAAATATCGCCCAAAATTCAGGAAATAACGCCCAAATTTTAATTTACATTGAAAATATTTGGGTGATATTTCCAGCTGGAGATTTGGATTAGATTTGGGCGATATTTCTATTTTTTTTTTTTTTGGGCGTTAAAAAACATTTGGGCGATATTTCCAAATCGATTTGGCCATTATTTCATGCTAAGCAACGCACGCATGGGTCTATACTAAACACGTAATAAAACAAGACAAAATTAGGTATATCAAATATTTTTCAAGGTGGCAACAGTTCCGCCTGCTAATTAAGGACACGCCTTGCCAATTTATTGAGGATTTAAACAGAAGTTAGAACCGTTTACAAAAAAAATGTTGCCTATCAGCAGGCGTATTCCGAAAAACCGAGACACCAAACACCTATTACTTTCCTTTTGATTTAAAGTTCAATCAATAAACCTTCTCTTCTGTTAACAGTTTGCGAGCTTCCCGAAAATGTTACTGCACTTTTCATTCTCAGCTAAAAAATGTCATAATTTAATCGATATACTTAAGAAATCCTTCTCTTTTAATTAACAAAGGATTACGCGTAGCTCATTATGTTGCTTCCCCTCCCTCTGATCTCACCATTCCAAAGTTTGACATAGAGATTACAGAAAGTTCTCCCGACTTTATTCGGTTGGCTTCAAGAGTTTTAACCAAAGGATCACTTATATGGTCGTCCTCGACCTCCTTGCCTCTTTCCCAGAAGTATATGTGTAGGTACCTAGTTGCATCAGTAGCACCATCAGCAGCGGCAGCAGATAATCCTTCTGCCTGATGGGTAAACATTTAATTAAGTCTGAATTTCATAAACACTTAAAACGTCCACATTTTGCCATTTGCACTCCTTTCGCACACATGGTCCTCCCCATCATATGACACCGCACACCTACTTCGCACAGGCGACCGACGTCATCGTCATCCATACTGCATTTATTGCATGCACAACTTAACTTCACAGGATCAACATATGCAAGTTTGATGTCATCAATTTCTTA
Organism: Leucozona laternaria; assembly: GCA_932273885.2. Lineage (NCBI taxonomy): Eukaryota > Metazoa > Arthropoda > Insecta > Diptera > Syrphidae > Leucozona > Leucozona laternaria. Next base: position 189,521,527 of record OW026366.1, on the reverse strand, counting down.
TCTAAGAAAATGGAAACTAGAAACATCGCTGAACCATTTATACGAGTAACGAGTGTGTGCTATTCCAGGATTCCTTCTGCAACCAATGTTGATCCTTGAAACACTACAATTTGGATACTTTATTCTTTCCGTATAAATGGCATCTCCTTTTTGGCAGAATCCCCTTTCTTATCCTGGCGGATGAAATTTAAATAATTTCAACTCAAAGATGGAAAATGCTAAGAATGGGGATGTGCCCTTTTGTCTGCTGCGTCTTTGCAAGGACGCCGACGACGACGACGACGTTTACTATACGGCTTCTAGTTTTGTGTGTTTGTATCCCCCAAATGGGATAAACAACAACAAAAAGGAGCAGCATTTGGCAGAAACTTTTGCGAAAGTCATTTGCATGCGAAACAAATGGGGGTGTGTGTGGGTGTAGTGTTTAGTTGAAGAGTATATGCAAGTTGGAGGTGCCCCCTGGTCCTGTTCACTGTTCGACATCGGAGATATACTTTATGAATGTATTAGGGAAAGTTTTAAAAGGCTCCACCGGCACTTTATTGTTCCCTTCTTGAAATTTCAAAAACCACATTTCTGCACATTCAACTTTGTCACTGAGCGCCCGCCTGCCGTCGCTCGGAACCCTAAACGTATGGTTGTTTGGCAAAATTATGTATTGTTGCCATAAGGATCAGGCGGGGTGAGTTGCCTATTGCTCTAACAATTGGTGGAGAGAAAAAAATAATAATGCCGGTCGTATCTAACCCTAAGTATGTTATGCATGTATAGGTACCTCTATTCTAGGTATATGACCCTAAAAAGCCTTGGGATATGGTTTTTGTGTGTCGCGTCTGTCTGCTGCGTTGTCTTTTGAGCGATGACGATGCTTGGTTTTCTTTTTCTAATAGGTTATATACAGCAACAGTAGTTGATCCTGCGTTTGTTGCAACAATGCTTTAGAAGATTTAGAGTCTTGAATGCCTTGGCATCCTATCGTCTTTTCGTTTTCGAAATCCTGAGAGAGAGAGGTTGAAAATAAAGATAAATTCATTCCTGTTAAGCTGGGGATTGTGAACATTTTACCAAAATTGAGACAATTGTATACTTTTGAGGATTCTTTGGCGCACCACAAGTCATCGTTAAAAGTTATCTTAGTATATATGAGGTACAGTTTTTGTGAAGTTTGTTGTGAGAATTTATAGAAGTTCTCTTTTCGTATATTTTTTTATTGTAAAAAGTCGAGAAAAACCGTCCGGCACGCTTTCATGCTGCAGGTTTCTACAGAATTTTACTATTTCTTAAGAAGGCTTACTTAAAATAAATTGCATATAAGTTTCAAGTAGATATTAGGGTACGTCCTGAGTGCACCAGTTTTTTGCGGCGTTATAGGCAATAACGCCCAAATCGATTTGGAAATATCGCCCGAAGTTTTTTTATCGCCCAACAAAATAGAAATAACGCCCAAATTTATATTTTTCCAAATCTCGAGTATAATCGCCTAAATATTTTCAATGTAAACTGTTTTTGTAAATTTGGGCGTTATTTCCTCAATTTTGGGCGATATTTTGCGGCGCATAGACATTGAGTAATGTATGCGGGGGGGACATGTTTTTTTCCTAGCATTTGGGCGTTATTTCACAAGATTTGAGCGATATTTCCAATTTTGGGCGTTATTTCCCATCTGGATCTGGCTTTTAAGATTTTTATTTTGGGCGTTCTTTCCCTTAAAAAAATTAAAACATTGGAAATAACGCCCAAATCGAGAAAAAAAATAACAACAATTGTTCAGAATATTTTTGGGCGATATTTCCAAATCGATTTTTTGTCAGTTCACGCCAGCAGTGAATAAGAGGGGCAAGCTTCAATTACCTTTCACCAGCTTTTACCTAAGTCAATTTTTAGTTCTTGTTGACGACGGCAACAAGCCACCTTTCAAGTTAAGTGTGTATATGAATTGTTGAAGAAGACATTTACCACATTTCCTACGTTATGTAGGTATTATCTAACTACTTTTAACTACATGAACTTGGTCAATCTCTGAAAATCAAAAACCGGTTGCCGGATTGATAATATCATAATATCATTGGGGTTCCGCCAGCTCGACTTGGTACAACCATTATAAGTTGTTCGATCTTTATTGATTGTCTTTTAAAACATCTCCTCCTTCACGCATCCTGTATACCGAGCGATCAGAAATCAGTCGCCACAAACCAACTTAAAGTTGCCACGCCTCTCTGCCCATAATATAGCAGACCTGGGATGAAAAGTGTAAGAACCTTTTTCAAGGCAGGGGTTTTTTATTAAATTTGTTTTATCCATGAAGTTTCTTTACAGTGTCTTGTATTGATGGTCTTTGACGACATTGACCATCAAACCCATCTTAAGATGCATAAAATGCATTACTGACATCACGCTGGCTGTCTTCTTCCGTTACGTCAATATCGTCGTTGGCTCTATTTCAGTATAAATATAAAGAGTGATTCATTAAGACCTGTTTTTTTTTTTAATATAAAAACTTTATTATGGCCTGAAAGAACAGTGTCTGACATTTACTTTTTCAATAATATTTCGGGTAATGGTCCATTCTGATGGTCCAATTTTGGATCACTGCTTCCAGTGTTGCGATTGGTATTTGCCGAATTACTTGTGTAATGTTGGCTTCCAAACCCTGGATAGTAGCTGGCTTATCAGCGAAGCCTTTGGCCTTCACAATTCCACATAACCCTAGGTGGGTAGTTTATTGGTCTGAAACGCGAAATTAGCTGTTCACCAAAGTTGTTTCTCAATATAGCCATGGCATTGTTTCGAGCGCTATGTATGCCGTAGTACCGTCTTGCTGGAACCAAATGTTGCCGATATCACGGGTTTCAATTTCCGGCAGCAAAAAGTCGAATACGATAAGCCAAAAAGTTGAGATCGGCGTCACACTCGCCGCTTCGCCACAGCCGCAATGTTCTCCTCACTGCGGGCTGGATGTGGTTGATTCAGTCGCCTGAGACTTGAATTTGGGGATGGTAGAGGCAATAACGGACTCGGAAGGTCGATGATGCCCACGTTATGTTGCTCTAAGAACCCGGAAAACTTTTCACAGAACTCTGATCTTCGTAATACAGCTGAATAATTTGGAGCTAATCGGCCCCAAGAAAGGTATCCCTCGGAGAGGAAAATTCTCGGATTTAATACGAATCGGAGGATTTTTGCTGTTCGGAAAAATACCTCGAAACAAAAATCCTCCGATTCGTAGGTCTGAAATTGGAGAATTTTCCGTTCCGACGGATACCTCGCTAGGGCCAAATAACACGACACCATGTGGCCAGTTATACGTGATCTGTCAAAAGAATCTATCGAAAAAATGATGTCAAAATGAATCAGCCGTTATAAGTTGGACGGGTCTCTGGTGTTGGCTCCAGAGTTCTGAGCTTTTCTCTTAAGAAAAAATAATGTAATGAAGTCGTATTACAGTACGTTGTCTTAAATCCTTTTTGACATCAAATGTACCAATTAATGAATTCTTAACTGCCCGAATGGAGCAGCATGGGTTTTAATCGTCATCATGTATGAATATGGTAGAGATGCCTAAGTTAGATATTTCTGTATTGAGGGCCTTGTCAATACGCAAATGCATTTAGGCCTAAAGTCCATTGAAAGCTAATTATATTGAATTAATAATTCAACAAGTCCAATTCAAAAGTACCAATGCCCGATTTCATAAAGGACTTTTAAATATTTAAAAGCCCATTTAGAGTTAAAATGGGATTTTTTGGTTTCACCAAGTGCTTTTAAATTTAAAATGCTTTTAAATGCCCTTATGAACTAAAAGCCCATTTTCGTCTCAATAAATTTTAAAAGTGTGATTTGTGAAGTCTAATATGTCAGATATCAGCCGACGAGTAAGAAAATTATAGATAATATTTTGCAGTCACTTTTTTATTTAATTTCTTGCAAATATAAATTATGAATAGGTCGAAACAAAAATATAGTTTGTGTGTAGATAATAATCTTTTAAGGCTCTCCCAAGCCAACGCGAATACTTCCGAACAACGACAAGACTAAAGACTTTCGCCTTTCTTAATTTATTTACATGGATATAAATGAGAGCACCCACATTGGCGCGATGTGAATCTTCAAACATTGTTCAGTCATCGCATATTCGCTAAGAATGTTTCGCGTTGGTTTCGGAAAGCCTTCATAATTTGTTTGTTTTTAGAATAATTGATTGTTCATCTGAGGATGAAGAGCAACATAAAGTAAGACGTCCAAGAATATTCCGAGTTCATGTTGGAATCCGTTCTCCAAATATTTTTTTTTCGTAGCATTTTTTCTACATATAATGCTTTTTCACGTGCATTTTGAATGTGAGAGGGAAACAACCTATTTCCATATCCAGGGATGTGAGGAAAACCCAATTTTAACTAAAATTTCCTTTTTTTAGATGGTGAAACTGGAAATATTTAAAGGTCTCATAAAAATTAAGAGGACTTTAGATAAAAGGGATTTTAGTGTATTTGTATGAAATCGGGCATAAGTCTTCTAGTTGGTTGATGTATTTGAGCAGTTTATAGAATTTGTATTAAAAAAAATCTTCATATTTCTGTGTAGAGCTCTGAGAAATGTTGTCATAACGAGGCCTTGATTTTTTTTTGGATTTTTCCAAGAACTTGCGTAGTTTGACTATTTGGTAGCTGTTAAATTTTGCTGGTCTTAAACCTATAAGGTTGTTTACGAACGTCTTCAGGTCTGCACAAAATAGTAATAACAGAAAAGTTACTATGGCCTATGTTAAGAAGACAAATGGCTCCGAAGTTGATTAAGTCCAGAGTTTCCCTCTTTTAAAGGACCAGACAAACTCTTATTTATTTATTTGATTTCTTCTATAAGTAGGTACATACTACTTTCTTACACATACTTAGCTATATATATATAAAAATAGTAAATAATAATCATTAAGTTTTAATATAAAGTTCTATGAATCAATAACAATATGCGTGTTCCTTTGCAGGTGGCGAACTACTCATGAGTAGATCCAGAGGATAATCTACATAGTGTTACCAACTACTCGTCCAGTCGTGCTTTCACGGCGAGTATATGAGATTTGTAGGAAAATTAATTCTGTACTTTCCATTGAAAATGGCTAGCAAATAACTCGTGAGTGCTTCGCCACCTCCAAAGGAGCACGGCTATTATAGTTCATAATACGATTTTTGAATATTTCTTTTGTGTATTCAAGTTCGATTACATCAGCATATTTATTACAAAATAAGTGGCGGTGCATTTAATCCATAATTTGTCGAATGATGGGAAATGAAGACAACGTCCCGGTGTATATTATATAAATAATTCCAATAAAGGAGCACAATCAATATGACCTGTTGTTACATCTCTTGCGAGTGAGGTCAAGTAATAAATTCTTCTAGTTTCAAGAGGTTTTACATATATCAATTAGCGCACACCGATCTTTCTATGTTGGTTAAGGCAGGGTCCATTCAAGTTTGCGAAGCGAATATTTAGTGAATCTTTTCTGAATTGTTTCTATTCTATTGGACGCATTTCTGTAGTAAGAGGACCAAACTATGCACACAGCAGTATTCTAAAATTGGTCGAACAAAACTAATAATATAAGTGATTTTATGGTTTATAGATACTTAAAATCCTTAGAATTCCTAAACAAGAATCCAAGCATAGAATTTTCTCTAGACACAATATATTATAGTCAACATGCATTCTGAAACCTAGTCTGGAGTCAAATAAAGGGTTTTCCAATAAGAGGTGTTATTTTGAATAGCCCGCTATTTCGGTAGCTGTCACTTTTGAAGCTGTCATTTTTTGACATTTGACAAGTAGAAACTACGCCATTAATAAAAATGGAACGATACACGCTTCAACAACGCATTGAAATTATTAAAATTCACTATAAAAATGGTGAAAATTTGGCAGAGACGGTTTGTAAAACTAAAACATTTTTGGGTCGTCGTGGAGCACCTTGTCGGACCGCAATACAGAAATTGGTGGACAAATTCGAGCTGTTGGGACAAGTTAGTGATGTGAAGAATAAAACCCGTGCACGTCGCTCAAGAACAACTGAGAATATTGCTGTTGTAGCCCAAAGTGTTGAAGAAAACCCAGGTTTGTCCATTCCTCGTCGTTCTTTGGAATTAGGCATTCCACAAACGTCATTACACAGTATTTTGCATAAAGACTTGGGTCTTAAGGCTTATAAAGTTCAGTTAACACAAGAACTCAAGCCGGATGATCATCAACAACGTCGTGTCTTTGCTGATTGGGTCCTTGAAATGCATGAAAATGATCCGGAATTTCATCGATCAGATTTATGAATAGGAACCAAGTAAGACACTTTCCATTCTTCAATGAAGTTCCCTTCTTGGAGGGACTTATTGAATATAATAAATAAAGGAGTACAAATGGAGTCACAACAATTTTTTAAAACTGTGGCAGGAATGCCGTCTGGACCAGAACTATAGTTAGATTGAAGTGATTTCAACGCGGAATTAACTTCAGCGTTACTTAACTCGATCGTTCCAATATCGATCCTACTTGTAATATTATGCAGCGAACAGTTATTATATCCTGAATGCGAGTAAACAGACTCAAAATAGTTAGCAAACAATTCAACTGTGGAGTCTAAATGTGATGATTCAACACCTTTAAAAAACATGGTATTTGGAATCCCTACTGATTTTCTTTTGGAATTGACAAACGACCAGAACGATTTGCTATTGTTTTTGATATTACATTCAATTTTCAAGATATATGCTCTATATAAAAACTTACTAAGAACTACAAAATCTTTTCGCAACTTGCTAAAATTAATATAATCAGTTTGATTTTTTGATTTATTGTATATCACGTATGCTTTACGTTTCTTTCTTTTTAAATCACGAAGCTGGTTATTAATCCAAGGTGAAACCGATGAATTATTTTTAAACGAATAAGGAACGAATCTATCAAAACCCATTTGAACAATTTCAATGAAGCGGATGTACATATTACTTAAGTCAAGAAATATAAATTCATTTGACCAATCAATATTTAAGAAATAATTATTTAGTTGAACAAAATTAGTTTTAGAAAAATTATACGATCTAACATTTGGTCTAACATCATTTAGCGAATAAGTATAAAATTCAATTTCAAAGAATAGTTCCTTATGATGAATAGATTCGTTTAATAAAGAAAAAGGTGCATTACTTAAATTAACTTTGAATTCATCACAACATATAAAAATCAAATCCAATATTTTTCCTAAAGAATTTTCTATATCATTTACTTGCACTAAGTTTAAAGAATATAAATAATCAATAAATATTACTTCGAGATCTTGTTTCATATTAAATGGAAATAACATTTTGTCAGCTACGGACCATTTCCACTGTATACCGGAGAGATTAAAATCACCTAAGACACACAGGTTATCAGATATTGAACCAATATTATTTATAAAGTCAATATTGTTAATATGTTTTTCATACAAATCAAGAGAGCTGCTTGGAGGCACATAACTTACAATAAAATAAATATTTTCTTTGGAAAGCATATTTAACTTGACGGAGATGCAGATTTGTTCAATGTCAGTAGATGGTAAAACGACTTCCTTAGAGCATAGATGTGATCGAACAGCAATAATTAGCCCACCTCCACGTTCTCTAGATGATTTACATCTGTCGCGACGATAAATGTTATAGATACATGAATCAAAAAGTTCCGAAGAGGCAATTCCATTGTAAAGCCATGATTCAACAACAATTATAATATCGTAGTATGTAACATAGGTATTTTTAAAAAGATCGACTACTTTTGTTCGGAGACCACTGGCATTGTGGTAGTAAATCTTCAATGTTGAAAGAGAAACAGATTGGGAAGATGGCATAATATTCATTGTTAGGTCGAAGTTATTCCTACGTTTTTCTCCGAGGAGTTTTTTGCCATATTCACAAATGGTCGAATCTTGACACCTATCGGCCAGAAACTTTCAGCAAAGACTAAAGATGCAACATCCACCGGAACTCCAATTTTAAAATTGACAAAAACGATCCTTATCAGCATTTTTTGATAATTTGTAGCACAAAAAATGAGTGGTATCTATTCCCAGACTAGATGACACAAATGCAATAACTGCATCTGGAGTGGTAGCATATCGAAAACTGCCTATGTGGAACCATTTGAATTTATAGGCAACTTGAAGACTACCGCAGAAGGAATTTGTTCCGAGAATACCAATTTTTGTTGTGTTATCTGTATTACCAGAATTTAAAGACGAAAATTTATTATTGTTAATAACGTTAGCAACAGTTTCAAAAACCACAGCTTTTGGTAAAAAACTATCCTGCACAACACTAGCATTGCCTTGCACAGCACTGGTACTAGCATCACCAACGTCATCATCTTTGCCGCTAATAGCAACAATAATGCAAGATGAGTTTGCGTTCGAAGTATCATCAGCAACATTTTCGTTAATCTCAGTAATTGGTAAATAACTGCCTTGCACAGCACTAGCACTATCTTGCACAGCACTAGCACTAGCAAAATCAGCGTCAACATCTTTATCATTAACAACAACAGCATCGCAAGATGAACTTGCATCATGACACAATTGATCAGTTGAATTAGCAATAGTGGACGGAGAAAAAGAATTGACAGCTCCAACAACAACACCAGCATCAAGAGCTTCAGCAGCAACAGCAAGATCAGAAACAACGGCATTTTTATCACTGCCCATATTATTACCAATTTTTGCATTTCTCTTACCTTTATCGGAGGGGTCATTTGGGCGCGACGACAATGGTAGATTTTTGTTTTTATTTTTTTGTTTACAACCACCAACACCCGCGGGAAGAGCAAGAGAAGCAGAATTAGAATGACCAGCAGCTTTATAATGCAAATTTGCAGGTGAACTCACAGAAGTGCGAGCCAAAGGAGACGAGAGTTTATGGGCCGGCGGGGTCATTGGACCTTACTTTTTGGAAAATGAGGCTGGAGCAACAGTTACGGTCAATGGATTGCGCTATCGAGAGATGATTATTGATTTTTTATGGCCGGAATTGGATGGTATTGATCTGGACAACGTTTACTTTCAACAAGACGGCGCTAGGTGCCACACAAGCAATGAAACCATCGATCTTTTACGGGAAAAGTTTCCGGACCGTGTTATCTCTCGAAGAGGTGATCACAATTGGCCACCGAGATCTTGTGATTTAACACCTTGCGACTTCTTCCTTTGAGGCCACGTGAAAGATAAGGTCTACGCCAACAGCTCAGCGTCGATTCAAGACCTCGTGGAATTCGTGAGGCTATCGAGGACATAGGGCAGCCACTTTGCGATTTGGTTATGGAAAATTTCATGAAAAGGATATGGTCCTGTAAGCGTGGTCGTGGCGGCCATTTGGCTGATGTTGTATTCCATTATTAACGGCATACCTTCCTCTTTATAATGAAATAAACATCCGATCATTTATCTCAAAAAATGCCATTTTTCTTTGAATATCAAAATAACACCTCTTATTGAAAAACCCTTTGGAACTCCCAAATCCTTGCGATTAAAAACTCTTTGAAGAACGTTCTCGGATATAAAGTAGTCAAAGAAAATTGAATTGAAGGACCTAGGAAATGTGAGAATACAATATTTTTTAATATTACAATCTAGCTCGTTTGGCAGACACCATATTTTGACAAGGAAGTTAAACCTTTTTCGAGTTGCATACAGTCCGAAATTGATTTGACTGCTCTGTATATCTTCAAATAATCATCAGCAAATGAAAGGCATTGTGAGTGTAAAACAAAGTTAGGTAAGTCATTAACAAAGAGTAAAAACAAGAGTGGACCCAGATGACTTCCATGAGGAACTCCTGAGTAATTCGAAATTAGTTCCGATTTATTCTGAGCAATTTTTATTAATTGCACTCGGTTAAATAAATAGCTCTTAATTCAGTTAAACATCTGAGAGTGTAATTTATCTATGCAAATAAATTACCTTTATAAGTAAAGGTGTAGGTAGGCCAAAAATTGTCCACTAAACTTCTTTTCTTTTTGAATTGTTAATTCAATTTGATTGGATGTGAGGTTAACAAAGTAACATTTACTACTCTGATTGATTCGTATAGTTTACATATAAATTTACATAATGTACAACCTGCCTACTTTTAAAAAAAATCTATGGTCTTGTATCACATTGTCTAAGGGGGCCAGTGATGGCTATCATTGAAAACCATTATTGAAAATTTTGATTGTTAATGTTGAGACAGATTATTCTGATAGAAGCCAATTGAGCTTTGAAAGTTATTTTAAAGAAAATTTTGTTACATAGATAGTTGTTTCTTGTTTTAATTTGGATTATATCATACGTTCATATTCATATGTACATACAAAAATTTTAATCAAACTCAAAATCTTATATTTTTAGGCAGCAAATGAACGACTGAGACACTTCCAGACGATGAACGGAGGACCCCATCAAAGTTTCGAAGAGACAATCCATAGGGTGAGTTTCAAATAATTTTTTTTTTTCTTTTTTAATTGCTTGCACGATGACGAGACTTCCTTTCCATTTTCTCAAGTTATTTCTGTTTAGTCACATTTTGTTTTTTTTTTTTTATTTTTTGATGTCCTCCCACAACGAGAGTAAATTTGTTTCAATATATAGAAACATCCCTGTACCCTGTCTACCAATATGCTGTTACCTGATCATTTTAATGTTGTCCTCCATGTTTGACATTGTGTGTAGGTATATCCTGTGTGTGCATTATATGAGAAAGTGTTGAAAGCCGGTAAATATTTGATGTTGTTAATGTGTTGGGAAAGGGATACCTACATGCATATATAATATCCTACCTCGCATATACAAAAGAACCCAGACGCCAGACTCACTGCGCTTGCAACGACGACACGGATAACGAGACTGTTACCGACAAGCAGGACGACAACGTCTTCAATTTCAAGAGCAAGGGCGGTGGAATTCATTTAAAATCACCTGGGCTGCGCGCCTACACAATAAGGATGTGCAGTCTCGCATGCAAGGATGTTTACTCCTTCGTTCGTACGTACTTCGTACAGTGTTTACACAATTTAAACGAAAACATAAGGGCCGTTCTTCTTGCTTGTTTTTATTTTTTTTTTTTTTGTATGAAAGTACAACAACAAAATCATTAAAGCTGACGGCGATGCAGCAACACCACTCTTTAGACACAAATTCGCAACAAAAGCGGCAATGAACTTTTAAAAGCTGGAGCTTTTGTCTGTAAAGAAGATGACATTGCCAGATATATGTACCTATACAAACCACCACCGGCACCGTGTTCACCACCACTATCATCGTCACATCCAAACACCTGAGCAAGGATGTGTACTTACAGATCGATTATGTTAAAGTAGAGTTTGAGAAGTTTGCATAAATTTTAACAAATTTTCAAGTCACTGCGCTGGTGATGCTGTTGGTGCTGGAAGAAGATTTATACATAATACCATGTCTGGTATGGTCCTCGAACGACAGGGATAATTCAATTCAAATAGTTCATGCACTTTGTAGTTTTGTAGTTGTGAGCACGGTTGCCATTGTCTCTTAAGAAAATTATTTTCAAAAATCTACGTTCATGGAGTTATTTTTTGAGATTTTTAACTGGTACACAAAATAAGATGCCCTATTCGAAAACCATCGGATTTCTATGGTCAGACCCATAGCGAAACTAAAAATGAGTTCCTATTTACTGAACACTAAGGTGAGTTAAACCAGAGTTAGCTAACTCTGGAAGTAAACTTACCCACACTTAACTATGAGAAAGCCAGTTTTTGGGTAGAGAATGCATTCGGAACGACTAAACAAACTCGGTGGATAAAGCATTTGTTCAGTTAATCCTGAGTTAACTCACCAAATTTGAGTTAACTCACCAAATCGGGTTTAACTTTACTCTCGCACGGAAAAATTAGAACTTTTTCAAACTTTTTTTTACTTGCTCTCTAGGGCAAGAGTATTGATTTCGTGTAAAAAGGATTTAATCAAACCGATCATTATGTTCAAGGAGAAGAGAAAAAACCTCATTTTCTCCATAAACCGTTTTTCGGTTTGTGCGTCTGTAACTCCACTGTTAATCGAGCTAGAGCCTTAACGGCTAAGCCGATTTGCTTCAAATATTGTACAGGACATTTTAATTCTAATCTTTATTTAAGCTCATCTATAAAGGGTAACTGCCATACAATGAGTTTGTTTTTTTCAAATTGAGATTTTGATAAAAATACGTTCAACTGATTCCAATAAAACTGTCTTTCAGGTTTTTGCCAAATAAGTCACTTAAAGGAAATAGGGGTTTAAATTTTTTGTTAGGCATTTGGTTTACTTTGGTGTTATTCCTGAATATCGTTAAATGCTGGACTGTGGACTAATTTCATCATAACTTTCGAATCTTGTACTTCTACACATATAATCATAATCAATATTGCCTTAATAATGTTATAATTAATTTTTTACAAACTTTTTAAAAACTCTCTAACCGCATAGGTTAATCAAAAATGATTTATTGAATTCGTATTTTTGCAATATCTAAGTTTTAAATCACAAATTCTCTAAAAAATTAATGTTTGATTGACTTTATCTTAATATTTAAGAACTGATAGGGTTTTTAGAATTTTTAAAAACAGATTTCTGCGAAACAAAATGTTGGCAACCGAGTTTTGCTGATCCAAAAAGAAACCAAAAAACAACTTACCTAGTGGGTAATGTAATGGTGACTGAGATGATTGCGTTAATTTACAATAAATTCGGTATCTATACGTACAAACAAAATATATACATACATAAATCAAATTGCTGGAATATTGATATAATATTGGCGATGAGGTTTAAATGAATCTTCATTCATGTCGATGCTGATGATTTGTCGAATAGCGCGTCTCAGCTATTACCTGATTTTGATTGACACTTTTCTCTAATCTCATTTTTGGCTTAAATGGAATGGAATTTCAATTTAGGAATATTGTGTCATCAATATTTTCAATGGAATGTTGATGACAGTATGATGAGTACTTCTTCAAATTTCAATAAAAAAAAATTGATTTACCTGAGTGATGGTTTTCCAATAATGATTTAATTTTTTTTTATCAAATAATACGTTAATAATTAATTGAAAGGTGAAGTAATGGATGTATTCATAAGAAATATGTATTTGATATTTGGTTTATCCATGATTACCTAACCGAACTCAGAAGGTTTTAAAACTGATTGATAGAGGCAAAAAGAATAATAATAATACAGTAATGAGGCAGTGATATTTGAATTAAGTTATTTTCTGATATACCAACATTTTAAAGAAATTTTTCCACTTGTGCGGTTTTGACAGATATTCATGATTTCTTTGCCGTGTTAACTAAAAACGATGGATCTACATTATAGTTTTGTATGATTTCAAGAGTAAATACTATTTTTAGTAAAAAAAAAAGAAGTATTTCGAATGTTTAACCGCTGTAATGTATTGGGTTGTTCAATAAGAGCACTACAAAAGTTTTTTTAAATAAAACAAAAACCGTTTTGGATATCAATGAAGTTCTTTATTCCTGTGAAAGTTAGTTCGATGCCATTATGTATGAAACTCGATTTTTTTTTGCATGGCCACCACGGGCACGCTTACAGAAGTCCAGACGCTGAACCCGATTTTCGACGGTTTTCAAGCATAAATCGGCCGATACATGCTGTAATTTCACGTTCGATATTCGTACGAAGTTCATCAATCGTCGCTGGCATAGAACAAAGACTTGACGTAGCCCCACAGGAAATAGTCTAACGGCGTAAATCGCACGACCGAGGCGGCCAAGCGACTGGACCATTTCGTGAGGTAAGACGTTCTCCAAACTTTTTTTCAAATAAATTGATTGTGAACTTCGCTGTGTGGCTTGTGGCGCCGTCCTGTTGAAACCACATGTCCTGCAAGTCCATATCATCCAATTGGGGCCAAAAATATTCGGTTATCATTGAACTGTAGCGATTCCCATTCACAGTAACGTGCCGGTCTTGATCATCACGGAAGAAGTACTGCCCAATGGCGCCGCCGGCCCATAAACCACACCAAACCGTATTTTTTTCGGGATGCAATGATGACTCATGGAGTACGTGTGCCTGACCAATACCGCATATTTTGTTTATTGACGAAGCCATTCAGCCAAAAAATGAGCCTCATTGCTGAAGATGATTTTTCGATGAAAATCCGAATCATTTTCAAGTTGTTGCTCAGCCCAATTCACGAACATACGACGCTTCTGGTGGTCAAGCGACTTCAGTTCTTGCGTCAATTTAATCTTGTAAGGATGTAGGCCAAGATCTTTTCGCAAAATTCGCCACAACGACGTCACAGAGATGCCCAACGCTTGAGAACGACGTGTGAGAGACACATTTGGGCTTTCTGCAACTGAAGCCTCAGCGGCGGCAATATTCTCGACACTACGGGCACTTCTTTGTCTCACTGGCACGGGAATATTTTGTACTGTGCCTGTCGATTCAAATTTTTCTACTAGACGCTCCATTGTTGATCTGCTAGGACAATTATGACGACCATAAATTGGACGTAGCGCTCTTAACTTTGAGGCCACTGACTCCGAATTTCGGTAGTAAATTTTAATAATTTCGACTCGTTGTTGGCTCGTATATATTTTTCCGTCATAAAATGGCAAACCTTACTGAAGAAAAATGTTAAAAGAGCGGCAAGAAATATGTCGTCGTTTGCTGTCCCTGTTGCTCTGCTTTTGTAGCGTTCCTGTTGAAAAACCCTTTAATAACATTCATTCTTAAAGAGGCACAATCAAAACATAAACAATACCAAATATAAACAAAGCCACATAGTAAAAGTACTTTCATTGATACATACTGGAGGTTATCGTGAATAAAATTTCCCTGGGAATGTTTCCCATCTTCGAAAATTTAAAACACCAATACTTTTCATCTCCGCTTCGTAAGATCAAATTCGGCTTATTGAAAAGATAGCCAAATTCGTCTGGAAAATTTATTCCCGATCCCATTAGATTCCGATGGATACTATCAACCATTATTCACGTTCCAATTTTTCGAAGGAGGGAAACATTCCCAGGGAAATTTTATTCACGATAGCCCCCAATTTGTAAAGGAATTTAGGTACAAATAGCTGTAAGAATTCTAAATAAAATTCATTCCTGACAAAATTATTCATATTGAATTTTTTTTTAACTTCGGCTCCCCTAGCCACAGTATTAAAGCGAGCTGCGCTTAATCAAGCAAGACAGGGTAAGCTGCAAGAGTTCACCAACTTTTAACTTATCAGTTATCACGTACAGCAGTTTAGACGTTTTAAATTGTTAGACGACAAAAAAAAACAAGCGACCACCAGAAGCCAATTTGTGGCGCGAACAAAATTAATAGAACAAAAATGTGCACGACTGGATCGCACGGACTTGCTCTTATATGCGATCAAAAAGTCTGAATTAAATTGTAGCTTATATGCAGCATATGATTTCTTTAATAAATCTTATAAATATTATAAAAGAAAATTAAATTGTAGGACCGGTTTTAAAAAATATGTACATAATTATTTTTTATATATAAAATGTTGTTAGCATTTTTAAGGACAAAATTGGTAGGTAGACATGTTTTAAATATTTAATAATGTAGAGTTTAAAATTGAATTTCTCAAAAAAATCTTCCACCTGTCCTGTCGCACTTCGATAAGCCATCAGGAATAATGGAATATGTCGGTCCCAGTCTCGTAGTTGTAGTCGCCGACAACCTTACGCAGATGTTCTTTAAGAGTCCTGTTGAATCGTTCAACCATCCCATCAGACTGCGGATGAAGCGGGGCTGTCCTCGCCTTTTTAATTCCAAGGAGTGTGCAAACTTCCTGAAAGATGTTAGATTCGAAGTTCCTTCCTTGGTCAGAATGCAGTTCCATAGGTACGCCGAACCTGCTCACCCAATTGAATACAATCTGGTCCACGACTGTTTTGGTTTCCTGATTTGGAATGGCATATGCCTCAGGCCACTTGCTGAAGTAATCTATCACTACAAGGATGTTACGGTTCCCGCTATTTGTTTCAGGAAAAGGGCCTGCGACGTTTACTGCAATCCTTTCGAAAGGTGTACCCACATTGTACTGATGCATTTTACTTTGAATCTTTCTACCTGGCCTCTTGCTAGCTGCACAAATATCACATTTTCGGCACCATTTTTCGACGTCATCTCTTGCATGAAGCCAGTAGAACCGTTGTCGTACCTTTTCCAGCGTCTTATTGACTCCCAAATGACCTCCAGAAGCTCCATCATGCATCTCTCGAAGAACATCATTTACCTTTGACCGAGGAACAATAAGCTGCATCACATAAGACTTACCATCTGTGGATTCCCATTTACGCTTTAGTACCCCTTCTTGCACATGAAGCGAGTCATTGGGCCCAATAAGCTTTGAGAGCAGGGCTTCTGTCTGAAATGTCACTCCATTCAGGTTTTTCTTGGTTTTCCTTCCATGCAAGAATGGGTTCGATATGCGAGTCTTCTTGTTGGGCAACCCTGAGTTCTTCATTGCTCCAACCGTAAATGGGATTGGCTCTTATACGTTGTACGGCAATAACCTCCTTTTCTTCTTGCCGCGTGCAATGTTTGCAGTCTTGTTTGCACGGTCGCCGAGATAATGCGTCTGCGTTTGAATGCAGCTTTCCTCTTCGATGTTGAATCTGATAGTCGTAGGTCTCTAGTCTCTCTATCCACCTTGCTACTTGACCTTCAGGATTTTTGAAGTTCAAAAGCCAGTTGAGCGCACCATAGTCCGTTCGAAGAAGGAACTTCTGTCCATAGATGTATTTATGGAAGTGCTTTGTTGCCAAAACCAGAGCAAGAAGTTCTCTTCTGGTAACACAATAATTACGCTCTGGCTTTGAGAGTACCTTGCTGTAGTAGGCGACAACTTTTTCTTCTCCATCATGGACTTGTGTACAGCTCCAATTCCAACGTTACTTGCATCAGCGTCGATGATAAAAGGTTTTCCTGGAGTCGGATAGGTCAGCACAGGAGCGTTACATACGCGCAGCTTCAGTTCTTGAAAGCTTTTCTCGCACTCACCTGACCATTTGAACGGCTTCCCTTTTTGAGTAAGCTGATGCAAGCTTTTGGCGATTCCAGCTAAATCTTTCACGAAACGCCGATAATGTGTGGCTAAACCAATAAAGCTTCGGAGTTGATATTTGTCCTGTGGTGTTGGGCAATTCTTGACGGTGTCAACTTTCTCAGGATCAGTCTTTACTCCTTGAGACGAGATGATATGTCCCAAGTATTTAACTTCGGTCTTGAAAAGCGCACATTTGTCTGGATTCAACTTTAGGTGTGCTTCTCAAAAAAATCTTCCAACCGTTTTCGAAATATCGAATTTGCAAAAAATAATTTCGAATTTTTTTTTTCTTTCAAAAACTATTTTATTTTTAAATTTTCAAAACCAAAAAATTAGTCCATTATCAAAAACGTTCTATAAGAGGTACTGTTAATACAAGTTAAATGTGAAATTTGATAATTTAAAAAAAAAATTATCAAAATCGTATCGATTTTCAAATAATTTTTGGGAGAGGTACCGTTGTTTTTAATTATAAGAATAAATTTTGCCTAAAAGCTTTAAGATAATGTTAAAAAAACAGTTTTTTGCCAAGTTCAATCGTAGTCGTTTTTGAAATATCAAGTTTAAATAAATTTTGTTTGCAAAATTCATCATCTTGAAAACGTTTTGATAATAATTATTATCTTTGAAATGGGTAGTTATTGCTTTCGTGTTGAAAAATTGCTCAAAAATTTCGATTATGGAGAAGCTAATGCTGCATTTACACCACTGACAAATTGGCATTTTTCTGTCACTATACTGCCAATAGAATGAATTTTTCCATTGCTCTGTCATTTTTTTGACAGTTAAATGTCGGAATACTGCCAATTTGTCAGTCGTGTAAATCCAGCATAATTTGTTTTCGCCATAGGTACCGTCCGTCGCGTCGGTCGGCCTGTGCTGTGCATCCATATATGCATATCTGTGAGAAATTCTTGATAGAAAATCGAGTTTTCGGCTCCAATGATTTCGATTAAACTTCGTACCTACCAAATTGATTAGAAAATAAGAGTAAGTAATTGACCTAACGATATTGAAATTTTATTCAATCGATAAGTAGGTCTATGAATAATTGTGAGTGCTTTTGTTACTTCGATTTCGGTTGAAAAGCATTCTTCATTTCGATAAAAACCTATTTCATTCAATGCCAATACATTTTTTCAGCTAAAATTCAAAAGTATTCCAAAGGCGCTATCGGTTTATTCATGACGATTTTTTTAAAAACATTCCTAAGAATATGCAACACATTTTTCGTATACGATACCTAAACGTGTATGCATTGTGTAGGTTTCTTAACATACTTCAAAGCGTGCGTACAAGTACATAATATATGTACATACATACATTACCTATGTTTGAGTTTCCAAAGACAATTGGGCCTATTCTGCCACATCTATAGGGTGATTTTTAAGCTGGTTTGGTTTTGGCAACACTGGTTTTGACAGCTGACGTGTGTTTAGTACCTTGTGTCACTGTCAAACAGCTTCAGTTTGGTTTGCAATTTAACCATGGATCGTCTTACAAATGAACAACGCTTGCAAATTATTGAATTTTACTATCAAAATTCGTGCTCGGTTCGAAATGTTCATCGCGTGCTGCTTGTGTTCAGCGATGAGGCTCATTTTTGGTTGAATGGGTACGTAAATAGGCGAAATTGCCGCATTTGGAGTGAAGATCAGCCAGAAGCATTGCAACAGCTACCAATTCATCCCGAAAAAGCCACTGTTTGGTGCGGTTTATGGGCCGGCGGCATTATTGGGCCTATTTCTTCAAAGATGATGCGAATCGCAGCGTTACTGTCAATGGTGAACGCTACCGAGCGATGATAACAAACTTTTTTTTGCCCGAAATGGAAGTTCTTGACTTGCATGATATGTGGTTTCAACAAGACGGTGCCACATGCCACACAGCACGCGAAACAATGGCGCAATTGCGAGGCGAGTTTGGTGAACAGTTAATTTCACGTTTCGGGCCGGTCAATTGGCCGCCTAGATCGTGCGATTTGACACCATTAGATTATTTTTTGTGGGGGTATGTCAAGGCTAATGTCTATAGGGACAAGCCCGCTTCGATTGACGCACTGGAAGCCAACATCCATGCATTCATTCGTGAGATACCGGCCGATATGTGTGAAAGAGTATGCCAAAATTGGACTCAGCGGATGGGCTACCTGAGACGCAGCCGCGGTCAACATTTGCATGAAATTATCTTTAAACATTAAATTGCAAGGTTCAAACTATCGATTCAAATAAATATTTTATTCATTTTTTCGAATTTTTTTTTTTTAAAAAGTTCTAAACCTCTTAAAAAATCACCCATTATTATTCTGCTATGAAATTTCTGTTATGAATCATAAATGATTATCACCATAAAAGATCTTTTATTATTGGTATTCAGGAGTTCGATCTTTTATTAAATTCTGTTAAAAAATCGATCGTGGTGGGTTCGGATGCTTGAAACTTGAAAACGACTGGACCAATTTGGATACTTCCTTATCCGGGTTTCTTTGTAATTGCTCCGCAAATGTTAAAATAAAGTCGGAAACTTCTCAACAGGTTGCGCTGTAGGCGCACATTCCGTTTTTCAGTTCAATTTAATTCCGTTCAACAGGCGGTTAGGAAAAATGGCTTTGAGATAGGTATTTTTTTTCAACATTTGTCATTTGTAGAGTGAAATGGGTCAACATAAAATAATTGTCAGATTTAACAAATTCTTTTTTGTTTGAAAGGTTTTTCTTAGGAAATGGTTTTAGGGATGTTCTTTTTCAAAATAACAACATTTGCAGGTTAAAAATAAACAAAATAATCCGATTTAAGAAATTCTTTTGGTGCTTGAAAGGTATATACAAGGCCGTAACCAGGGGGGGATCACAGGGGCTGGCGTCAAAACCGGTTTCAACATGCACACTGGAAAGAACATTTTCGACAATGAAACGTCTGAAAACTCATTTAAAAAATTGGCGTTAATGTCAGTTCATCGACAAATTGAGATTGGCACTGAGCAAGTTATCGATGTATTTGCAGCTAAGGCCAGAAGACTGAATATACAGCCCTATCACTGTATATCCGTTCGGAGAATTCTCCGATCAGAGAAAATTTCCGATTACGTTTTTTTATATTATCCTCTGATGGGATTGAAAGTAGGTTAGTAAATGTTTTTTTGTATAATTTTTCAAAAATATATTTAATTTTAGTACATTCGGAAGTTAAATGATTAATTGAAATTATGTTGTTTGATTGACAAATGTGGCAATTGGCAGGAGGTTTGTTTTTCAGTAAGTAGCTGTTCGTTAACCAGTTATGTCCAAGTCTCAAGCGTAGGAAGCACTTGTTCATTTTTGCCGTTGTATTAGAAGGATAAAACGCTGGAATATACCTTCTGGGTTAATTGAGGCATAGTGGTGGATGTAAGTGTTCCAATCCTGTTTTTTTGTGGCGCCAATGTGTGTCTATAATTTTATCTAGGTCTTTTTTGAGAGGTCGTTGTTGGCTTATATTTGAATTGGGACATGTGGAGATGGATTTCGCTACACGATCTTTACCGATCGATCCTTTAATCCTGGCATGTCCCGGGATCCAGATGAGTTGTAATTTTGCAATATGGTGAACGGTGTTTAATATTTTTTAGAGCGGTTAGCGTAGAAAGACTATCTGTAAAGATTACGGTTTTCTTATTCGATGAAATTGCTAGGTTATAGTAGCTTCAAGTATAGCTAAGGCTTCTGTAGAGAATATAGAAAAGTATGATGGGAGCTTCTCGCCAGAAAAAATCTGGCTATCTTTGTTAACAAACTGTAAATCCGGTACCCTCACTGTTTTTGGAGCCGTCGGTTTATAGTATGTTCCAAAGGTTATTGGGATATCTGTCCAGGAGATCAAGGAATAGTTGGGTATATATTTCATTAGGTGTGATATTCTTCGTGTAATTTCACAAACTGGTGTTAATAGAATCCATAGGAAGCGCCCAAGGAGGGTGTTTTTCGATGCGTATGCTTTTTACAATGGGGTTGATTCCAATGACGGCTTTCCCGAAAGTTATAGAGCTTTGTAAAGTTTTGAGGGTTGTTTGAGTGTCTTCTTACGTCTCAGGATTTTTTCTGCGTCTTTGTGAATTGGAGAAGCGTATGATTCGTAAATCTTCGGAAAAAGCCTGGATGTCAAAATTTCATTTCGTTCTTCGATGGAGTGAAAGTCGCCTTCTGTCATCATATGTGTACCAAATAAAAAAAACGCTTACTTTACGAAGCTTTTTGTTGCTGAAAATTTCAGTCTTAAATTTTGTTGCGGGAAATTTTCCTCTTCTAATTTTCTGTCGGGGAAATCGGAAAGCAAATATCTTCATACATCGCATGAATTCGTGATGCGTTGCTGCCATTTTGACATTTCATATTTTCAACGACGCACATTAAATTTATTTTCGAAGATCTGTCCGATTGGCCTATCGGAACGGCTACAATGATACAAAATTCGTACATTTCTTACAAATCGGAGAAAAATTTTCTTCCGATCGGATACGATGATAAGGCTGATAGTTTTGTAAAAATATGTAATATTTTTGTAGTGATACTATTTAATATTGATGTTATGTTCCTACCTAATAAATAATAACCTTAATTGGAACCTGTACGATTAT
Source organism: Leucozona laternaria (assembly GCA_932273885.2). Classification (NCBI taxonomy): domain Eukaryota; kingdom Metazoa; phylum Arthropoda; class Insecta; order Diptera; family Syrphidae; genus Leucozona; species Leucozona laternaria. The sequence continues at coordinate 189,499,814 of OW026366.1, read as the reverse complement.
CTGTTATATAAATAATAACTTGTCGTAAATTTTTCTGCTTAGGTACCTATTCAACGGAACTGCATGATATATACAATTATACATAAATGTACTTAATATGTATATGCATTAACCTACATTCCCAAATGTTCATAAAAAAATTGTGTATGATATGGTTGAATTTCGACTGATGGGCTATTCTAGTTTTGATCACTAATTGGTATATTTTTTTTTCCGAAAAATTATATCCCCCCCCCCCCCTACTGGCTACGGCCTTGGGTATATATATGTATAGCCATTCATAACCTGAAATAGGTTAGTTTAACCCCAAAAAGTAGTATTCGATTGAGCAAAAATTACATATTACCTTTTTTTAATTTTTATGCGAAGCTTAGGTTTGTCTATCCGTGCGGATCCGGGGAAGACAGCTAGTTCTGTTATAAAACTTCGAAAACGAAATCTGTTATAAATAAAGTAAACAGAACTAAAATCTCTTGTCATAGGTATGTATATCAGCTGTTTTAAATACAAAATTCCATCGCTGACGTTGCCTAATAAATGAGAATGGATAAATTGTTCCATTAGAATCCAACTATCACAGCTATGTCCTATGTGGCATTCACAGATTCGAAGCTACTCATCTCTTATAGGGTAGTCTATTTAGGTGGCAAACAAAAATGTTCTTATTAAATTCCCAAACCAGTCATGTTACTCATGAACTGGGGCCTATAACACAGAAGAATAATTAAACTAGTCAACAATTTCTAGTTCAACTAAATATGTCTGTCCAACAAGTAACGATCATTTCTGTAACACAACAAAAACTGTAACAATCGTCAATAATAAAAATTTCCCTCGACTTGTTGAACCAGTTGAATAAGTTAGTCTTATATGATGACTCGTAAAATTCCTCAAGAAAAAAAAGTAAGCATTTTGTCTAAGATAAGAGAAAACAAACATTTTCTTTTGGGTGATTTCTCTGAGCCATTGACTAAAACCAACAAAAGTGATAAATGACGGATTGGACCTACTAAAGGGATATTTTTTTGGAAAAATTGTAAGAAATATGCCATGGTAAATATGAACTGAAAGAATATATCTATTTCCAAAAAAATAAAAAAAAAATATTTGTGAAAGCCAAAGTAGATAACACCAAAAAACAGTTCAGCAAGTGGTAAATACAGGAAACTTAAGGCCCAGTTTCACAGTCGACACTTACCGAAATAAGTGGCACTTAAGTTTCCTATATTAGGAATTTAAGCTAAATTTCATAGCTAGCGTAAGTGGAACTTAAGTCACCAACATCTGAGACTTAAGTGCCACTTATTCAGGTAACAGTGAATGTTGATATTGGGAATTAATCTTTCACATTCCCCAATTAAGTGTCACTTTTCTGACTGTGAAACTGGCCCTAAGTCGTGTGATAATCTCGTATTTGATTTTATAAGTCGAGATCCAGATCCAAACCCATGCAAAGCTATTCAAATTTTCTTCTTTACATTTAATAAATTAATTTTAAACAAGCTACTCGAACCTTATACTTGATAAACACTACTGATGCAAGTGTTTTTTTCCTAAATTGTTGACTTTGAACAAGTTTCTGATCCTCGGTTGAAATTTATCAATTATTCAACAAGGTTATTCTCTTTTTTTTTAACTCTTGTTGTTTCCATTTACATAAATGGCGGATTTGTGAAATTTCCCACTTGCTACAATATATCAGAACAATTGTTATAAAGGTCCGCCAAATAACTTCTTTTTTTTTTTGAAAATGGCACAAAACATCGAGTGTAGCTTCGGCTGTGTGGCACGTGTCGCCGTCCTGTTGAAACCAAATGTTGCCAATATCCTTCTCTTCAATTTTTGTGAACAAAAATTCGTTCAACATGGCCCGATAACGATCGCCATTGACTGTAACCGCCACTCCTTGCTCATTTTCGAAAAATGGCCCAATTATGCCTCTGGACCAAAATCCGCACCAAACAGTGACTCGTTTCGGGTGTATCGGCTTTTCAATGTATGCGTGCGGGTTTTCTGTGCCCCAAATGCGACAATTTTGCTTGTTTACTACCCGCCAACATCAAAATGAGCTTCATCTGAAAAGATGATTTTTTTTGGCAAAATCGGCATCTACTCTAAGTCGATCGCAGGCCCACTTAGCGAAGCGTATACACAACCATATTCATTCAGCGGAAGGATAAAACTAATTATCTGTCAAATTAGACATGAGCTAAGTGTTACCATTCACGAAATAAGCACTAGTTGAACAAAAAAACGTGAAATGGCGGACCCTTTAGTTCCCCGAGACTTGTAGGTATCCACTGTTTGTATACAAATTATTGGCATTTTAGTAAATCGTGGTAAGAAAGTTTAATAACATAAATAACGCTGAAGTTTTAGTTTGAATTTAATGTCAATTATCGCTTTTTAAGCCATGTCATTTTGATGAAATGATAACCGTAATAGCGGTGACCGGTGAATGACAACACACGGTTCTGTAGGAGTTTTACCGACATAGCTATGTTTAAATATTTCATTCTACATTATTATTCAATTGCTTGCACTTGTAAATTAATATATTATAAATAATTAATATAAAACTATACTCTTATATATCGTTTCAGTTAAAAGTACAAGAAGCCATGCGAAAAAAGGAAAAATTTCAAAGAGAGCACGAAGAGGTAAGTCGCGAGTTCTTTAACATTTTATAAGCAAAAACTAAATCATAACTTAAATAAACAAAAAACAATCAAAACTCCCTCTAAAGAATCAAATAGAAAAAAACTAAATACTATCCCGTCACTAAGTTCTATTTGTTCTGCCTAAATTCCCAAAAGTAGCGCAAGAACATTCCTCGTCTAACTTCCTTATTGCTCCAGAAAATAAGAGAATGTTCCCCAAAAGACTCTTTGTGAATGCAAATGCTAAACAGACACTCCTAGAAGTGACAAGTTAGAATAGAAGCTGCTATAGAGTACATACATAAATATAACAAACCCAGAACGGGAATTGTTTTTAAACCAACTGAATTTTTGCGTCCCAAATTCCGTCTTTTTTTGTTATTTTCATTAAAGTACTATTTATGAAGATGGCATTTTTTTATATGAATTCCTTTTTTGTTGTTTTTCACTGCCTCCCTCTAATACATATAGCGGGGTACTTTTATTTAATTGTTGTTTGGTTGCACCGGCACCGTTGGAAGCCTTATTCGGGTGAATGTACGAAAAAGTTGAGTCAAAAATGGAAAAATAAAAGTATTTGAAGACATTCTTCAAGAAGAATACATAATTTTTGTACGCTCTTAAATGTTTCAGAATCCAAACAAGATACTTTGCAGGCAGGTTATAAGAGGCCTGGAGACTTGTGTAATGAAAAACATTTGTATGTTTTCCGAAATAAATCTTTATTTTGTCTTTTGGTAATTTTTGTGTGTGATGAATAGGAGGAGTATTTTTCAAAAACTAATGAGCTCAATGCTCACACTCACACTACAAGTCCTCAGACCCTGTTATAGTCGTAAGATACCTAAAGAGCCATCGTAGGGCGCAATCACGTATGGCTGCTTGAGATTTGTTTCAGTTCTCTCCAAATATTCCCTAATTATGCTGGAGCATTCATTTTGTGCGAAATATAAGAGTGCAGATTTGGGCCAAATAATAAGCTGCAGTTCCAACAATTTCGTTCTTCGTACAGTAGAACCACATAACGAATTTTTTGGCACATTTAATTTTTTTATCGAATTACAGTCGACTCCGCTTATTTGCAACACAAAAAATGCAGCAAATTTGTTGCAATTAAGCGGAGTTTTCATATACCTGAACGAACTTCGTATATATTTTCAACTTTATTTCCCCTTTAAACGATGTAATGTGAAATATTTGCAAAGGTAGAAAAATTAAACATAAATAACCACCAACAACAAACAAAACAACTTTAAATAATTGTGAAAGTTGAAAGGATTGGAACGATGAAAATAGAATGAAACCTAAGATTTCATTTTTTAGGTGTGTTCAAACTTCAAATTTGTGTGAATGCCTTCAGTATTTCACTCAAGCGGAGTTGTTTCAGAACAACATAAAGGGTCCGCCGTCTAACGTTTTTTTTTCAACTAGTACTTATTTCGTGAATGGTAACACTTAGCTCATGTCTGATTTGACAGATAATTAGTTTTATCCTTCCGCTGAACGAATATGGTTGTGTATACGCTTCGCTAAGTGGGCCTGCGATCGACTTAGAGAAGATGCCGATTTTGCCAAAAAAATCATCTTTTCAGATCAAGCTCATTTTGATCTTCGCGGGTAGTAAACAAGCAAAATGGTCGCATTTGGGGCACAGAAAACCCGCACGCATACATTGAAAAGCCGATACACCCAAAACGAGTCACTGTTTGGTGCGGATTTTGGTTCAGAGGCATAATTGGGCCATTTTTCGAAAATGAGCAAGGAGTGGCCGTTACAGTCAATGGCGATCGTTATCGGGCCATGGTGAACGAATTTTTGTTCACAAAAATTGAAGAGGAAGATATTGGCAACATTTGGTTTCAACATGACGGCGCTACGTGCCACACAGCCGAAGCTACACTCGATGTTTTGAGCCATTTTCAAAAAAAAAGAAGTTATTTGGCGGACCCTTTATTTACTTTTTTTGGGGGAAAGAAAATTGTTTCAATTAAATTGAGTTTTCAAATAAGCGGAGTGCATTTATCCTTACTAATTTAATTTGTGTGAAATAGCTCCGAAAAAACCGTGATAAATTTCTTGTTGTTGTTGTATAGCCGAAAGTTTCATTTAAGCGGAGTACATATTTGTAAAGGCGAAGTCGACTGTATTCTTTTCGCATCAGCAGTGTCCAAGGAATTTATAGAGACAATGCTTCCTAAATATTGAAAATTCTTGCCACCAGTTGTAAAGAAATGAAGCCGGAGAAGGAGGTGTGTAGGACTGTATGTATGTCGTGCCGGATGCCTGGGTTCGATTCCCAGCCTCCTGACAAACCTAAGATAAAAAATCCGCTACAGCCTCATGCGAGGAAGTGACAAACCCTTCAAAAGTATCTTTTATCATGAATAAGTGCTTCTCACCTTAGCCGTTCGGACTCGGCAGTAAATTGTAGGGCTGCTCCTTTCCTGCAAACAAGTAAGACTCACACAGGAAAATTTCAGACTCTAGTCACAGGGCAGGGCTTTCTACGAGTTATTTAACTTATCTTGAATGTAAAAACAAACAAGACGGGACCGAGAATATTTCCCTGTGTTTCCATCAGAGGTCTTAGGATTGTGTACTTATTTATTTCAACTACATACAGATAATCACAACAAAGTTGTTTAAAATATTTTGCAGATTAAAAAGATAAAATCGTGTTTAATTTTATAGTCTTGAAAACAAAACACGTTTCAAACAAGGTCCAGATTTATTGAAATTAATTAAACTATACATTTTTTTAAAGTCTCGACTCATAACATTAAGAGGTTCTTTTAAACCATAATTGACCCTTGATCTAGTTGTGTATACAAACCGCTGGATTTCTAGTCGATCTTGAACGGGTATTGATTTTGAGTTGACTTAGAACATAAGATGAGTCAATAGATCCCGACAGAAGTTGCAATAAGAACATGAAATTATTTACCTCTCCCCTTTTTTTTCCATTGTTAAAATGTTTAGAAGATTTAATCGACATTCTTATGGCGGTAAGTGTTGTGTTGGGTTTCATAGAAGATGTTGAAGGGCATATAGCACGAAAGGTTTTTGAACACTCTCAAGTCTGTTAATAGCGATGCCATAACTAGGACACCAAACACAACTACAGTATCCCAACATAGGGCGAACAACTGCACAGTAAAATGTCTTAAAGATGAATTAAATCATTAAACTCATTATGAATCCAAGATGGCCCCTTGCTTTACTTATTATGAATGAAAGTTTAATGTCAAATAGTAGGTACTCCCAGATCAATTAACATAATCAACTCAGATAAAAAGAATATTGCCAACGCAATAGAAAGAGTCAGGCAGATATCGTTTCCGAGAGCAGGACATTATCTTACACATATTAGTGTTTACATCCCTTCCGTTTTGTGAGCACCATTCGGATACATTGGCCGTGTTCGGATGCCAATCCGATAGGCTATATCCTAGATACCTTAGTATTCGATATGTTTTCGAACGACCGAAACGAGATAGGTTATATTTGCTGTCAAAAGACAAGGCAGCTGAAAAAGGGAAAACTATTGAGTTTTTAACGCGACGATTTGATTCCCATTTTACTGCAAATCCCTTTTGAATCATCAATTAAGTATTCAGTACCATTTCATATCACACTGGTATACACTTTAACCCTTTTTTGTTATTTCAGACGCGACATCAAAAAGCAAAATAAGTAGTCGGCTGTAAGTATAATCAGATGTGATCAGCTGTTCCCCAAATTTCCAACGGAGAGTTTAGTATCGCGAAAATTTTAGGATAGCTTGGGATTTGTTTCTGACAACGGCTGATTGGTTCATCAGCTGAATTTTTCTATGCGATTACAACAACTCAAACCTATCCGGATAGCTTTGGATAGTTGCCCGAACGCGGCCATTATCAATGTCATGTTGAAGAAACAGATAAGCAGTATTGCTTTTGAAACCATAAATTAGTTTGAAATCATCAGCAAACATTAAAATTTTACTATACAAGATGGCAGTGTGTATCTAAGTCATTGAAAAAAAGTAGAAAAAGAATAGGTCCAATATGACTGCCTTGGGGAACTCCAGATACGACGTTTATAGTTTTAAAGATGAATTTTTTTTAATTGAAATCCTGGGTTCTGTTTTTCAAGTAAGAATCTATCCAAGTCAACATTCAGTTTGGAAATATATAACAGTTTAGTTTAAACGGAAGTATTTTATGGCAAACTCTTTCAAAGGCTTTACTTAAGTCACCATATAGAATACATCAGTTTGAAGGCTTTCGGTCTAATTTTTATTTAATTGATTGGTGAATTCAAGAAGATTTGTTGATGTTGATCTGTTACTTCAAAAACCATGTTATTGTTGTGCAATTATTATTATTAATCGTTTATTGATTCATTTGATACATTATTTAACAATTTATGAATATTAAAGCTATGGCATTGCCGTCAGCTAGGTTAGCACTTTTAAACAATATTATAAAATATATTCAAATTCTGTTATTAACAGCATTCTATACGTACTTATAGATGTCTTTTAAGAAGTAGTAAATTCAGTCTCGTTTAAAAGTTGCATAGTTTCTTGCATTTTCAAGGTTTTTTATGCGAATTGTTCTTCTATGGGATAGACGAGCGGTGACTTTGAAATAATCACGCGCAGAATTTTCATGTTTACCGATTATGCGATAGAGTGTGTTTCACATATTTTTCCACTTCGCCATCCACCAATCCTTATTTCATATAAAATCATTTTTTTTTTGCCAGACGATCGTCCGGGAGTTGAGATGTTTTGACGATATAGTCTGCGTGGGACTACAATGTACTGGTGAAATGTTTAGGGAGTCCTGTTTCTAAAGGGTTTTCCAATAAGAGATGTTATTTTGAATAGCCCGCTATTTCGGTAGTTGTCACTTCTGAAACTGTCATTTTTTGACATTTGACAAGTAGAAACTACGCCATTAATAAAAATGGAACGATACACGCTTCAACAACGCATTGAAATTATTAGAATTCACTATAAAAATGGTGAAAATTTGGCAGAGACGGTTCGTAAAACTAAAACATTTTTGGGTCGTCTTGAAGCACCTTGTCGGACCGCAATACAGAAATTGGTGGACAAATTCGAGCTGTTGGGACAAGTTAGTGATGTGAAGAATAAAACCCGTGCACGTCGCTCAAGAACAACTGAGAATATTGCTGTTGTAGCCCAAAGTGTTGAAGAAAACCCAGGTTTGTCCATTCCTCGTCGTTCTTTGGAATTAGGCATTCCACAAACGTCATTACACCGTATTTTGCATAAAGACTTGGGTCTTAAGGCTTATAAAGTTCAGTTAACACAAGAACTCAAGCCGGCTGATCATCAACAACGTCGTGTCTTTGCTGATTGGGTCGTTGAAATGCATGAAAATGATCCGGAATTTCATCGAAAAATCATCTGGGGCTCGGAAAACCCAAGAGTTATTGTTGAAAAGCCTCTTCATCCTCAACGCGTGACTGTTTGGTGCGGTTTATGGTCCGGCGGGGTCATTGGACCTTACTTTTTCGAAAATGAGGCTGGATCAACAGTTACGGTCAATGGATTGCGCTATCGAGAGATGATTAATGATTTTTTTATGGCCGGAATCAGATGGTATTGATCTGGACAACGTTTACTTTCAACAAGACGGTGCTACGTGCCACACAAGCAATGAAACCATCGATCTTTTACGGGAAAAGTTTCAGGACCGTGTTATCTCTCGAAGAGGTGATCACAATTGGCCACCGAGATCTTGTGATTTAACACCTTGCGACTTCTTCCTTTGGGGCCACGTGAAAGATAAGGTCTACGCCAACAGCCCAGCGTCGATTCAAGACCTCAACGATGGAATTCGTGAGGCTATCGAGGACATAGCGCAGCCACTTTGCGATTTGGTTATGGAAAATTTCATTAAAAGGATATGGTCCTGTAAGCGTGGTCGTGGCGGCCATTTGGCTGATGTTGTGTTCCATTATTAACGGCATACCTTCCTCTTTATAATGAAATAAACATCCGATCATCTACCTCAAAAAATGCCATTTTTCTTTGAATATCAAAATAACACCTTTTTATTGGAAAACCCTTTATATAAAGAGCATAATTTGGAGGTTTTAGTGGCAGGTTGAAGAGTTTTTTTAAGAAATTTCTGTGAAATTTTTCAACAACTTCATACTCATCCATTCCCCACACTTGATCAGCGTAACATAGCGTTGTTTTCGCCACAGCTTCGAATAGAGGACGATGCGTTTGTTCTAAAAGATATTTCTCCATTAAAGGTTCAACAAACTTTGGGATAAATTTATTTCTTCAAGCAAGTATTTGCTGAAATCAAGGGTTGTGTTTAGTTTTACTCCTGGATACTTATGTATGTATATTCATTACCGACTTCTTAACTATTGTCATTAGAAGACCAATTAAATCCGTTCCGATTTGTAACAGACCTTGAAAATATCATAATTTTAGATTTATTGGTGTCAATGAAAAGATCCCACTTAGAACAATACTCTGCTAAACGATTTATCATCAATTGGAGGGTTTCAGCTGATTCTGGATAGTAAAACCAAATCATCGGCATATAACAGCACATTGATAAGTATTCCAGAGATTCGTATTCCTCCAGGAAGAAATGCATAAACGTTTTGCTATGCCACGATAGTTTTCAACTAAATTTTGTCTGCCACATTTATGAAGAAAAACACCAGTTGACAGAGAACAGTAATCATATGTAAATGTCATAGGTCATAGCGGAAGAATGTGAGACTTACATGATTTTACGAATATAGACGGACTATTGTCAGGGCCAGGGACATAATTAATTCGTTTAGATCGTCAATGTATTGCACAATTTTATCTTCATTCAGTCTTAAGAAAGGTAGGTATATCACAGTTCGATTGAAGTTCAGTCTTCTCACAGTATCTTACTTTTTTAGTCAGCAAACATATCGCATATTTCATAATCACAGCTTGAGTCCTTAAATTTATATTGCACGGCTGAGGGAAAGGCTGATGAATTTCTTGAGGATTTTTTGATATATTGCTCTTAATTTTGGCAATGAAAGCTACAAAGGATGTTCTCAAATTATTATTATTATTAAAAAAGTCTTCTATATAGTGAATATAAGATCGGTAGTAATAAATACTATGTGTTATTTTCCGTGGTATTTATTTTTTAAGTTCCTTAAACGTTTTAGATCTTTATTTAGCCAATGAACCGATGTATGGTCATGACTCAATATTTTAGTAGGAACACAATGCTCAATTAATATGCCATTAAAATGTTGTTTAATACATTTATCAATTTTCTTTGTCAAAGGACCCTTACTAAGGTTTTGAAATTTCATTATAAGTAGCACCACATTTCTTGGTAATTTTTTGAAGAATTACAAATTTAAAGTGGTTATGTGTGAAAAGGCATTTTATGCCCAGGAGATCTGCCTTTCTCACTCTATCCGAATGAATTTTATAATAATGTTAGCTTTTATGAAATAACTTAATAATGGTAAATCTTTTTTTGACAAAAAATGATCAAACAAATTTAATGAAGACATATTTCTCCTACGACTAATTGCTTTACTTGAAAGATTATATCTCAATGTTTTTTTTTTTTTTAAGATCTTTTAGGTTTCCCTCATAACTTCCGCATCTTCATTAAGAATTCTTTGTGTTGCCTAAAACACCACAAGTACAAAAATTTAAATAAAAAATCTCAAACTTCTTGAATTCAATTTCTTTAGCATAACACGACTTTTACTCTGCCTTCACCAAAAAAAAAAAAAAACCAAACACAAACCCATTCCAAGGCATTAAAAAAGTTTTAAACAATTATTATTCTGAAATAAACATAACCTCTTCAAACTTATTTTATATACGAATTTTTTCCCAAAAAAAAAATACTGTTATTTTATTTATTAGGTATACGAGAAAAAAAAAATTTTATAAGAAAATCTTTCGTTATTTTACTCTTTTTTCTTGCAGATTCTCCGAGACATACGGCAAGGACTTTTGCAAATGAGTCGAGAGGGTAGAATAGGTAAGTTGAAGTTATATTACATATTAAACCCCCACAACGCCGCGTGCCACCGCTTTACGCCCACTCTTTATAGCTGCTTAACAAGTTTTGCATTCGAAATTTTGTTTAACTCAGCATCAGCATATGGCGATGCATGCATACGACAGGAATATAATTCCCTTCGAAATAAATACACTCCACATCAATTGATTGACGATACTTATCTTGGATTTTCTTATTGCACATTTAGTTATAGTTATGGTATATTGGTAACTAATTAAATAAAAAGATATAATTCCTAATTACCTTTTACTTTAAGAGGAATTTTCCCATTTATAAATAATAAAAAGACACAATTCCTATTTAGCTTGAGAAAAAATTCCTTTAACTGTAAGAGTAATTTTCTCTTTTATGAGTGAGAGATGATTAAACTTCTATGACACCAAATTTTTAAAATGAAAATAAAAACCTATATGAAAATATGTCCGAAATTTGTATTTAATATTGTTACGTTTGTGACAAGTATGTATTATGGCCAGCTATGATTAAAGGCCAGGAAAGAATAAAGAATAAAGTTTGAATTTTGTTTATTAAAATATGGTTATGCCAATGCAAAATATACTTAGTCACATTCGTAACATTAATTTGTCACATCCGTAACAATGTTAAATTAAAATTTAGAACAATTTTTCGATACCAATTCTGAAGATCTACTTTCATAGTGCTTATGCAATCTCTTTTCTAAGGTAACAACCGTAACCAAACTGAAAAGGATCATATAACTAAACGACAAATTTTGTTAAACTGAATTTGCTACTTACTTGTCCAATGGATTTCAATGGATTTTTTAATTACTACTCAAATTGAATTATGTACGTACATTTATTAAGTAAATCTATTGTGTGAATTATATAAAATAAATGAACATCAGTGTCACAAACGTAACAATGGTGACAACCTTTTGGAATTTTCTACAAAAAAGTATCCAAAGCTTTCTTCTCTATTTTTGAGATAAATCAATCCTTTCAAATACAGCGCATCATAAAAAAGGAATTTATTGGTTTTGAAACTTAAGGCTTTTTATTCGTTTAATTTCCAAAACCTCTATTAAGCTTTAATATCTGCTTTTTTTCGAAAGTATCGTGTATAGTGTAAGGAAAATTTTGTATTTATTTATTTATTTAAAGAATACATCCGAAATCAATTGACCCGGAGTGTGTATTTACTACTTACAAACAAAGAATAAGAAACATACTCGAAAAGACAAAATTTTATTTTCTATAGGTACGTATATGCCCAGCAATTTTAAACTTCAAGAAAGTTTCATCGCGTACCTTTACGTAGGCAGAGGTACCAACCTACATAAATATATGATGCAAAAATAAAGAAAAAAGTTTCCTTTTCTGACTTTTCTATCTTATAGTCTCTAACTTGCCAAGTTGACAAAATGGCAGTTACATTCTTTGCCCTATAACCTATGTAGCTGCTTTTATTCAATGTTTGTCTAGAAATAAAAGTAACAGAAAAAAAAACAAATGAAAAATTTGAATGTCAATATCATATTCGTATGAATGTAATTTCGTGGCAAAGTTGAAAGTTGAAAGTTTCCAGTGCTGTGCTGACTTACAACATAAAGATCCACAAACATACTCCTTCAAACGGAAATTCGTCGTCCTCTTGTTGATACAAACTCTAGATTTCTTGTTATGGGGATACAAATTTACAAAAATAAGAAAAGAAGCGAATCACAATGAAAATTCATTGATTTCGTTTTGTGAATGAACAAGGATCTACCTACCTCTAGTCTCCTACATAAGTTGTATGCGGGGCAGGACGAGTTGAAAAAAATATTATGCATAAGGCTAAGAAGAAACCACGACACAAAAATCAACATGACAGAAACATGACTGCGGGAAATAAAGAGTCTCTGCTCTCTGCCACTGCCATCATGGCATAGCAAGGACTCGGAGTTCGGATCGTCGTATATACTATAATCGTGACGTGTTGGGTTAAGGAAAATTTATAATAAAAATATTTTATTTCTTTCAGATGACACGTACATGTACGATGATGCGGTCCGTGGGGCTGCCTACGGCATGGGTGGCATCCACCATCAGGGACACTGGTACGACGAACCACCATACGAAAGTGATCCGGATGATTTTCTCATGTCTGGAATCAACTGCGGCCCTGCGGCTACAATTCAGGTAATCAACAGGAGGGTGTTTTCTTATTTTTATTCTCTCGTATTTGGGGTTTCCTTTTTTTTATTTATAAACACATAATATTTTTTTTTTTTTTATTTCTGACGCGATGTTGAGTTATAATGCGATTCCCTGAGGATTTGTATGGGTGACTATAGAAGAATTCAAAAAAAAAAAAAAATTATTTGTGGTTGGCCGGGGTTTGACTGATTAGGGTATTTGAACTTTAAGAACTTTGAACCGGATGAGGGTAGGTTAGATATTTTGGACACTGAAGTGAAGAAGCTAATTACATATTTGCAACTGAAAGGTTTATTAGTATTAATTTGATTTTCATAAATCAATCAATAAATTTTCCACTCGAAGTTTTAGAAACTTTGTCTTTTGACGAGTTTGAATGCGGTTTCACAGGTTTTGAGATTAAGAACTTTCGTAAAAGATTTAAATGCAGTGTGATGATTGGCATTTGATGAAATGGTTAAAAATTTGCTGCTCACAGGTTAATTTTGAAGTTATGGTATGGAAAATTTTGTTCAGGGATGAAGCTCATTTTTGGTTGAATGGCTACGTCAATTATCAAAACTGCCGTATTTGGAGTGATGATAATTCTCAAGTGTATGTTGAGACACCGTTACATCCACAAAAACTGACTGTTTGGTGTGCTTTATGGTTTGGTGGAATAATTGGTCCGTACTTCTTTAAAAACGATGCTGGCCAAAACGTTACAGTCAATGGTGACCGCTATAGAGCCATGATTACTGACTTTTTCATTCATCAATTGAACAACCATAACGTGCAGGAGTAAGCTGTCGTTTCAACAAGAAGGCGCAACATGTCACACAGCTCGTGCCACAATTGATTTATTGAAGGAAACGTTTGGTAACCGCAAAAGTTTCACGTTACGGACCCGTGCATTGGCCTCCAAGATCATACGATTTAACGCCGCTTGACTATTTTCTGTGGGGATATGTGAAGTGGCTAGTCTACGCCGATATGCCCGAAACGATTGACCACTTGGAGGACAACATTCGCCGCGTTATTCCCGATATACAGCCACAAATGCTGTAAAAAGTCATCGAAAATTAGACCTCCAGATTAAACTACGTCCGAGACAGCCGTGGCGCTCACATGCCAAAAATCATATTTAAATTATAACGGCAGAAGATTATCTTTCGAATAAAGTAAATTCCATGTCAATTTAAAAAAATCATATTTGTTTGATTCCATTTCAAAGTTCCATAACTCTAAAAAAAAACACCCTTTAGAATACGTTAGAGAGTACACTGGAGACAGTCCGAGAATTATTTGGGCTAAGCAAAGCCCGAAGGGGACTAGTTCCTGTTGCATTTAACATGTTATATTACCCTAGTATGGTTGGGTTTTTTATTTACCTGTGAAAATCCGGTAAAATCTAGTAATTCTTATTCAATTTTGAGAAAAGGACAAAATAAAACAATACAAAAATGCCCCCAAAATTCGATCCCACAGAAATCAAATTGGTTTACTTCCGTTGTGTTGGTGTTGAGGTTGGAGCTACATCTTCTCTTGCACCCAGAATTGGTCCCCTTGGTTTGTCCCCAAAAAAAATTGGTGATGACATTGCCAAGGCAACATCAGACTGGAAGGGTTTGAAAATCACAGTATGCCTGACAATCCAAAACAGGCAAGCTGCCATTTCTGTTGTGCCATCAGCTGCGTCCCTAATCATTAAGGCTCTCAAAGAACCACCAAGGGACAGGAAGAAGCAAAAGAACATCAAACACAGTGGAAACATAACTTTCGACGATGTCTTATCGATTGCCAACCAAATGCGCCCACGTTCCATGGCCAGAGATTTATCTGGAGTGTGCAAGGAAATCCTTCGTACTGCCCAAAGTGTAGGGTGCACTGTAGACGGAAGGCCACCACACGACATCATTGACGATATTAATGCTGGAGCCATTGAAATTCCTCTTGAATAGAGTTAAGAATTACTTCAAATAAAAGTGTTTTTACAAAATGTAATTTTTTTCAGGGTTGCACAAAAATCACGCCTACTATTTAAAAATAATTTCTTCAAATCAACTCACATTATTTCTACGCCATACGTAAGAATCGGTCTGATTACCGAACTACTTATAAAGGGAGTAAGTAATGCTGTGCTTGAAGACCCGTTTGGCGTGTGATTTGCCTGGTTAAGATGAAGCCATCCCATTACCCAGCCCTATCGCAATAGAAAATTTCCCCGGAGTTTTTTTTTTTCCATTTTTTTTTTTCCAAATTGAAGCCACTTTAACTTCAATAAAAGAACATCCATATATTGCTTCGGGGTTCTAAAAAAGTTCTAAACAAGATGTTCAAGATATTTGGAAAACAATACAAAATAAATTAAATTCAATCGGGCCTCCAACTTAATCTATGTTTTAATGGAAGAGGGAAAACACAATTACTAAATTTATTCGTAATTAAATGTGTGTTTTTTATCTGTTAGGTTTGGAGTGATAAAACATAAATGTAAGAATACTTAAGTTCATAAAATCGTGCAATTAGTGAGTCTGTAGAAAGCCATTCTGATTCTTAAGATTGTTCTAAGCCAACTTCGAAGACTTTCTGCCATTACTTTCTGGTACGCTCTTCCAGGAAAGAAGCGCAAGCATGCACCAAGCTTCACGACAGAGATGTAAATGATTTTATGAATTCAGGTAACGACTCTATCAATGCATCAAGCAAATACCTAAATATTGATGGAATCTAAGGACAACATATACAAAATTTAAAAATTGAACTCTAATATTATGAGCATTGTTACATGGATTCTTGCAATTCAAGAATATTTGATAATATTCATCAAGTATCTTCTGGAAAGACATTTGCCTATTTCTATTTCATCTTACTCTACATCTTCGATTGCTGCCACAAAACCAATATTTTTATAATTTAAATTAATATTGCTATGTTAAAAGCTATTTTGAATTACTATTGTTAACCTTTTCACACACACAAATTAAAATTTGTCATGTCGTTCCGCATACATTCTCGACCGAAAATCTGCTTCCGCAGTTCACTTAAATGTGGGTTATATTAAGCTTACTCTGTTTTAATTCACCACTGAAAAACTGGGCCTAAATGACTTAATTTTAAAACTGCAGTCAACAGACGTTTTAAATATTCCTGAGGTTAACTAACGGGTGTTTTTCTTAGACGTGTGGTTTTCAAACTGGCAATACTTCTTTCGGAGTTGGTCTTTTTGACAGCTGTCACTTGATTTATGGTCAATTTTGTTTGCCATTCAATAATGAATAGACTGACGTCTGAACAGCTCTTCCAAATTGTGCCCAAATGGCAGGGGCGATTTCTGGTCTTGAGTTCTGGGTTGGCTAGAAATTGCATGAGATATTAGCTGATGCATTTTATTAGTATACTCCAAAATGAACCACGAAAAAAGCTTCCGAGTCCAGGAGTAGATATATATTCCCAAATGATAAATAAAATCTCTTTGTATCGAGTAAAGTTATTTTTCAGTTAAAATGCTATTTATTGGATATTTTAAGCATAAATAAGGATTCATAACTCTGTATTATAGATACCTTTTATTTCTTAATATTCAAGTTTTTTTTATTGTTTTTCTAGGCTCGAAAGTAGCGATTTTTTTCACACTAAGCCAATTTGCATACCCGCAACTTTAACTCAAATTGTTTTTAGATTTTTTTCAAAGTTTCAATGTAAAAACTGATAATTTTTTTCACAAATTAAACAAATGCCTTAATGATAGTATTTTAAGACCCTAATCATAAAGATTAATGCAGAACTTTGTGAGTAATCAATTTATTAATGAAGAGATTTCGATCTGTTTTTTTAATTAAAATGTATTTTATTTGCAAAAAAAAAAAACATTTAAAATAGTTGTAGCACCTCTCGTGTGGGCTTGATTTTAAAGCATTGTAAAAAATAATTTTAGAAGAGTGGTTAATCAATAAATAAGCATTTTTTGATTTTTTAAATTGTGAATTTTTCATCAACTTTTGAATTTAGAATACTGCAAATCGAATTGAGGGGTGACCTTTTCACCTTTTTAGTATAAAAATGCTTGCCCCTCATAAATGATTTTTTTACATAATATAGCGTGTTATATTGGCTTTACTCAGATGCCTTAACATTGAAGATCCAATTAGTAGAACGAGAGTTATGATTTATTAAAGCCAACCATATCAAATTCGAATTGAAACATTCAATTCAGATAACGGAGTTCTCCACTGGTGGGTACTAGTCGGCAATGTTCCAACCAGGTAATTTCAATGCAATGTTTTTTGATTTTTCGATCAATTTAAAATCAAGATTGTGATGATTATATTCCACGTAGGATAATAAGTGAGGTATCGATATAACCGTAATTTTATTTATATGCAAAGTTAATAAAAACCAAAGATATCCATTTATGCACTCAAGGCATATGAGTTCAAATGTGAAAGCGCTCAAAAATTGCCGTTATCACCGTTCAAGGGTATTCTAGGATTATGATTTCTTGTATTCATATTTAGATTAGTAATTTCTACCATCTGCCAAAATTTCAGCCTTATAGCACCACCCCTTAAAAAGATAAAAATCAAATACTACATTTTGTCTCGCATTTCTCTACCCAGTTTGGCTCTTTTATTAGAGCCAAACTTTGTGAATATTTTTTCGGTCTGTTCTTAAAGAAAGAATGAGACAGCACATCGGGAATAATAGTGTAGTTTGTATGAGATTTGATGGCGCAAATTTTGTAGCCAACTCAACACCGAAGTGATATGAATCGAGATACTCTGTATGACGTGACGGTGTCCATATTGGACTATGGGATTAATATAGCACGTAGGCGTAGGGGTTGTAGTAATTTGAATAGGTTTTGCTCGTTTATAATGATTTAATGTTATGATGTTATGTTTTTTGTATTTAAAAGAATGTTCTGTATCTAAGTTTTAATACAAAAAATTTGTTCGTATTTAGTATGTACATTTAAGTTGAAATTTTTGGTTTGGCGCCGCCATACTAGCCAACTGAGAGGAATCGCCACTGCCAAATGGGCACAAAACAAGATTGCCGTTGATCCCAATTTCCACAAGAAAACTTTGTTAAGCGATGAAGCTCATTTTTGGTTGAATGAGTACGTTAATAAGCAAAATTGTTGTATTTGGAGTGATCATAATCCACAAGTCATTGTTGAGACGCCATTACATCCTCAAAAAGTCACTGTTTGGTGTGCTCTATGGGCAGAAGGAATCATTGGTCCATATTTCTTCAAAAATGAAGCCGGCCATAATGTTACAGTCAATGGGGAACGCTATAGAGCTATGATTAATGCCTTTGTAGTGCCTGAATTGGAGGATTTTGATTTGTACGACCTTTGGTTCCAACAAGACGGCGCTACATGCCATACAGCCATCGAAACAATCAATTTATTGAAGGAAACTTTTGCTGAGCGCATTATTCCGCGTCGTGGGCCTGTGGTGTGGCCTCCAATATCGTGCGATAAAACACCGCTGGACTATTTTTTGTGATGTTATGTGAAGTCGCTTGTCTACGAAGATAAGCCCGAGAAGATTTACGCCTGAGAAGAGAATATTCGGCGAGTTATTGCTGACATACGGCCCCAATTGCTGCAAAAAGTGGACGAAAATTTGGCCTCTCGGCTGGAATTTATTCCAGCCAGCCGCGGCGATCGATTGGCCGAAATCATTTTTAAATTATAATTTCAAACCCTTATCTTTATAATAAAGCTAAATTCTTATCCATAACCTTAAAATTATATGCGTTTTGTTTCTTCTTGAAAACCACACGTCTAAAAAAAACACACTTTATAAAGAGGTCAATTGACTTGCAGTTGACTGCAATACATTTTCACTGTTAACATTCTTGTATAAATGTACTTGAAATTCTTGAAAACTTCGACTTTTAAGTGAGTTAAAGACTGGAATAGGTAAAAAACAATTAATGCAGTCAATAACTGCCAGAAAATTTACTGCGTTATAGTTAGCTGAAAAATCAGGAGAATTTAATTTCTGAATCTTGTTTTAAGATTAGAGAACTGAGTCAAAGTTATAACTATTATTTAAAAGTTTTAGTCAACTGCAATCTTTACGACTCTCATTAGGTTAGGTAAGAATAAACTAAAACCAAGATAGATGCAGTGGGAACCATAGTGGCCTAACTGATTTTTGCACTTCTTTTTGAAATGGCGAAAACTAATATTTACAGATACGAAAACAAACTTTTTTTGAAGCAGTTATATGCTTCATCAATCTAAAGATATTATTGTTTCAAAATAAGCAGATTTTTGGTGCAATAAACATAAGTTTTCGTCTTTTTAAAAACAAGTGCGAAAATCAGTTAGGCCACTCTGCTTCTCATGGCCTCATATCATCAGACGCTTTATTTCCAAATTTATGATCATTTTCGAAGCTTGTATCCCATAATCTTTTTCGCCGACATTCCATTTGCATCGGATGGAACTTGAGAAATCTTTCACTCAAAACAAGAGGGAAAGTTTCCATCCTATCTTGGCAAGCTCTGTGATATTGCGCTTATTAGTAAGACCCAGACGAATTTCGTTTTATATAGAATATCACAGTTTTCTTAAGAAAAGGCTTTACTGCTTAGATGCTTGCGTAGCCCCAATTGTAACTGTAATTGTAACTGTAATTGTAAATGTAATTGTAATTGTAAAAGACGCTGGCTGACCGTATATGATTTACCTCTCAATCGTATGTGTTCTCCAAACATTAAATACAAATATTTATTTATTCAAAGTCAAACATTCGCTAATAATACGCTGAGTTTCAGAAATAAATTTTATAAAATTCGCTTATATGCTCTTATGCGGTTGTATCCTTAACGACCTCTCCAAAATCTTTTGCAGCACTCCTTGTATCCGTTTTAATGTAAAAACATTGCAATCGGTTTTTTTTTTCTTATATACGAAAAACTTTATTTTTATCAGTAATAAATCGCAGCTGCCGCATTAAACATGAATAAATAACATTTTCCCCTCGACTCGTCCGTCGTCGTTGTCCTCGTCTAATAAAATTAAATGTCGGTGACGCCACATTTGCACAAATGGAACATCAAAGTGCCAAAGTTCTAGAGAAATAAGGGTTACCAACTAACAAAATAAAAATAAAAAAAAAATGACATCTTGAACCACGATATAAAGTGATAAAATGTGAAAATATTCCTTCTTTCGGGTGATGTTTTTTCTTCACTGAATAAATCAGTTTATAAATGAACGAAAAAAAAATCCTTTGAGATAATCCCCAAAAAAAACATAAAGGATATCGCCCAACGGACTTATAATCAATTCCAACAGTCAAATGTCTACACCACCCACTTCGATGACTTCCTTCCCCATATATATAGCAAAAATCAACCCCAAACCTGCCTAAAAAACATCCTAAACTCTTATTCCTCTTAGCTATGGCAGAAAGGGTATAAACTTCATATTCGAATTTATGGATAAAGCATCGAACTAGGATTGCACAGGAAGTAAGAAACGAACGAAAAAAAAAAAATACATAATACTCTTAGGAATCAACAAATAAACCGCAAACTCGTCCTTTAGCCGAACAAACTGAGTCGCATTCCAGGCATTCGAGCAAAGACGTCGAAATGATTTTTGATTTTTGTTTTTTTTTTTGTATGGAGTGAGTAGGAAATTCATGCGATTTGTTTGCTTCATAAATCCTACTTTTCTGGCAGGAAGTTCAACTACCTACTTGAAATTACTATCTACCTATACCTATATATATGTATAAACAGAATACATAAGGATGTTAACCAAAGTCGCTCATGATTTTCATTTAGCAAGGAAGTTTTTTTTTTTTTGGAACACGATCTTGGAGCGAAGTTGATTTGGAAAACTATTTTTCCGGGCACTTCACCTTTGATTTGATTTCTTTTCTATAAAAATGAAGTAAGGAGGGAAGAGAAAGGGGAAAATTATGTAGGCATACTCGCAATCGCCTACAACGTCTACAACATGCCTTGAAAGGTCTGAGGACGAGTACAATGCCGGATTATCAACAAAATATACAAAAGGGAGCTTTCCCAAGGGCTCCTGGATTTATAAGTGGTCCTGGAGAGTAGACTATAATTTTATTTCATTTTATTAAATTAAATTTTTATATTTATATTTATATTTATATTTATATTTATATTTATTTTATTTTATTTTATTTTATTTTATTTTATTTTATTTTATTTTATTTTATTTTATTTTATTTTATTTTATTTTATTTTACTTTATTCTATTTTATTTTATTTTATTTTATTTTATTTTATTTTATTTTATTTATTTTATTTTATTTTATTTTATTTCATTTTATTTTATTTTATTTTATTTTATTTTATTTTATTTTATTTTATTTTATTTTATTTAATTTAATTTAATTTTATTTTATTTTATTTTATTTTATTTTATTTTATTTTATTTTATTTTAGTTTTTGCACATATTTTGTTTGTTTTCAAATTAAATAAATAAAATGGTGGCGCGATAGTTGCTCGGAACCACTCCTAAGTGCGGCTTACAACTCTCAACCATTTCTATGTTCGTGTTTTAGTCGACAGGAATGGAGGACACCATAAAATTTTCTACCGAATCCGAGCGGTTTTCCATTAGAGCCACACACATGTCACAAGACATATACTTGGAGGTTTTGTCACATCCTGAAAAAAATCAGCTCTCAGTCCAGAGTCATTCTTAAATGTCGCTTTCTCTTTTATTCCGAACGTCCTTTTTAAAGTTCTACTGAACGCTAGACTGAAAGCTTTGGTATCTGCGCTTCGAAAACCATTTGAAATTGACCTCAAACATATTGACACATTTTGGGTTTTGAAGTAATTTCCACAGAAATATAATGCTAAAAGGCCACTGCAACGATTATTTCGGCCCCTTAAAATCATATTATGTAGGAATAGTTGGTACATTATATGAACTATTCAAGGCAATGGAACGACTTTCACAACTTCTTCGACTGAATGAACTTTTCTTTTTTTTTGGGGGGGGGGGGGGGGGGGGATTTATTGAAGTACGTTTTATTTCCTTCCTTATAGATTCAGTCTATTACACATAGGTGAAGGGGCGTTTTCACCAGGTAAAAATAAGGATGAGGGTTGTGTTTATATGACATTGATTTGCAGAGTTGAAAAGTTTTCTCTGCCTACTCTTCCGTTATATTGGCAATTCTTATCGATTTGCAGAGGATTTGGAATTCCTTTTTCTTCGTCGTCCTCGTCGTCATCGTCTTTTTCTTCAGAATATTATGGTTAACCGAACATGTGTGCTACTAGAATAGATGACATGTAATGATGACCTAACGAACATCGTCCATTTAACTAACTTGAGTATAGCTACACAGAGTTCCGGTTGTTCGATTTGCAATGACCCTTTTGATGATTGAACATAATGTCTGATGGTTTTGGCCTTGATGTTGGTATTGGAATCGCCAATGAAAGTTTTTTTTTTTTCCGAGAATGTTAAGGAAATGATTTTGAACAATGTTCATTTATTTGGACATTTTTTTATTTGGAAAATCAAACTTAAAAAAATAACCATTTTGACTTTTAGTGTAATTTGAAAAGAATTGTGGTAGCTTTAATCTTTGGTTCCAGTACGTGTTTGTGTATAACAGAGGCTTATACGAGGAATATTGAAAGTTTGTCGGTAGTTAGGCTGTCAAACGTCAGGATTGGGATTGATTCATCAGGGTTTTTACGTTTATCAGACTCTGATAGGCTTCTACTCTTTGTGAATAAATTCTATTGCTACCATATCATTATATTTTCAAGACGCATTATCCACGAGTCAAGCATTATCTGTGGGAGTAAGTGAAGTGCTAGATGTGCCCGTAGGGTTTTTGAAAATCATGTCGGTTTTCGATCAGATGAACACTTTTCGAACTAACAAACAATATTGCATTGCATTACAAAATTTCGAAAGTTCGCATAAGGTTTGACAAAAAGCTAGAGCATATAGGCCAGGAGGGACAATTTTCTAAAAAAAAGTGACTTAAAAAAGAAAAAAAATATCAAAAACAACAGTTACACATAAAATGCCATGATACACCTTTTTGTTAAGCTAAAAATCTCTTATTTTATTGTGTTTTTAAAAAGAGTTGTTTTAGAGAATAGTTTTTGAAGAATTAAATTTCAAACTCAAAATTTCCAAAAAAAAAAAATTGAAAAAATTTTGTTAAAACTAATTTTGTTGAGAATTTTAGGTTAGTAAGTACTATTTTTTTTAATATTCGTATGCGTATATTAATTTCTAGTCAATCACTAAAAACAGGATGCTAAAATCTCTTCTAGTTCTTTATAAATTTGAAAATAACAGAAATAAAATTCCCTAAATTTGACTCCAATCCGTTGCTTAAGTTGATCTAAAGATCCTTTTTCCACTACGTAGTTAGTAAAGTGGATTTAGTTATGTTCGATTCTCTCAAAAAGTACAAGACATTTAGGCATCCAGTTTTCTGTTTTTGACTAATAAGTACTAAACGCGTAAAATTAAAAAAAAAATTAGTTTGGATTTTTTTTTTAATTTTTTTTCCAAAATCTTAAGTTTGAAAATTAATTTTTCAAAAATTGTAACAAATCACCTGAACCGTGCTATAAAAAGGTGGCAAGGTCTGTCAAACTGCAAGATATCTCGGAAGATATGGCCTATACCTATGACAAAAACAGATAAAATGATTTTATAACGCGAAACAGAACATAGATACGGCCAGGATCGTTGCAATCATCACTTTCAATTGGCCAATAGGATACAATGCGGCTAAGCTTTGCATTCCTTTTAATAGTTTCTGCCGTAGCTGAAAGAACACTCTAGAGGAAGAAAATATCAAACACTTTCTCTGTAACTGCCCAGCCTTGGCCAGGTCTAGCTTCCTGGCGTTTGGAAGCCCTTTGCTCGATAACCTAAACGTGCTGTCGAACAAAAGGATAGGTAAACGATTTTATCTCTTTCCTAAACAGCACCAGATGGATCTAAAAGACTAAACAATATCTTCACCTCAACTTTTGTATTCGAAGTGGATAAGGACTAGCAATGGTCTACCGAGGTTCGGTGGATCAGAAGTCATGGACTGTGTCGCTATTGACTCCTGCTTCGAACCAATTATCGATGGACTATTGTTGGCCTCATCTATAACTGGCGAAGGGCTTAAAGCTTTCCCAAAACCCATGTAGGTTTGCCTTGACTTTGAAAAATCTCAACCAAAAGTAGATCTAGTGATAGGATATACGGCTGGCTCTCAACCCCAATGGGACTACCTGGCACACACAGTGTGAGCTTAACATTCCCTTTAGGTCAAGGGCACAGACCAAAACCTAGTCCCTATCAATCAACAAACTCGTAATTAACTTTTCGGACAATCACCCACTCTATAACTGACGCAAGCCTTAAAGCATTGACATATACCTAGTAGGTATTAGCTTGCTTGGAATAGGCTCAGCCACGAGAAGATCTGGTGAAGGGTTACACGGTCGGATCTCAACCCTACCGGAACCACCTACCACACAGTCTTGAGCTTAGTTCTCTTTTAGGGCTACGGGAAAAAAACCATAACCTAAGTCCCCTAGGCAATTCTGTTTAGATTACCAACACTACCCCTATATCAAATCAACAAACAAATCAGGTCAAACGAGTTATGGTATCAAAACGGCGCATAACCAGCGCTAATTGAGACCTTCGGGAACAGGTTTTTTAAGAACCGCCATTTTACCTACCTACCTACCTACCTATCCGATATGATATTGTTGTCTTCTGCCTTTTTTTAATAATTAGCTGAAACTTGGAAGATGACTTATCGACCAATATTTGCCGGATTGGAGTTGTACCACCTATCCCTTTTTCGGAAGAGAGGATGTCCCACGGTTACTTTCCACCGCGCTGGATAATATGCATTATTCAGAGTGTTGTTAAACAGTGTGGTATAAATGTGTACTGCTTCCCGAGGTAGATGTCACAGATAAAATGGATCTCCACCTTCGAAATTAACAGGGAATTTTTAATTTTACCTACTGCAGGGTTTCCCAAGTCTTCTTTATTATATTTGTGTTTATTACTCATTGCCTGGTGAAAATTGACCTCAAAGTCAAAAATTAGCAGGTGGCTTTAATAAAAGTTTTTGATCATCCCCAAAATAGAACCCACATTTTGTTTGTGTAAACATCTAAACCGGCGCGGCGGAAGAGTGACATAATAACGTGGACTTTCCCATGTGCGACGTTACGAGGTCACACTTTACGGTGTAACCCATTACGTTAAGGAACTCAGCTTAGTAGGATATTGGGTACTTTCAGTGACAAAATCTGAAGATCCAGTTCAAGCAAACTAGTCCGCTTTGGATCCGTGCACGTAGTCAACAATGTATGGACGACTTCGTATACGGATCCAAATATCGATATGCTCAAAACTGCGCTTGGATAAACGTTGATGTTTATACTCACAGATTTTTTTGTTTATTTAATAAAAATCGTTAGAGTCGTTTCCAACATACGTTTAACTTTTTCAACAGTATACCGTTATTTTTGAAGCTAAGACAAACATTTTAAAGTCCACTGTAGAGAATCACTAAAAATCATTAAGTTCAAAATTTCAAGCAATTCGCTTCAGTGGTTTAGGCTGAAGGTTGACGAACATCAGACATACAGACAGGCTCAATTGCGTGACCCACTTTTTTCCTGTTCATATTAATGTCATGTTTTATTTAAATCTCGAGTTTTTTTTTTTGTTTTCAAATTCAAAACTTGCCCTATAATAGGTACCTAGGCAAGGCATATACAAAATTATAATGATCGGATCCTTAAAATTAAGATCAATGCCAATTGTCAGCCAACATCATCGAATTAAGTCAGCAAAACGACTGACACGGTAAATCGTAAATCGACTATTTATAATTAAAGCAGCTTCCTTCTGCTAAAAGAAGCTTCAAGAGTATAAGAACTTACCTTGGATTCCGCATCACTTAATACATAAACTACAAATTGAACCGTTATTTCGTTGTAGACTTTTTATGTTTATTTGTTTTAAAAACAATAATAAGTTATAAACATATACGTAGGTACCTATATATCTAAAAAACCCGCAAATCCGTAACGTATCTTTATATTTATGTGCTTAGTTTCAGTATAGTAGCAAGGGAAATGATTGTTTATCGTGTGGCTTTTGTTTTACTTATATTTATTTCTACAATTTCTGATTACTTTCTCCTAAACTCATTTATAATACATTCTATGTGTTTTTTGTTATTTTTTTATCCTCAGGGTGGTCGTGTACGTTTCACATCGAATCGTGAAAGCACAGGAGTAATTTCATTAAGATCAGCCGGCGATATATCCTTACCACAAAGAGGTCCACCCAGACGAGGTCTTATCGTGCCACAGCAGCCACCTAATCCGCCAACAATAATACCCCTAACGCATGCCAGGTAAGTGAGAAGAGAACCTTTGCACAGCAACAGAGAATTGACTGACTCGAGTGCGAGTCCTTTTCTTTGCCATTTTTCTTGTTATTTTTTTTTTTTTTTTTCGTTTTTTCTATACGAGTATATCAAATCACTGAAAGGAGTAAAAGGATATTCGTTATTCCTTTTTTTTTATCATTTCGTCTCCATTTTTCAAGTAGTTTGTAAGACTACCCTTTGGTGGTGAAAATGCTTTCAATAACCTTCGTAATAAATAATCCTTCGGAAATTTATCTACCTAAGGGATTGTTGTGAGAAACCATCATCAGAGTCAGAGAAACTGTTTTGGAGCCATAGAGAGGGTGATATTATCATGGTTAGCTGTGTTTATTTGCCCCTTTTGTGATGGGGATCGGAAGTTTTTATGTCTGCTTTTGAAGAGTGGATGAAAGTACCTAGAACTACATACATACATATATAACAATGAGATGAATTTCTTTGGCATCCTTTGATTGAGCTTTTTGACCCTTATTAACGAAAAACGATACAATGCCATAGGATTAGTTCTAACCCTTTTGGCCAATAAATGCCGGATAGTCAAGTGTTTGGGATGATTTTTCAAATTACTGTTGTTGTAGAGAGAGTAGGTAGGTACATATATAATCAAAGTTTTGACAGAAGCTATAATAAGAGATGAGGATAAAAGAGTAATTGGCTTCGGGATTAAAATAAAATGAAATGATCTTAGTCGAATAGCTTTAATAGTAGGTACCTTCATAAATAATATTTTCCTTTTCTTATTTGTAGTTTTATTTAAAAAGAATTGAATAGAATATGATGTTTTCAACAAAAAAAAAAAAAATAGTTAGGTAAAACTCCAATGGAACTTTTTGAAGTGAAGCTCCATATTATAACGCAGGATTTGGGAAGAGGAGTTAACATAGCTAAAACGACGGAAGTAAATTCGTGCTACATATATTCGTATATGATAGCACAGGAGGATTTACAAGAAAATAACCAAATAAATTGACATTTGTTTTGTCTGAAGATCGTTTGGCAATTTGGCTTTATCAATTGAGGTAGCCCGTTACTTATGCAATATTTCCAAAAACTGGCCATATGGTTGACTTGCAGCCTATAACTTGTGTTTTTACAATTGAATTTTCATTTTTAGGGTTTTTAAATGAAGCCCCAATGTCAGGATTCATTTCTGTACACATATTGTGCATGATATAAAAAATATTTCTTGCTAGAAGCAGAGGGTGTTTCAGTGAAATATCAACTCGGTTTTGGAATTCTTAATTCAAAAGCCTATGACAAATGTCTGAATTTTTAAAAACAATATAATGGGTGATTTTTTAAGAGGCTTAGAACTTTTTTTAAAAAAAAAACACAAAAAATTCGAAAAAATGAATGAAATATTTATTTGAATCGATAGTTTGAACCTTGCAATTTAATGTTTAAAGATAATTTCATGCAAATGTTGACCGCGGCTCCGTCTCAGGTAGCCCATCCGCTGAGTCCAATTTTGGCATACTCTTTCACACATATCGGCCGGTATCTCACGAATGAATGCATGGATGTTGGCTTCCAGTGCGCCAATCAAAGCGGGCTTGTCCCTATAGACATTAGCCTTGACATACCCCCACAAAAAATAATCTAATGGTATCAAATCGCACGATCTAGGCGGCCAATTGACCGGCCCGAAACGTGAAATTAACTGTTCACCAAACTCGCCTCGCAATTGCGCCATTGTTTCGCGTGCTGTGTGGCATGTGGCACCGTCTTGTTGAAACCACATATCATGCAAGTCAAGAACTTCCATTTCGGGCAAAAAAAAAGTTTGTTAGAATCGCTCGGTAGCGTTCACCATTGACAGTAACGCTGCGATTCGCATCATCTTTGAAGAAATATGGCCCAATAATGCCGCCGGCCCATAAACCGCACCAAACAGTGGCTTTTTCGGGATGCATTGGTAGCTGTTGCAATGCTTCTGGCTGATCTTCACTCCAAATGCGGCAATTTTGCTTAATTACGTACCCATTCAACCAAAAATGAGCCTCATCGCTGAACACAAGCAGCGCGCGATGAACATTTCGAACCGAGCACGAATTTTGATAGTAAAATTCAATAATTTGCAAGCGTTGTTCATTTGTAAGACGATCCATGGTTAAATTGCAAACCAAACTGAAGCTGTTTGACAGTGACACAAGGTACTAAACACACGTCAGCTGTCAAAACCAGTGTTGCCAAAACCAAACCAGCTAAAAAATCACCCGTTATTTGTTTAGATTAAGAACAATGTTTCCCAATTCGGTTCTATTTCAATAATGATTTCTTGTTAAAAACAACGCCAACAATGCCGCATGCTATGCCTTTTGTAAAGCTAGAAATCTCCTCTTGTATTTTCTTTTTAAATAGTGTTTATTTAGTTAACAGTTTTTGAAAAAATAACTTTCAAACTTAAAATTTTGAAAAAAAAATTATAAAATGTTGTTCAAAATTTTGCGTTATTAAGTAGCATTTTTGTTTAAATCAATGCTCTTATTAATTTTTAGTCAAACCCTAAAAAACCAGATGCTAAAATCTCTTCTTGTTCTTTAAAAAAATTGAAAATAACAGAAATAAAATTCCCTTAATTTGACTCCAATCCGTTGCTTAAGTTGCTCTAAAGATCCTATTTCCACTACGTAGGTAGTAAAGTAGTTTTAGATGTTCTCAATTTTCTCAAAAAGTACAAGACATTTCAGCATCCGGTTTTCTGTTTTTAACTAAAAATTTATAAGAGCATTGAATATTAAAAACAAAAATGGTAATTAATTACGTAAAATTTTGAAAAAAGTAAATAGTCTGCAATCTTTTTTAATTTTTGAAAAACTACTCACTAAAATAACTTTATTTAAAAAGAAAGAAAGAGTTTTCAGTGTTTGGCTTTGAATTGATAGAAGCATTGAATATTTCAAACGGAGGAAGTAATTTATATAGTGAAAAGATTTGCTTCAAATCTTTATGCAAGTCTTTCGCACAAATGAAAACGTTTGATCACTTTTTAGATACAGAATGTCACCCCTCTTCTTTTCAATGTTTGTTTGGAACAATTTCTCAAAATGAGCCTTATCTCAAAAACTTAAATAGGTATTTTGTATAGCTCTGGGGGGGGGAGGCGATTGTCCCCTTTGACCCCTCCCCCGTAGTTACGCCACTCGTCAGAACCACCGGACTGCAAAATTTTTACAAAATTGATCGTTTTTGAGAAAACTATGAATTTCCGTAAAGGATTTTAAAAATTTGGACGGGAAGTACTTACCGTTATTTTTGGTTATAAGAATAATTTTTGTTTAAAATATTTTAGATTATGTTAAAAAATTGCTTTTTGCCAATTTTTATAAAATTGACAGAGTCGCTTTTGAAATATTAAGTTAAGAAAAAAAAATTGAAACTTTTTTTTAAAAATCAATAAACACGTTTTTTGAACATTTTGGTACACATTTTTATTTAAAAAGATATCAGTCATTCTTCTTAAAAAAATTTATCAAAATCAGTTGAACCGTTTTTGAGAGAAGCGAAATTAATAAACATTTTTTTTAACTTAAAACTTACTTAAGTATACCTATTTAATTTAACTTATTTTATTTAAGCTGTGGAACCGATTTAGAGAAAAATAAGGTTTTTGTTTTTCCCCAAAAGTTTCTATGGTAGGAAGCATTTTTTTTTGTGTGCTAAAAAAAAGAAGAAAAACATGTTGGTTTTTCAGCAGGTACCGTTATTTTTGGATCTAAACAAAATTCAACTCCCCCCCTAGGGAATGACTTCATATCCTTAAAACCCATTAACGCCCGTATCTTTTTTTGTTTAAAATTTTTAATGATATTTGTTCAGATTGTTCCTTATAACTTCTAGGACTTAGGAAAAATAAAAACTAAAAATATCACACCCCCAATTTCTTGGAACTACCCGATGCCATATGGCATCGCCGGCATTTGACCTAAATACTTTCTATGGGTTTTAGCTAGCAAATAAAATAGAACAATAGAAGAAATCAGCCGGAAGAACTTTCAATCAAAATAAAGTTTATTTTTTCAAGAATTCTTTTTTTTTAATATTTATATTTTTGCGTGAAAACCCATAAAACAATCAACACATAAGCCAACTTTGCATTTATGGCACATTGTTTTTGTTTGAGATTTGCAATTTGGAGCAGCACATCTCTTCCTTTTTTGTCTGGTGTAGAAACAATCCAATGGTCATTGCGATCAAATCTTATATCGTCCAGCACTCTGGCCGAAGAAATATACCTTCCAGAAGGTCCGGGGTTTTTCTATGAAACTGCATATTTTGTAAGGTACGTCTCTACAATTGAGCGCCTGAAATTTAGTTGCCTTATTTTGTTGGTTTTTTTCGAAAGTATCCATGAGTTTTGGATCACTGCATCGATCATCCAAGAAAAAATCCCATACCACCATTTTTTGTTACGTATGCTGATCCGACACGCGTTTATATTTTGATCCATGCGATCTGTTCCACCCATTCCTTTGTTATAACGGTGGATCATTGAGGGCGTTATTTTTTGCTCTCGCAGGAGTAACGTTTTACTGGCACAGTTGGATTCACTCCATATTTTGTAGATCCGGCGGTCACAACACCATTATCCCTCCAACGAACATACAAAATCCCATCATTTTGCTCCATGGCACTGGCAATAGTACCTCTTGGCTGTTTTTCGAAATCTGATTTACTAGGGAAGATGATTTTTGAAGTTTTGCTGTGCAAAATAAGTTGTCGTCTTTGTTTTTCTTTAGGGGTTTGCTTTATTTTCTTGTTGGTAAGCTTGGAACGGATGGTCTGGGTTTTTTTTTCCACAACCCTTTTTTTGGATGATGATGCATGCGCCACTTTGTAAATCCTATTTTCGCGGAAAGTTCCCGTTGCAGAGTAACTATTTTCTCGTAAAAAACAGAAAAAACTTGGTCCACAAAACAAATTATCCAGAAAAATATCGAATGGAAAATCCCGAACATTGCTAGGTAGTTCTGTTAGCATCTTAGTAAGAGGTGCTGCTGCTTTTCCAAATAAGGTCGCATGCACTGGATCTACTTTCTGCAGTTTTCCTTGATATATATCAAAATTTATCAGGTATCCATCGGGAGAATTTATGCACCAGGCTTTGAAGCCAAATCTGATGGGCTTCCCTCTAATGAATTGCTTCATGGGATGCCTACCAAAATATATTATCATGCTTTCATCATAGTCAATATCTGCACTTGGCACAAAATGTTCCATGCACCTCTTTTTCATAATGTTGATCAATTTCCGCAGTTTCCAAACCTTGTCGGTTATATCAAAATCAACATCATTGTCAGCACAGTGTATGAATTTTAGGATAGACAAAAATCTATTTCTGCGCATAGCATTGCTGACCATTTCATTGTACATGTCGGCCTTCTGATCCCAATGATGACGAGAGGAAGGTAAAACATTATAGCCGCTCAGGACAAGAATCCCCACAAAACATTTGAGTTCTTCCACCGTGATTGGAGTAACATCAGTTACATTTTTTTGGCCCATGTATATCTGAGTTTCTTTTCGTAAATACTCCCATACTTCTTCATTGAAAAACTCCTCAAAAAGTCCAGTTGGTGTTTTATCCTTGGAACTTGAATAATTAGGCTGCGGAAATTCTACGTTTCTGCATTTTGAAAATCACCTGCATTCCAAGAAGAAGTCTGTGCCATTTCCTTTTTCTTCAATCGCGTTTGCAACCACAAGGCAATCGAGTCAGGGGGATCACACTGAACTGATGTTGATGGTGCAGCTTGAGATTCTAATTGATCGTTTTCATCCGTTTGACCAAGTCTTTGATTCCCAACAAGTATTTCCGCTGGGGCCAGTAATTGTTTCCCGGGCAAATGATGAATATCTTGGACCTCATCTTCCTCGTTGCCTGACTCCTCGTCAGTAAGAATACAAGGCTCAGGAGGCTCGATATAGATGTCAACAGGAGCATTACCTTCAGGTGTATCGGAAAAAAGAATATCGAGTGCGTCCTGAAGGGAAAATCCAGGTCTGAAGAAATATATTCGCGTCATATGGAGCTTTATGCACACTACATACACAGCAATAAAAGACATCACTATAACTGCCCAGCGATGCCATATGGCATCACTCATATTTACGCCTATCCCAATAACACAAAATTTTGTAAACTTGGTCCTTGTTGTTTGTTATTGACAAAATAACATGTTTTTATGGTAATAAGTACCTACATATATCGTTAGTAAGACTCTTTAGATCGTTGAAGAAAAAAAAAGGTTAAAAAGTGGAAAAAAATATGAAAATTTGCCAATCATTCCGTGAACTTTCATTTATTAACTTAAACAAAACAAAAAAAAAAACAATTATTTCAATATTTATTCTTTAAAATTCTGCCAATGAAAAATTTCACTGCAGCTCAACAAAACACCATTCATTTGTCAATGAAGCTGTTTGTTTAATTAATAGAGAATTTTCGTTTTATCAACGAAATTAAAGGTATGATTAGTCGATGTAAAATGCAAATTGACTTCGTTGACTTTATATGAACTTTATATGAACTTAATTCATTGAAAAAAAAAATAATAACTAACTACT
This sequence comes from Leucozona laternaria, assembly GCA_932273885.2. Classification (NCBI taxonomy): domain Eukaryota; kingdom Metazoa; phylum Arthropoda; class Insecta; order Diptera; family Syrphidae; genus Leucozona; species Leucozona laternaria. Next base: position 189,466,898 of record OW026366.1, on the reverse strand, counting down.
AAGCCCCAATTCAAATTCACCATTCAAAATAAGAAATTTATCGACTTTAAAAAATTCATTTACTCAAACGCTTTAAGTTATTTTAACCAGCGCTGCCTCCATTAACTTATTGTTCATTTAATTTATAATCTTTATAAGCTATAACGACAAAATATACCTTTTAAGAAAGATTTTTAGTTATAATGGAGGTTTATTGAGGCGTTTTTATTTATTAACTCTCAATTGCCGTTGACGATGGATTTTTCGTTTGCTTATTTTTTTTAACCTGAAAGTGCAATATCGATAACACAATCCAAAAAAAAAAAACAAAAAATGTTTTTCATCCACTGAAACCAAACTCTACTTCGAAATTTGTCATACCGTACGGTTTTTGAGATGCTATAGCTTCACGCTCCGCAAAATTATTTTTTTTCCGTAAAAGTTGCAAATATGCAATTTTTTTTTAACTTTTCGGCTTTTAGCAGCACAAACTAAGCACAAAACAGCACAAATTAGATTTTTAAGAAAATCGTAATTTTGAAAAAAAAATTTAAAAAAAAAAACATTTGCAAAAAATACTTAAAATTTGCAAAGTTGCGAATTTTGCCACCGCCGCCGCTTTCGGTCGATAATCGCACTTCACACCACGTATCGTTTAGGTCATTTTTAGTTACGCCCCGCCGCTGTTGTTAATGAAATCATTAACTTAGAAGCGGTAATATTTAAGCCAACGGAATACATTTTTCTATTGACTATGAATAAAGTGACCTTTAGTCAAAAACTAAGTGATCAAGTTTTTTCGTTGAGTCAACGAATGTTTTCATTAGTCTTCGAAACAAATAGTTTATGAATATTTTGGAAGACTGCAGGCGAGTAGTTTAGTATTATTTAATTAATATTTTTTTGTAATATCGCACTTTAATCCTGTTGAATACAAATCCATAGAGTTGGAAGGGGGTAAAATTCAGTTTTTTTGTAAATATATCGAGTACTATCACTTAGTTTTGAAAAAGTATGCAAATAAAAAATGTTGTTTGTAAAGTTCTTTTCTTTTTCAGGAAATGCTTAAAACGTAAACAAAGCCCCCAAAACCAAAGCTTAATTTTATCTAAATTTTTGAAATTTTACAATTTTTTGACTAATCTTCTTGGGATATATTTTGTAAATTGTGTTTATAAAATTGTAAAATTTTAAAAGTAAACAATTTTCTTCAAAGATAAGGGATATTGTGAGAAAATGAAACCATCATCGTCTATTCAAGTTTTTCATTGAGCCAACGATTTTTTTTTCGGAAAGTAATTCTTAATGCAGGGGCCGAATTACCGCATCAGTTTTCGAGAAATACCTACGTGACTGAATTATGTGAGTTTGGTATTACCGGTCACGTTATCGAGCAATCGAGTACCATAATTTTACATTTTCTGATCAGTAATCGAACGGAATTTTATTCGATACATGGACAGCTGACTCACAGTGTCTAATGGATGCGAATTCAGAAGGAAAAATTAAAGAACTATACTCTGTCCAACAAAAATTGGCAGAATAGGCAAGATAGGACGTTTGCCTCTCATTCTGGCTTTAGTGGATTGCATAAATTCTGTCCTTCATTAACACTTTCACAGGGTTGTCGCAGTGTACACGATAGCACTCATCGTTAAAAGCTTTTTCTTGAAGCTCGAAAATCAAGAGCACTTTAACAGAAACTCAATTAAAAAAAGCTAAACGAATTACCAAATGATCACGGGTAACTCTGAATGTACATCAAGCAGCAGCCAATCGCCATTGGCCACAGCAATTCAGTGCACAGCACACTAATGTGGTTTTCCAAACAACCAAAAAAATTGATTTTTATGGGGGTCAACTTGATCTTTTTCAGATTTTACGTTCCTAACAACCAAAAAAATTGATTTTTTTCGTGGTCTGTTTTTTTTCTCGATTGATCTTTCAAATCTCGATTTATTGGCAGATTTACACATACTTCACACACACTTGCACACAAACCAAATTGACATTTCTAAACGTCGTCCTCTCCTTGTCAGTTAAAATTCGTTTTGGCCTTTCGCTAGCATTGTTTACTTTTGATAAGGCATTTGTTTAATAAAATAAATACAAATAATGAAGTTTGATTAGTGATTTTTGTCTTTATTGTCCTCATTACCGTTAACCATTGACTTCTTGAGTTCGGAGTCAATTAGTGATTAAATTGGGTAAATGTTTCATATGGAATGAATTGTGGAAACATGTGGGTTAGTCCATTGTTTTTTGTGAAAATAAGATTATTTTTATTAAAATTCCATAGTAATCCTTATGTAGTGACCTTGTTTCATGTTCATTGTCTTCTTCCTCACCATGGACCGATAGCTTCTCCTTTGATTTGGATTTTGGATGGACGGGATTCCTGTGGATATATGGATCCGAGCGATGGCCAAATCATGTTATAAAGCAGTGATAGTATACCAACAAAATAAAATTCCTGCTAGGGAACAAAAAATTCCCTAATTTGTATTCTATTTTTTGATTTCAATTTGATTGAAAAAAAATAATGTACAATAACACATTCATTTAAATGAAGTCAAGAAAAGAATGCGTAAATCTTTTCTTTCTTATATTTTGTCATAATTTCAAAATGGCCTCAGGATATTAATAATTTCAAGATTAAAAGTCAGTCCCACTTTTGAGTTTTTTCTTATGAAACAAATCAATAAAGGCTCCCAAACCGGCGCTAAATCTTAGCGCGAATATGCGACGACTGAAGAATGTTCAAAGATTTGCATAGCGCCAGTGTGGGTTCTCTCATTAATCTCCATTTCAATAAATTAAGACAGGTGAAAGTATTCGCTTAGTTGAAATTAATTATAATTTAAACACAAAAATGTTCTTTTATAATTTGAAAAAAAAAAACGTTTTGTAAGAATTTTTTCTTACGCATTTTTTCACCAGTTTCATCAAGAAAATAAAGCCAAATATATAATATTTTTGTATTAAAGAAAAAACTGTTCCCTAGGAAAAAAAATACTTGTAGGAACTTTTCCCTACATATACTATCACTACTTACATCAATAAACACAGACAAATCACCTACACCTTTACAAGAAAAAGGATCAATCGCGATTCGTTCTAGTTACCACGATTGATCTGGAATCTGACCCCCAAATCTGAAATGGTTGACTGGAAAACCACATAAGATGTGCCTTGAATAGGACGTTGGGTCTGTGTCCGATGCTATTGGAAATTCACGAGCGGGCAAGCACTTTTTGTGGAGGAGTTATTTCAATTTAATATGGTGCAAAAATATTGCACGGTACTGAATTTTAAAAAGCTTTCCCATAAGACGTGTACTGCCTATTTTTGTTGGACAGGGTATAGGTATTGTTTTAATTATTTTTTCATTCTATTTTTACTCGTTCATCCGATCACTGATGGCACTCACTCACTCAGTCACTGAGACTGACAAATTGCAGTATTTCAGTCATTTCTGGACAAAAATGCTTAAAATACTAAATTTATATGTGTATATCGGGTTTTTCAATAAGAGCGCTACCAAAGTTTTTTTTAAATAAAACAAAAACAGTTCTGGATATCAATGAAATTTTGTATTCCTGTGAAAGTACGTTCGATGCCATTATGTATGGAACTCGATTTCTTTTGCATGGCCACCACGGGCACGCTTGCAGTAGTCCAGACGCTGAACCCAATTTTCGACGGTTTTCAAGCATAGATCGGCCGATACTGCTGCAATTTCACGTTCGATATTCGTACGAAGTTCATCAATCTTCGCTGGCTTGTTGGCATAGACCATACACTTGACGTAGCTCCACAAGAAATAGTCTAACGGCGTCAAATCGCACGACCGAGGCGGCAAAGCGACTGGACCATTTCGTGAGATAACATACGTTCTCCAAACTATGGTTTCCAATAAATTGATTGTGACATTCGCTGTGTGGCTTGTGGCACCGTCCTGTTGGAACCACATGTCCTGCAAGTCCATATCATCCAATTGGGGCCAAAAATATTGGGTTATCATTGAACTGTAGCGATTCCCATTCACAGTAACGTGCCGGTCTTGATCATCACGGAAGAAGTACGGCCCAATGACGCCGCCGGCCCATAAACCTCACCAAACCGTAATTTTTTCGGGATGCAATGATGACTCATGGAGTACGTGTGGATTGCTGCCTGACCAATACCGCATATTTTGTTTATTGACGAAGCCATTCAGCCAGAAATGAGCCTCATCGCTGAAGATGATTTTTCGATGAAAATCCGAATCATTTTCAAGTTGTTGCTCAGCCCAATTCGTGAACATACGACGCTTCTGGTGGTCAAGCGGCTTCAGTTCTTGCGTCAATTTAATCTTGTTAGGATGTAGGCCAAGATCTTTTCGCAAAATTCGCCACAACGACGTCACAGAGATGCCCAACGCTTCAGAACGACGTGTGAGAGACACATTTGGACTTTCTGCAACTGAAGCCTCAGCGGCAGCAATATTCTCGACCCTACGGGCACTTCTTTGTCTCACTGGCACGGGAACATTTTGTTCTGTGCCTGTGGATTCAAATTTTTCCACTAGACGCTCAATTGTTGATCGGCTAGGACGATTATGACGACCATAAATTGGACGTAGCGCTCTTAACGTTGAGGCCACTGACTCCGAATTTCGGTAGTAAATTTTTAATAATTTCGACTTAATTTTGGCTCGTATATCTTTCCATCATGAAATGGCAAATCTTACTGAAGAGAAATGTCAAAAGAGCGGCAAGAAATATGACGTCGTTTGCTGTCCCTGTTGCTCTACTTCTGTAGCGTCCCTGTTGAAAACCCCTTTACAAGAGAATCACCCCTGTTAAACATGGATCATCTTTCTTTATAATATTGGGCACTTAACCCCCTATTAATAAACTGGGAACAACGGCGTGATAAATCTACACATCTGTTAACTTGTAATTTATATTATTATAAATTTAGAATAGCCCGTGACATTTGATTACGAGCGGATAACTTTCACGTACGCGTTTAAGGGACGCATAACTCCTTATCACACACATGCGTGCATACATCTCATAGAACCGTTTAATACTGCAATCATAGTTTTTTTATAAATCGGTGGATGTTGAACACACGTATTGAAATTTTGCTACATTTTGGTGAAGTGTTTTCGTGCTTGCAGTTATTAAGACTGGAAAGATATTGTCATTAAGCAATAAACAAACTTTATAAATAAGAATAGTTATCAAGTGGACAAGTTCTCTATTCGTGTTCTAGCTAACAAGTGTGTTAAGGAGCGGCTAGTTTTGTTTTATCAATATGGTCACTTTTGCTACTGAGTAAATTTTAATACCAGCATAACCGACATTTCTTAAAGGTTTTGTCGTCGATTCTGGCATGACAAAAAAAAAAAAAACTTTTAAATATTCTAAGTTTTTTGTTTGTGTCGCTCAGGTGTTCCCATTAACTTATTGTTACACAAACAGTTCTATAGTCATGGCAATTGAATCTTCGTTATTAGCATCCTTACATTTTAGCCAAAATATAAAAGTTAGCAAAAAATGAAAGAAACTTTTCCTTATAGACATTTTATGGGTACTGTCATCGGGTGTATGAAAACATTTTATCGCACCACCTGGGCTTCTCATTTTAGTTGATGAAAAAACTTTTTTAAAATTCTTATTATGAGAGCTCTTAAAAGTTCAAATTTAAAACAGTAGGATAACAACTGCAAAATATAAAGGACTTCATTTCAGCATCTAATACCCTCCCCACCCCCCACCAACTCTCTTTTACTTTCAACTAACTTGTAAAATTCATTGTGTGATAAAATTCCAATTTCTATCTTAAATTTCAGATCACATGACCGAGAGAGTGGTGACTATGCCGGATCAATCTCGGATCTGCAAAGTGTTACTTCCCGGCTAAGTGCGGTTTCGGTAAGTACCTCTACCTATACAGTAGCTCTAGTTGGAGGGGAAATGAAAATAGAAAAAAAAAAAATTAGTTTGTATTTTTATTTGTTTGGCTTTTGCCATAAAAATCAACAATTTATTGCTTCCGAGAGTTTTGATTTTTCCCATCGACGAGCTTTTACACAAATCAGGTTATATTCGTCCTTAAACCCCTTTTGTTTTTGTGTGTTTTTATTTATCCTTCGATTACAAACAAAACCCTACTCAAAAAGTAACCCAACACACGACATAGTTATATGGGTTTTGTTTTGTGCTTTGATAACAAATAAAGCAGAGAAGTTAAAATATATAAAGGGAAAATAGCAGAATTCAGTGTTTGCGCTTTATTACACTGATAAAGGACATTCCAATTCGAATTGGCGTATAGTGTGGCGTGTGTATATGTATAGTTGTTCCTCCCTTAATTGCTGGCTCAGCTATAAGCTAGCTAGCCAGCTACATCAGGTTCTGTGCTCCTTTGGGCCGCAAATCAAACTCCCATTCAATGATACAGAGACATTTTATCGAGGACGACATTTGACGCTTTTATGGCCGGAGTATACTCGTAGAAGCTAAGCAGGGTACATCAGAAGCAAAGCGTGTCCGGGTGGTGTGAGGTGACAGGATTAGGATCCTTCCTTTTTGTTTTTTGTCTTTTTTATCCATTCAAAATGTCGTAGGAAATGTTACATACTTCAGGTCGTTGGAATCGAAAGGACGAATGACAAAACCAAACGATGGAACATGAGTTTATATATATAGTTCTTATTGTTTTTATGTTGAAAACAATTTGATGGAGCTTTGCGCCAGGAACCGTTTTTTTTTTTTTTTTATTTGGCTTTCGAATTATTTGTCCTTGTTTGCGGATGGGATTACGTGCAACCTGCAATGAAGTTAAGGTTTTTATGGGACTTTGTTTTTATTTTCGTTATCCCTTTGCGACGACAACGACAACAACTGGAGCACGAGTACCAAGAACACAAAAATATATAAAATTTGATGGGAATGCAAATAGGAAAATATTATTTTATTGGCTATTCCTATACCTAGCAGCCAGATAGATACCTATAGTATCCTTTGGTGCTAGGCGCATAAGACCGCGAATCGGATAATTGTTGTTGAGCATGGATGATAGTGGTGGCATACTTTCAACACCAAGTGCGCGCTAGGAGAATTGAATTGCTATGTGTTTTTTTCAAGAGACAAAAAAGATTGTGTTTTATCGTTTAGTGTTAAAAACTTAAGCTAGAGTAGGTTGATTATAAGCTTGTTGATGAAATCAAAGTTCAAGAGGAACAACCCAATCTTTTTACACAAACTTACCACCCAGTGAGTGTTGCCAACGTTTAAAATTAGGTATAGATACAAATATAATCCTCGACTGGGAAACAACGTATATCTACCAACTTGATGTTCTGGTTAAAGATTTTGCGACTTTTTTTGTTCAGCCCATTAGAAAATCCTTTTCAGATCAATTTTCACGCGAACTGTAGCGTCTTCGACCATACCGAGAGGCTAGCTATGCAATATATGTATTTGAATTTCATTACATTAGCATACATAATTGTCTCGCAAAATACAAGGTTGGATCATTTATAAATATTTAAAACAGAAGAGGGCCCAAAACAGTGCCTTGTGGAACATCAGCTTTAGAAGACCCGAAATCAGACAACTATGAGAGTTTGCAGAAACAACTTAAGTTCTCGTAGCAAATATGTAATTGAATAATAATTTAAAGCTTTAGAAAAACCAAGCACTACATATATGAAGTGGGGCCCTCCTTATCAATTTGAAGCCGTATATCGTCAAGAACTTTGAGAAGAGTGTAGAAGGCTATGTTTATAGGTCTAAGACCAGCGTGAAAAGAAGAAAACATTTGGTTAACTGACAGGAATGATTATATTTCTTGACTTATAATTTTATTTTTTTCTAGAGCTTTTGAAATAAATGGTAGAAAAGCTATTGGTCTTTATTCTTTATAATATGAGAACGGCATTTTCACTTTTGGATAAATTATATTTAAAATCTGACTTGATTGTATTGACTGCTTTAAAAACATCTAATTCTTCGACCATACAAAAACTAAATTCACCATCATCTTCCGAGGTATTGGAGGTGTTGAACATAAAGTCTATATATTTTCATCAACTAACAAGATGGAAGAAGATCTTCATTTGCATCGTAGTCGACAGAAATGTTTTTCTGCTTCTAGGATATTCCTATTGATTTAATATTTTTCTAAAGTTTTTCTCAAGTAAGATTAGTGCATGTAGTAGCCGTAATGGTAAGTGAATAGGACTGTTATGCAGGAGGTCTGGGTTCCATTTCCAGCTTCGTCCACCTAAAATAAAAAAAAACCGGCTTCTTCTCTTTTGTCATAAAAAAGTGGCTCTCACCTTAGCCGTTCGGACTTGGCAGAAAATGAACCTTAAGTATACATCAAGGCTAATTCCAAAGACTGAGTTACGCAAATGTGATACACTGAAATACCTTGGAATAGAGAAGAAAACTCGAATGCAGTCATTAAAAGCAAACATTCAGTCTGGGCTTGTATTCACAGTCCAAAAAAGAAATGACAGAATAATTAAAACTAAAATACGGCAAAATCAGCGATTGAACTAGGTGTTTCCTCCTACTGGGTAAAAGCAAAGCTAAGGAAGATTTTAGTGAGCGCAATCGACAGTAAATTTTTCTAATAACATCACTGATGACCTTACAGCAGAGTGATGCAAAATCCCAAGTGTTTAACATGATTCAAATAAACAAAAACTTCGTTATCAAGAATAACAGATAGAAAATGTAAAGGATTAACTTAGTCTCTAGAGCACAACATAGCAACTGACTTAGTAGGATTGAGAACAATATGAACCAGCAAGAATATGCCAAAAATCCACATTTAAATGCGCTATACAGTCCTCCATCAAACCAATTGAACACGAGATAGAAGGTGATACATCATCATCATACAAATGCACATATCAACTGTGAGTAACGTCAGGAAGGTCATTAATAAATAGAGAAAATGATAAGGGACCCAGTACTGAGCCTTGAGGAATTCCTTTATTTGTAAGAAGAGGATTAGATATGCCAACCTCAGTTTTAATTCGTTGAATCCGATCTTCTATATAACTACACAATAGTTTGAGCGAAGTGTAAGAAGAGTTAAAATTTCTTTAAAGTTTTGATATTAGTACTAAATGATCTTAGCTGTCAAAGGCCTTATAGAACTAAAATCCCAAACATATCTGAATCAAGAGCCTGGCGGATATCAGTTGTTACCTTGAGAACTGCAGATTCACAGCTGTGGTAACTTTGGTAGCAGCTTATCATTAGTAGTCAAATAGATTTGAATTTGTTCATACATTACCTTTTCAAGAACCTTACTCATCATCATCATCGTCGGCTCGACAACCGGGGTCCGGTCCTGGCCTCCTTCAACAAGTCTCTCCACCCATCCCGGTCTCGAGCCGCCGCCATCCAGTTGCGCACCCCAAGGCTCCGGGCGTCCTGGTCTACGCCATCTCTCCAGCGCAAGCATGGTCTACCACGCTGTCGTCTACCATAGAATGTACCACAAAGAACTTTCCGAGCAGGTTCCTCTTCGCTCATGCGAGCTAGGTGCCCTGCCCACCGGAGTCTACCGAGCTTAATTTTTGTCACGATATCTGCTTCAAGGTAGATTGCGTACAATTCATGATTGTACCGTCTCCGCAATCGTCCTTCCTCACATATGGGGCCAACAATTCTCCTTAAGACTTTTCTCTCGAACGCGGCTAAGAGGTCGGAGTGCCTTTTGCTAAGCGCCCAAGTCTCGGATCCATATGTGAGTACTGGCAGGACCATGGTCCTGTACAGCAGCAGTTTTGAAGTTATGGTGAGATTTCTGGATTTGAAGAGCTTTGACAGACTATAGTAGGCTCTGTTGGATTTGAGAAGCCGCCCGCGTATTTCTTCTTCTATATTGTTATCGGCTGCTACTATTGACCCAAGGTATTTAAAGGATTGCACCACTTCAAATTCGTGCTCCGCTACCTTGATTGTTTGACCAACTGTTCCTCTCGCATTCGACGCCACCATGTACTTTGTTTTACCTTCACTAATGTGCAGCCCCAGATTTTGTGCCGCCTGCTCGATCTGGATGAAGGAATCATGTACAGCTTGCTCAGTTCTTCCGATGATGTCGATGTCGTCTGCGTAAGCCAGTATCTGGCTGGACCTGTTGACGATGGTCCCTCTTGTTGCCGTGCCAGAGTCACGGATTGCTTTCTCCAACGCCAGGTTGAAGAGGAGGCAGGCCAAACCATCCCCTTGTCGGAGTCCATTAAAGATGGTGATTGGTTTGGATAGCGATCCGGCTATTTTTACTTGGCTTGTTACGTTGGTCATGGTCAACCTACATAGTCGTGTCAATTTATTTGGGATGCCGAATTCTCTCATGGCTTTGTAAAGTTCTACCCTGGCTATGCTATCGTAGGCAGCCTTAAAGTCTATAAACAGGTGGTATGTTGGGATGTTAAATTCTAGACATTTTTCCATCGCCTGCCTAAGGGTAAAGATCTGATCAGTTGTTGATTTGCCTGGAATGAAACCACACTGATATTATCCGATGATGGTTTTAGCGTATGGGGTTATCCGGTCTTGTAGGATAGAGGAGAGTATCTTATAGGCGGTACTCAACAACGTGATACCTCTATAATTGCTGCACGTTGTGACATCTCCCTTCTTATGTATGGGGCAAATTATACCTTTTCGCCAGTCTTCTGGAATTTCTTCATGCTCCCACACGTGCACTATAATCTCATGAATAGCTTGACGTAAAGCTGGCCCACCGTGTTGAAATAGTTCGGCTGGTATACCATCGGCTCCCGGGGCTTTGTTTTTCTTTAGCCGGCCTATAGCCTTCTCAACCTCTTCTATGCTTGGTGGCGGCAACATAATGTACTCTTCTTGAAGTAGTGGAGCCTCCACTTCTGCAGTGAGCTGACCATTTAGCAATTCATTGAAGTACACTTCCCATCGCTCCAGTATGCTTTGAGGATCGGTGATCAGATTTCCCTCTCCGTCCTTGCAGTATGTGCAGCGTGGTGTGTACTGCGTCATGTTTGGGACGGATTGGTAGAACTTCCGCGCCTGGTGCGGACCTCGCTCTCGGCTTTTCTCTATTTCACAGATTATGTTCTTCTCCCAGGCTGATTTTTTCTGTCTGTGAAGCCGTTTTTCAATTCTTCTGAGCTCTTTATATTCGTCTTCGCGTGCCCGCGTTCTATGAGATTGTTGCATTGCTCGGTACGCAACATTCTTACGTTCAGTCGCTAGCTTGCATTCATCATCAAACCAGTCGTTCCGATTTCTACGACTGCTGCCTAAGATGGAGTTGGCAGTACTAATGACAGTATTCTTAAGGCGTGTCCACTTCTCATCTACGCCCAGCACACTGGCTCCAGGACTTACTCTACCCAGTTCTAGGGCGAGTCCTAACGCATTACCAAAGGTGTTACTGGTGTTTTCATTGCGCAGAGCAGCCGTGTTGATTCGAACCTGATCGGCGGATGCAATACGTCTTCGCAAGGCAATCCGCCCTCGGAAAACCATACCAAGAACCTTACTCAGGATATATAAAATACTGACTGGCCTGAAATCAGAAGGATCCGAAAGGTTTGGTTTTTTGGGAACTGCCAAACTATTAGCGTTTATCCAAACAACCGAAAATTCACAGCTGTAAATACATTTATTAAAAATATGGAGAAGGATATTCAGCACTGAGGGGAGAATAAGCTTCATAAATTTCGACGAAACGTCATCAGGACCAACAGAATTAGATTTGATCGACCGGATGGCACTAAGAAGCTCATTAGATCCTATGCAATCAAAGGAGAAAGAGCTCTCACCCTCAGACAAAACAAAAATATCTCTCAGATGATAAGAATTGGATCATGACTTCAGGATTAAACGGACATCTGACTTGATTGCTATCTTCTTTAACACCCATTATTTAAGAGTGGTCCACAGTTCCTTAGAACTGATATTTGAATCAAGTTATTCTAATAAAAAATAAAAAAATATTTATGCTTACGTCCAGTTTTTCAGTGCGCGATTAAAAATAAACCCGAGTTAACTCATCAAATTTGCCGAGTTATCTCAGGATTAACTGAACAGATGCTTTTGGTGTTTTATCCATTGAATTTGTTTAGTATTTCCACATGCATTTTCCACCGAAAAACCGCTTTCTCAGTCCACTGTGGGTTAATTTACTACTAGATTTAGTTAACTCTGGTTTAACTCACCACTGAAAAACTGGGCCTTAGAGTTATGAATCAGAGAAGTTACTTTATTTCGAGCACAGTTGAACTGGTTTTTATTACGTTCAGTCGGATTTCTTTTAAATTTTCTATAGAAATACTCCCGTTCCCTAATGAGAAGCTTAATGTTATGGCTGTGACATAGGCATTTTTTTGGCTTAAACAGCTTAGTAACTTTAAAGACAGACAGAAGATTATGACACCTTTTTCGATATATCAATAGATTCTAACTTTGAATGAGGTGAAATGAGAAAAAGGACATTAAAACCAAAAACTTATATTGCAACGTTGGGGAACGTTTTTCTCAATATCTGATGCCGTTATCAAAAACGGATGAAGTTTTATCATTTTTGTATATATAACAATATCTATGCTTATGCATCATTGTCAGTCTGATAGTAAACTTTACATGCGTTTGTAAATTTTAAAAATGCAAGCGATTGTTTCTTTACAGTTCAGTGAGCAAATGGAGTATAATTAAACACTGTTAATGGGAACGGGAATACTTCGAATATTCGAATTATTAGGGTGGATATGTGTTTGTTAACAAAAGACTTCAAATTCGATAAAAATTGCTTACAAACAGGGACACAGATTTTAATTTAGTTTTCTCAAATTTTTCGAAAATGTAAGACTAATATTTTTACTTGCACTATAGGGCAAGTATTGGTTTCGTGTAGAAAAAAAAATATCGAGGTTATAATCAAAACTAACACTATGATAATCGAGAAGTCCGAAAAAGTGGGTTTCGTCATGCCGTCCGTCGGTCTGCGCGTCTGTGCGTCCACTGTAATTTGAGCTAGAGCCTGAACGGGTGAACCGATTTGCGTGAAATTTGATACAGAGCATTTTTATGTAATTCCCTGGACGGGAAATTCGAATTTCTGTTTTAGCTCATCAAGAACGGGTAGCTCCATACAAATATTTTGGTTTTCTCGAAAAAGGCTGTAACGATTTTGATTAAACTTCGTACCCGTAATAACCAAGTCAATTGTAAGAAAACTGCATTTCAGGTTTTTCTCAAAAAATACACATTACGGAATTAGGTATTGCACGTTTTTTGAGGAAATTGTCTTATTTTTGGGTTATTTGCGTATATCTTTGCCACGGTTAGACCGATTTTGTTAAAATTTTGCAATCTGATGCTTCTCAATATTATAAATAATAATGCATTTAAAAGTTTTAAAAATATCATAGTTATACTATAGAATTTTTATAGTACTTTTGACTCTTTTAATATACATCATGCTCAAGCATCTTGAATGTGTGTTTACACACATTTGTTAACAACAAGAGCAAGTTCGTGCGATCAAGTCGTGCATAGAAAATAACTTAATATAGGTGTATTTTTATACAAACATAAGATCTCTAAAACTGCGGTTATTTTGATCAAATTTCAGAGCATGGTATTCAGTTGCAAAGAATTCCCTTATACATTGTCACTCTTGCAGGAGTAGTAACAAGCATATAATATTCGGTTGATTGCATCTGGTGTTTCTATATTTCGATGCAACTTTGTATCAATATTGTAAAGACATGCCAAATAAAGTATAATCTAATAATATGTTTCCATATATGTAGAAGTGAAGTTCGTATATTGTTCTCTTCCATGTTAGATAGGGATTGAGATAACACTCCATGTCATTCGATTTAAGCCAAGTGCCATTAAAACATATGTGTGTATCACTCTTGTAAGTGAAAGGAGCCTTCAAAAAACGTTGTTGCGCCCAGTAACATTGACCGTCTCAGCGCTGTATTGAGCAATTATTTTGATGCGATTCATTTTCATGCAATTTCTTTTTACTGTTTTTGGAGCAATAATTTTGTCCGTTGACCATTTTGGTTCTTTTTGCAACATTTTCAACTAGAGCTGTGTAAATGTAAATCGTTCATTTCAAATGATCGAATCGTTCAAGAATGGATTACCAAAATGATTCGATCACTTTAATCAATCGATCATTTTCATTCCACTCAATTCATTATTTCCTACTGTTCCAATTCGATTTTTGATGTGTAAACATCTCTGCCGGCGCGCGTCAGAGTGAAATAAAAACGTTACGTTACGATGTACAACGTAACGTAGCCCATATTCTCGGAAATGATTTGACATTTTGACACCTGTCAAATTAAAGAGTTCTAATGGACCTAGAGAGCTCGGCGTGACATTAGGTAATTTCCACCTCCTTAATCGATTGGCGTACTCTGTTTCTCGATCCGCCTTACCAAAAATGTTGGCATATTTTGACACCTGTCAAAGTAAGTGTTCTATAGTTGACCCAAAACGTCGGCCGTGCCACTTAGGTAATATGCCCTCCTAAATCGATTGGAGTACTTTGTTTCTCGATCCGCCGGCCGTACCAAACATTTGGCATATTTTGACACCTGTCAAACTAAGACAATTTTTTTATTTCGGTTTCGATGAAATTCAATCTCCAAATTTAACGAATACCGTATCGTTTTTAAGGAATGCAATCTGACCCATATTTCTTTTCTCCGATAAAATATATTAATAATTTAATAGAGATTGATATCGAAAATGGAGAATCATTGAAATGATTGAGATTTGGATGGAAAATCGAGAATAAATTAAATGATTGAGATTGCGATCGATTGAAATGAAAATTTGTGATTTCAATCATCAATATTTTTCGATGATCGGATCAGAAAAATCGAATGGTTTCTGATTGACACAGCCATATTTTCAAAAGTTTTGACAAGAACTTCGGGCGATAAGTTCTCGCACTGTTGTCGGCTATTCTCTTTGAGAGCATTGAGAGAGTGAGGCTTGTTTTTATAGACCCTTGAGTTTAAAAGAAATCTGGGCGCAGTGAAGTCAGGCAATCTTGCCAGCCAGTGCAAATCTCAATAATGAGACATTATGGGCCAATGATTATTACGTGTCCATGGCTTGCCGACGTTTATTCTGCATCCTGCCACGTCACAAAATAAAACTGACAGTTTCCATACCCTTTGCAAAATGTATAGAATCTTTGGCCCTAAAATATCACCTCCAAAATGTACCCATTTAAAAAAAATCAAAAATAATTAACTAAACTGATGGATCAATCAAGTAACACCGAGTGTAAATTCATATATCTATAGATACATTAAAACTTATTATATAAAAAGGAGAATCCCGCACAGAAAAATAAATACAAAAATAATAAAAACGCACAGAATTTTATACGTGAGAAAAATTTCTGACATTTTCCTTTCCGACTTCTTCAATTTTCCTAAAATTTCTTTTTTAGCTACATGCATAATGTGTGTATACTGTATACATACATAGCTAGAAACGTTTTTCCTTCAAAACGATGATCGATTCCTTGCGGTTGAGTTGCAGTTGAACGCGTATTTTTGTGAGTTCTTTTTTTCTGTTGAGGAAAAATATTTCTGTTGGTTAGACGTGAGGACTCAAATCGTCTCATTTATTCGCATTTTCTCCAGCAACATTTTTGAACTTTTTGACTGTTCTTATACTGTAACATACATATATTTATATGAGGTTTGATGTGGTGATGTTGATGGTACGGGAGAAAGGATGTTTTACTGCCATACATCTTTTTCGTTTGCCTGTGAAATGTAGATATCTCTCGCTACACGCTTTGTGTTACTCAAAAATTATTTCGATTTTCTGACTGCGGGATTTGGGAGATGGTTCTGATGCTTTTGAGGTTTCGAGGTCTGATGATGATGTACTTTCTATAAATATGTATGTTCGTAGGAATATATACGATGGGACTCAGCGTCAGTAACCATCACCACCGCCACAACAATGTGAAAAGGAAAATTACATTTTATACATTTATGATGATGGATGGTTGGTGATTTATTGTGTCAGATTTTTGTAAATGGAATTCCAGAGGGGAAATTCATGAAACTACGGCACGTTTCTGTCTGACGAGGGTAAGAGTATACATTTTTTCTCATTTTTCTGTAAAAAAAAAAAAAAACTGTTTAGGTATAGATTATAGAATTGAACTTAATAATTTTTGGGATGAAATCAAACCAAATTCTTAAGTAAACGTGTAGCTGACAAGTTTCAAAAGATCCAAGTTTCTTGGAGTCAATGAATTAATAATAAATACATTGAAATGCTGACTTTTCAAAAGATGTTATTCATTGATCGACTTTGAAATTACAAGTAAAAGTGGCTTGTCGATTGGTTAAGAAACTCGTCTAAGGCCTCTTTCGCAATGTTATTTAAACAGATATGTATTATCGATAAATTCTTGTGGATGAGAGCATTGAACCACATATGGAATAGGTATGTCTGTAATTAGAAAAAAAATTGCAATCTCAAATAGTGAAAGATAATTTAAATCTTGGAGTTAATGGATTTCAATTATTTAAACTTTACTTTTGATTGGAATTCGAGGTTTATCACCCTAAACTCGGTTTAAATTTTATCCAAATGCTGCTCGTTTGATTTCTATAAAGATAAAGACATTCGTTTTCATATTTGGGTATAGTTTTTAATATTTTTTTTACCACCCGTAAGTATTTGTGTAAAATTAATTGAAAATATTCTCAGGACGGTCATGCCTAAATAAAAAAAAATAAAAAACCGCCTACTGCCTCCTGCGAGGAAGTAACAAATCCTCCAAGAGTATCTGTTGTCATTAATAAGTGCCTCTCACCTTAGCCGTTTGGATTCGATAGAAAATTGTAGGTCCCCTCCCATCGATTCCTGCAAAACAAAAAACACGCATGAGGAATGGTTGAGAGCTGTAAGTCACTAGGCCCTGGATCTCCACGAGAGTTGTAAGTCACTAGGCCCAGGATCTCCACGAGCTGTCACGCCACAGTTTTTTTTTTGTATTCTATGTATTCCTAATTATATAACGGGTGATTTTTAAGCTGGTTTGGTTTTGGCAACACTGGTTTTGACAGCTGACGTGTGTTTAGTACCTTGTGTCACTGTCAAACAGCTTCAGTTTGGTTTGCAATTTAACCATGAATCGTCTTACAAATGAACAACGCTTGCAAATTATTGAATTTTACTATCAAAATTCGTGCTCGGTTCGAAATGTTCATCGCGCGCTGCTTGTGTTCAGCGATGAGGCTCATTTTTGGTTGAATGGGTACGTAAATAAGCAAAATTGCCGCATTTGGAGTGAAGATCAGCCAGAAGCATTGCAACAGCTACCAATGCATCCCGAAAAAGCCACTGTTTGGTGCGGTTTGTGGGCCGGCGGCATTATTGGGCCTATTTCTTCAAAGATGATGCGAATCGCAGCGTTACTGTCAATGGTGAACGCTACCGAGCGATGATAACAAACTTTTTTTTGCCCGAAATGGAAGTTCTTGACTTGAATGATATGTGGTTTCAACAAGACGGTGCCACATGCCACACAGCACGCGAAACAATGGCGCAATTGCGAGGCGAGTTTGGTGAACAGTTAATTTCACGTTTCGGGCCGGTCAATTGGCCGCCTAGATCGTGCGATTTGACACCATTAGATTATTTTTTGTGGGGGTATGTCAAAGCTAATGTCTATAGGGACAAGCCCGCTGCGATTGACGCACTGGAAGCCAACATCCATGCATTCATTCGTGAGATACCGGCCGATATGTGTGAAAGAGTATGCCAAAATTGGACTCAGCGGATGGGCTACCTGAGACGCAGCCGCGGTCAACATTTGCATAAAATTATCTTTAAACATTAAATTGCAAGGTTCAAACTATCGATTCAAATAAATATTTCATTCATTTTTTCGAATTTTTTGTGTTTTTTTTTTTTGAAAAGTTCTAAGCCTCTTAAAAAATCACCCGTTAATTATTCCCAAACATGGCATTTCAAGTAAGGGGTTTTCCAATAAGAGGTGTTATTTTGAATAGCCCGCTATTGCGGTAGCTGTCACTTTTGAAACTGTCACTTTTTGACATTTGACAAGTAGAAACTACGCCATTAGTAAAAATGGAACGATACACGCTTCAACATCGCATTGAAATTATTAAAATTTACTATAAAAATGGTGAAAATTTGGCAGAGACGGTTCGTAAAACTAAAACATTTTTGGGTCGTCGTGAAGCACCTTGTCGGACCGCAATACAGAAATTGGTGGACAAATTCGAGCTGTTGGGACAAGTTAGTGATGTGAAGAATAAAACCCGTGCACGTCGCTCAAGAACAACTGAGAATATTGCTGTTGTAGCCCAAAGTGTTGAAGAAAACCCAGGTTTGTCCATTCCTCGTCGTTCTTTGGCATTAGGCATTCCACAAACGTCATTACACCGTATTTTGCATAAAGACTTGGGTCTTAAGGCTTATAAAGTTCAGTTAACACAAGAACTCAAGCCGGCTGATCATCAACAACGTCGTGTCTTTGCTGATTGGGTCCTTGAAATGCATGAAAATGATCCGGAATTTCATCGAAAAATCATCTTGACTGATGAGGCCCATTTCCACCTCGGAGGCTACGTCAACAAGCAAAACTGTCGCATCTGGGGCTCGGAAAACCCAAGAGTTATTGTTGAAAAGCCTCTCCATCCTCAACGCGTGACTGTTTGGTGCGGTTTATGGTCCGGCGGGGTCATTGGAACTTATTTTTTCGAAAATGAGGCTGGAGCACGTTTACGGTCAATGGATTGCGCTATCGAGATTTTTTATGGCCGGAATTGGATGGTATTGATCTGGACAACGTTTACTTTCAACAAGACGGCGCTACGTGCCACACAAGCAATGAAACCATCGATCTTTTACGGGAAAAGTTTCCGGACCGTGTTATCTCTCGAAGAGGTGATCAGAATTGGCCACCGTGATCTTGTGATTTAACACCTTGCGACTTCTTCCTTTGGGGCCACGTGAAAGATAAGGTCTACGCCAACAGCCCAGCGTCGATTCAAGACCTCAAAGATGGAATTCGTGAGGCTATCGAGGACATAGGGCAGCCACTTTGCTGAAAAGGATATGGTCCTGTAAGCGTGGTCGTGGCGGCCATTTGGCTGATGTTGTGTTCCATTATTAACGGCATACCTTCTTCTTTATAATGAAATAAACATCCGATCATTTATCTCAAAAAATGCCATTTTTCTTTGAATATCAAAATAACACCTCTATTTATAAGAAAAATAATAAAACTCGAAAATATTGCCCGCGCAGAGAAAAATGTATGTAAAAATAAATGATTTTTTTATTTCCAACATCTTTGGTTATGATAACTTCTCAGCTAAAAGCAATATTTTCGGAGATATAGATCAATTCATGTTTTCACAAATGGCAGGATGGCGCAGAGTGAAGTGAGCAGATATCGTCGATTTGACGTCAAAAATCAATTTGTGTATGCTTTCAAACCATCTCTGTGAATTTAATATCTAAAAATCTAGGAGAAAAAATTTATACGCAAAACTCGGTCTGTTTTTTTTAAGATGGTAAGAGGCAATCTATTCATTTCAAATTTATAAAAATAATTATGAATTGCTTTACCTATACGCGTTTTTTTGTAAAGTAATCAAATTGATTAAAAGCTAGTTATTCAAAAACTTTTAGGCCATTATTAGGAACCGTTAAATTGCTTTAACTCAATTTTTAGTTCATAAAACGATACATAAGACCCTGGGGGGTCATTCCCTAGTTCGATAAAGCAATAATCACTATCGACTGGAAGACATAGTCTTAACGTTCAAAAATGTGCTCTCCGTAACTTAAAAACCGTCAAAATGTTATCGTTTAACCGAGTAACGTTTGAAAGATACCTATTTACCTATCGTCTTGCGTCGTTTTGTTTGTTTTTGGAAACAATTTATGCATTTTATCTTATGAAGCAATAAAATTATTACTACTGAGCTTTAACGATAGATACTCGTAGATATTTGATTTATTTTGAAATTATTGTGTGTATTTCTGATAGCTTTTAGGTTTACCTGCATTCAAGACATTTTACAAATAAGCACTAGAGATGCCTAGCGTAGAAAAAAGCGTAGGTACGAAAACTGAGACATCAAATTTTGCCTGCACTTCTTCTTCGCTCGGTACTTGACGTCTATCCATACCTTAATAAAAGGATTTTAATCGATGTAAATTTAATTTAAATTGAACTTCTATATATGCCTTTCTCCAAGCCAAAATAGTTTTTTAAAGGTGCCACTCAGGCATTTAATTCCGCAGATTGATGATTTTTTTTTTTTTTTAAATCGACATTAAATTTACTTTATTCGAAAGATAATCTTCTAGAATTATAATTTAAATAAAATATGGCACGGCTGGCTCGGACGTAGTCTAATCTGGAGGTCCAATTTTCGATGACTTTTATGGCCGTATATTGGTAATAACGCGGCTTATGTTGTCCTTCAAGTGGTCAATCGTTTCGGGCTTATCGTCGTAGACTAGCGACTTCACATATTCCCACAGAAAATAGTCAAGCGGCGTTAAATCTCACGATATTGGAGGAAAATTCACGGGTCTGTAATGTGAAACTATGCGGTTTCCCAAGCGTTTCCTTCAATAAATCAATTGTGGCACGAGCTTTGTGACATGTTGCGCCGTCTTGTTGAAACCACAGCTCCTGCACATCATGGTTGTTCAATTGATGAACGAAAAAGTCAGTAATCATGGCTCATTGGCTGTAGCCAGCATCGTTTTTAAAGGAGTACGGACCAATTATTCCACCAAACCATAAAGCACACCAAAAAGTCAGTTTTTGTGGATGTAACGGTGCAGTGTCTCAACATACATTTGAGGATTATCATCACTCTAAATACGGCAGTTTTGTTTATTGACGTATCCATTCAGCCAAAAGTGAGCTTCATCGCTAAACGAAATTTGCCTATGAAAATTGGGATCAACGGCAATCTTGTTTTGGGCCCATTCAGCGAATCTAGGTGATCTTGTGGCTTCAATTCCTGCAATGCTAAACCAACGAAACTTAAAATAGCCAACTTAAAGTTCTATACCTCTAAAAAATCACCCGTTATAAACGATACACAACTTCACAACTTTTCACGACCTTATAGTAAAACATGTGCTCTCTCGAAATTTAAAAAAAAAATTCATCCGTCTGCATCCGATTTCGGACATAATGGTCTATTCATGATGAATTGCCACACCAAACTTTACTGAAAAGAAGATAGAACTGACAAATCGGCTGTCACAGAAAACAGTGTTGCCAATTTAAAGTTATAGGCCTCTAAATAAAACTCGTTTATTATGTTTAGAGTGATCCAATAAAAGTGTGATTCAGGTTTTTTGATTAACAAACAAATCTTAGAAGGAATCCATATTTTAGTACTTTTATCTTTTTTCCACTTTCTCTCTAACGTTTCTGAACCTTTATGTTATATTTTCAAAATCCAGAGCCAGAGCCGCATTATATTTTTGAACCACTGAACTAGAGCAAGTTCGTGCGATCCAGTAGGAAATTTGATATCTTTTGTAAAGCAAAACAATTAAGATTCTCTATTTTTATGAAATGCATGATTTGATTTTCCAACTTTTTCATACCTTTTGAAAATTGATAAAAAAAATGCATCAAGTTTTCATTTGTTTCTTTTACTATTTAACCAAAATGGAAAAATACTATTTTCCCACCTAACAAGATTATCCCGCAGAGTGCTCAGACATGAAAATCAAAAAGTTTCAAATTCCAATTGAAAGCAAACATCTCTATAGCTAAGCTATATGTTATCAAGCTAGACTTTCAATGGTATTAGATAGATCGGGGAAAAAAATCGAATAATTTTTTTTAGCATGCCTGCAATAAATAATCCATAAAATTCAATTTCGTATCGACACTACGTACATATCGAATGCAAATCCCCACTTAATCGCTCTGAGTATATGCCAAACCAAAAAAAGTGTAGCATATTCTCAACTCTTTCATATTTTCATTGCGAAAAAAGCGAGAAAAAAAGATTTTAAATCACTGGATTTTCGTTTAAAATTTATATCAAAACAGTTTTGAAATCCTGATGAACAAAAAGGAGGTAGTGCAATCAAAAGAACATCCTGCTTCCTGGACAAGATTTACTTTTACTTTTATACCTGTAGACCTTAGACTCTTTTGCTGTTTGTCTACCTTTAATCCAGTACCTTCCGCAACTTTGTTATCCTTTTTCGTAATTTCTCTTCTAAGCACACACTCACATTTCTCTTTCTGATTTCTTTGCTTCTTTTGCAGATTGGAACAAACAATTGCACAGCACGATATCGGACTTTAAGTGGTGGAATTGGTGAGTCGCCATCTTTGTCACCAAGTCCTTCTTCCGATTACGAGGACATAGCCGCTACCCGTGGCCTGGCTCTAAGCTTGGCAGCAAAGAGCAAAAAGAATGGCAATCACAAAGGAACGACTATCAGCCAGAAGGCGACCGTACATCATGTAAGTTCATTATCCTTGTCAGTTTGAGGTTCCTCTCTTGAGTTTTTGTTAGTTTTTATATACTTATTCGTCCTTCATGCGTCGGGGTGAGTCGGTTCGGTCCGGTCGGTCGGTGCCTTTGTAAAGAAGGACGATCAAATTATTTTACAGTAGGTACACCCAAGGGAATGAAATACAGAAGACCAAAAAGAAAGAAAGAAAGAAAAAAAAAAAACTTTAATTTGTGCTGCTATGACTTTGAAAACTTAGTTATACGAAAGAGAGGAACCCTTTAACGGTTTAATAAAAAGGACACACGAACAAGGCATCTCCATATATATACTCTATAGAGCGTGTGCCACTAGGATTACAAAACTTTTAATGATTTAATAAACTTTTTTGTTTGTTCTTTTTCTTCTTGTTGTTTGTGTCATTGTGATGCTAAAGTCCAACGAAATGCGAAGTTCACCAAAGGAAATTGGCGTATTTAATGAGAACGGAAGGAATTTCGTTGCCACAAAGGATACCTCAAGGGATTTCAGCAATTCCCAGGATAATACAGACCGAGGAAGTATGAGTGATCAGGCATTCGCTTGTTCGGCTAGTTCTGTGGAGAGTTTACCCAGTGCATCCGGTTCAAGTAAGTTTTTTTTATCTTTCTCTCCCTCTCTCTCTCTTTCTGCCATATGAAAACACACAGACCTAAAAAAAAAGGAGCAGGAAATAATATGGGGGTGTTTTGATGACTTCTCATTATGAGTTAAGCTTCTTTTGGAAGCGCATTTCCTTTCTCCTATTTTTGGTTGTCTCATGGTATTTTTTAAGACTTAGACTTACCCTACTTTCACATTCACATCACAGGCACTCAGGCTCTAGTTCGTCCTGGCAGTCCACACAGTTCGATATCCACCGAAGATCGAACATCATTAGCGCCGATTTGCAAAGCCAAAGCTCTTGTCGATAGTTTGCCAAATCCTTATGATAAGGAAGCACTTAAATTTAAGGTAAGGTCCTTTGCATAAAGTGTCCTTTTTCATTTAACTAATAAGAGTCCCTTTGATGTTGTGGCCATCACACAGAAAGGTGACATCATTGATGTACTCTCGATGAATGCATCAGGGATATGGAGAGGACGCTGTCACGGACGTATTGGACACTTTAAGTTCATTAACGTTGAAGTAATGCCAGAACAAAGGCTGAAGAATTTAAACAACAAAAGCTTGAGCCGTCTGACGAACACCAATGGGCCCAACTCCGTTGAAGATTTATTGTTTCGCATTGGACTGAAGGAGTATACTTCGGTTTTTGTCCTAAATGGGTAAGTTTCCATGCCGTTATTTATTTTTTTATGGTTGTGCTTGTGGGACTTTTGGGGGTAAAATCAAGATGATGTGGTTATTAATAGGATTATGTTTTTTTTTTTGTCATTATTTAGATATGAAGACCTGGAGCTGTTTAAGGAGCTTGAACCTGCCGATTTAGATTATCTGGGAATTGTTATACAGGATCACAGAGCAAAGTTGTTAACGGCTGTGCAGTTGTTGCATGACATAGAATGTAAGATTCAAGGCAAATTGCTTAGAAAATAGTTTTATCAATTTTTGGTAACCCTGAATTTATGAAATCCAATTTATCATGCTCGCATGTTGTTTTTCAGAATGTCTGTTTTAACTTTGTGTTTGTTGTTTCTTACAGGCTCCGATGGTGATATAGCCGGCTCGAGTTCGGAAAACGACGAAGCAAGGCTGAACAATATTAACAAGAAGCACGGTTCTTCGCCATTCGGCCGTCGACACTTCCCCCGTGATTCAGGTTGCTATGAGGGCTCCCCAGTGCCATCATCCCAAACACCCACCCAAACAATAACATCCACCGATGACTCAAACAGCTTGGACGACGTTGTCACCAAATGTTCAACGGAAATTCTCAAACGTGTCGAGAGTGCACGTCGCCAAAAAGAAGCCACCACCGGTGGCCCTCTTAAGGGACTCTCGCGTGTCGGTAAGAAAGGATTGCTTGGCGGCAGTCTGATGGGCGATGAGACCTTAACTCGCGGTGGTGGTCTTAGTGAAAAATCAAGCGACTCTGGCGTGAGTAGCAGCTCCTTATCCTCGAATCCGCTGAAGAACAACTCTTAACATTTGCCGCAAGTCCTTGCGCAAGAGTTGGCAGCTGCGGCTGCCAATTGCAATACACTGCCACAGATGTCAGTATCTTCAATGGCGATGGTTATGCCCTCTTGCGGCGGCAGCGTAACAAATAATTTAAATCTTAATCGTAACTTGGTCATACTTAGGAACCATTTGCGCAAAAATACGATCTCATCGAATCAATTCAATGGTGTGGACGCAGATGAGGACGACGATGGTGACCATGTGCATCTTCATCCGCATTCTGCGGATCAATAGCCCCTAGAAGACAGGCTAAGTTCAACTTCCAATAGACCTCGTTTTTTAATACGCTTTGAGATTGTCCTCAATTCATTGTTTTGTCGTTCATTTTATACTCCGCTCAAGTGAAAACTCTTTATTGATTGTGAATTAAATAAAAAAAAAAATATTGAAAAATTATAAATAAATAATTATAAAATATAAAATATAAAATATAAATGAATGGATGGTGTTCTTGGAAACAAAGTGACAAGTCTTTTTTCAACAAAGATAATTAAACACAAAAAAAAAATAGTTATAAATATTTAAAAAATGATGCTGTGATTCGTTGAAAGATTAAGTTCAAATGTACAGTGTAAAGATTGAGTCCTTCTCAGGTGATGAGAAAATAAAAAAAAAAAAAAATTAAATTAATAAAAAATGTGAAAATTATGGTGTAAATAGTAAAGAAAACAAAAATATGAACTATTAAAGAATGTAGCGATAGCAATTATTGACACTGTCAAAGCACAATTATAAGGAGGTGGAAAAAACCAGGAGCCGTTATATAGATAGTTAGGTGAAGAAAAAAAATGTTGTTTTTTTTTTATGATTTCTTTATGGCAAGTTTTTTTATAATATATTTTTGATTTGTAAATAATGTTTAAGTGTGTGTTATATTAATTACCTACTTCATTAAATTGAAGAATTTATCATACTATATGTAAAAAACAGGCTGTAAACTTATAACCACCTTCATGCATGAATGTTATATATATTTTTTTTTAAATTGAATTGTTTAAATTTTTAGCTTTTGAAAACACTTTTTAAGTTTAATTTATTTAGAATGCATAAAGTATGTAGGTACCTTTAATGATTTAAAATATTTGACAATATTTTATGATGATTATTGGAATTTTTAAAAATATTCATTATTATTTTATGGTAAAATGATTAAAAAATTTCAGCTTCTATACATATTTCCTTGTTTTTAAAAATAAGCTTCTTTAACAAAAACATCAAATATCTTTCCAAAGTGATACATAAATAAAAAACATGAACAGAAAATTCAACCTTAAGCTATTTTAACAAGAAAATTTTCGCAGAGTTTGATCGCTACTTCTTGCAGAGTGATCCAATAGTTTGTACTACCCTCAATTTTAATTCACTTCAGTCGAAGGAGAGTACATCAGGGGCCGAATTACCGCATCAGTTATCGAGTAATACGTGACTGAATTATTTGAGTTTGGCATTACCGCTCACGTTATGGAGTCATCATCCCCATAGGTTTAACTCGTTCATTCGATCACTGGTGGCACTCACTCGATCAGTCACTGATACGGTAATTCGGGACCAGGTATCATAACTTTGACTGAGTTTGTAGGTGAATAACATTGCAAGATTGCTGACGGTCCATAGCTGCCCTTCTCTTTCTCTCTCAGTAAGTTGAAAATTGGCAAGAATGGAACCTGGGATGGGGAAAGCGAAAGAGAAGTTTTTGTTACGGCAAATTTTATTGTAAAAAATCCCACCTTTTCCTCCTCTGAAATGTGCTTAGTTTTCACAAAAATGATAAGCAATTTCCTGTTGGAGCAGCCTGGCCAACAAAACAACAAAAGAAGAAAAACCATCAGACCAAATATGGTAGTCCATTTTTACAAAAAAAAAAGTTAAAATATCCAAAGGTTAAAAACAAAAGTTACAAAACAAAAAATAATCTACTGTGGATACTCTAATTGGGACTTAGATTTATTCATACTGAAATAAGGACGCGAAAAGCTAAGGGCCAGTTTCACAGTTGACTCTTACCGGCATAAAAGGCACTTAAGTCTCCGATGTTGGCTATGAGACATTAGCCTTAAGTCCTAATATGGGAAACTTAAGTCCCACTTATTCCGGTAAGTGTCGACTGTGAAACTGGCCATAAACCTACCTCCTTTTCTTTATTTCCTACCGAGTGTAGACCATTTTCCTTATCTAAAATCTCATTACTAATTCCATTTCTTGCGATTAGGTGCCGAATATTATGGAAAGTTATGGATTCCTAAAAAAAAAATGATGATCAGGAACACGAAAAAAGTAATTATAACAATTCTGTCGGTCTGTCTGTTCGGTTACAGGCTAAATGAAGTGGTCGGTTTACTTTAACGATATTGTACCTAGTTAGTGTTTTTTTGGACAAACCTCCGACATGATTTTTTTTTTACATTTTTTAGGACCAAAAATAACGGTACCTACCACTTACATTTTTAAGTGATATAAGGAAATCATATTTCTCATAATAAAAGGGCTTGAAGGATTGTTAATGGGCGAAATATATTTTGGTGTTTAAACTTATCAGACAAATTTAAAACTTTTGATTGATGTGATCATCTCACTTTATAAGTGTGTTTTTTTTTTTTCTTCTAAATTATATCGGCTAAGATAAAAATTTAATTTACAAAAATCAACATTAACTGAGTCTGTAATGAACTTTTTAATTTTGACATCTATCAAGGCTTTTGTCCTAAGCCAAATACATAACTTTATGTGATGATTATCAACAAGTCCTGAAATTTTTCGTGGCTATGAGATTTCAGCAATCCTACTGTGTGCGAACTACATATGTTTTGACATATTTAGAGTATTTTATCCAAAATGTTAGAACACCCATCCCTTTTTAAGTGAAAAACAATCTACGTTACCGACATTTAAGGTTCAAGTCTTTAATATTTTTCAACTGCACAACACTCTTTGTCCACTTTTATATTCACTAATTTGCCAGCTAATTCATCGGCACTTTTGGTTTTTGTTATTGTTTACTGAGGGAAATTTTAATTCGCTAGCTATATACTTATCAATAAAACCCGACTATACTATATCGATAAGGAAAAAAACATGCCTGATGTAGAAGTTTCAGGTCAATTAAATAGTAAGTTTTTGATTTTAAGCTATTTTTAGATTTTGGTCTTCAACGCTATCCATCAGAAAAAAAGTTCAATCAGATAGTTATTTTTGTTTTAATCTTTATGTGTTAATTTTTATATTTTGTTGTTCAGCACCATCTATCGAAGAATTGGAAAACTTTTGATTTACATGTAGGTACTTCTAACTTCATATAAAACATTATTAGCTATGTGGTGGGCCGTATTAGCTATGTTCAATTTAAAGAGGAAGCCACAAGCGGTTCACTTTGAAGAGAACAAAACACCCCAGTTTGTTAAAAATAAGAATTTCGAGTTTTTTAATATTTTTTTGATCAGAAAAAAAAACTATGAAATAAAAAAATTATATATTATTATTGAAATAGAGTCGAATTGGGAAAGATAGTTCTTAATTAAAATAAATATAACAAAATATTTGAAATAGAAAATTAAGATAACCAACACCTCTATTGGCTATACCGATCGATTATTTATAACAATACCTGTATTGTCTCATTTTCATCTCAATCGACTACTTAGGTTTTTGATTTTTAGATTTTCAAGTTAAGCTAATTTTGATGTTCAGTGCCATCTATCGACAGGAATCAAAATTGGTTACTTACGTGTACTTCACATTTAATAGATTAACAGCAGAATTTATAAACGCATTATAGAGAGTGCATAGCACTAAGCGCAAAAATGTTATTCATAAAACTTATGCAACGTTGAATAGAGACATTAGAAGTTAAACGCGTTTGGAGGTTGAATAGTGCCTGCATAAGGGTGTTTATTCATCGAAACACAGACAACACTAAAATACAATGGCGCAAAATTTTAAACATTTAAAACCTACTCTAAATCATTTTTAAATTCGACGTCGACTCTAAAATTGAGTTTTAGAATGAGAGTCGACGCTTTGGTAATTTTAAACGATATAAAGTATACTTTAACGCTAAAGCACTCGTCTAACTTTAAAAGCAGCAAAATGCTTCTCTATCTTTTTTAAAGTATACTTTATCCATTCAACGTTTGTAATTTCATAAGGAAAATTTAAAGAAAAATGTTTGATGAAGATTTTAAGGATATAAATCAACAATCACGAAAACTGTCTTAGCTTTAATTTGTGGTGCATGCACCCAGTAACCATTACCACGACAAAACAACACCATCTCCACCCCCCGATTCAATAAAGACTACGACACCAAACAACATACAATACAAACTTGTATTCGGTCGACCGCCCCAACAAAAACAAAAAAACATGTGGTACATAGTGTTGGACTACCATATCGTGGCAAATCATTTTCTGCTCACAAAATCTCCCGTCATCTTAGCTGGAAAGGTGAAATAGCTATAGCGGAGTTACAAAAAGAAAAAAAAAATTACAAACAAATTTAATTTTCAAAGGGGACACCCGGATTTGAAGCGGGGACCTCTCGATCTGCAGTCGAATGCTCTGCCAAAAATCATAACAAAACCCTACAAATGCGCTTAAAACCCTACAAATGCCGTAAAAACACTTCATTGGTTAGAAGAGTTGTTTAAAGTGTTTAAAATTAAGAAAAGGTTAGACAAGGGCTCGCAACTAAACGACTGCGTTAACTAGAGTTGGTTTTATTCCTTAAACGAGGACTGTTTAAAAATTTGCGCCAATGTTATAAGGGTAGCGCTTAATTTGGGAATGCTTAAATATCTTTTTTGTCCCCTCCTAAAAGTGGTCAAGCTATATTATGAAGGTAGGCTGAGGTCTACGTGACCCACCGAGAAGTAAAAACTTTTCATTTTAAATACACACAGTTTTACGTCTTCTACTTAAAATTTCGGTGAAAGTGTAAAAGTTTAAAATTCTTTATTATTTATAATATACATGTGCTTAGATGTATGCCAACATGCCAGTGGGACACACAGAATAAATAAAAAAACATATCCAACATAAGTGCCACCCTAAAAGATGTTCCTATATTCTTCTCAATTTAATCGCACGTTCGCACTGTCAGTGAATGGAACAATTATTTCAATTAACCCCATGCATTTTTTGTTCTAAAGTATTGAACTACATTTGCTAACACTAAAACGGTACAAAAGAAACAGCAATGAGAATAGGTACATCGTACAAAATGTAATATGAAAACAAATTTAAACAAATCCAATCGGCGGCGGCGCAGCAGAATTCTCTTACTGATTTTTCACTTTCAGGGCTGAGATTTGTCAATCAATTGTGGCAGTAAAACGAAATATGTTTTCCCTTCTTGGTACTTTATTTGACACAAGCGCATTATAGCTAAAATGTGTAGGGAAATATTTTATGAATTACAATAAATTTATGCAACGTTGAATAGGGGCTTCATAAATGCTTATGCACTACATAACTATTCAGCAGTTTAGAGGTGTTTAGCGAATTCTAATAAATTAGGCTGTAAGGATATATTGTTAACGTTTCAGGCATTTGGATGGTTAGTTTTTTACTTACTTTTTATTTTGAGCGCCATCTATCGAAAAAATAATACATTTTTTATTTACGTGCACTTCTCACTTGAAAGAAACTAAAGGGTTTTCCAATAAGAGGTGTAATTTTGATATTCAAAGAAAAATGGCATTTTTTGAGATAAATGATCGGATGTTTATTTCATTATAAAGAGGAAGGTATGCCGTTAATAATGGAACACAACATCAGCCAAATGGCCGCCACGACCACGCTTACAGCACCATATCCTTTTAATGAAATTTTCCATAACCAAATCGCAAAGTGGCTGCCCTATGTCCTCGATAGCCTCACGAATTCCATCTTTGAGGTCTTGAATCGACGCTGGGCTGTTGGCGTAGACCTAATCTTTCACGTGGCCCCAAAGGAAGAAGTCGCAAGGTGTTAAATCACAAGATCTCGGTGGCCAATTGTGATCACCTCTTCGAGAGATAACACGGTCCTGAAACTTTTCCCGTAAAAGATCGATGGTTTCATTGCTTGTGTGGCACGTAGCACCGTCTTGTTGAAAGTAAACGTTGTCCAGATCAATACCATACAATTCCGGCCATAAAAAATCATTAATCATCTCTCGATAGCGCAATCCATTGACCGTAACTGTTGCTCCAGCCTCATTTTCGAAAAAGTAAGGTCCAATGACCCCGCCGGACCATAAACCGCACCAAACAGTCACGCGTTGAGGATGGAGAGGCTTTTCAACAATAACTCTTGGGTTTTCCGAGCCCCAGATGCGACAGTTTTGCTTGTTGACGTAGCCTCCGAGGTGGAAATGGGCCTCATCCGTCAAGATGATTTTTCGATGAAATTCCGGATCATTTTCATGCATTTCAAGGACCAAATCAGCAAAGACACGACGTTGTTGATGATCAGCCGGCTTGAGTTCTTGTGTTAACTGAACTTTATAAGCCTTAAGACCCAAGTCTTTATGCAAAATACGGTGAAATGACGTTTGTGGAATGCCTAATTCCAAAGAACCAAGAGGAATGGACAAACCTGGGTTTTCTTCAACACTTTGGGCTACAACAGCAATATTCTCAGTTGTTCTTGAGCGTGTTTCACGACGACCCAAAAATGTTTTAGTTTTACGAACCGTCTCTGCCAAATTTTCACCATTTTTATAGTGAATTTTAATAATTTCAATGCGTTGTTGAAGCGTGTATCGTTCCATTTTTATTAATGGCGTAGTTTCTACTTGTCAAATGTCAAAAAATGAGAGCTTCAAAAGTGACAGCTACCGAAATAGCGGGCTATTCAAAATAACTCCTCTTATTTTCAGCATCGTTTTTTGAATTTTTAGAGCATAAAAACGAACAGCTAAAAGGTAATTCACTTTTTATGTTCAACTTAAGTAAATATTTAAGTTTCGTTTCAGCAAATGGGTGTAAAATGTTT
Organism: Leucozona laternaria; assembly: GCA_932273885.2. Classification (NCBI taxonomy): domain Eukaryota; kingdom Metazoa; phylum Arthropoda; class Insecta; order Diptera; family Syrphidae; genus Leucozona; species Leucozona laternaria. The sequence goes on along the minus strand of OW026366.1, from coordinate 189,435,237 downwards.
TCGTCTATCAATTTCTCTTTTAGTTTAGAGTTAAACTTTTAAAACAGAGTCGCAAATTTTTAAACATCCTGGTATTAAGGTGTAAGCATGATTTACTAACTTTTAAGGTATTTGCTAAAATGTTCTAAGTTTTAAACAATTAATTAGAATCATTTATACTAAACCCATTTTCTTATACAAAACTTAAGCTGGACACGCCTAAATCATTAACATTTTATGCAAAAAAAAGTAAGCAAACACACTATTTCACATTTTTCATTGCCAAAGTGACATATGGAGTTAGTATGATACTAAATAGATAAAACGGCCATTTGGTGATTTTAACTTTAATAATATGTTAAAAAGATAGAACGATTATCTGCTCACTCCTTTCCTCCTCTTCCTCCTCTTTTTAACCTAGCATCATACTCAAAATGCTTTAACATTGTAAGTACCTACTAAATCATTTAAGATAATCTTGATGAAAATACTTAAACTGGTCTTTTGAGAGCAGTTTAAATTAAATTCGACTTATCTACACTGGATTTAAAAGTTTGGATTTATCGAGAAAAAATGTGGATCTATCGCAGTGAATAACATGGACTTGGATTGAATATTTAAATTATTTGAATATTTAGAATTTAATTTTTAATCTGGATTAAGCAAGTGAATCATATGGGTGCTAAAGTTGATTTTGCCTGAAGTCAACAACAAAAGAAATCTCTACAATGTCTCGGTCATGTCGTCACTTGGGGTGGACTAAATTAATTTTCGGGCCTCGGTCAAACTTTAACTCAGCGTTCGCACCTTTCTCCAATTAGAAATTTGATCTACTTCTAAATCTAGCCCTATTATACTCCACTTTGCTCAATATCTGCTGCTATTTTTTCACAAAAAACATGCGGAGAAATTTTCTCAATTGGCACTTAAAACGAATGCCATTTATGTAGGAGGTATTTTTTTTCTTTTGTTCTTAACACTTTTTTTCACAAAAACCATGCGGAGAAATTTTCTCAATTTGAACTTAAAACGAATGCCTTATTTATTTTCTTTTGTTTTTAACACATTTTTTTTTAATTAATTATTTTAATTTACAAATCTTACCTGTAAAATGTTAGTTAACTTTGTTTTTTTTTTTTAAACTTATTTCTTGGGCTTGAACCCTAGCTTCACTTTTTTGTGGATCAATTATGACGATCCAGAAAAGAGTAGACAATTTTTAACAAATTTTTCCTTTAAAAAATCTCCATTTTATTTTTTACCATTATATTCAATTTGGGACCAAAGAAACAATAAATAAAAAAAAAATAAAACATTCCATCAATACCTATCTCAATTTTGTTTTAATTTCTAAAGACATAAAGCATGAAGGTGTTACCCTACAAAACTGATTCCTATTTTTTATAAATACAATTTCCACTGCCATATTAAATAACAATAGAGCATAATATGTGTAACTCTTATTTATTTTTTTTTAATTACATGCATTTTTTTATAAAACAATAAAAAGAACAAAGTATTGTTAACAGTCTTGCCGAAAATACATTTAGGTCATAGGTTTATATAATCTAATAAAAAATAAAATAAAATGTGAATTCCGTCAAATAGTTAAAAACCTTTGTAAAATAAAAATCTTAAAAGCAATACAAAATCAAGTAGGTACATTTAGATACAAAATAATATATATTATATATTTTACTATTTTATTTATTGTAAAATAATTATTGCTAATAAAATTGTAAATAAATATAAATTCTTTTTTTTTGCTTGAGTGTAAAAACATAGCTAAGCAACTGTAAATAAATAAAAAAAATAAAAAAATTGTATATCTACTCTATATGCAGAAATCTATGAATATTATAACTCGATTATAATTATTATTATTATCCCAATACTGTTGTAGCTAGCAAAAAAAAAAAAAACAATACAAGACATTGATAACGTTTTAAATAATATAAAAGAAAAAATCATTCTTATTTAATTAAAAAATAAAAGCATGCTAAATTCAATCAAATATACTATACTATATATGAATAAATTAATATTAACAAAAATCTAGGACGTCATTCAAACTAGCGTACATATTCATTTATTGTAAACATAAATTCAAAATTAACTCTCAAGACCGAAACATAAAAATAATAAAACGCTTTTTTTAAAATAAGTAAACAAAAATCTTATTCTAGGCTTATATAGTTAAAACAAACAAGAAATAATAATTAAATATTAAATTATTACTTATTTAATATATTTCTTAAAAAATCATAAATTAATAAATAAAAATAAACATTCAAGGTCTATAACTTAATCCATTTTTAGAATATCAAATGATTATTATATTTTAATTAAATAAAAAAAACACAAATACAGAGAAAAATCATTTTTGAATATAAAATGTTGTTATTAGTTTTTAAAATTTATAAATTTGTTTAGCGACTAAGCAATATGAATGTAAAAACTATTTTAGTTTTAACTAGTTTTTTTTTTCTTTTTCCTTAAATTTAATTATATCTTTTTCTTATCGGAGTTTTGTAAATATATTTTGTTTAGTTATTTAATTTTATATAAATTAGATACTTTATTGAAAATTAGAGTAAGTAACTATATGGTAGAATAATAAATTAAAGAAAAAAAAAAAATGTTATGTGTAAATTTTTGGAACAATAAATTGTATCTTTGAAATAAAAATCTAATAAAAAAAAACAACGCCTGTAAGTATTTTAGTCGAATATGAATCAACCAACATCTTATTATGAGAAAAGCATTTTTAAATTTAACAATACAAACAAAAAAAAATACAAATAATAAAAAAACAAACAAACAGAATAAGTGGATGCGATGGAAGAAAAATTAATTGAAATAAAAACGAACATATCGATAAATAAATGGTATTTGTTTTATTTAAATTGTGGCATTGACTTTCGTTTGCATTAGACGGAATTAATTAAGACCAACTCTGAACATATAAATAGGAGGTAAGGAACGAGTCACACAGGGGAATACAAAATTGAAGGATTATTTGTGTGTTTGTTGATTACCATGGGAAATGTTATGAAGGTAAATAACATTATACCTATATACATAGGTACCTACTTCAATCTGTGTAATATGCAATATTAAGGATATTTCTTTGGAACGTTGCGTGCGTACTGTTTTACTGCCTTAGGTATCCAGGTTCAGGTATCCATCTTCAGTCGTGCTTGATTTACTTATTTCTTAATATTGTGGTTTTCCAACCGTAAAATCAATCTGCAAGAAAACAAATTAAATGTATGTCTTGGGCTCTGCGTGGAACAAACTCGATTCTTAACATGGTTATGAATGTTGAAGAAATGTAAAGTATTTGTTATTGGTAAGAAAATTACAATTAAGAATAAGGACGTCGGACATGGCAACCTGCAGTTTGCCATACATATATGCGACATTTCATAAAAAAAATTGGCAACAATTTAGCTTTATTATAAAGATAAGGGTTTTCCATTGTGTTTTAAAAATGATTTCGGACAAGTGGCCGCCGCGGCTGGTTCAAATAAATTCCAGCCTATAGCCGCGCCGAATATTCTCTTCCAAGGCGTAAATCGTCTCGGGCTTATCTGCGTAGGGAAGTGACTTCACATAACCCCACGAAAAAAATTCGCACGATCTTGGAGGCCACGCCACAGGCCCACGACGCGAGATAATGCGCTCACCAAAAGTGTCCTTCCATAAATTGATTGTTTCGTTGGCTGTATATGGAATGTAGCACCTCCTTGTTGGAACCAAACGTCGTGCACATCAACATCCTCCAATTAAAGCACGAAAAAGTCATTAATCATGGCTCTATAGCGTTCCCCATTGACTGTAACATTATGGCCGGCTTCATTTTTGAAGAAATATGGACCAATGATTCCCTCTGCCCAGAGAGCAAACCAAACAGTGTTTCTTTGAGGATATAACGGCATCTCAACAATGGCTTGTGGATTATGATCACTCCAAATACGACAATTTTGCTTATTAACGTACCCATTCAACCAAAAGTGAGCTTCATCGCTGAACAAAATTTTCTTGTGAAAATCGGGATCAATAACGATCTCGTTTCGAGCCCTTTTTGCACGATTTGCAAACGTTGTTCAGGAGTAAGTCTATTTATTATGAAATGGCGAACTAAACTGAGCATAAATGAAGTGACAGCTGTCAAAAAGACCAACTCAGAAAAAAGTATTGCCAGATTGAAAACCACATGTCTTAAAAAAAACAGCCTGCATTACGTGTCAAGGAAAATTTATTTTTTGTAATTAATACAGCATTATACAAAACGTTATTTTAACTTTATACATTTAGTTGGCTATAAGGGGTGATGAAATTTTTGCAATTTTAATGATTTGCAACATAAAAAAAATAACAGTTTCTAATTAATTGAAACATAAAAGAAGAATCTAGTAACTGACAAGTATTAGTAAACACAGGCGTGAGGAAAAAATAATTCCTTTCAAAAACTATTCCGATAATTTAAAGCGTGTTTTGCTGAATTTAAATAAATTGGACCATACTCGAGCGCCATTTAATTTTTAATATAGTTTATTGAGCGACAAAAAACTTTCTTGGAAATATAAGCGTCGAATTTCTTGTAAAATTGGGCAAACTGCAATTAAGTATGGTGAATATCTTCAGATTCTCTGTTGTTGCACAAATTACAAGTTTGTTGAAGATCGGTTTTGTATGGTATAGTTTAGATTGAGAATTTCTACCCTTGCTCTAAAAATGGTACCTATACTTATAACATCGAAAGAGTATTAAACATTAAAATAAAAAACCTTCTTCACTTGAAATTTGATGGTTAAGGTGTCTGTCGAGTGTTCTTGAGGCCAAGGTTGAAGCCCTAGTTAAGTTCTGGGCATATTTTTTCCATCGGTTTCAGCAATAATTGTTGCGAATATATATCCTCCCATTCATAAACGTTCCTTTCTGTAAGAGTTAAGGAAAGGTCATGGGATAAGACCAGCTGGATCCACTCTCTAAAGGGAAATGTATTGGATTATTCAGTTGTCTCAACAAGATTGATTTATGAAGACTGCTTCGCTTCTCCTCGTCACTTTTGTTAAATAATCTGAATGAACTTTCAGGTTTGTAATGTAGATAGGTGGTAGACTAGTTTCTACATGTATAGCATAGTTCGTTGTTGAACTCGGTAGACGGAACATCCTTCTTCGAAGGGAGTTACTCCAAACGTCTGCACACCATAGCACATATGCAAGTATTGATTGTACTTGATATTTCGTCGAATGCTTAATGTTTTTATTTACAAAGAACTTAGACCACATCATATTCACTACCACACATACCCATCTCTCACTGTTTAAACGTCGTTTTATTTATCAAAAAACCATATTGTAAATGTTAGTATTGACAAGATTTTGATTTGGGCGATTCTTCCTAGAATTTGGGACGTTATTTCCTAAGATTTGGGAGCTATTTCCTTTTTCCTTTTGACTTTTAAAATTTTTATTTTGGGTGTTCTTTTCTTTAAAATAAAATTAAGAAATTGGAAATAACTCCCAAATCGAGAAAAAAAATATCAACCATTGCTTAGAATTTTGTTGGGCGATATTTCCAAATTGATTTGGGCGTCATTGCCTAACGCCCTCCGAAATACTTAAATTTGCGTACTATATCAAAACGCTCATTGTTTAGCCGACAATTTCCTTCAGTTATAGTCTTCTTCTCTGCCGACTCTCAAAAATTATGATTTTTGTTTTCTGTACATTAATATGGAGGTCCCATGTTCTGCAGTATAAGCCTCCAGTCTATTGATTTGCGACTGAAGTGTAAAGGGGTCTTCAGCTATAATAACCAAGTCATCTGCATAGAGTAGAATCTTGATCAGAAATCCGGCAAACACGATGCACCTTGGAAGCATATTCCGTCGATAAACAAGGCAAACAAAAGAGGACTCAGAATTCATCCCTGTGGGACACCTGCTGTCGTCTCAAACCACTCTGACAGATTGGAACTATCCCAAACTGCTACGTTTGATTTCAATAGGAATTTGTAATAGAGCATCAAACATTTCCGAGATACTCCAAGCGAAGCCAGTTTATAAATTAAAGCCTGTCTATAGTCTATTGACTGTGTCAAATGCGGCTTTGAAATCAAAGAAGCACACAAATACCTATAGTTTCTGTTTGCTCTGGAACTTTCGAAGTCTTAGAAAAATTACCAAAGTTCTTATAAAAAAAATAAAAGAACAAAGATTTTTTTCTATTATGATACAAAACGGCGGTAGAATTAACAACTTGCTTGGGTATAACGTGACAAATTATAATAATTTAACTCTGAATGACCTTTTTTTGACGTTGTTTGACTTTTTTACAATTTTTGACATTCTGGGTCTGTTCGCTTTGTTTATGGTTTGTGTTTGAGCTATGGGACATGTCCATATGCCCAATGATCGTGAACTTGGTGATGTCATAGTCTCCAACAGATTCCCTTAAAGCAAAAATATGATCAATTGTCGAAAATCCAGATCGAAAACCGACTTGATATATACTGGGGCCCTTAGTGCTTTCAATCCAGTTGGAGAGTCTTCCATAAAGAATACCAGCAAAAATCTTTCGTAGAGAATTCAGTACAGAGATTGCTCTGTAGTTTTCAGGTTGACTTATTGATTTGCCTCTCCTTTTTTAGATATTGAAAATATGAGGGCTTTAGTAAGACTCTAAGGTACACAAGCTTTGTTGTAGAGGAAATTAAAAAAAAATGCAAGATATACGTTTTTGTAATTGTAGGTTGGAGCGTCCATTTCTGATACCATACATCTTGCATAGTTGCATGTATGAAGACTTTCCTCAGCTGACAATAGAGTTTTAAAATATGCTGCTAGAGTCTGACCTTCGCAAGCAATCTTCTTACATTGGTTCGATCCACTCCGCTCACGTAGGTTGGACCTATATATTATACTATGGCACAATTGTTAAAAAGAAATTTTGGAAAAGACAAATTAAAAAAAAAAAGTGATTGTGATTTCGATATTTTTTCACAAACAATTTTACGCAATAATGCAGAACTAAGGGTATCGGTCGATTGTGGTTTTTCGCACAGACCTGCGACTTCAGGAAATCCCACATGAAAAAGTCTAGCGGGGTCAAATCGCATGACCTTGGTCGCCAATTAAAGGCACCTCTGCGAGAGTTTACCTTACTCTCAAATCGTTGATGCAGAATGTCCATTATATCGTCCGCTATTTGGCACCTAGCACTGTTCCGTTGGAATCACATTTCGTTCACGTCCAAATTATCCAATTGGAGCCCGCAAAAATTGATTAATCGATCGGTAGTGCTCTCCGTTGATACTGATGGCAATTACATTGTCGCTTTCGAAGAACTCTCACAAACACCGACAATGTTTTCAGTTGATCTTGCGTGTCGTTGACGCAAGGGCGTCAGCTGATTGTTCACTGAATCGGTTGACTTTAATTTGGCCACCAAACTTTAATCATCGACTTGGAAGGACAACCATGTTACCCGTAAAATGGGCACAACGTTGGCCCAAAATGTTTTGATATAAAAGTTTTATCTATTAGACGTACTGTTCAATCGTGTAAGTTGCCATAGTGATTTAGTATCAGTAATTTAATAAAAAAAACATTAGATTTGACAGATGTCACCAAAACAACATGGCAGCCAAAGGCTGCCAAAATCTACCCGCGCTAATTGAAGAATCCTTTATATTGTAGATATCTTTCTGTGTAACTTGACAGTTCATAACTTAACTGAAAGAGAAAGAATTATATTTTGACTTACATATGTAGGTAGATATACCTATGCTATTTTAGGGGATTAATGATTAAGTTTAGGTATAATCAAAAAAATCTAATCTAATCCGCACCACTAGTTCGTCCAATTCTGCGTAGATGTTAAAAATAACATAAAAAAGCTTTAGATACCAACATAATTATGACGTTACCAAATTTAAAAAAAAAAAAACAAAACTTATTCTTCTTCTCGATTAAAATTCAGTTCTTTTTTTTTTCTTACAAAAGTTCGTGATCATGATGGATTTGATGATGGTTGGAAAGAAGTTGTATTTGCACTTCGAAAAATCCTGATTAAAATATGTTCCAATATCTGGCAACCATACACCACACATAGGGTGTGCAACTACACAAACACATACATATACATAGATAGGTAGGTACTAATAAAACCGTTTTCAACTACAAAAATTTGAGAGTTTTTTGATAATATTTTTTTTATTTAAGAGTTTTCAAAAATAGTTGTGACTAAAAATTTAGAGAATATTTTTTCCTATAAATCCATATAAAATAATCGGTTACTGGCTTAATAGGAGCCAAAAAAATCGTATAGATGCCTTTTTCAAAATGGCGGCCCCTTACACACGGTTTTCAGACCCGCAAACTGAGATTTATTGGTAAGTCTCGATATACCCTACCATATTTAATTTGAATTACAAATTCTTTCAAAAAATGTACAGATTTTTCCCTATTGACTGTACTTTAATAAGAATACTGTACTCACCGGCACAATTATCCGCCCACCCAGTTTCTTTATTGGAAATGACTCTAGACATGCCAATTATAACATTTTTTGTTTATAAAAGTACTGTCTATGCGGCCCCACAGGGCCAGGGCCACTAAGAGTTTTTTTTTCAAGTCGCGTGAAGCGCTTTAATGCACGCCTACTTTTAATGACGAAAAACAGTTATAACTGTTATAAATTGGCATATCTCTTGTCTCGTCCATAATAAAGAGCTAATCATTTATCAAAAGCATCATATCAGCCCTCAATAATGTTCAACCCCATCGTATCACGTCATAAGCCCCATAAAAGTCTCTTTAGCAGATTAACTTTTCAAAACGAACTGCGGTAGAACATAATCTGTTGACGTCGTGATTTATGTTCACAACTAAATCAATTTCGTTTCATATACAAAAAAAAAATGAAATAAAAAAGAATTCTAACTGGCATTTATCCTCACATCATCCCGCAATTTCAAAACTTTACGCGTAAGTCGATTTGTGTCCGTGATGGAGGTGGGGGCTGGGAGTGGGAGTGGGAGCACAACAACGAACAAAGCCCCCAAAAAACAGCTTACAAAAGGAACCAAACTTCCAACCTGTATAAAGTAATCAATTTAATTTTTTAGTTATTTATTATGATTTATTTTGATGTTGGATCTTCAGCAGTTCACTCTGCTACAGTGATATGGTGTAATATATCAGCTGCCAGACAGGAGGAGCACACAACATATAGATACCAGATACCTTACCCATTTTACCTACTCCCGGAAATGGCTGGGGCAGGCACAGGACCAAAGTCGGGCCAATCTTCAAATACGAAGAATGATGTTCACTGTTCGTCGTTCAACCCCTCCACAACCAAACTGCATAAAATAAATAAATCACAAAAATATTTGCGAAGTTTACGCCGTGCTAGGATTCGTATAGTGATTTTTATCCTTTCACCAACATTGTATTTGTATCACACATTGTTGGTGTTTAAGTTTTTGGCATGCTAAAGCCCTGATAACCCCAAAAACATCCGTCTCGGGTCTCGGGGGGATTCAATTGATGATTCCACATCATAATCGATCATCTCGCTTTGCTTTGCAAACTTTTTCGAAAGGATATAAGGTACCCAATATTTAAAGAAGTCGATTTGGAAAAAAGTTTTATAAATGACTCTAAGAATTAAAGGGTAGACGGTAGAGCACAAAAAATGGCTTCTTTACCTGATGTTTTTAGCCCAAGACATCAGGTATAAGTTTTAGTTTTTTTCTTTGAAATTCGAAAGAAATTTTCAATTGTTTTAAAATGTTTGTTCATGATGAAATTCAAAACACTTGAAACCTGTAATTTACATTAGTTGAACAAATTTAATCCCTAATGAAACGACTAGCCAAAAGGTAAGTACAGGGTCTTTCATTAAATTGATCAAAGTTTGTGTGAAATATATCATCGACATTTTGTATTCGTTTGAAATGCCTTTCGATTCCGCGGCTTCTCAATTTGCCATGACTCTGGCACATAAATCAGGCCGAATTTGACCTATGGCATGGGGTATGTTGACTTTGAGGGCCTCTGTGCTTGTTCACATGGACCTGAGACTGCAGAAAACCCTACAAGAAAAAGTCTAACACGATCTCGGTGACCAGTTCACATCACCTGGGGGTGGTGTAGGAATGTTTAAAATCTTTTTCAGTTGGTTTTATATAAAATCTTGTCGGGTAGGTATTTTAATATTGGAAAAAACCAGGAATATGACCTAAAATCTAATTTAAAAAAAAAGTAATTTACCCATTTTCAGGGCTATGCGTATTGCACATCATGTGACCTCTGAAACATCGTCCTTGAAAGAATAGTGCGAAACCGCCAGCACTATACATATATAGAAACGATATTGATTTCCGTAACTTGAACATGAATGATATTGAGTCTGACATCAGAGGCACAGGGGCGATTTCTGGTCTTGAGTTCTGGGTTGGCTTCAATATACATGAGATATTAGCTGATGCACAGCACTTAAAGCCGCTCCATTTTATTAGTATACTCGAAAACGATTCACGAAAAAAGCGTCCGAGTCCAGTAGTAACTATATATTCCCAAATGATAAATAACATCTCTTTGTATCGAGTAAAGTTATTTTTCAGTAAATATGCTATTTATTGGATATTTGAAGCATAAATTAGGATTCATAACTCTGTATAATAGATACCTTTTATTTCTTAATATTCAAGTTTTTTATTGATTTTCTAGGCTCGAAAGTAGCGATTTTCTCTCACTCTAAACCAATTTGCATACCCGCAACTTTAACTGAAATTGTTTTTAGATTTTTTTTCAAAGTTTCAATGTAAAAACTGATAATTTTTTTCACAAATCGAACAAATGCCTTAATGATAGTATTTTAAGACCTTAAAGATTAATGCAGAACTTTTTGAATAATCAATTTATTAATGAAGCTATGTCGATCTGTTTTTTTAATTAAAATGCATTTGATTTGCTAAAAAAAACATTTAAAATAATTCTAGCACCTCTCTTGTGGGCTTGATGGTAAAAAATTGTAAGAAATAATCTTAGAAAAGAGGTTAAGCAATAAATAAGCATTTTTTGTTTTTTCAAATTGTGAATTTTGTCATCAACTTTTGAATTTAGAATACTGTAAATCCAATTGAGGGGTGACTTTTTCACCCTTTTGGTATAAAAATGCCTGCCCCTCCTCAATGATTTTTTTTACATAATGTAGCGTGTTATGTTGGTTTTACTCAGGTGCCTTAACATTGAAGATCCAATTAGTAGAAGGAGAGTTATGATTTATTAAAGCCAACCATATCAAATTCGAATTGAAACATTCAATTCAGATAACGGAGTTCTCCACTGGTGGGTTCTAGTCGGCAATAGTCCAACCAGGTAATTTCAATGCAATTTTTTTTGATTTTTCGATCAATTTAAAATCAAGATTGTGATAATTATATTCCACTTAGGATAATAAGTGAGGTATCGAAATAACCGTAATTTTATTTATATCCAAAGTTAAAAAAAAAAAGATATCCATTTATGCACTCAAGAGATATGAGTTCATAGGTGAAAGCGCTCAAAAATTACCGTTATCACCGTTCAAGGCTATTCTAGAATTATAATTTTTTGTATTCATATTAAGATCAGTAATTTCTACCATCTGCCAAAATTTCAGCCTTATACCATCACCCCTTAAAAAGATAAAAATCAAATACTACATTTTGTCTCGCATTTCTCTACCCAGTTTGGCTCTTTTATTAGAGCCCAACCTTTGTGAATATTTTTTCGGTCTGTTCTTAAAGAAAGAATGAGACAGCACATCGGGAATAATAGTGTAGTTTGTATGAGATTTGATGGCGCAGATTTTGTAGCCAACTCAACACGAGCGAGATACTTTGTATGACGTGACGGTGTCCATATTGGACTATGGTATTAATATAGCACGTAGGGGTTGTAGTGATTTGAATAGGTTTTGCTGGTTTATAATGATTTAAACGCATAGGGATGTTATGTTTTTTGTATTAAAAATAATGTTCAGTTTCTAAGTTTTAATACAAATAATTTGTTTGTTGTATGTAAATTTAAGTTGAAATTTTAGGTTTGGCGCCGCCAAACTATCCAACTGAGAGGAATCGCCACTGCAGAGGCAGAGCAACTCAAACCATAGCAATACTAACGCGCTTTTAGATGTGGCGGAACAGGTAAAGAGAGGCTTGAACGATGCTCATATTCTTGGTTTTTCCTGATTACTCCAAAGCATTTGAAACTATTTATCATAACATAATGTTAGCAGTTAAATTAATTTCTTCTAATCTATCTGGAAGGAAGCCAGCAGTGGTACATGGAACTAGGACTTCCGAGTTAATTTCGCTATGGCGTGGTGTCCCTCAAGGATCCATTCTAGGACCCCTTTTGTTCTGGGCTTATGTGAATGATATTCCTAGATTTATAAGGCAGGGAGACGCACGCATGTTTGCTGATGGTGTCCAGTACCTTCTGAGCTCTGCATTGGGTGTCATTGAAAATTGTGTATGCAACATCAAAGCAGATCTGAATTCGATCTTGGAATAGTCTAACAACCTTGGGCTTGTTCTGAATTCCCAAAAAAAAATGAATTGCCCTGTCATTTCAAAGACGCTACTCCACTTAAAATGTTTTCCACGGTGTTCCTGAATAATATTCCCGTGGAGTTTTTTCAAACGGCTACAAACTTAGGAGTATATTTAAACCAGAAACTCACTTGGAATAACCACAGCAACGCTTCGGTAGGAAAAGCGTATGGTGCCTTGGCGAGAATATTATGAGTTGTACCGATTCGGATTTAGATTCTGTGTGTCTGAGAAGGCTCAACGTTGTGTTTAATAGGGATGGGAAAAACCGGCCGGTTAAAACCGAAACCGGTTTTTTCGTTTCGGTTAACCGGTTTTTTTCGGTGATATTTTTATCTCGGTTAAAACCGGTTTTTCTTCTAAAACTCAACAACCGGGTGACAAAAAACCGGTTATATACTTTAACACTTAAACATTTCCCGTTTACACCAAAAAACAAGATACAGAAAATTTCTTCGAAAAAAGTTTAAGTTCTTCGAAAATTTTCAACAGAGCTTTAGAGCTCTGTATATAAAATAAGAAATACAAATTTACAAAATTATTTTTTTTTGTTTCAAATCAGTTATACTAAGTTTCATTTCTAAAAAAAAAACGTGGAACACAATTTAAGAAAAGAACCATTTGAATTCAATGTCATTAGTTTTATAAATAACCATTTGAATTCAATGTCATTAGTTTTATAATATTTATTTATTTTTAAATCATTTTGATGAAAACCTTCCAAAAATGTTGTTTTTAGGCAAAAAAATACTTTCCAGTAAAAGTGCAACATTATTTTTTTCTAAAAAAACCGAAAACCGGTTATTTAAGAAACCGGTTTTTTTTGTCCGGTTAAAACCTACAGTTTAAACCGAAGAAAATAAAAACCGGAGAAACCGAAAACCGGTTATTTTGCAATAGCCGCCATCCCTAGTGTTTAATAACATTGCTCCTTATGTCTTTGGGCTACGAAGATACGATCATGTCTCCACTTATTCAAAAAGCTTATACGGTTTTAGTTTTGTCAAACTTCAAGATTCAAGACAATCACTTTGTTAGATACTTAAAATTATACAGAGCCAACAGCCACCTGACCTCTTTTATCATTTCCAGTTTATATCTTTTAATAGAACTTATTCCTAGATTTACTTGTCTTGTTACTGGGCGACAGTTTTTCATTACGGTTGCTTGCCTTTGGAATTATCGCTGCCACGTCAATTATGAAGAAGAGAATATATGAACAAATTTTAGAAAAAAACTTATTTGAATATCTTTCAATATAACAATAAATCATTAAGTTGAACCAATTTATATATATGAATTTTTATAAGATAAGACAGGCTAACAGATCAGTAGTTTCCGAATGTAAATAAAACTATTCCATTCCTTCTCGACGTTTCGTTGGTTTTTTCCAAGTTTTTCAAGAGATGTTTTTATTAAACTGTAACAAAATTTTTCATCACACAATTATTTTTCTATTTGAACAATTTTGCTGACTTTTATATTGATGGTAACATTTTATATTTAACTATACTCTGTCCAACAAAAATAGGCACTACACGTCTTATGGGAAAGCTTTTTCAAAATCAGTAGCATGCCATATTTTTGCACCATATTAAATTAAAATAACTCCTCCACAAAAAGTGTTTGCCCGCCCGTGAATCTCCAATAGCATTTTGACACAGACCCAACGTCCTATTCAAGCCACATGTGAGTGTGCACTGAATTGCTGTGGCCAATGGCGATAGGCTGCTGATTGATGTACATTCAGAGTCACCCGTGTTCATTTGGTAATTCGTTCAGCTTTTATTCCTTGAGTTTCTGTTAAGGTGCTTTTGATTTTCGAGCTTTAAGAAAAAGCTTTTAATGATGAGTGTAACCGTGTACACTACGACAACCCTGTGAAAGCTTTAATGAAGGACAGATTTATGCAATCCACTGTAGCCAGAATTAGAGGCAAACGTCCTATCATGCCTACACTGCCAATTTTTGTTGGACAGAGTATATCAATCTTACGTTTAACATTAATAAATCACAACGAATAAATTACGTTAAACAACAACAATAAAACAGACAAGAACTTAAATGCTAATATCACAGAACTTGTTTGCAGTCTAAACGCTATGGCTATTTTTCATCTTAAAGCATCAACAAAATTAAGGCTGAGTTTCTTTTTTCATCTAAAAAATGAACAAATGGAATAAAAAATGACAATGATACCAAGTGAAAAAATACTGACCGAATTTGGTCACAAATGACCAAACTGGCAACCGTGGCCACACTGTAATTTGACTTTATGTTGTCTTTGTCTTCTTTCGTATTCATTGCTTTCGTCAGTTTTTCTTGTATCCTAAAGCTTTCTATCGTGTTTTCGCTTTTTTCCTTGTCTAATATTTTGACATTATCAAAATCAGCTGTGTGGTGTGTATCATCTACGTGCTGCGATGTTTTGTGTTGTTGTTTTGTTCTTTCTTATGTCTGCCTTATGTTTGGCTATCCTCACTCCGAGCGCTCTTTTCGTCGTTCCTATGTACACAAGATATACATCTGTCGTTTGCATTGCCTAAACATCCAATTTGGTAGACCACGTTGTGTTGTTGTTCCTTTTCTATTGGTGTTTTCGTGTTTGAGAAAAGCTTTCAAATATCATTTTGAGTGTGTCTTGCTTGATGACTTCGTGAAGGCTTTTGCATTATGTCAGTTTAGGTAGGTATATAGGGAATACTGAAAAATGCTTTGGAGTTGCCTGCTTCAATTTCTGTTGTCGATTTTTTATTTGTATGTGTATTTCTCTTCTCTTCTCTTCTCTTCTCTTCTCTTCTCTTCTCTTCTCTTCTCTTCTCTTCTCTTCTCTTCTCTTCTCTTCTCTTCTCTTCTCTTCTCTTCTCTTCTCTTCTCTTCTCTTCTCTTCTCTTCTCTTCTCTTCTCTTCTCTTCTCTTCTCTTCTCTTCTCTTCTCTTCTCTTCTCTTCTCTTCTCTTCTCTTCTCTTCTCTTCTCTTCTCTTCTCTTCTCTTCTCTTCTCTTCTCTTCTCTTCTCTTCTCTTCTCTTCTCTTCTCTTCTCTTCTCTTCTCTTCTCTTCGCCATTTCAGGCGATCAACTGATAATGAAATTTCAGTTGACTGACAGTTTTTTCTTATAAGCTCGTTGAGGGGTGAAATTTTTTGATTCTCGCTGTCATCTCTATCCTATCTATAGGGAAGGATAAAGTGAGCAATCGTAAAAACCACAATCACTTAATAGAGCGTTCACTTCAGTCTTACGCGATACGGGGCCCAGGATAATGAGATCTTAGAGATTTCGCTCCGTAAAAAAAGGAAGCAAGCGAATTTTTTTTTATTTCAGTATTTTGACAGAAAAACTGACACATTTTTCCGAGGAATCCTGGTCCGTTTTCGAAAACGTAAAATAAAAGTCAATTTGACCGGCAATTTATAGTCATTTATGACCCAAAAGAACAGATGCCAATTTCATCAGAATTATCAGATTCACTTTTGCTCGTCATTTTCAGACGCGACTTGTTTATCGTTTTATTGAGTCCCTAGCTGACATCCAAAAATGTTTAATAGCTAACAATATCTCGATTCACCAAGTCTGTCTCTTTCGTCACCTCCATATGCCTATTGTCAGATGGGGTAGTTTTGTGCAACGTGGACAGAGGTCTCCTAGCACCTACTTTACATTTGCATCTGCTGTGATTTAGCGTTATATTCACACACATCGACTTTGGAAATAATATGAAATAATGTTTACCTGAAGCATCAAATTGCGAAAGTCACTGAAATATGCGATTATGAAATTTTTAGCAATAAACTAATTTCTTATGGATATGATTAAATTATCATGAGCAACTCGATAAAATCTTCTTATCTCTTGTCCAATCATCCAGATGCCGCGACATCCTCACTATTTTAAGTACTTAAATAAATTATAGCTTTTTCGTAAAACACCACAGCAGCTACTACCTTTTTCGATTATCCGTTTAAATAATAAAAAACTATGTTCGCACATCATCCATATATTTAGAACACAAACACCCAGTCTCCATTTTGGTGGAGCATATGTTACCTCTTTATTATAGTTTCGGTTATACCATTCTATACAATAACTTTCTATCTCGCAAAGTCCATAATCATATATCACATCAGTCCAATGAAATAATTGCTTTCAAAGAACCACATCGAAAAGTTAGTTCTAGACTTATAAAGGTACATACACACACGACACACCCCATCGACTCTGGACGGCTATTTCGGGTGGTGTGGTCTTCTATACTTCTATTATCCGAATGATTTCTGCACTATGTGGCCATAAATCCCGGTGACACCCTGCAACAGCAGCTTAGAAAGGACACTCATCCACCTTCCCCCTCTATCTTTGGCCAACATAAAAGGTCAAAGATGGGCCGCACTTGCAAACGGAGGCCAAACTATAACATCGAACAAAATAAATAAAAGTATCTATAAAACATTTCCCGAATTACATTCTATACGTTTCGATTAACTTTCATAATGATGCCGCTCCACCGACTGAGGGCCGAGGGAGATTGAGCCCGACCAGACTACCATGCACCGTCAAGAGCAAGACTCAAGAAATCTAGACGGGAGAAGCGAAAACTTGTGTATTGCCGCAATGAAGCTAAAGTAAACTTTTGCGCCATCTAAAGTTTATTTGGAAATAGCAGAACTTGCGATTTATATACATAGTGTGAGTGCGGAGACCAACTACAGTTTATAGGTATAGATACCTATGGAAGAATCCGCACTACATTTGGCTTAAGTATGATGGTTGTTGGTTACAAAACTTAGTTCCTTCCCTGACATTGCTGCACGTTTTGTTTGCAAAAGACCGAATATTGTTTGGGATACTTTTCCAATTTCTTTTTCTACTACCGGGCGGGGGAGGGAGAAAAAATACGAGCGAAAAGTTTTTCTTTCACTTCAATGCGATCTCATAAATTTTTATATGTGACGCAGAGTGGAAACACTCGGATGGGACTTATTTTTTTCCAAACTAAGAAGGAGCAAGAGCTCTTTTGGAAAGAAGCGCCACGTCGCGTCACCGATTGGGAGGAGAATTTCAGTGGTTGACTTCGTTTTTTTTTTTATGAGTAACTCAATGTCAATAATGCAGTGAAATCTGGGAATGTAATTTTCGACTACTTTATAAACAATTATTACAATTTGCAAGCGTTTTTCTGCCGTTAAAGTCATTTATTTATTAATTTATTTTATTTTATTTTATTTTATTTTATTTTATTTTATTTTATTTTATTTTATTTAATTACATTTCATTTCATTTCATTTCATTTCATTTCATTTCATTTCATTTCATTTCATTTCATTTCATTTCATTTCATTTCATTTCATTTCATTTCATTTCATTTCATTTCATTTCATTTCATTTCATTTCATTTCATTTCATTTCATTTCATTTCATTTCATTTCATTTCATTTCATTTCATTTCATTTCATTTCATTTCATTTCATTTCATTTCATTTCATTTCATTTCATTTCATTTCATTTCATTTCATTTCATTTCATTTCATTTCATTTCATTTCATTTCATTTCATTTCATTTCATTTCATTTCATTTCATTTCATTTCATTTCATTTCATTTCATTTCATTTCATTTCATTTCATTTCATTTCATTTCATTTCATTTCATTTCATTTCATTTCATTTCATTTCATTTCATTTCATTTCATTTCATTTCATTTCATTTCATTTCATTTCATTTCATTTCATTTCATTTCATTTCATTTCATTTCATTTCATTTCATTTCATTTCATTTTATTTTATTTTATTTTATTTTATTTTATTTTATTTTATTTTATTTTATTTTATTTTATTTTATTTTATTTTATTTTATTTTATTTTATTTTATTTTATTTTATTTCATTTCATTTCATTTCATTTCATTTCATTTCATTTCATTTCATTTCATTTCATTTCATTTCATTTCATTTCATTTCATTTCATTTCATTTCATTTCATTTCATTTCGTTTCATTTCATTTCATTTCATTTCATTTCATTTCATTTCATTTCATTTCATTTCATTTCATTTCATTTCATTTCATTTCATTTCATTTCATTTCATTTCATTTCATTTCATTTTATTTCATTTCATTTCATTTCATTTCATTTCATTTCATTTCATTTCATTTCATTTCATTTCATTTCATTTCATTTCATTTCATTTCATTTCATTTCATTTTATTTCATTTCATTTCATTTCATTTCATTTCATTTCATTTCATTTCATTTCATTTCATTTCATTTCATTTCATTTCATTTCATTTCATTTCATTTCATTTCATTTCATTTCATTTTATTTTATTTTATTTTATTTTATTTTATTTCATTTCATTTCATTTCATTTCATTTCATTTCATTTCATTTCATTTCATTTCATTTCATTTCATTTCATTTCATTTCATTTCATTTCATTTCATTTCATTTCATTTCATTTCATTTCATTTCATTTCATTTCATTTCATTTCATTTCATTTCATTTCATTTTATTTTATTTTATTTTATTTTATTTTATTTTGTCGCAAATATGTTAATTATTTGCAAAAAGCAACACAAACTATAAAAAAGAAAATTTCCATTTACAACTGACGTCAATGATTCTGCCGGAGAAGAACTTAAAACTTCAGCTACTTTTTCCATTGTATCCGTCACATACGTTGCCAATGGCTCGCTTCTCATAACAACGAGTGTATTTGATAGAGATGTCAGTTGTATACGTCAACGCAACGCATGCAACGGATTGTGTGGGTCGGCCCCTTAACCCTGAGGCCACGCACACGAGCGGGAACTCACTGTCAAATTCCTCTTTGTTTTTGGCTCACTCGCTTCTTAATTTGCTTCAAAAAAGGCCAGCTAGTTGACGAGCGAGTAGCTATAGCTAGTAGCTTTACCAAGAAGCGAGTTGACGACCGAGTTGCCTAAGTTTATGTTTATAAGTGAAACAATTTCGAGTGCTTAGCAACTTGCTAGATCGTGTGACCTCAGGGTAAGTCTATTTATATCATGGTGAAATGGCAACTCTTCTCAAGAAATCAGCTGTCATCTGTCAAATTAAGTGTCACTTCAAACAGTGTTTCTAATGAACGAGACCAGAGACATGCTAATTTGTAACAGTTATAACAGTTTTTCGCCATTAAAAGTGGGCGTGCATTAACGAGCTTCGCGCGACTTGAAAAAAAACTCTGGGTTTCTGAAGTATGCCCACCGGCGGCGGAGGGCCCTGGCCCTGCGGGGCCGCATAAACAGAACTTTTATAAACCAAAACAGTTATAATTGGCTTGTCTGGAGTCACTTCCGTTTTTAATATCCAAACACCAAATCTTTATAAAAATTACCTTTATTTTAATAGTGCATTTTGGTTGGGTAAATGTGTGTAACACCTTTGGTAATGCGTTAGGACTCGCCCTAGAATTGGGTAGAGTAAGTCCTGGAGCCAGTATGCTGGGCGTAGATGAGAAGTGGACACGCCTTAAGAATACTGTCATTAGTACTGCCAACTCCATCTTAGTCAGCAGTCGTGGAAATCGGAACGACTATGGTTTGATGATGAATGCAAGCTAGCGACTGAACGTAAGAATGTTGCGTACCGAGCAATGGAACAATCTCATAGAACGCGCGCACGCGAAGACGAATATAAAGAGCTCAGAAGAATTGAAAAACGGCTTCACAGACAGAAGAAATCAGCC
This sequence comes from Leucozona laternaria, assembly GCA_932273885.2. Classification (NCBI taxonomy): domain Eukaryota; kingdom Metazoa; phylum Arthropoda; class Insecta; order Diptera; family Syrphidae; genus Leucozona; species Leucozona laternaria. The sequence goes on along the minus strand of OW026366.1, from coordinate 189,414,937 downwards.
TGGGAGAAGAACATAATCTGTGAAATAGAGAAAAGCCGAGAGCGAGGTCCGCACCAGGCGCGGAAGTTCTACCAATCCGTCCGAAACATGACGCAGTACACACCACGCTGCACATACTGCAAGGACGGAGGGGGAAATCTGATCACCGATCCTCAAAGCATACTGGAGCGATGGGAAGTGTACTTCAATGAATTGCTAAATGGTCAGCTCACTGCAGAAGTGGAGGCTCCACTACTTCAAGAAGAGTACTCATGTTGCCGCCACCAAGCATAGAAGAGGTTGGTATACCAGCCTAACTATTTCAACACGGTGGGCCAGCTTTACGTCAAGCAATTCATGAGATTATAGTGCACGTGTGGGAGCATGAAGAAATTCCAGAAGACTGGCGAAAAGGTATGATTTGCCCCATACATAAGAAGGGAGATGTCACAACGTGCAGCAATTATAGAGGTATCACGTTGTTGAGTACCGCCTATAAGATACTCTCCTCTATCCTACAAGACCGGATAACCCCATACGCTAAAACCATAATCGGACAATATCAGTGTGGTTTCATTCCAGGCAAATCAACAACTGATCAGATCTTTACCCTTAGGCAGGCGATGGAAAAATGTCTAGAATTTAACATCCCAACATACCACCTGTTTATAGACTTTAAGGCCGCCTACGATAGCATAGCCAGGGTAGAACTTTACAAAGCCATGAGAGAATTCGGCATCCCAAATAAATTCACACGACTATGTAGGTTGACCATGACCAACGTAACAAGCCAAGTTAAAATAGCCGGATTGCTATCCAAACCAATCAACATCTTTAATGGATTCCGACAAGGGGATGGTTTGGCCTGCCTCCTCTTCAACCTGGCGTTGGAGAAAGCAATCCGTGACTCTGGCACGGCAACAAGAGGGACCATCGTCAACAGGTCCAGCCAGATACTGGCTTACGCAGACGACATCGACATCATCGGAAGAACCGAGCAAGCTGTACATGATTCCTTCATCCAGATCGAGCAGGCGGCACAAAATCTAGGGCTGCACATTAGTGAAGGTAAAACAAAGTACATGGTGGCGTCGAATGCGAGAGGAACAGTTGGTCAAACAATCAAGGTAGCGGAGCACGAATTTGAAGTGGTGCAATCCTTTAAATACCTTGGGTCAATAGTAGCAGCCGATAACAATATAGAAGAAGAAATACGCGGGCGGCTTCTCAAATCCAACAGAGCCTACTATAGTCTGTCAAAGCTCTTCAAATCCAGAAATCTCACCATAACTTCAAAACTGCTGCTGTACAGGACCATGGTCCTGCCAGTACTCACATATGGATCCGAGACTTGGGCGCTTAGCAAAAGGCACTCCGACCTCTTAGCCGCGTTCGAGAGAAAAGTCTTAAGGAGAATTGTTGGCCCCATATGTGAGGAAGGACGATTCCGGAGACGGTACAATCATGAATTGTACGCAATCTACCTTGAAGCAGATATCGTGACAAAAATTAAGCTCGGTAGACTCCGGTGGGCAGGGCACTTAGCTCGCATGAGCGAAGAGGAACCTGCTCGGAAAGTTCTTTGTGGTACATTCTATGGTAGATGACAGCGTGGTAGACCATGCTTGCGCTGGAGAGATGGCGTAGACCAGGACGCCCGGAGCCTTGAGGTGCGCAACTGGATGGCGGCGGCTCGAGACCGGGATGGGTGGAGAGACTTGTTGAAGGAGGCCAGGACCGGACCCCGGTTGTCGAGCCGATGATGATGATGATGAAATGTGGGGTTATTTATTACAGCTCTTGGCATTAAACTCTTCTCTGATTTTTCTTTTCAGTTCAACGAAACGAATAGCTAGCTGATTTTTCACAAATTTTGACATTTCCTAGCATTATTTTTTTTCGTCAGAATTCTACAAACTCAAATGATATTTCATTGTGAAATTCGCCTTTAGTATTTTAGCTTAAGGAAAAGTATGTTAAGTTGAGAAAATTATGGTGTTGGCTTAGATTGAATTGGGGAGTAGGTATACATAGGTATGGATGTTATCCGAGGATGCAATTTGCGAGGAAAGTAAAATGTCGATCATATGGGTCTTTTGGTGTGTTGCTATTTTATTTTAACTTGTTTTGTTTGCAGCACTGTATTTACGTATTGAAATCAGAGTTGCCAGTTCAGCTAAATTAAAGGTATCTAATATTGTAGCCAAATTGAAAAACATTCTTTCTCATACAAGTATGGTCCTCACAAACCTCTTTAACCTTGAACTTGAAACCTTAATTAACAATAAATTAATTAAAGTTTTTAAATTTTCTTTAAACTAATATTTTTTTTAATTTCTTTAATTTGAGACCTCAATATTTATATATGAGTTCTAATCGTTGCTTTTGGACAGTTAAGTTGACACCTACGTCTCCTAATTCCTGATAGGAATTCTAATCATGGATCGAACAGTTTATTCGAGACGAAATTTCTTAAAGAAAATAAAGGGTCTGAAAGTTTTTTGTACCTAACTAACTTCAGGAAATATATGGTCTACAAGTAGTTTTTTAAATGAATTGCTTTCTTCAGCCTGAGACCCCAATCAATATGAATTCCACCCATGGCTTTTAGGCAGTCGCACTGTCCTAAGAATTTTTGTGGTCTGAAAGTTTTGGGTAAATAATTTCAAGAAATACCTATGTGCTTTTTGTCAGGTTGAGACCTCACTTTCCTAACAATTAGTGAGGTCTGAAAATTTTTCTGAAACTAATTTAATGTACTTGGGTCCTTAGTTGATAATTGTTAAGGGTTATCATTATCACTCTTAAGCCTTGACATCCTTTTTCATATTCATATTGAAGCGGTCTCAAATATGAGATACATTTGTTTAAAACCTCAATTAATAAATATAAGTTGATCTAAGTAGTTATAACTCACAGTAAGACAGTTCGAATTGAGAAACATGAATTAGATTTAAAATTCGAATTCAAATTCATATTAAATATGAAATCTCAGGAATAATATCTATTTGAAAGACTACCTACACTATTTTTTTTTTTTGAGTTTAAAACCTCAGGTATAATAAAATAAAAATAACATAATAACTAAATGTAATGAGAACTCACGTTAATGTTATTGCGTAATAAGAGATCTCTCAGTCCTATTTCTTGGGACCCCAACTAAATGAATTTCAAACAATAGACCCATATTTAGGATGACTTATTTGTGAAATGGGATTTGATTTTCATTATAGATTCTTGAGATTGAGACCCCAATTGGAATAAATAATAATATTTACTGTCTCTTTAATAGTATCGGGTTTTTCAATTAGAGCGCTACAAAAGTTTTTTTAAATAACACAAAAACGGTTTTGGATATCAATGAAATTCTTTATTCCTGTGAAAGTATGTTCGATGCCATTATGCATGGAACTCGATTTCTTTTGCATGGCCACCACGGGCACGCTTGCAGAAGTCCAGACGCTTAACCCAATTTTCTACGGTTTTCAAGCATAAATCGGCCGATACTGCTGCAATTTCACGTTCGATATTCGTACGAAGTTCATCACTCGTCGCTGATGGCTTGTTGGCATAGACCATAGACTTGGCGTAGCTCCACAGGCAATAGTCTAACGGCGTCAAATCGCACGACCGAGGCGGCCAAGCGACTGGACCATTTCGTGAGGTAACACGTTCTCCAAACTTGGTTTCCAATAAATTGATTGTGACATTCGCTGTGTGGCTTGTAGCGCCGTCCTGTTGGAACCACATGTCCTCCAAGTCCATATCATCCAATTGGGGCCAAAATATTCGGTTATCATGGTAGCGATCCCCATTCACATTAACGTGCCGCTCTTGATCATCATGGAAGAAGTACGGCCCAATGACGCCGCTGGCCCATAAACCACACCAAACCGTAATTTTTTCGGGATGCAATGATGACTCATGGAGTACGTGTGGATTGCTGCCTGACCAATACCGCATATTTTGTTTATTGACGAAGCCATTCAGCCAGAAATGAGCCTCATCCCTGAAGATGATTTTTCGATGAAAATCCGAATCATTTTCAAGTTGTTGCTCAGCCCAATTCACGAACATACGACGCTTCTGGTGGTCAAGCGGCTTCATTTCTTGCGTCAATTTAATCTTGCAAGGATGTAGGCCAAGATCTTTTCGCAAAATTCGCCACAACGACGTCACAGAGATGCCCAACGCTTGGGAACGACGTGTGAGAGACACATTTGGGCTTTCTGCCAAAGAGAGGTAAGAAATATGGCTTCGTTTGCTGTCCCTGTTGCTCTACTTTTGTAGCGTCCCTGTTGAAAAAACCCTTTACCTAGAGATATTTTCCTGAAAATATCTTGATTGATAAATATAAGGTCTCAAAGACGTCATGGACTTATTTATAGAACTTTAACAATTTCAGTATAAGCTTTTGGACAATATTGAAATTAGAAATTTTCAAAAAAAAAATCATTAAAACAAGGATTTAAGGAAATATCTAAGACCCAGTTTTTTTGGAACTTCAATTTGTAAATTCATTTAGCTCCAGTACAAATTTCAGTTTTAGCTTTTGGACAATATTAAAATGAGTCATTTTCATTGAACGAGGTCTTAAAGATCTGGGAAATCTAAAACCCAGTGATTTAGTGCGATTACATCGTAGTTTTGGTGTTAAACCCGAGTTAACTCCTGAAAGATGTTTGTCAGTCAATTTAGATGCCGAGTTTACTGTACATAGCGCCCGAAATTCGATTTAAATATTTTGTTTCACAGCTAAAAGTTAAAGTTAGTTCTCCACTGAAAATATTAAGGGCCTGTTTTACAATAACTGCGTGACGATCTGATTAGTTATCTGACGCATAAATACTGGGACAGGGTTTAAATCCACAATCCAATAAAACATAATTTTTGGATTTATAACCCATTGAGGTGGGTCAAAAGGCAATTGTTAACTTTTTCGTGTGGACTTATGACCCTGTGCCAATATTTAATGTGTCGGATAACTATTCAAAACCTTACTTAGATATTATGAAACAGTGCCTACGTTCTGAAACTCTCGCATCGATAAAATTTCTCCAGAAGCGATGCAAAATTAAAACAAATCATACGAATATTAATATTAATATTTTTTTTCCATTTTTCAACGTTTATCGACCAATTTTATCGACTTGAGAGTTACAGAACTAATAACTCTTGTTTAATTCAAAGTTAATCCCCCAAAAAATATGAATAGTCAAGTAATTGACTTAGAGCCTCTACCAGCATAATTTTCGGAAATACTGTTAAAATTTATTATTGCTACGAAATTTTGAACTATGGCAACTCTGAACGGTGTCGTAAAATGTTTGTGGAATTGTTGTGTGCGCATTGAACATTGCTGCACATCGAGTCCAGAGTGGTCAGTAAAAAATTAGAAAATATTGTGTATTCAATGGAGAAGCAGAAGCATTTAGAGAGAGAGTGCTTGAGAAGATTCAGGTGGATGTAATGACGTGGAAAATAATAATATATTAAAGCTAAGTGCAGTAGGTACCTACTGCAAATCCAATTTCAATTGCATCAATGTTTTTTTTGAATTAATATTATTCCAATGTACACAGTTTACCTGCCATAGAGATACGTCAGTAACTTATGTGGTTACTGGTTATCAATACTAAAAGGGCATTTTTGTAAAACCAATAGATTTTTAGATTCTAATAATTCAAAACATGAGATACAAGTGCATACAGATTAGATTACGATGCTAGAGGGACGAATTAAATAGGTCTCTCTTCACTGTTCATATGTCTCACTTAAGTGAAGTGCGGTATAATTATTTTTCCAACTACTAATGAATTTACTACATATAACTTTAATATGTTCTAACTTTCCCTATCAGCATTTCATATATTCTAAAGGGTTTTCCAATAAGAGGTGTTATTTTGATATTCAAAGAAAAATGTCATTTTTTGAGATAAATGATCGGATGTTTATTTCATTATAAGGAGGAAAATATGCCGTTAATAATGGAACACAACATCAGCCAAATGGCCGCCACGACCACGCTTACAGGACCATATCCTTTTCATGAAATTTTCCATAACCAAATCGCAAAGTGGCTGCCCTATGTCCTCGATAGCCTCACGAATTCCATCTTTGAGGTCTTGAATCGACGCTGGGCTGTTGGCGTAGACCTTATCTTTCACGTGGCCCCAAAGGAAGAAGTCGCAAGGTGTTAAATCACAAGATCTCGGTGGCCAATTGTGATCACCTCTTCGAGATATAACACGGTCCGGAAACTTTTCCCGTAAAAGATCGATGGTTTCATTGCTTGTGTGGCACGTAGCGCCATCTTGTTGAAAGTAAACGTTGTCCAGATCAATACCATCCAATTCCGGCCATAAAAAATCATTAATCATCTCTCGATAGCGCAATCCATTGACCGTAACTGTTGCTCCAGCCTCATTTTCGAAAAAGTAAGGTCCAATGACCCCGCCGGACCATAAACCGCACCAAAAAGTCACGCGTTGAGGATGGAGAGGCTTTTCAACAATAACTCTTGGGTTTTCCGAGCCCCAGATGCGACAGTTTTGCTTGTTGACGTAGCCTCCGAGGTGTAAATGGGCCTTATCAGTCAAGATGATTTTTCGATGAAATTCCGGATCATTTTCATGCATTTCAAGGACCCAATCAGCAAAGACACGACGTTGTTGATGATCAGCCGGCTTGAGTTCTTGTGTTAACTGAACTTTATAAGCCTTAAGACCCAAGTCTTTATGCAAAATACGGTGAAATGACGTTTGTGGAATGCCTAATTCCAAAGAACCACGAGGAATGGACAAACCTGGGTTTTCTTCAACACTTAGGGCTACAACAGCAATATTCTCAGTTGTTCTTGAGCGACGTGCACGGGTTTTATTCTTCACATCACTAACTTGTCCCAACAGCTCGAATTTGTCCACCAATTTCTGTATTGCGGTCCGACAAGGTGCTTCACGACGACCCAAAAATGTTTTAGTTTAACGAACCGTCTCTGCCAAATTTCAATGCATTGTTGAAGCGTGTATCGTTCCATTTTTATTAATGGCGTAGTTTCTACTTGTCAAATGTCAAAAACTGACAGCTTCAAAAGTGATAGCTACCGAAATAGCGGGCTATTCAAAATAACACCTCTTATTGGAAAACCCTTTACTTGATTTTAGACCCAACACCAATTCGATTTCTGACCGTTATTTGTTTAAAGTCATAGTCTTGTCGATTGAAATTTTTAAGAAGGCCCCTGAACTCTCAAAATGATACCAGCTTAAATTTGTTTTGGTGATGAATGGTCGATTTCACACATAACTTTCTGAAAAAAAATCAAAAACAATGATTTTGATCCTCGAACTTCTTGGAACATTATCTGCTAAAAGTGGACTACACAGAAGGTATCTATACAAATCTTTGAAGATAAACTTTCTTTAGGGAAGCCTATAGTCTTCTTTAATTAATTTTTCAAAATTTTTAGTTTGAAAATTAATTTTTCAAAAATTATTCCCTTAAACAAATTTACTTAAAAACACAATAAAAGAAAAGATTTCTGTGTTTACAAAAAGGTTTATCATGGCATTTTAAGTGTAACCGTTGTTTTTTTAATTTTTTTTTTTCTGTTTTAAGTCAATTTTTTTTTAAATTGCCCCTCCAGGCTAAACGAGAGCGTGTGGGGGGGGTGCAAATAGATCCCCTTTCTTTTACGATTTTTCTTGTCTTAACACAACCTACACGCTCTAGCTTTTTGTCACCCTTTATATGCGAATTACCCTGTAGGTATATACATCTTAATTTTCTCAGTCCCAAATCCCAAAATCCCTTTGCAAAGGATCTGAATATTTAAATAAAAATATAATGCAAATCATTGCTTCGGAAAACATTTTCAAGGACACACAAATAAAAGAGCCACAAAGTCAAGCATCCATTTGGGTTAAACGGTACACGTATAGCCATCATATCCAATCGCTCACACCCCGATACCACATCATACTATTCCAAGTTTCTGGTGGAAGTATTCCAAACCTAAAAAGAGATAGCTCTTCCATCACTGACGTTGGTTGGTTTGGGTTCGAACTATTTTGCACTTTACGGACACGGAGGTATGCATCGCATAAGTAGATAACGCTACACCACAAACGCACCGCCAAAATCGACTATCTGGTACTTTGCATCCTTGTGAAGATAATATGCAATGTGTGGCTGATGATGCTGATGGGCTGCTGCAGTGAAGGTCTCGTCTAAATTGGGGACACAACACGTTCTGATGCTGTCCGAATGCATTAGACATAGACAATAGACATTGCTTGCGCGTCGAGGTTTATTAATGGTTTCCAAATTAGCCTTGTTCCTATATCCAAAAAGTGTGATGGTCGCGTGGATCGAAGCTTGCAAGCTATTCGATTTTATTTTCCCACATCACTGATATGTTTATATGCGCGTTCGATTCTCCATGAACGGCTTGAAGTGTATGAAGTCAGTTTAGTTTATCCATCGCCATCGTGATCATGGTGGTGTGGTGGCTTTGCATAGTTTGGCGAAATAGCACTAAAATTTTCACTCATGGTTTTGAAATGCAGTTGAGGTTTGGTATTTTAAATAAATCGATATCGACGTCTAAGAAGTAGAGTTCTCACCAACAAATAGGCTGTTGATGGAATATATAGGTTCTATTGAGATATGATGGTAAAATCTTTTTTTTTTTGAAATTCAGGAACCAAATCGGATTTACGTAACTGATTTGCTACGCACTTCGTTTAAATTCATTGGAAAATAGTAAATTTTATTCCTAAAATATAGAATATAAAGGGTTTTTTAATAAGGGCGGGTAGATGTTTAAATGGAATAAAACAAGCTGTCTGTGAGGTATTAACGAAATTGACCACATAATATATGGAATATGAATTTGAGCGATGACCTGCGTTATGTTCACATCGGTTTATTCGCATAGACCTAGTTCATCATTCGGTTAATATCCTTCCACCCTCTTCAGTGTTAAATTGTTTTCATGATGATATGATTGTGCTTTGGTACCTAGCTGCCTCTTTCTTTGGCCTAATTTTTATTAACTGCAATATATATCAAATCATCAAACGATGAAGCTATTTACACAGAAACAAAATCGCAACCCATAAATAAACCATAGGTAGAACACCAAGAAAATTTCAGTTCATGCGAATAAATTGTCGAACTTTTCACCAAAAAAAAAACATGAACTTAAAGATGTGTGCATTGGTGTGTTATGTTATAAGCATTATTATGTATGATGTATGGAATAATTCGGTCCACTTATAAATCTTAATTTCCAGTGAAAGAAACTTTGGACCAAAAATTTCCGAAATAAGAATACAACAACATAATATTGTTGCTCACTTTAGTAGAGTTTAATTTTAAAAGATCCACTTACAAGTAAATACGCACATTAGTGTTCAAAATACGCGTAAACTTTGCACTAGCAGTGCTCAAGAATTTGTTTTATTTGTTTTTTATTTTACGTTCAAAACATTGATGGTAAATAATAATTTTGCAGAGCTGCAAAAAAATATACAGTAAAACTATCTTTTGTTGTGTTCATTTTGCAAAAGTTTTTGTTCGATGAAATTACATCAGAGACGGTTTAAAACCGTACTTAAACTGATCATAAGTTCTATCTAGGCTCTGTGTATAAGACTCTGATCAAATAGCGACTTCGATTTATTAACAATCTTGATCCCGATTTCAGACGTATGCAGTCAAGTAGTATAGAGACTCTTTTTTTTAGCCGCACTACACGAATGTTCATTTATGATTTTGGTATGTCACTTTTCTATGGGATTTTTCATTTGGCAAAAAGAGAAGTTATGGATTTTATCATCGAAGGCGGGTGAAGATATTCTGGTCGTTTTAGAGCAAACATTCTTCGTTTAATATAAGGCACCGTTTACTTTGGTTTTAAACAAGCCCAGCGAACTTCAGCAGTTGTAGAGTGACATATGACATCTATCAAAGCTTTTTTAATTGCAAGTATTGGTTTCGTGTGGAAACAAAATTCGATGTTGGAATCAAAACTAACCCTACGATGATCGACAAGTCCAAAAATGTGAGTTTCGTCATACCACCCGTGCGTCGGTCTAAACGGGTGGACCGATTTACTTCAAATTTAATTTGTTACAGAGCATTTTTATGTTATTCTCTAGAGGCAAAATTCAATTTTTTTGTTTTAGCTCATCTAGAACGGGTAGCTGCCATACAAATATTTATTTTTTCTACATTTTCACGAAAACGGCTCTAACGATTTTGATTAAATTTCGTAACTGCAATAATCCAGTCAATTATAAAACAACTGCGTTTCAGGTTTTTATCAAAAAATTCACATAACGGAATTATGTATTCCACGTTTTTTTGAGAAAATGGTTTTATTTGTGGGTTATTCGCGTATATCTTTGCTGTGGTTAAACCGATTTTGTTATAATTTTGCAATGTGATGCTTCTGAATAGTTTAAACAATAATGTATTTTAAAATTTTTAAGAACCATTTTGTATAAACAATTTATAGACAATTTCGATTTTGTAGTATAGTAATTTCTATGTTTTTTTTTTGCTAATTTGCCAAATTCAAAGTGTTAAAAAATTCTTATATCGAACTAAATAATTTTCCGTTCATCACTCATGAATTATTAGTTGTAACAATTTTAATATTTTTGTGCACATTCATAATTTTACGGTCATTTATAAGTCGTTAATTAGTTATGACAATTTTATTGTAGTGCGATGTTTTCGATGTTTTTTTTATTGTTATCAATTTGGCGAAGAATCTTCCAAAAACTTCTTAAAGTGAACGTTTAATTGCTTAATAATTTACCTTTTAATAGTCGTCACAACTAGTGACCGTTTTTGTCGTACGATGTTTTTTTTTTGGCTTATTTGTATTATTGATATAATCTTATATTGGCTTCTACTATATGGCGTTTTTCTTTGTTGGCTCTGAGCAAATCTCTGACCAGAGGCTGAGAGATCAGAGCAGAGCTCTGAGCAGATTATGGTCACACTTGATTATGAAACACACTTGAGCATTAAGCTCTCATTTTATAGGTGAGTCTGTCAAATCATTAAAAAAAAAGTAAAGTTGGCTTCGCTCCGCGTTTCGCTCGATTTGATCGGTCATTTTATTCTGAGCTAATTGAGCAGCTTTGAGCTACCCCGATGGAAAAGAGGAAACACACTTCTTATGCTCTGATATGTCTGGGCTAAAAAAACATAGAATTTTTTTTTGACAGTTCCGTGATCTGCTCTGAGTTAATAAAAAAAAAAATGCCAATAGTCTGTCGACGTTAACGTGTTTAATTAATAGCAAATTATTATGCAATTAAGAATTTAAAACAAGGAGCTTAAACCCATTTTCAAGGATGTGTTTTGCTTACTTCGTATGACTTTAGCCTAAAAAACGAAACAAAAAGGAGAAAACATCGCACGACAAAATTGATATTGCCACAACGAATTACATATATGGCAATGAAACATTCAACATAACAAGTTTTTACCACTTTGGGGGGGAGTGCTTCGGTAACTTCATATGAATTTGGAAAATTATCAGGAAAAAACATAGAAAAATTGAAATTGTCACAACTAATTCACGACTAATTAACGTCAATTTATTGAGCAGTAAACCATTTAATATAAAAAGATTTTACCATTTTTTGGGAGGGTGCTTCGGTAAGTTGACACAAAGTTAGCAAAGCAGCAAAAAAAAAACATAGAAAACATGGAACGAAAAATTCGAAATTATGACAACTAATTAACGACTACTTACTCCACCTAACCACTTTTCGATCGGTAAATGTTGTTTCGCTGAGTTGAAACTCATCATAAATATAGCAAGTTCAGGTACAGTCTATTAATAAACTGCTATTTCAACGAAAGCCTTTTCAAGCTCGTGATTTCTAGTTAAAGTAAAGCCAAATAAAATTGTTGTAACGTCAGATATTTAACTTTCTAATCTCAAAATAGTGAGTGGAAAATATTAATTATTATCATAACATAAAATAATTAAATAATTATCTCAATGGAGGATTTTGAAAACAGCTTGAATCTACAAACAGCCTTTCCATTTGCTTTGGAACTCTTTGCTATTTACTTAGTGATAAACTAAAACACACCCTATCGCATTAATAAACAAACTGTTATTGTTCTATACACAGTGATGAGCGGTGGTGTTTGTGATACTTACTATCTCCTAATCAAATTACATTTAATATTTATATCTAGGTAAGTAGGTATAGGTACATAAACATACAAAGTTTCTTCCCATTTCGTCATTTGATTGAAGTGTCAAATTTTCTAATTGAATTTCTTCCCAGTTTCACTTCTGAAGACCTTGTGGGGGCTTAAGATGTGTTGAGATGATATAAGATGAGATGTGTGAATGCGCCATGAGATGTTTTGTTGCTTATAACATCAACGCGAAGTTAGCTGATGGCTGACCGATACGATGCGACACGCTCACAGTTGGTGGCGCGCGCGCTGCGGCATGGCGGTGGCGGTGGCTGTGCCAATGGACTTATGATACCATCACAGGGGTTGAGATGGATGACGAATGGGGCGAATTATACCCTCCACAGCATATATGTAGGTACGAGACGAGTACAGTTTGCACAAGTGTGTTCGCAGAGAAACAACAAGCTGAATGTGCTACTCAAGTGGTTCCACTAATAGGGCTGTGCTTAGCTTTTTGATTAGACTTCCTTTGTTTAGGGGTATTTCGTGCGAATGGACACACTCGCTGAAATATATCAGTAGCGACCGATTCGTGTGCCGGAATTGTTTTGATATCGTTTGGTCAGATTAGTGAAAATTATTATTTAAAACATAAAATTCGGGCTGAGAAAGTGATCAATCCCCGTTATACAAGGATATCTTCGTATCCTATACTGACTTAAGACTATGGATTCGATAAGACTTGACTAAGTGTAACACCCTGAGTTCAAAGGAGATCCAATAAAGCTATACCTATCTACTTAAAGCACGTGACAATATAATTCTCACAGAAGTGTTTATAGGTAAGATTATGACTAGAAGTATTGGAAGAAATTTATGACTCCTCTACGGGTTCAAAACGAAATATTAAACCAGAATAATTTAACTCTCGGAAACTCTTAAAATCTAGGTAAATATTGTCAAAACTTAATTTGTTTATGTTTATCAAACTCTGTATACGTGTACGTGATATACGGTTGGTTTTATGGTATGTGTATACAATCTCTTCAATTATAAAAAGCTTTAAGAGACAATTAAGCAATTTAAAAGCATTTGCCTCTTTACTTTCGGGGGTAGATAACTCAAGTTGTTGTGAATTTATATGGACAATACCGTGATCTTGGGTATTTAAATTTGGATTATTATGCAATTGAATTGGATGTTCATTAAATATAAATTTCAAACTATATCTCTTATCCACTTGAACCGCTTTGTTCTGAGGAAGACCTGATGGCAGCTCCAATTTAAATAATCGACGTGGTCGTCAAACCGTTGTAGTTGTTACTTTTGGATTTGGATTTCTCCCGCACCAACCATTGGACTTCACCGTTTACACACTTATACCCCCTTATACTCACACTAAGTTGACAACAAAAAAATTGTTCAAGCTGGTTGTGCTTGTATTTATATGCCCGATTTTTATTTTTTGTAATCGCCTTGTGTGATTTCCAGGTACAGCGGACATGTTCCTTCCAATTCCACACGATTTTGCCATATTCAGCACTGGAAAAATCGGTCAATGTTAATCCAGACTATCAGCTATTGAAAAAGTTGTGCGGTTTGTTCCGAATAAAGCTAAACTTTTTCAATAAAATTATGTGTTCATCTTTATTGTTTGCTTTGTCGGTATTTACATTGCGCGATTTTTTGTGTTGTTGTTGTATTTGTGTGAGATTTTGAGGTACAGACGACATGTTTCACATGATTTCCATTCTCCATCATACCATTACAACAACAACAAAAAAATATGCACGACTGGGTCGCACGAACTTGCTCTTATGCGCGATCACATTGTGGTTCTATAGTCTGAAATAAATTAGCTATAGGAGCATATATTTTATCCATTTGCCAAATCTTAGTTTAGTTTCAGGTGGTATTATGTGAGTATACAAAAATTAACAATATAGCCTAGTGTTGCACATATGCAATATGCATATAAGGAAATTATACTATTTAAACTGGTAAATTGCTTAAATCAACAAAATTAGAAAGAAATTGATTAAAATACTTTGAATCCGCTTTAACCCAACGCGATATACACCATCTGAATTCTTATATAAATCTTTATTTATGAGAAAAAAATTTTGAAAATCGTAGGAGCGGTTTTAAAAATAATTAATTTTTTATACACAAAATTTTGTTAACATTTTTGAGAAAAATAATTGGTACGCCAATTTAAAGCATTTATTAATGTTGCGTTAAAAATTGAACTTCACAAAAAAATCTGCTACCAGTTTTCAAAATATCGAATTTTCAAAAAATAAGTTTGATTTTTTTTTTAAAAATCCAAAAATTATTTTTTAGAAAATTTTGATACGCACTTTTATTTATATTTGTTACAAGCTTCTGTATAAAAAATCTAATTTTATTCGGTTGATCAGATGTTGAGATAGTCGAAAATCAATGAAACCGTTATATGAGAGGTACTGTTAATGAATGTAAAATTTAAAAACTTTAAATATTAGATCGTAATAATTTTAACACACTAAAAACTTTTATGAAAATCTTTGGAGTCGTTTTTGAGAAAGAAAATATTTTTCTTAACGGTTTTTTAACATTTGTATGGGAGGCACCGTTATTTTTGGGTATTAGAATAATTTTTGTCAAAAATCTTCTAGATAAAGTTAAAAAACTGCTATTTACCAAGTTTAATAAAAATCGACCAGGTCGTTTTTGAAATATTGAGTTTTCAAAAAAAAATATTAAAACTTTTTTTAAAAATCTAAAAACTATTTTTTTGAAAATTTTGGTAAACAATATTATTTAGAATGTGTCAATACTTCTTCATAAAAAAATTGATCAGAATCAGTTTAACCGTTTTCGAGAAAAGCGAAAATCAAAAAAATGGTTCTTTGGGAGGTACCATTAATAACTATTTTTCGGAACCATTTTTTTTATTAAACGGCAACTTATAACTATTTAAATTTATTGAGTTCTAAAAAACAAATTCGGTAGTGCTGGATTTGAGAAAAATAAGTTTTTCCTTTTTGGTCAAGAAATTTTGTATGACTGCTACTGTTAATGTTGGTCCTAAAAAAAAAAGAAAAAAACGGGTGGGGGGAATGTCCAAAAAACGCTAGGTACCAAGTTTAAAGAAAATCGACCCATCCGTTTAGGCTGTAGTCGAACCGACAGACAGACAGACAGACAGGCAGACAGACGGACGTTTTTGCGAGACCCACTTTTTTTGACTTCTCCATCATCGTAATGTAAAGTTTGATCAAAATCTCGAGTTCGATTTTTTGTACGAATCCATAACTTCCCATATAGTACCTATATCGCAAGTAAAAAATCGGCATAAGAAAAGTCGGGGAATACCTATAAATGCCGACTTTGAAAGACTGATGTCAACGGAAAGAGCCATCTTTATGTCAACAAACAACAACTAACGCAAAATATTATTCAAAGCTCAAATGATTTAGTTTTGTTTTTTGGGCAGCTTTCCAGCCCAAGCAGGCCTTATGCCCACGAACGAAGCTTCTTGTCTTCAGCATATGGTCGCATTACAACCGCACCTTTAGCGGAAGCTGCAAGCATATGTATGTACGTCGCAGCATACAAGCGGTAAGCGGCAAATCACCACCGGGTGTACAGTACAGTACTTGAGCAGTGTATCACTCGCCTGGAGAATTATTTCAATTGTTTATATTAAACATTTTGGGGAAATATCAAATACCTAGATTATTGGAAAAATTTGTGCAATTGATTGAACATTGTTCATTTTAGTTATTCAAGTAAATAACTGCCTATAACAATAAGACCCAGTTAGTGACATCTTTAGGCATCTGACCGTTGGGCCAGAGCCCAGGGCCCCAGAATTTTTGGGGGTCCCAAACCAATACAGTTCAATTTGCGATTTAATTCATTCATTTATTTCAAATTGCATTCCAGTTCCAATAAATGTGTACAAACCAACATAATTTATACACGAGTGCATAATTATCACAACAATTGTACGGAATGCAAAAAATTTCTTATGTTCGATTTTTTTTTAATTTGTATCCTATTTCACCCTACAAATAACAAAATTTAAAAAGGTAATATCCCTAGAGCCATTTCATAAGAAAAACTTTTCAAACAAAAAAAGATTTTTATATGAATGTTTTTATAATACAAATTCTATATACTACTGAAATACATCAGCCAAGTAGAAGACCTAGCACTATTTAGTTGGACTTTTTGAATTATTGATTCAAAATAGCTTTTAACGGCCTTTAGTCCATAAAAATTGGCGTTTCGTCCCGGCGATCTCACTTGGACTCATCAGTTGACTAGTGAGGGCCTTGTCAATACGCAATTTTTATTAAGTTCAGTTCAACTTACATGAACTTTTTGACAAAAATCCAATGTGAACTAAAATCGGTTATTTTTTTTTTCATTCTTACCCCATTTCAACCTACAAATCTCAAAATTAAAAAAAAAATATCTTTTTTTAACAATAACCTTTCATACGCAGGTAGAGTTTTTTTTAATCAGATACGTCTTTTTCATTTTACCCCATTTCACCCTACATCAAAGTGAATTTTTTCGATATTTGTATAGTTATTCTGCTATTCGGGCGGAAGAATCCAACCATACAAAGATCATTAAAATTGGTCAAACCGTTCTTGTAAGCAAACTGACTTTGTTTTATATATGTATTAAGATTTAGTTTTAAATACATCTATTACACATCTTGTGATTAAAAGTTCCTCTTGTTTAAAATATTAACATCTGGATTTTTTTTATTTTTCCTCGTTTTTTTTTCTAATATTGTCAGCACAACAGCATATTCAGAAAAACTTGAATATTGCTTATATAAATGTGGACTTTTGCTCCAACAAACTTATCAAGTACCTACTAAGTTAAAAAAAAAAAATTTAACCGAAATTGAACAATACAAACTTTAAATGGAAACATTAAATGTCTAAAGACGCCCCTGGGCCCAGTGATTTTTCAGTGGTGAGTTAAATCACAGTTAGCTAACTCCAGAAGTAAAATTCACTCACATTTAACTGAATAATCAGTTTTTTTGGTGGAGGATGCATGCGGAACGACTGATACATTTTTTTTTTCACGTGATCAAAATGAGTTCGAGAGAGAGAGTTTTTGGGAAAAATTAGAGTAAATACACATCGTCGGAACCCGTGACAATTTTCATTCGATTATAAATTCTGACAGCGGTGAAACACGAGGCTGTAGTTGCTTACGTTTTTGTTTGACTGCTAGAAATGTATGATGTCTTGTTTTTTTTGCGTTTATAATTAGGTATATTTAATAAAACTATGTTATACAGGGTGTCCAATTTAGAATAGTCCAAACTGGATATGGCCAGGTCATGACCTCTCAGAATTTAGAAACTTGTTTTTTAATCCGAATCATTCAAGGAACGGCTGTTTTTTTTTTAATTTGGACAAACCTCAATGTTGAATCAGTTTTTTTATATTTTTTTCGTTTTTATATTAAAACATTGATCAATAATAAGACCTTTTTTTTTGATTTTGTAGGCCCTTTTTCATAAAATTATTAGATGAAGTCATAGTTTGATCAAAATTAATTTTTTACTTCAATCTTTGAAAGAGAATTATGAAAAAAAATCGTTTGATTCAATTTATTTTATTTCATTTTAAATTTTATTTTATTTTATTTTATTTTTTTTTTATTTTATTTTATTTTATTTTATTTTATTTTATTTTATTTTATTTTATTTTATTTTATTTTATTTTATTTTATTTTATTTATAACGGAAGCAATTGAAACTCTCGAACACCGCCGCAATGTTTCATGTCTTTCACTATTTTATCACTATTTTTATAAACATTGTTCTAGTGAAATAACCAGTTGCATTCCTTCCCTAAAACACTTCAACCGTAATACTGGTACTTCTAAGAATGCGCATCAGTTTACCCTTGAGCCCAACTTCGGACCTACTGTTAAGTACAGAGATTTCTTTCGCACTACAAGAATGTGGAATGCGTTACCCGGCTCAATTTTTTCTTGCCTCTTCGATGTTCAAACATTTAAAACCAATGTGCATCGGTATCTCCTTTAAAATCCTCTCCCACTTTCGTAAACGCTCGTACTTTGTTTTATCATCATAAGGGTAGTCACAACCCCTTGAGTGAGCGCAAAATATAAAAAAAAAAAAACAATAAATGTCGAAGAAACAAGTGTTTTTCAATTCAAAGTAGCTACGCACCACTCAACGAGTCTGAAGATAGGCTTGGCAGAGCACTCGCGAAATAGTTATTTATAAGCTTGGGAGCACACCATATATATTCATATGATTTACGAGAAGCTTGGCATTCTTTACTGCGAGTAAAGAACTATCAACTTTCAACAAAATGCGCTCTCAAGCACGTCAGCAACCTATTAATTCTCACGTATGTCTACACAATACCCACTTCACATAGCCGCTGAATATACAGGGTGGCGCAAAAATAGTAACCCTGCGCTAAAGTTGTCACCCGATGTTATATGACTGTAATTTTTGTATAAATAAAAAAACTTTAGTTCTGCTTCTGTCTTAATTTTTGTTTGTATCTACTTACTTCACAAATTAATGTCAAAGTAGAATAGACATTTGCCGCCATTTGCAAATATTATAGCACCTTCCGATAGGGTGATGACCTTTTAACTTTATATAAAATTCTCGTGTCATAGTGTTTGTAACAAAACTCCTCCGAAACTGACCGATTCTTCTTCTTTCTTGTGTATATTCAGTAGGTCTAATAATAGGATTTAAGCTGTTTTTCATAGCCTTCAGTGATAGGGTGGTCCACCCCAACATTTTTTTTTTATTTTTTGAACAAAATTTTTGTTTTAATTTTTGTATGATTCGGCATTAAAAAATACATACAACCCAGTTTCTTTGTGTTGGCTAAAGATGGACTCAATAAAAATATCGTACACTCCATTGCACTAAGAGAGTGATACCTAATGTTTTTTTTTTTAGTTGTCATAATTTGTGAAAGAGATGTAATTTGAAATTTATTAGTTGAGATAATAAAAGTACAATGAACTCAAAAAATGTTTGGTATTTTGTTATTTTTATAGGCCGTCATCGTTCACAACGCTCCATTCCTCTTTTAGTCATATATACACATCCCCACACACTTACAAAATAATTTAAAATAATTTATGTGGCAAAACAACGTTTGCCGGGTCAGCTAGTAATATATATTAGACTATATGTGCCCTCTTATAGGAACAAGGTTTTTTAAAAGAAAACAACTTGCTTAATTTTTATATTATATTTAACGTTACTTTAATTTAGTTTTAAGTTTTATTAATAAAATACAAGTGTATTTCTTGGCTAAAAGAAAATGATTGGAGAAGCCCAAAGAACCAGCCACGGTCACGTTTGATTTAAGATTCAATTGTTAATCGTAAGCTGAATTGTTCGAGAACTTTATTTTAGTACAGTTCGAAATAAAAAAAATATGACATGTAGGTAAGCATGTAACATAAATTGCGGTTCGGAATGTAGGTAAGTATGTGACGCGTTTATATATTGACTTAAAACAACGTTTAGACACGCCACATCACTCCCCGCCGTATAAAAGTTTACATTACTGTTTTGAAATCACAAGTGTTTTATATAGTGCAAATGTTACTATTTTTTAATATATCTGAACTGTTTTTACATTGCCATCATACTAATAATTTAACATTTCTATGAATTTTCATTATAAAGTTTTATGTTTTGAGATTGATATTTCTTAAAATTATATCTACATTCTTCTTTTTTATTTTATGTTTTTATGTAGGTATATAATTCTTGTACAGTGAGTTGCGGCAGAAGACCTTACAATTGGATTTTGAAATATTTTGGTAGAAGACCGTATAAAATATCTGTTTATTTTTTTTTTAATTCTTTTTGGTAGACTACCATACAAAATTTTTTGAAAAATCTGAAAAAAACATTTTTTGAAAATTTTTAATGTAAATTGAAAGTTACTTGTTTGGTTTTTGGCTATAAATCATTTTCTTTTTCATAAAAGGCTGGTTTGAGTCGGTCAATAGATATTATTTGCTCTTTATTATCTATGAGCATTAAAAACGTTTTTTTCGAACCGATTAAATACTTCGAATGGACCTTTATACGGTGGATTAAGACTTCCGCGGTTCACCTCTTCCCGAACAAAAATGTATTTACAAGTTTTTTTTCACGATTTCTACTAGGACACGGCCGAGTTTGCAAGATTGCTTGAGTGACTTCTCGAGCTGTTGACGAATTTAAAATCGCATTCAACGGTTTGGTTTCGATTAGTTCCGCAGGTAAAGTAAAGTTTTGTCCGTACAGTAATTGTGCAGGCGTTACATTAATGTCATCAATTATCGTGGAACGAATACCGAGAAGAGTCCAAAGTAAGTTCAAATACCAATTTTGTTAGTCTTCGTGAGCGCGTATAAGGATTCTTTAAGTTGGCGGTGAAACCTTTCTACTGACCCGTTTGCTTGAGGATGGTATTTCTTATCCGCTTTGTACCGAGAGTTTCAGATATTTCTTTAAAAAGACTGGACTCGAATTGAGTTCCTTGATCAGTCGTGATCGTTTGAGGGACCCAAAATCTGGAGACCCAGTGTTGTACGAAAGCGGATATAACGGTGGAAGCGTTCATATTTTTCAGCAGAATGGCCTCAGGCCAAGAAGAAAAACTATCTTTGATAGTTAGTAAATACGTGAAACCTTAAGATGGTGGCAAAGGACCGACCAAATCCATATAGATATGTGAAAATCGACCTTATGGAACTGGGAAAATTCCGTGTTTTGACGTAGTGTGCCTGGAAATTTTTGACTTTTGACAAGAGATACAACTTTTTTTCCATCTGTTAACATCGCTGTTCATTTTAGGCCAAAAGTATTTTGCGGTAATTATTTTACGCATTGCCTTTGAACCTGGATGAGATAGTTTTTGATGGTTGTCAAAAATTGTTCTTCGAAAAATTTCAGACACATACGGACGAGTTTTTGCAGTAGATGTTTCGCACCATATTTCGACGTCGTTTATCGGAATGTGTATTTTCTCTAACTTGAAAGATGTTTTTGAAAGTTTTAAAATTGTTTTGAGCTCTTTGTCGTTTTCTTGCTCTTTCAAAAGACTTGAAATACTAACATTGTTAAAAATCGATCAATTCGACGCAAGGTCTCGATAAAGTATCGGCAACGATATTTTGTATGCCTTTGATGTTACGAATGTCGGTAGTGAACTCTGCGATAAATTCTAAATGGCGCGTTTGACGAGGTGATTTTTCAGTCTTGGAACAGATTGCGTTTGTGAGCGGTTTGTGGTCGGTGAAGACGGTAAATTGTCTACCTTCTACATAATACCGAAAATGTTTAACGTTTTTGAAAATTGCGAGGAGTTCGTGATCAAACGTCGAGTATTTTCTTTCGGCTGGGCTTAAACGAGTTGAAAAGAAACCTAAAGGCTCCCAAAAGCTATTATGGTATTGCTGGAGTACTCCTCCGATAGCGTCCTAAGACGCGTCTACCATAATGCTGATTTGCGATAGAGGCCTTGGATGAAAAACCTTAGTGCGCAGAGACAAATCTCTTTTGAGAACTTGAAAAGCTTCTTCGCAAGCGTCTGTCCACTGAAAAATCGTTTTTTTTTTTTTGTTTCTTTTTTATTCGCTTTTACGCCTTTTAAAAGTTCGTAAAGAACTTTAGCCTTACATGCCATACTTGGCATAAAACTATTATAGAAATTTATCATACCGAAAAAGCGCTGAAGTTGTTTGATAGAGCCCGGGCTAGGAAATTCGTTAATGGCTTTTACTCGTTCTTGCGAGTAAAGTCAGCTTTTACTAGCAGCTAAAGCTAGACAGTTCTTGTTTCATGTGAATAAAAAATGATAACGCTTAATAGCTTGAGCTGGAAAAATCTAGCTTTAGCTTCGTTATTTAAGATGTCGGTTTTTTATTCACATGTTTTGACTTAGATAGCTTTAGCTGGAACTGTTTTTATATAGTCCGAATTAAAAAGGAAGGTTGTTTTGCATTTTGTTTTGCCATAACTTTCTATCTGTTCTATAGGGCAAGCATTGGTTGCGGGTAAAAAATCTTTTTATCATTTTGTCCGTCAGTCTTTGCTGAAGCTATTTAATTTCTGCGCTGCTGCCCTCGTCTACGAAGGTTTATTTCGCTTGAGTTGTTATCATCAATTTGGTCTTCATCTAGTGGTTGTTTTTGTTGTCTGTCTGGTCTATCTGGCAGGGAAGAAGCTTGAAGATCGTGGTGCCAGATTGTGATGGTGCACGCAGCAACAAATGACAAGGGGGAAACCATGCTTGTTGCAACATTCATTTTGTATTGCGGACATGAAAACCTCTGCTTCAGGTGGCCAAAACATCTCTCTATTATGACGCGCTGTGGCAAAATACTTCATTGTATTTTTTTCCTGTATCTGTTTCAGGATTTTTGTAAGGTCTTTGAAGCCAAGGGGTAATTCTCCAAAAATTATAGCATTTACGTGAAAATTCTCGTTCATAGATGCATAAATTGATCATTTTTTCAAGATCCATGAGTCGTGAATTGACCCTGGCAATTGGGCGTCCACACTTTTGAGTTCTTCGACATAGCTTGTACATTAAGGCTGTGGAAGCCTTTCCGATTAATGTATTTATTCATCAGAAAATCTTGGGAGTTTGGAGATAGCAATATTGGTGCAGTCTATTGCCCCAAAAGCTCCGGGAAACGTTTATTTTTCCGCCCATTTGGCCTTTTCTGTTTCGATTTTTCTGTGACTCGACGGAAATCTAATATGAATGTGAGCCTTTTCCATAACTTGGTGGCCAATTGCTTACCAGTCTTGCATACAGAAGAGCATTCAACTCCAAGATCTGGTCCTACACCGCACTTAAATCCAAGTTCACACAGATATCTCAAAAATAGCTGCATTATCTGCTCAGAGGTTAGTGCTCTGTTGAATCTCCAAGTAATCAGAAAGCCACTGAACATTTTCTTTTGAAAACTAGGAAAATCCCCATCACTAATTTCCAACCGTTACTTATACAGTTTTGGTTTTCTTACGCGAGTTATATTATATTGTAATTAAACGATCTTTTATGTTTCCCGGGTCGATTGCGACTGCCGGTAGTTTTATTATCATCAATTTATAAGCTACTCAAAAGGTCAATGCATCCACTTTCCGATGGCCTTCAGATATAGACATTTTCCCATCGTCACCGGAAAGTGGTGTTGCCTTACTTTATGGGTTGCGAAGCAACACAAATGTTCCGTCTTCAAGTTTGCTGACTTGCATTTGTGTAACTCGCGTATAAACTCGGCCATATTCGCACTATAACTTAACACAATAATAAAAATAAGAGCTAGAAAGGTTTCTATACAAGTAAAAAAAAGCTTGTAGCTTTAACTATAATATTCTAGTTTAAGCTATTTTTATTCACACAAATTGAAGCTTAAGCTGGAAAAATAAGTTTAAACTGAATGAATTTAGCTTTAGCTATTTGAAAATAGCTAGTACTAAAAGACATCTTTAACTAGCTAGTTAAAGCTTATTTTTACTCACCAAAACCCTAGATTTTACTTAAAAATCCAAGTTTTAGCTTTAGCTTTTTTTTTATTCACAAGACCCATTTCCCCACAGAATTTGTACACCTTGGGTCTTACTAAAGGTATCAATTTGGATACCTACACAAAATATCATCAATACTTAAACATTAAAATAAATCATGTGAAATAAAATAACAGCGCATCCACTTATGTATGCATATGCCAATCTGCTAGAATTTTGAACATAAATTCAATTGCATAAAAATGTCACCAATTAACGAATCTACTCGTGTAGATAATTGACTTCAACATATTAAATACATTTTATTTTTCAAGAGACGCCCTCGCGTCACCATGTTTTCGTTTTATGATATTATAAAAAAATAAAATGAAAATAAGATAAAAATTTAAATAAAAAATTCAGCCCATTCGAAAACTTGTGAACTACATATATTTTAGCGTTAATTCACAGTTTTTTGTTTGTTTGTTTGCCTTTTTAAATAGAGACCTGTTCCTATATTATATCTATATGCCGGCGAGTGCACTAGCATTGCTTTTATAATGTAATTCCCGCAAAGTGGGGGGGGGGGGAGTTCTCTTTGAAAATGGGTTTTATATTAAATTTTATTAAAACTGAACCAAGACTAATTGAATAAACTATTCACACAGCACACACAGTTGAAATTGCATACAAACGAATATCCAAACGTGAATGCATTCACTCAAATAATTAGGTCACTGATGCAGAGTCCTTAAACCAGGTGAATTAATTTTTTTATAATTTTATGTTTTTAGTTGGCAGCTTTAAATGAAGAGGAATTTTATTTAAATAGATTTTTAAGTAGATTATTTTTTAATTAGCAAAGAAGATAATTTGACTACAACAATAATTATTATGATATTAAAGCATATGATCAACACAAACACAAAGATTTATAACGGGTGATTTTTTGGCTGGTTTGGTTTTGGCAACACTGGTTTTGACAGCTGACGTGTGTTTAGTACCTTGTGTCACCCCGAATAGCACAGACGGGTTTTCATTTGGTAGATATAACTCCAGTAAAACAATCAAGTTGTTGTCCATTTATTTCAGAAACATATTCTGGTACAGTTGTGTAACCCAAATAGCCGCATTTCTCCTCTTATTTGCAACGAACTTATGGTAATTGGGTTCTATAGAAGATACATTTTGTCGTTTCTTAGTTTTATTAAGTGTTATTTGAACTAAAAAATGTTAAATGTAACTTAATCTTACAATTGTGCAACTTTGATTGAACTCTACGATGAGTTTACTAATATTGCACAAATGTTTATGCAAGAATACTTTGTGTTTAAAACAAATTACAATAACTTGAATAAAGTTTCATCGAAGTTGCTATTACTATTACTTTAACTTTTTCTATTCTATTTTGTTATAATATAATGAGAAATAATGTTTCCGAAAACATTATAAAAGTCTCTGTTAAGTTATTGCTCAAATTCTTTTTTAATGTATAATACCTTTGAGATGTTATAAAAAAGATAAACTTCAAAGTATTGAATAAAGTCAAAACGTCTAATATTGTGATTAAAAATGCGATTTTCAGTTATTTATGAACGGAAAATCTAATACAAACCGCATTTTTATCATTAAGATTGAACTTTTACTTTCAGAAAATTCTCGGGCCACCTACAAAATTAAAATTGGGCGGAAATTTGAAAAATACAAAAATAATCATGTTTGTATTTAGGCATTCAAGTTGCAAAAGTATTTATAATTTACATTTTTAAACGAAACTTTCAGCCGTTTCCATTGAAATTTACTATGGAAAACGTGATACTAACTGGAAAAATTAGTTTAAAAATTTCGCATTTAAGATCAAATTCTAATAAAAAGTCATTAGATTGTGAACAATATGGCGCTTGTTGCAGGAAATATCAATAAAACATTGTCTCTTAAAACTAAAACGTACATGTTATTAAACCAAGGATACAATAAAGTAGAAACTTAAGGCAATTAAATTCTCATTTTAACCAATTTACACTGTTTGTAAAACAGAGAAATATTCTTCTTAAGCATATTTTCAAATCCCCGTTACTGAAACTAGTATTCTAATGTTAAAAAAACCATAATTTTTTCTAGGCGGAAAAAAAAATGAAGCAACAACTTGCATTTTACTTTGGTCTATGCCCACCAGAGTTGCCGCACTTCACTTTTTGTTTATATTTTTAAAACATACATTTTATATCAGATAAAACGTTAAATGTCAAAATATCAATTTTCTCTTTTTTCGAAACCCCATGGAATGTCAAATTAAAGAAATTAAATTTATCTTTATAACGATAGATTAAAAAGAAACCCAAAAACATCAATTTCTGTGCCCTTTTCTTAATGCTTCATAAAATCTCGATTTCTAGGCAGCCTGTTGACATTTGGAACGAAATATTTATGAAACGTAAAAATGTGTTCATATGACAAGACATGCGATATAATTTTTCTATTTTTAGTTATGTGTGTTATGGTCATCTTAAAATCTACAAATTGTTTAATCTGAATTGTGACAATTTTTCAATCCAGCAGCAACTCTGCCATGTATAGTAACTCTTTTCATGTCTAAGCATTAATTTTTGTTTGTTTACTGTTCATGGTTGATTTGAATAAAGTATATACAAATATACGATTAACATTTATAGAACATCTCTACTCAACTAAAACATCACTTGAATCTTAAGAAATGTTGAAGTTTTGTTTCAAATACAAACAAAATGTTTTTTTTTTCAATTCTAGTACTTTGGTTACCTATTTGTTTTATTGTCGTTTCAATCCTTGTTTCATGTTTACAAATAAGAAACCAAAATAACACAAAGTCTCCACCAATGAAAAAGCACAAGCAGTTATGGTAGTTATGTTTCAACTCAGTTTCAACTAAGGAACGATGTTTATTCAAACATTTTGTTTGTTGCATTCGTGTTATTCCAAATTTAACGAAACGCCAATACAACAAAACACATTTAGAGCTTCATCTTTGTTTTGACGTTGTTAATAGTAACAAGAAAATTGAAATGTAATTAAAAAAAAAAACAATGGTGGAGATTTATGCTTACTTCTTTAAAAAAAATAACCATTCGCTATTAAAGGAATGATGTATTTATTTCATTATAATATACACATTTTTCGTATTGTGAATAGACAACACCGATTGACTTATTGTTATTTATATATAATTGTAAACTTGTTCATTGAAATTCTGTTAAAATAAACATTTTGAGAGGAAAAATGTTACAAAAATGTTTTTGTTAGTTGTTTCCCCCTTCTTAATTATAAATTATATTAAAGTTACCCAAATGATTTTACAGATTGTCACAAGAAAGTTATTTTAACATTTAATTTAGAAGATAACGAAACAGAAATTCAATAGGTGTAATAAAAACTTTTTATCAACTTTCAAATGTTGGACTTGCTTATAACCCTTTAAGAACAACTTCAGTTTTTCGGGAACAAGTTTAAACTTTTACGAAACCGATTTGTAGCATTTTAATTCACAAAGTTACCACTGTTTTTCGATGAACAATTGAGAAACTGAGCTGCAATAAATAATGTTGCAGATTACTTTAACAAAACACAAATACAACCAAATTCTAGTTATAAATCGAATTCTGTGCTATTCGGGACTGTCAAACAGCTTCAGTTTGGTTTGCAATTTAACCATGGATCGTCTTACAAATGAACAACGCTTGCAAATTATTGAATTTTACTATCAAAATTCGTGCTCGGTTCGAAATGTTCATCGCGCGCTGCTTGTGTTCAGCGATGAGGCTCATTTTTGGTTGAATGGGTACGTAAATAAGCAAAATTGCCGCATTTGGAGTGAAGATCAGCCAGAAGCATTGCAACAGCTACCAATGCATCCCGAAAAAGCCACTGTTTGGTGCGGTTTATGGGCCGGCGGCATTATTGGGCCATATTTCTTCAAAGATGATGCGAATCGCTACCGAGCGATGATAACAAACTTTTTTTTGCCCGAAATGGAAGTTCTTGACTTGCATGATATGTGGTTTCAACAAGACGGTGCCACATGCCACACAGCACGCGAAACAATGGCGCAATTGCGAGGCGAGTTTGGTGAACAGTTAATTTCACGTTTCGGGCCGGTCTATTGGCCGCCTAGATCGTGCGATTTGACACCATTAGATTATTTTTTGTGGGGGTATGTCAAGGCTAATGTCTATAGGGACAAGCCCGCTTCGATTGGCGCACTGGAAGCCAACATCCATGCATTCATTCGTGAGATACCGGCCGATATGTGTGAAAGAGTATGCCAAAATTGGACTCAGCGGATGGGCTACCTGAGACGCAGCCGCGGTCAACATTTGCATGAAATTATCTTTAAACATTAAATTGCAAGGTTCAAACTATCGATTCAAATAAATATTTCATTCATTTTTTCGAATTTTTTGTGTTTTTTTTTTAAAAAAAGTTCTAAACCTCTTAAAAAATCACCCATTAAAAGGGGGGAATTGGAAGTTTTTTATTGTTCCCATATTGAGAAAAAAAACTATTTATTTCGATTCTTATTAGTCGAAGAGAAAAAGTAGGTTTTACGAAAAATGTCCAACAGCTGGAAGAGCAAGTGGACACACAATAACAGAACGTCAGGGCCCAATCCAGGGGGGGGGGGTGTTGTCACCGGGCATTTGCCCGGGGCGGCAATATTTGAGGGCTGCAAAATTTGAAAATTGAGGGCTGTTGGTGCCTACTAAAAATATAACTATGCGTTAATATTTCCAAGATATTTTTATTTGTTTCCTTCTAATAAACAACATCAGGGTGAAAATATTGAAATTTATTAGTTACGAGGACAATCTCAAAAAATGAACTTCTAAAATACCTTCTGGAAATAATATTCTAATCAGTACACACGATTCTTGTGTGCACACTTGTGACCGACATTCAAGTTCCTAAAGATGCCACAAGCACAACCTTATCATCGCGTTTGCTCCAAAAGGAGGCAGTTTGGTTACAAGTTTGATGATGAACCAATCATTGATCCCCGTCAGATATATAAAGTCGAAGTATTTTTCCATATAATAGATACAACTATAAACTCCTTGGAGCTTAGGTTTTCCCAGATTAATGAGCATGATAAAAATTTTTCTTTTTTGTATAACATATATTTTGCGCTAAGAGAATAATTGACGAAAGATGAATCGTAAGAAAATTGTAAGAACCTCGAGACTATTTTCACCAACGAGGACTCATCTGACATTAATGGACTAGAACTTTCAGAACTGTCTCGTCAAGACATTTTAAAATTAATTACATAATTAAGATTTGGTCCAAAGATCAATATTGTTCTCAGAATTCTTTTGACTTTACCAGTTACAGTTAAAAGTGGTGAAAGAAGCTTTTCTAAATTAAAAATAATGACAAAAGATTTTCGGTCTACCATGACACAGCAAAGATTATCTGGTTTGGCTATGTTTTCTATAGAACACAATGTTTGCGACAGTATGAATTTATTGGAAATTACTGAAAAAATTGCAGAACAGAAATTTCCAAGAAAATCATTTAAGTTACTAGGGTTTAATGACATTAATTAGTTAAGTAATATATATTCCGATTTTATTTATTTTTTTGTTGCCTTACATAATCGTCATTACTGTGTATTTTTATTTGAATAAAATAAGAAAAAAATATTATTTCTTGTGTTTTTTTTTTAATGATTTAAACTGAAGACAAAAAATTGGTAAATGTAACAAATTATTCATAAATATAAACTTACTTAGTAAAACATTTTGGTTTACCTATATCTATTAAACTACTGAACCGATTTTGAATAATTTTTTATTTCAATGAAAAAAGTTATTTAAATCCTATCAGTAATTTCTGAGAAATTTTTAAACAAATATGTAACAAAACATGACACACAGACTCATGTAATTTGATCTACTCGTTTTGAAGTCATTTCAGACTAACATATGGATGTGAATGTGAATATAATCTGGTCGAATAATGATAACCTCCATTTTTAAAAGCCGGTTAAAAATCGCACCATCTCTGCGAAAACATGTTTATAACTTAAATGTTGTCATTGCGAAGGGCCGCAAATTAAATTTTTGCCCAGGGCGGCGAAAAAACTGGATCGGGCCCTGCTGAACGTACATAATAACATCCGAATTAAGAAATATGGATAACTAAGCCTGTGCGTGTGCATCGCCCTCCCTTTGATTTTGATAAAAAATCACGTACGATCCTTTTGCCAGTTTCTTTTAAGTTCAGGCGTAGTAAGTGTCTTAAAAGATAGAAGGCAGCTAAATAATAGTAGTTTTTTTTTTTTTAAATCCTTCGAGGTCACAACATGATAAAACACCATAGATTTTTGGAAACTTGCTGCTTTCCACCTTTTTTGGGAAATTGGTTTCGTGTTACAAAAAAAAAAAACGAGGTTGTAATAAAAACTAACAATACGATGATCGGGAAGTCGAAAAGAGTGAGTTTCGTCATGCCGTCCGTGGTCTGTTTGTGAGACTGTGCATTCACTGTAATTTAACATAGAATGTAAACGTTAGGGCTGATTTGCTTAAAATTTGGTAAAGAGCATTTTTATGTGATTCCCTAGAGGAGATGTTTTAGCTCATCTAGAACGAGCTGCCAAACAACGATTCTGTTTTTTTCCAAATTTCCTCAAAAACGACTGAAACGATTTTGATTAAACTTTGTACCTGTAATAACAAGTATGAATGTAAGAAAATTGCGTTTCAGGTGTTTGGCAAAACATTCACATAAAATTAATATTCATTTCACGTTTTTTGAGAAAATGTTCTTATATTTTTGTGTTTTGTTTTATTCGCTCATATCTTTTCAATGTTTCGGTCATATTTTATATAATTTAGCAATCTAGTAGTCCTAAAAAGTTCAAACCAAATTACATTTAAAAATTTTGAAAAAAAAAAATTTTAACAAAAAAAAATATCACAAAAAAACCCAATTCTGAGTAGGTACGTAATTTTGACTTTTTTAACATTTTCTAGTTAAAGATGAATCTACATTATTGAACCATGCATGTATTTTCCAAGTGTGGCAACTTTTACAGTTGCTAACCACAAGAACGTGCGATCCAGTCTTGCATATTTGTATTTAAAGTTTAGACATTGATTGTTCCAAACTTATCTTTTTACAAAAAAATCTTGTTGCTAGTAATGAAAACATATACACGACTTAATCACACGAACTTGCTCTTTTGGTTAAATACTGTGTCTGACCCGACATTGAAGATGCATGATGTATATATTTAACGAGAAAATATTAAAAGAGTCAAAAGTACTAAAAAAATGATTTTTTTTTTGTCTTTTTTTTTTTTGTTTAAAAAAAATGTTTTGTTTAAAAATTTTAAATGCATTATTGTTTAAATTATTGAGAAGCATCATATTGGGAAACTTTAACAAAAGCGGTTTAACCATGTAAGAGATATACGCGAATAACCCAAAAACAAGACCATTTTCTAAAAAAACGTGGAATACCTAATTTCGTTACCTATGTGAATTTTTTGAGAAAAAACCTAAAATGCAGTTTTCTTACAAATGACTTGGTTATTACAGGTACGAAGTTTAATCAAAATCATTAGAGCCGTTTTCGATAAAATTTTAAGAAACCAAAAAAATTTTTATGGCAGCTACCCGTTCTAGATGAGGTAACAAACAAATTCGAATTTTACTTCTAGGGAATCATATAACAAAGCCCCAGGAGAGGATGGAATGCCTTTCGAATTCTACAAAAATTGCTCCATAGAATTTGCCCAAGCCGTTACAGATGAATTCAATAGACTGTTTGAAAGCACTAATTTTCCAAAGAGTTTTAAAAAATCCATCATATACCCGCTTCATAAGAAAGGTGACTATTCGAACCCGGAAAATTACAGAGGGATATCTTTTCTCAACACTGCTTCTAAATTAGTCACTGCTCTTATTTACAAAAGACTTACAAAATGGATTCAAAGTAAAAACACCTTGCATGAGTTTCAGTCCGGCTTTAGAGAAAATTATTCAACAGTAGATCAAATTTTCACCTTGTTAAGCATTGCTCAAATATACAAGCAAAAACATAAAAAACTATACGCTCTGTTTGTAGACTTCAAATCAGCATTTGATTCTATTCCACGTGAAGCACTCTTGTACAAGCTATATAGCATGGGTATACGCAGTAAAATAGTCAACATCATAAGAGCTCTGTATGAGAACAATAAAGCTGCTGCATGGGATGGTAACTTTTTGTCCGAAGAGTTTGCAACTACTATGGGTGTGAAACAAGCCTGTATTTTAAGTACGCTTTTATTTATACTTTTTATCAATGACATCACAGATGTTATAGGAGGTGGTTTGGAAGTAAACTAAGTAATGATTCCGGGGTTAATGTATGCTGATGATATTGTCTTCCTATCAGATACAATTGATATGGGATGCAACTGAAAATCAACAGACTCGAGAGGTACTGCAAGACTTGGAATTTATCGGTGAATCTAGCAAAAACTAAAATTATCGTGTTTAGAAATGGTGGAGGACGATTCTCGAGAAACGAAAAGTGGTTTTACCAAAAAGATCCTGTTGAAGTTGTAAGAGACTACAAGTATCTTGGTGTTCTGATTACATCAAATCTTAACATGGAAAAACATTTAAAAATCAAATCATCGGAAGCAAAGCGAGCAATAAATTCAGTCTGGAATTCCTGCATCCAAAGTAAATTCGTAGCACATAGCGCTAAACAAAAAATTATCCGAGCGACAGCACAGGCTATTCTTCTGTATGCTTCGTAGGTATGGGGATATAGAAATTCTGACTCTGTGGAAAAATAACAGCGGTACCTACTGTATAAAGCGTATTTTTAGGTTACCTAATAATAACCCTAATTATATGATACACCTCTAGAAACAGGTTGTTCACCGCTTATCTTAGAAACGCTGAAGATGCACTTTGACTATGTAGTAAAAGTCATGGAAATGGAGGAGGAACGCCTACCGAAAATTGTGCTGAATTATATGCTAGAAAGAGGTGAATATTGCGTCAAAGAGTGGCAGGAGCTTGCGAGTCGTTATGGATGTGCCCTCAGCTTCTACCCAAGTGAAGGAGCCACCACTCTGAGGAGAAAATTTGAAAACATATTGGAAAAATCAGGAACGTTCCTATGCAACAAATATGTAAATGAAGCTAAATCGTCGCTACACAGGATGTACTACAGTACGATCAATTACAATCTTCAAAATAATACATACTTTTTGGATGGACATAAGACTGAGATGATTAAAACTATTTTTATGTTAAGGGGAGAACTAAACCAACTTAAACTACGTGCCGCATCAACCCGAGTTACCAATTTTGTGTGATCTCTGCAACCGTTATGAGAGAGAAGATGTCTATCATTTTATTGCTGTGTGCCCTGTTTTGAATGAAATTCGTTTGATGTACTTTGGAGCTAGGACGCTTAAAAAAGAGGAAATGATGGGAGTTTTGAATGGTTATCGTGGCTGGAATGTTGTGTTTAGATACACTTCAAGTGCTCTTGAGGATAGGAAAAGAATTAGAGGAGATTTTTAAAATATATATTGAGAAATTTTTACTAACGTAATGTACCTATTTTACTTTTATAAATTCTGATTTCATTACTTATTAATCTTATTTTCAATCATGTTAACCAATACAAAAATGTCAATCTGGTAGACAGCTTATTGCCAAACCTAAAGACTTTGTGCTTAAAAAAAATATTGTAAAAATATTGTATTATTGTGTTTTTATACAGTAAAATAAAAAAAAACATTAAAACTAAAACTAACTAAAACTATAAAAATGCTCTGTACCAAATTTGAAGCAAATCGGTCTACCCGTTTAGGTTCTAGCTCAAATTACAGTGGACACACAGACGCACCAATGGCGACGCACAGACCGACGACAGATATCAGGACGAATCCCACTTTCTTGGACTTCTCTGTTCTGTGACAAAGGGAACCTAGGCCAAATTGGTCCTATTTCTTAAAATCTCGCACGAAATTCATTAAACTTCAAAAAACTATATGAACTTTTTATTTCGCCAGAAATAGATGAGAACTTCGATGCTTCTAAACCGCCTAAAAAGAATTTTAAAGGCAACTGAAAGTTGAATTTTCTTTAAAAAAATGCAAACAATAGTAAATGAATTATTTCTTAAATCAAATTCTCCAGTTTTTCAGTTATCTTTGTTATGTTGGTTTTTGAAGTTCACGGTTGGTCTTATTGCTCTTAGACAAAGTGAATTAAGACCATATTTAATGTTGACTTTTGGTTTGATAAGCTAGAATGTTCTGAATCATTAGAATTGGCCTCAATTCGCTTTGGCAAACACAAAAATGTTGGCCAATTTTTTCTTATTTATCAAAATAACTTGGCCATATTTCACTTTGTCAATGTGAATAAACACTAACTGTTGAAAATTGACAGTAAGACGATAGACATAATTTCGAGACAAAATTTGTTCGTCTTCCCCACCAAAGTAATGTCAAGTTTGATCAAAATCTTGATTTCTATTTTGACGAATCCATAATTAATTGTCATGTAGTACCTACATATGAACTTATATCGCAAGTAGGTAGACCTACAGAATTTGTAGTCAATTTCCAAAATATACAAGAAATTCTTAACAACTGTGAACATTGGTCTTAGTTCCAACAGTTCCAAGTTAAAATTCCTCTCAAATATCAGCTAATCTCAACAAGACGAATGCTATCTGATCTCGGAATAACTCGGCAATACCTTATCTATATTAAGTATGTTACATACATAGGTATATTGAGACAGCAACCCGTACTCTCAGACTATATTGATTGGAGTATTTACTTTTAATACTACTTGTCGATAAGGCTATCGCTCAATGTCGGAAATATACTTCAGATGGTGTAGATGCTTTATTCACATTGTCTTGCTCTCATATAATCTCCAATAATATTGCACATAAATGATAAAGTGTGGGTAGATACTGTTCACAATGAGGACTGGCAAGGTAGATATAATTATTGGACACATCGACAAATAGATACAATAATAACTGTTTTATGACAGTAAATATAAAAGAAGCAATAGGAAATACATACTACACAAGACACTTGAAGCTTTGAACGAATTGATGATGTTGATGGATGTTGAGTAAACAATCGCTAGGTTAACTGACGTCACTTTGCTATCTCAATTATTGTTGTTTTGTTTACACAATTAAGACTTTAATTTATAACAAACAATACCACAATGAGATAAGGTTTAGATTGGATTCGACTTTAAAATGCAAGATGTAACACTGACTTTAAGATAAAGACGCTGCCTACACAAATACAGAAGAATATTCAATAAAATATCTAAAGGTTATGCGTGTCATAAATATAAGACACCCAACACCAACGTCTTGGACAAAACATTACCGTAAACAGCTTTAAATTTGAGGTACTTAGGGATTTTGTCTTCCTAGGCTCCGCTATGAATACAAACAACGATACCAGCGCCGAGATAAAACAAAGAATATAATTGCCTGAACACAATGTGAAGCTGCAGCTGCAGCAAGAAAAGTTGCTGCAGCAAAAGTTGACTCAACTTTAACACGATATAAGATCGCTCTATACTTTTCTCTTTCTAATGGAAGTTAGCAATGGAGGACCGCGCTTCACAATTAGGCGTTTTTCTTTTATAGTTCAGAATAGAGCTCTGAACAGAGCATGTTCTGAACGTCCTCTGGACGAAGCGTGTTCTGAGCACTATGAACTATTTTTGAAACACAGCTGAACACTTAGCTGTCAAATGCTTGTGTTCAGCATTTTAACTTTGTCTGCTCAGTTATTTTATTCTGAGCTCATAGAGCGCATTTTGAAGTCTGAACACGCTCAAAACACGTTCAAAACGAAACAAAAATTTGTAGCTCTGAATACTCAGAGCCAAAAAAAAAACAAAATTTTTTTTATTTGACAGTTCAGGCTCTGCTCGGAACTAAAAACGAAAAACGCCTATATTGTAAACGTCGTTCGCTACATGAGAGAGCAATTTTAATGACAGCTTCTGCTATGGCGATTCTTTTAGCTGCATCCCATTGTATTCAGCCAGTAACTCTTGAAAATCGCTGTTTCTTCGGGCTACGAAGGGTAGCAAAGCCCCCTCTCGAACAACTGAATTTTCCCTTTATAAGACGCTGATCATCCCGGTCCTGCAATATGGTGCAAATGCACTGACCATATTATTGAAGGTGGATGAGAATTCTTTATGGTGTTTTGAGAGGAAGATTTTTCGGGTGATTTTTGGTTATGTGTGGATAAACGGAGAGTGGAGGAGAAGGTACAACCACGAACTGTACGGGCTCTACAGCGACACTAAGACACTGACTTAGCCGAAAAAGTAAAGAGACATCGACTGAGATGGCTGGGCCATTTAGATCGAATGGACATTAAAGTTTTAGCCCGAAAAGTCTTTTGAATCCAACCCTGAGGGACGGAGCAGTAGAGGAAGACCGCTACACTCAGGTGGCGGACGCAAGTGGAAGAGGACCTAAACCAACTAAACTTGGTGTGCGAAACTGCAGACAGCTAGCTAGGGACCAAGTTTGTTGGTTGAGCCACTGGTCGACTCCGGACCGTAGAGCCACCTTAAGTAATTAAGTAAGATAGACCATTTGAGTGTTTGAAAATACTGCGAACAGTTTTAAAGCTGCTCTCAAGAGAAAAACTCATCAGTGAACACATTTATGAAATTAGCTCGGAGCTTCCGAAGGGTTAAAAGCTACATACCTGACCTGAAGCTGAAATCAATGCTCAAGAGTTTCCTACCGAAAGTAGACACATATCTTAAGTTTTTTTTCAAACAAAAGATGCGGTTCATCTCTCAAATGTTTATAAATATGGTTCCAACTTAAACCAATCAAATTCTTTATGTTTGGGCGTTCGTGATCCCGATGCTATCTTTTAGGCTTTCTAGAGTCCTGGAAATGGAGAAAATCAAACGCACGGTGTCAAATTAGGGGAGCTTGAGGGCCTTCACATATATCGTCGCTGTGTGGAGGTGTGGGCCCCATTTCGTTGGACCACATATTCTCTAGCATCTGCTTCTGCGTGTTTCTCCTATTAGAGCACCTGCGGAATTGTTCAATGCTGTCATTTCAACTCGCACTATATTTTCTGGACTTGTGATGGTCCTCTTCAGTTCTCTTCGGTCCTCTTCTTATCTTGGATAAATATCCTGTCACCACATATGCATCAATCGAAGAAATAGTCGACCACGTTGTCAAATTGTGAATCGTAATTGAAAAGGACGATGTACGGTGACGTTTGTCGTAGGTATAAGGTAATGTACATTCTGTTCATGTTCTCATTGAATTACGTGGCCCGTTAGGATTCCAGGTAGGAGCGATAATTAAGGCTTACTTATCTCAATAGAGCACATGTTATGATGCTTTTTCTTCGTGGCTTATGTAAACTCGCCGGTGTTTAGAGTTCTTTCCAAAGTAATAGTATTTCATATAATTTTCAGGTTTAACTGTTGGTTTACTATATCCAGAACGTTATCTGGAGAAAGCTCTGGTTGGAAGCCCCTCCAGGAACCTTGAAGAGGCAACCTAAGGAGAATATTTATAAAAACTTAGATTGGTTTCTTAAGTAGCGTAACAGCACTGCAATAGCGTGTCTCTCTTTCAGTCTTCACACCAATTATACCTCTATCACAGGGCCCTATTGCACCAACAACTTATCACTAATCACTAAGCAAATATCATGAATCATGATACGATTTTCTTGCAGTGGGCCTTAACTCTAGAAACTCTAGAAAGCCTTAAGTCGGACATACGATCCATGCACATTAAGTCCGGAGAAATTATGGCATCCTGACGCAAGAAAATCGTATGAAGATTCATGATATTTGCTAAGTAATTAATGATAAGTTGTTGGTGCAATAGGATCTAATATTCTTTATTCTCTAGATTGGAAGAGATTAAAAGAAAATTTTTCTTTTTTATTTTGTCTTCTTCGTGTTATTTTCACTGACAGTTTACTCGAATCAGGCCTTTTCAAAATCAGTGGTATTTGCAACAATTTGGGGAGACAACTTGACCTCGCCTTTTCCTCTGACCCATTTATTTCCGATGTCTCCGAAAGCTTCCATCTTCTCTCTACCCTAGATCATTATCACCCTCTCCTATCTCTTTTCTTCTGTCTTGAAAGCATCCCAACTATGGAGTCCGAAAACTCTTCTTACTTCAACTTTCGCAAGGCTGACATCAATCGTCTTAATAACCTTCTTAATTATACTAATTTCAACCTTTTTATTAACTTCACCATTCCCATCGATATTGCTCTTTCTTTTTTCTACACCTCAGTCTTTGCCTGTTTTGTCCAATGTGTTCCCTATACGGTTGACAAATTCTGTGTTTCATCTCCTCCCTGGTACACAAAAGAGTTGCGAAATCTTCGTAATAAATTATGGAAATCGTATTTGAAGTTCCAGACGCCATTAAACTATTTTTACTACCAACAAGCTTCCTCTAATTTTTCAGCGCTATGCCAATCCCTTTACCAAACGTATCTTAATAAAATGCAAAAAGAGAAAATCCGACGGTCTTCCTTCAACTTTCAATTTCCTTGACACATCTTCTTCCGACGCTAAAGTAATTTTTAACCTTTTTGCTACATTTTTTAGTCAATCCTACAGCAATGCTCCAAATGAACCTGAACCCAAATACCACAGATTTCTGATAAATAGCCCGCATACGTCCCTCGTCTCTCTTGACATTAGTTCCCTCGACTTATACAATAAGTTAAGTTCTCTGAATGATGACTTTTCTCCTGGCCCGATTGCATTCCAGCAATATTTCTTAAAAATTACGCTAATGCTCTCTGCGAACCCTCTTTCCAAACTCTTTCAGCTTTCACAGGCAGTTTTCCCCTCACTTTGCAAAGAATCTTTTATTTTTCTAATTTTAAAAAAGGATTGTAAAAACCTAATTTCAAACTACCGACCGATTGCTTGACTCTCCGTCATCCCCAAGCTTTTTGAGAGCATAGTGTACGACTCTCTCTATTTCCATTGCAAATCAATTGTTTCCCCTCTGCAACACGGCTTCTTAAAAGGTAGGTTCACCACGACAAATTTTACCCATTTTGTCTGTAAAAGACTCTTGGCACTAGAAAAAGGCTATGAAGTCGATCTTATTACTACCGATTTCAGTAAAGCATTCGACAAGATCAATCACCAAATAATCTATGTCAAACTCAAAGCATTTGGTTTTCCAACACTTTTTATCGAATGGGTCAAATCATACCTAGAGAACCGTGTATATA
Source organism: Leucozona laternaria (assembly GCA_932273885.2). Classification (NCBI taxonomy): domain Eukaryota; kingdom Metazoa; phylum Arthropoda; class Insecta; order Diptera; family Syrphidae; genus Leucozona; species Leucozona laternaria. Next base: position 189,375,935 of record OW026366.1, on the reverse strand, counting down.
GGGTTGTTTTCAGAAGTGCAGTGTCTGATCCTACCTTCGCTTCTTCGGGTGTTCCTCAGGGTAGCCGCCTTGGCCCTCTCCTATTTTTGCTTGCCATCAATGACATGGATAGAATCATTTCCTTCTCTGATCTCTCTATTTATGCAGACAACATATAAATTATAAAAGTAATCTCGTCTTCTCCCGATTCTTCCCTTCTCCAACTTGACCTAAATACTTTTCTTACCTGGTGTAATAAAAACTGTTTAGAACTAAATGTAATTAAATGCCAATCTATGACTTTCTCCCGTAAACGCATTCCTTCTAATCCTCGAACCTATCACTTCTATAACGTACCTATCCCTGATGTTTCTGCTATTCGTGATCTCGGGATAATATGCGATAAGGAGCTAAATTTCCGCTCTCACAATGATCATGTTATTGAGAAGGTAAATTCTTCCCACGGTTTTATCAAACTTTGGTCTAAAGAATTTTCCAGTCCCTACGTTACCAAATCTCTGTACACCACATACGTCAGGCCTATCCTTGAATATGCTAGTCAGGTATGGTCTACCTTTCAAATCACTCAATCTCTTAAAGTTGAAGCAGTGCAGCGGAGATTTTTCCGTTTCGCACTCCGCAATTTGCCTTGGTCTGATCCCGTTATTTAATCGATTGAAATTAATTGACTTACACACTCTTGCTCAACGTCGCCGTGTAGCTGACATACTAAATATTTATCCACCAGCTTTTCACTGGTATCATTGATTATCTGGCATTGCTTGAATTAATAAACATTAACACCAAGCCACGAAATTTAAGATCTGTCCCTCTCTTCCGCCTCCCCACTCACCGCACTAACTACGGCCATTTCAACCCAATGTGTAGAATACTACGTTCATCCAATTCAGCCCAAGATATTTTTGAGTTCTCACTTAATTCCCACAAACTAAGAAGAATTCTATACACCTCCTCTCCCTAATCACTCAATTCCTCAATCCAAGTTAATTTTTTTTTTCTATTATTGATTGATGATTGATTATTTTTAATATTTTATATTATATATTTTTCTATTTTATTGTTACTTTTTTATTTAAATAACTATATTATATTGTATATATTTTGTTTACAATAAGCTCTTGCAATTAAGCTTAATAAAAAAAAAGAAATAAAATAATTATTTCGTCAAAAGTGAATGTGAACTGAAAGTGGGAAATCGAAATTTGTATGAAATTTTAGGATTCATTTAAAATGCATTTACTATTACTCTTATCACAACTTCCGGCGGTCTTCGCATTCTTGTCGTATATTCATCAACTTTGAGAGGGTGTAATGGATTTTCGTGGGTTATGCGCTGATTTTCGATGCCCCAAAAGCGATAATTTTACTTATTTAGTATTCACATATTCACTAATAAAATGAAAATGAGCCTTGTCGTTCATGATAATTTTCGATGAAAAGTTGTCTTCCACGTGCTCGAGATTTAAGATGGCTTGAGTGTTGGTTGCATGTGCTTATGGTGGTCAACAGCTAATGCACTGTCTGCACTTTGTAAGGGAACATCTTCAAGTCATTAACATAAAGTCTCTGTAAATACTACCGATTAATGCTGGACGATACTTCGGGGCCCTCTGTGACAACTTCAGGCACAGCTGGCTCCGGGGCAGGCCAGAACTGGCAGCCTTTCGTGGTGTTTTATAGGCGGGCGGCTAAACGTGTCGTGATGTATAGTATACCCAGTTGGTGCCGGACGACGGGAAATCTGTGCCAAAATACACGTGCGCCAACACCACCGACAGAATTATAGCTCCACTGTGCGGCTTGCGGCTAGTGTGGCGTCATCTTAAAAATATCTCTCGTAATCAAAACCATGTTCAGAAAGAGAGAGTCCTGAAAATAGGGATGTGCCTCATATGAAAATCCATTTTCAGAAAAATGGTACTATTGCCGATTTTTTTTTCGTAGCGCTGCAGTGATAAACCAATCAATCACATCGTATCTCATATACGTACGTTATAATCTTCATATTGACAACTTTTAGAATTGATATACATAGGTATACCTATTTTTGATTTATTTCTACGCCCAAAAATTGCATCGTTCTTCTTTAATTTTGTTCAAGAGAGAACGTATCTCTACAGCTTATTACATTTATATCAGCAATCGTTAATGAGATGTCAAAGTAAAAGTTCAGCGAAAAACAAAAACAGAAACACATTCATTTCTGATTAAATTCAATTCCTCTGTATCATCAGCGACGGAACAAAAAGAAGTTCAATTTAAATTTAGTTGTTCCTTGAAGATTATTGATTCAACATTCGAATAGGATGATTTTGGTCTCAGCTGTAATAATTCTTGTCAGCATTACTACATCGATTTGGGCATCGCATTCCCGAGACCCCTCGCGAGTGCATTGCTCAAATTCAGTTGATGGCTGTTCCTGCGGCAAAGGATACGCAATGTCGAAGGCCAACATTTGTGAGCCAATATTCACAAAAGGCTGTCCAAGGATGAGTTTCTGCTTGGGAAATATCAGTGTGTGTTGGTGTAAGAAGAGAGTGACAAATTTGATAGACGAAGAGTGTAATCGCCAGTGCCTTATCAGCTGTCCGGGAAAAAACTGCGTTGTGTGTAAACAGGGAGCATGCATCTGCCCCTCTGGTTACACCATGATCAATGGTCAATGTCAGCCATTATGCAAAGATGGCTGCCCCAATGGATATTGTTTCCGTCCAGAGATTTGTTTGTGCAACAATGGATACGCCAGATCACTAAACGGAACTTGTTCACCACTTTGCGTGCCTGATGGAAGTCTAAATCAACACAGATGCTCAAGTCAAGTTGTAGTACTTACAAAGGACAACAGAAATTCCAGAGAGAGATCGTCCAACCATCATCATCACGACGACAGTGGTTTGTTACATTATTTGATACACGGTTTTCATCATGATGCTAAAATAGTAATTTTAATATCCTGCTTAATTTTGTTGAGCATTGTTCTCTTTTCGTCTCTGTATGGAATTCTGCGGAAAGGTACCTATACTCACTTGGCCTCGACGGACGAATATAAGCCTCGTGAACCATTTTATTTGTATTACTGAAAATTTGAATAAAAATCTATATTAATGCATTTTTGTTGGCAATTTTTCTTGTTTTTATAACGGGCTAAGTAAGGGGGTGGGGAGCGGTAGGCGCATTGGTTTTGAATTGGAATGAAACTCAGTAAGGATTGAATGAGATTTTCCGTATTGTCCAGTATTGGGAATTTTAGTAAACATGTTTGAACTGGAGCCCTCCAGAGTCTATAAACTGCCGAAAGGTTTCTAGAAGTTTTCGTGTACTCTTTCGGGTATTGTGACCGGAAGTTGGGCGGTTTGGCTAAAATCAATAGATTTAACTTATCAAACCACACGACGAATTGAGATCGAAGTTTTTATTAGCGAGTTGCATGGATTCATACCTAATCATGAGGCAGCAGTAGTTCTTGGAATTTCGAAGCAATTACTAAAGAATTTTTTTCAATTGGCGCGGGTATATTTTGAAGGGCTGTGGCGGCCATGTTGTTTTGGTGACAAATATCAAATCTGTTGTTTATTATTTAGTTAGTGATGCCAAATCACCATGGCAAGTTATAAGATTGACCAGCACGTCTAAACGATAAAACTTTAATATTAAAATCCTTTGGGGCAACGATACGTGCGTTGAGCCCATTTCGTCAGGCCGTCCGTCGGTCTGTGCGGGTATTCCTATTTGCATGAAATTTGTTATAGAGCATTTTTATTTGGTTCCCTTGAAGGAAAATTCGAATTTTAGTTTAATTTTATTTAGTTTTTTTTCCAAATGTTCTCGAAAACCACTCCAAAGGTTTTGATTAAACTTCATACCTGTAATAACCAAGTCAATTGTAAGAAAACTGCGTTGCAAGTTTTTGTGAAAAAATTCACATAAAGGAATTAGGTATTCCACGTTTTTTGAGAAAATTGGGCTTATTTTTTGGGTTATTCACATAGGTTCATCTTTTCTATAGTTGCACCGATTTTGTTATTATTTAGAAATCTGATGCTTCTCAATAGTTTAAACAATAATGTATTTAAAAATATTTCAAAAAATATTTATAAACAAAAAAAAATCAAACAAAAAATCAAATTTATTACTCTTTTGACTATTTTAATATTTTTGTGTTGAATATATACATACATCATGTATCTTCAATGTGGGTTTACACACAGTTGTTAATCACAAGAGCAAGTTTGTGCGATCAAGTCGTGCATATTTTTGTGTGTTACATGGTTGTCCTTCCAAGTCGATTGATTGATAAATTTGGTGGTCAAATTGGAGTCGACCGATTTAGTGAACAATCATTCAACGTCCTTGCGTCAAGGAAATGCCGAAAGATCAACCGAAAACATCGCCGCTGTCTGTGAGAGTCGCGTAGTTCTTCGAAAACGAAGATGGCATTGCCATCAGCATCAACGGTTAGCGCTACCGATTGATGATTACCAATTTTTGCTGGCACCAATTTAATAACAATGATCTGAACGACATGTGTTTCCAACAGAACGGCCGAGGCGCTACGTGTCACACAGCGAACGCCACAAACGCAATGTTCCATTTCAACATCTACCCGCCCTTATTGAAAAATCCTGTATAACCACACGCTTCTGATGAACAACTCTGAAGAACACTATTGCGTTCATCAGATTACACATGTCCCGCACGCGTAGCATATTAAGGGGTTGGAAACCGCATTAACCGCAAAAACATTTCTAAAATTAGTTCAATATGAGAATGGTAGTGGTGTACCTTTGATATAGAAGGGGTAGACCCAAGTTGGTAAGCTTGCTTTAAGCATTTTTTTGCAAATTTTAAGGATTACTTGCTAAACCAATCCCACGGGTTGTCTACGAAATCTCGCAAATGAAATTCTCTTATTCGAAATCTAGCAGTTACAGAATCCCGTTTTTACAATCTTGCAATAACAAAAAAACAGCAAACTAAAACCTTGAAAATTAAAATCCCGTATTTGAAAAAATAATATCAAATATACATACACTAATAATATCAAGAAGACTACAATATAGTGCCATGAAATTACAGTACATTGGCTGGAAGGCTTCGCGGGTTCCACGAACTTTAACTCCATCTTCAGGCAGGGATGCCAGTTAAGGGGTTTTCTCCCTAGATGTAGGGGCTTTTTTTGGCGTTGGGGGTAATCTTGGGGCATAAGATGTTTGGGGGGAAAACTAGGGGGATTTATTTAGAGCTAAAAGGTTTAGGAATTGAATAAGTATTGAAACTGAATACTATGTCAACGAGTTAGATATTCCTTACATTCTGGATGCCACAATTTTACACCAACGGAAGAAATGCTGAATACTTTCACAAGTAAGAAGATGTATCAAACCGAGGAAGCAGCCAAAACGAAGATGACGATGATATAATTATTAGTACTTTTTTATGAAGTACAAACATGTATGTTTATTTATTACATTAAATGCTTGTTTCCAATTTGGAACTTATTTGCCAATTATCAACCTCATTTACGTTTCACAATGTGCGCGTTTAAGGCGTATCAGATTGTTCATAATTCTGAATTTTCAGATCTTTTTATGACAGCTGGCCAATGAGAAGCTCCAAAAATTGTGCGTTGAATGCGGCCAATATCTGAATAGTCTTACTTAAAATTAAAGTTCAGAGTTTCAAATGACCAGATTAAGTGTCGATCAGCAAATTTACTTGGCAATTAAAATATTAATAATATTTTTCATCAGTCAAAACTATTTCGTCTGGAAAACTAGAACATCTAATTGACACATACATTTATTATTATGAAAAATAGTCAAACGCTGAGTTTTTTACTGTGAGGATTTAATTTGCGGATAATGTAAATGTCGAGCAAGTAATCAGAACTTTACTGAGACATTGTAGTGGACACGCCTTAAGAATACTGTCATTAGTACTGCCAACTCCATCTAAGGCAGCAGTCGGAGAAATCGGAACGACTGGTTTGATGATGAACTGCGACTGAACTTAAGAATATTGTGTACCGAGTAATGCAACAATCTCATAGAACGCGGGCACGCGAAGACGAATTTGAAGAGCTTAGAAGAATTGAAAAACGGCTTCACAGACAGAAAAGAACCTGAGAAAAGAACAAAATCTGTGAAATAGAGAAAAGCCGATAGCGAGGTCCCTACCAGGCGCTGAAGTTCTATCCGTCCGAAACATGACGCAGTACACACCACGCTGCACATACTGCAAGTACGGAGAGGGAAATCTGATCACCGATCCTCAAAGCATACTGGAGCGATGGGAAGTGTACTTCAATGAATTGCTAAATGGTCAGCTCACTGCAGAAGTGGAGGCTCCACTACTTCAAGAAGAGTACTCATGTTGCCGCCACCAAGCATAGAAGAGGTTGAGAAGGCTATAGGCCGGCTAAAGAAAAACAAAGCCCCGGGAGCCGATGGTATACCAGCCGAACTATTTCAACACGGTGGGCCAGCTTTACGTCAAGCAATTCATGAGATTATAGTGCACGTGTGGGAGCATGAAGAAATTCCAGAAGACTGGCGAAAAGGTATAATTTGCCCCATACATAAGAAGGGAGATGTCACAACGTGCAGCAATTATAGAGGTATCACGTTGTTGACTACCGCCTATAAGATACTCTCCTCTATCCTACAAGACCGGATGACCCCATACGCTAAGACCATCATCGGACAATATCAGTGTGGTTTCATTCCAGGCAAATCAACAACTGATCAGATCTTTACCCTTAGGCAGGCGATGGAAAAATGTCTAGAATTTAACATCCCAACATACAACCTGTTTATAGACTTTAAGGCCGCCTACGATAGCATAGCCAGGGTAGAACTTTACAAAGCCATGAGAGAATTCGGCATCCCAAATAAATTGACACGACTATGTAGGTTGACCATGACCAACGTAACAAGCCAAGTAAAAATATCTGGATTGCTATCCAAACCAATCAACATCTTTAATGGACTCCGACAAGGGGGTGGTTTGGCCTGCCTCCTCTTCAACCTGGCGTTGGAGAAAGCAATCCGTGACTCTGGCACGGCAACAAGAGGGACCATCGTCAACAGGTCCAGCCAGATACTGGCTTACGCAGACGACATCGACATCATCGGAAGAACCGAGCAAGCTGTACATAATTCCTTCATCCAGATCGAACAGTCGGCACAAAATCTGGGGCTGCACATTAGTGAAGGTAAAACAACAGGAGGACGATTCCGGAGACGGTACAATCATGAATTGTACGCAATCTACCTTGAAGCAGATATCGTGACAAAAATTAAGCTCTGTAGACTCCGGTGGGCAGAGCACCTAGCTCGCATGAGCGAAGAGGAACCTGCTCGGAAAGTTCATTGTGGTACATTCTATGGTAGACGACAGCGTGGTAGACCATGCTTGCGCTGGAGAGATGGCGTAGACCAGGACGCCCGGAGCCTTGGGGTGCGCAACTGGATGGCGGCGGCTCGAGACCGGGATGGGTGGAGAGACTTGTTGACGGAGGCCAGGACCGGCCCCCGTTGTCGAGCCGACGATGATGATGATGAATAAAAATAAAAAGTTGAAACAAAATTTTGGGGTTTTTTTTGTTAAAATGTGGTAAACTGGGGTTAGATTTTTTTTCATCTGGCCACACTGTCTTCAGGTGCTTATCCCGATCACGCAACTCCGTTGCTAGGGTAGGTATGTATATTCAGTCGCCAGGCATCAGGCGCCTATTCCAACAGTTTTCTTGAACAACGATATGCAACATTTTTATTTGAGAGATTTTGTTTGATATTTGCGAGATTTGTGGGTGCCAGATGGTAAATGCGAGGCTGTTTAAAGCGGGATTTTGTAATTGCGAGATTATTAAAATCGGGATTAAACATTTTTCGAGATTTGTTTTTTTTTTTTTTTATTAAAAAAGAAATGAGATTTTAAGATTTTGTTATTTGAGGAATATATTTACGAGATATGGCAGTGCTTCCCAATCTCACACAGGCAATCACTCTGTAGCTCTCCGCTGCTTCAAATTATAGCAGCTACTTCACCATACCAAGCTCCAAAGAACAGATATAAAATACTGTACCTACGCTGTGGCGTACTTCTACTGACAGATCTTCTTCTGGAAAACCGCCTAGCAGCTAGTCTGTATTTTATTAATCTAGAAATCTGAGACACCCCAAGTTTTTTTTTTTAGATCGAGTTAAGAGCGGAAATAATTAGCACTTTTACAAGTTAAGCTGTCTACCAAAATTCATTTTTTGTCGAATTTATGTCCAATTCTAAGTCTTATTGTGATGGGTTACATTTATATCTAGAAAATGAGTTGGAGTAACTGAATTTAATTATGTTTTACCCCCCTTCTTCAAAATGTTAGCCCCTGTCCAATATTTGGGAATGCTTCGCTTAGGGCATCATGTTTGCTTTCCACAAAAATTCAGACTTGTAGAAATTTGTTCGAAGTTTGCCCTTTTTGGTATAATTTTCTTACACGATATGAATGTAATGTATGAAAGTTGGTAGCGCTGGAATTTGACACCTGTCAAACTCAGCTGTCATTTGAAGAGTCATAATATTAGTTGAATGTTTGTCATATACGAAAAACGCGTTAAAATTATTAAAACTTACAATACAAAAGTGGTGATTCAGACGTTGCCACTTTTTGCACACTACGCGATGATTATGTTCGTCATAATCGACCGATTACGCAAGCATTCGGTAAAATTGTGAAGAAATCTGAAGAGAGTGGAAGCGTTACTGATGTCGTAAGGCCTGTGTATCATCGTAGTACACGCTTATTCGAAAATATTGCTGCTGCTAGTGTGAGTGTTGCTGATGATCCGAATTTATCAATTTCCCGGCGTTCGCAGCAATTGGTCGAATGATGACGGATTTATTTTCACCGGCGATTGAAGATCATGAATTGGATGATATGTGGTCCCAACAAGACTGGGCAACACGCCACACAACACTTCCAAATATTGCTTAATTGCGTGCAAAATTTCCTGGTCTCGTAATTTCACGTTTTGGTGACGTCAATTAACCACCAAGATCATGCGATTTGACACCGTTCGATTTTTGTCAGTGAGGCTACGCAAAACACCGTGTTTATGCGAATAATCACCGAACTCTATACGCATTTAACACCAAAATTACTCAAGTTATGGCCGAGATACCACCCGAAATTTAAAAAAAGTGGTTAAAAATTACCTCAATAGAATCGCATGATGCGAATCTTCCCGGCGCGGTCATTTGAATGATATTGTTTTTCACACTTAATGACAAAGCTCAAAATTTTTATAATAAAATAAAATTTTCATCAAAATGTATCGCTGTGTGTGTTTTATTTAGATTTACTTTCGAAACCGTAAAATTAAAGACCCTATATTTTTTTTTTAGGAATGTGTTGAGAATATTTTAGTCTTGGCTTAGAATTACTATCTCAAATATTTTTAAAAAAATTACCTATTTCTTAAAAAGTCACAGTTGAAATTGATTTTTAGAGGAAAAGTTAAAATTGATTGATGGAGTTCTTCAAGCTGAACCTTTTTTCACTACGTTTGTTTTGTAGCTATTTCAATTTTCCAATTAATAATTTTTTTTTTTTCAAAATTTGTAGAAAATCCTCCTTGGGGTAACTGTACCTATGAATTTTAATTGCCTAAAATTATTTAATCTCGTCGAATATTTATATATTCTGAGGATGTTATTAAAGTCGTTATCAAAGACAATTAACAACATTACCAATAACAAAATAATATAGCTCTCTTGGTATTGTTCTTTTTTTCTACCACGATTATTATGAGCTACATTTTTATCTATAAATTAATAAATATACAATTAGAATTATTCCAAGTGGTGTTAAAATCATCAAATCAATTTGAAGCGGTTAGTTAAATTGTGGTGACCGCAGTGGACGCTATCGTTAGGAATGAAGAACACCATTGGAAAAGATCGTACAAAGTTCTTTAGTGAATCAAAAATATATCCTTAGTTTAGCTGATTGAATTATTATTTTTGAATGATTCAACAGTATTCGGAGTAAAGTTATAGTGAAAGTCGATAACTAATCGGGGGTTTTATTTTATCAATATAATTTAACAATTAATCTATCTATCTGATTCTGATCTTAACGAAAGTTTTCAACTTCCTTTTGCGTTCTTATCTGGAACGTGGTAGGTAAGTGGTTCCGTTTAATAGTTTGCATTTGATTTAGTAAGAAAGATAGCTTTAGATACAAAACTGTAAACAGTTAACATTTTTATCATATCATTGAACTATTTATATGATATCTGTGATATTATTTTCATGTTAATAAGGAAAGTTTTGCGCGTTTACTATTAAGAGTCTCATTCATGATGTTTGTTAGTCCTATGAGACAAGCTATATGCTCATACCACCCTCCTCCGTGGTGCGTGGTAGACACACTACCAGTTCAGGGGTCTCGCATCATCAAAATCTGGCATTACTCGTATACCGAAATCTCAGAATGCAGAAAATTCGAGAAAACAAAATTTAATTTTTTTTTTTAATTTTAATTGCAAGATTCTAATATTGTGCCTTGCGAGATTTCGATAAGTGAAATTTCAAAAAAATCGATTTTTCAACTATTTGAGTTGTAAAAAAATATGCACGACTAGATCGCACGAACTTACTCGTGGGGTAAACAACTGTAATGTATAAACACAGTGAAGCTAAATGTTAATGGTTCAATAGAGTGGCGTAACTACGGGGGAGCAAAGGGGGCAATTGCCCCCCCCCCCAGAACCATACAAAATACCTATTCAAATGTTTGATATTAAGCTCATTTTGAGAAATTGTTGCAAATAAACATTTTAAAAGAATAGAGCTGCAAATATGACACCACTTTATCATAAACTGTGAAAAAGAACTCCTCCATTAGGTAACGTTAATAACTAGCCTGTACTCAATGACTGTCCTGGATCCTGGAATTTTTTTTATAGGCAGATATACAGGCTACAGTATGTGGGCTGGTTCAAAACAAAAAAAAAAAGAAATCGCATGGAGTAGGGGGGCAATTTTATGAAAAAGAGTCTTAAAATAAAAAAATATTATTGAAAGACAACAGCGACCCTTACTATATTCCGTTATAACTTTTCTTAAAGCTAAAATTATATTTATCAACATTCAATGGTATAGAATGGCATTGTAAATATGTATCGGGTTTTTCAATACGAGCGCTACAAAAGTTTTTTTTTAAATAAAACAAAACCGGTTTTGGATATCAATGAAATTCTTTATTCCTGTGAAAGTTTGATGCCATTATGTATGGAACTCGATTTCTATTGGCCACCACGGGCACGCTTGCAGAAGTCCAGACGCTTAACCCAATTTTCTACGGTTTTCAAGCTTAAATCGGCCGATACTGCTGCAATTTCACGTTCGATATTCGTACGAAGTTCATCAATCGTCGCTGGCTTGTTGGCATAGACCATAGACTTGGCGTAGCCCCACAGGAAATAGTATAACGACGTCAAATCACACGACCGAGGCAGCCAAGCGACTGGACCATTTCGTGAGATAAAACGTTCTCCAAACTTGGTTTCCAATAAATTTATTGTGAAATTCGCTGTGTGGCTTGTGGCGCCCGTCCTGTTGAAACCACATGTCCTCCAAGTCTATATCATCCAATTGGGGCCAAAAATATTCGGTTATCACTGAACGGTAGCGATCCCCATTCACAGTAACGTGCCGGTCTTGATCATCACGGAAGAAGTACGGCCTAATGACGCCACCGGCCCATAAACCACACCCAACCGTAATTTTTTCGGGATGCAATGATGACTCATGGAGTACGTGTGGATTGCTGCCTGACCAATACCGCATATTTTGTTTATTGACGAAGCCATTCAGCCAGAAATGAGCCTCATCGCTGAAGATGATTTTTCGATTTTTAGCGCTCTTAACGTTGAGGCCACTGACTCCGAATTTCGGTAGTAAATTTTAATAATTTCGACTCGTTGTTGGCTCGTCTTTCCATCATAAAATGGCAAACCTTACTGAAGAGAAATGCCAAAAGCGCGGCAAGAAATGTGGCGTCGTTTGCTGTCCCTGTTGCTCTACTTTTGTAACTTAACTGTTGAAAAACCCTTTATTACAGCTGTTTTGTGACAATGTTTTTTAATATTTTAGAAAAATGACCCTCCCTGCTAAACGGGGGGGATTGACAACCCTCTTAGGTATACAATTTTTTTCTGGTATCAACCCTACCTACATACACGCTCTAGCTTTTTGTCACATCTTATACAAATCACCCTGTATAATGTTTTGTTTTATATTTTTGTCCATCAAAAAAAAATTGTTTGCCCACCCCCAGAGCAAAATCCTAGTTACGCCACTGGTTCAATAATAGGTGTTTTTTAGCGCATGTGTAATACCCGCTTAAAAAATACAACAACAATTTCACTTAGTTAATGGCGATAAACCTCTCCGCTTATGAACCAAGAGCATATTAAAACAGAATAATAAGTAATATAACCGTTATATATGGCGTGTTTTTGTGCACTTTTGTTTGATTTTTGAATTTTTTTTTAATTAAATATTATTTCAACTATTAAGAAGCATTAGATTGCAAAATTATAACAAATTCGGTCGAACCATGGAAAATATATACGTACGCAAATAACCCAATATAGGCCAATTTAAATTAAGATCGTAAGAGCCGTTTTTGAAAAAATTGGAAAAAAAAGTTTAATGGCAGCTACCCTTTCTATGTGAGCTAAAACAACAAGTAATCAATTTCACCTTTAGGGAATCACATAAAAATGCTCTGTACCAAAACCAATACTTTCCCTTTAGAGCAACTAAAAATGATATATTTCGTAGTACCATAGGAATTTCGGGTTAAGGTCACACCAAGCCACAGTTGAATAAATTTCAAAAATGTTGATACTTTTAGCTTGGATGGACTAAAATTCAAAGTAAAAAATATTTCGTTTTTTCGAATCTCGCAATTACTTAATTTCGAATACCCAAAATCTTCTCGCAATATGTAGGTATAATATTCTTGCAAATTAAAATCTCGAAATTTATAATTTCGCTACGAAAAAGTAATTTTAAGGAGAGATTTTTGGCTCTGTGGCCTTAGCACCCCATATGTGGGATATTTGAAAAATTAGTATGCCATTTGCAATTTTAGAATTATAAAATGTTCGTATTTCAGAACTTCAAATATCACTTTTAATTAAGAAAGGTTCTATTACTTATAGCGCAGGTGCATAACTCCATTGGAAATAACCCCATAATAAACTTTTATATGTATAAAAAAAAGATACCTTGGGTTGCCGCATATGGGGCCGCAGTGCATATTTTGATGATTTACCATTGTTGAGACGCCCGCCGTTACATCCTCAAAAAGTCACTGTTTGGTGTGCGTTAACTAAAGTTGGTTTCATTCCTTAAACGAGGACTGTTTAAAAATTTGCGCCAATAAATTTAAATAATTATAAGTTGCCGTTTAATAAAAAAAGTATGTGAGTGCCTTGACTCACGGCTAAATATTTGTAAACATCAATGTTTGTCCAAGTGCCTAATTTTTGTTACTGAACGTCATCAAAAGAAACATATTGAATAACTAACACTACATTACCTATCTGTAGGCAGTGCTTAAAAAGCTTAGTGTTGAAAGAACGGCAGCCAAATACCCAGTGGGGTAACGAAATTTCCAAGCACTAAAAGGCTGGTGGTGAAGTGTCCAACGAACGGTGAAGGTTCGGTACTGAAAGGTCCTGCTTCGTAGTTCACTCTCAACTTTAAGATGACTTCACATTACACATGGTTATTGTTTATGGTAATCACTCTCTGAGCATCGACAAACAACAACTGTCAGCGGAGAGCACTAAAACCGTGGTTTCAATTAAATGACACCGTACCCAAATTCCAAAGGAACTTAATGGTTTGACTGACAGGGGCCGAATTAAAATATCCAGTTAGAACTGTCAACGAACTTGCAACCCTTATGAAACTCCATCTTTCCATCGAGTAAAACTTACAAAAAGTTCAGTCTTAATTTTATACTGAACGAACCTCAAATGAATGTCACTATGAGATAGCCGGCGAATTATATATCTTGAGTTTTTTTAGAATACTTAGTTGCAGTTGTTGTCAGTCAATCGCCTATGGAATTGGACGCTGTGATTTTTAATGAATGTTAACTTTGTGCAAGTACAAAAGTAGCCGATAACTCTGCAATTTGTTCAACCTCAGCTATTTTGTATATCCCAGCCCTCGCCTACGTGCCTACAAATTGCAAGAAGAAATTGCATCGTTTAAAAGCAGTATAATGTAAACGTAGAATTTAAATTCAGATTTGTATCACTGAACGCACCCGATATCCTACCATACCTATACAGCCATTGATCTACCATACCTACAGTCAATTGTCAATCCCTACAGCTGACTATAATTATTTTTGTTTTGATATTGTTTTCTTTTTAATTACTAGAGTCGCGTCCATTTTGTTCGGGGAATAATTAAAAATTAAAGAAAAAAATAAGAAAATATACTTGTTAAATTGATAAAATCGTCGGTCGCGCTAGAAAGAATTTGCTTTCGTCGTTGGCAAAAACAATATAAATGATTGGTCGCGATAAAGTATAATCTAATTGTCGGTCGCGTTAAGATCAATTTGTTTTGGCGGGGCAAATCAGATTTCGTAACGTAACGTGCTACAACGTTAAGTGCACGGCGTAACGTTGCACCCGAACGTTCCCGTTTTTTTTTCACTCTACCGCCAGCATAGATGTTTACACATCAAAAATGGGTCCAAAAAATGGTTATTAATAGTAGGTACCTCCCGAAGAACCATTTTTTTGATTTTCGCTTTTCTCAAAAACGGTTCAACTGATTCTGATCAATTTTGTTATGAAGAATTATTGACACATTCTAAATAATATTGTTCAAAAATATATTTTTGGATTTTTAAAAAAAGTTTGAAATTTTATTTTCTGAGCCCCATATGCGGCAATTTTGTTTGTTTACATACCTTCCGAGTGAGACATGTGCCTCATCGCTCAAGAAAATGTTGTTCGAAAAATCGGCGTTTATTTTCTTTTGTTCCAACACAGAAGTAGCGTATCTACGGCGTATGGTCAGCAGGCTTCAAATGTTGCGTAATTTGAGTTTTATAAGGATGGAGATGCAAATCCAAATGCAAAATACGTAATAGTGAGGTGTATGACACGTTCAATTGCTGCGAACGCCGGGAAATCGATGAATTCGGATCATCAGCAACACTTGCACTTGTGTGCATTACGATGATGCAAAGGCCTTACGACATCAGTAACGATTCTAATCTCTTGAAATTTCTTCACAATTTTACCGATTGCTTGCGTAGTCGATTATGACAGCCATAATCATCGCGTAATGCGCGAAAAAGTGGATACGTTTGAATCACCACTTTTTTATAGAAAGTTTTAATAATTTTAACGCGTTGTTCGATTGTTAAGCGATCCGTTATCGTAAATGACAAACATTCATCTAATATTATAACAATTCAAATGACAGCTGAATTTGACAGGTGTCCAATGCCAATGCTACCAATTTGAAACCGAGAAATGAATGACCCTGTATAATGTATCTAATCTATTTATTTCGCATTTAATAAAACAATGGTGACAAACGCTTTTTTCTATGGATTTATCAAATTTATTGATGCCAATAATATTAGAAAATATAAAAGTCACACACATTTTGAAGATAAATGATATAATATTTCATTGGCAGCTAAAGTTTTTTTTTCTGTTGATCATTTTAAGGCTATTTTAACATTATTCTTCAATAATATTTATAGACATTTATCAGAACAAAAGTCTTTTGTTCATAGTTTTACAATCAGCTTAGCTTTTTAGAAATAAAATATTTAAAATCAGTAATTTCGGGTTATTATGGTCATTAAAATTATTTATTAGCATAATTTACTGATAAGAAAATCAATCTTAATTGAAAAATATATTTCCTTTGGCTTCATGACAACACACAAAAATAAAATAAAACAACAAAAAAAAAAAACAAAAACACGGATGATAGGTGGTATTTTTTGTAAAAGCTTTAATCAGTAAAAATAATTGATAGAAAATGAAAGATAGAAAGACAAGACTGATAAAATGGTTCTAAATAGTTCGAAATTATGATTTAGTTAATTTAATAAAATTACAATCTAGCCAAGGTTTTGACGTCCGGTGGAATCGGAAGCAATTTTCTCAAAAACTAGAAAATATTTAAGTAGCCAACTGGTTTTTATTAATAAAATTAAATTAAGGAATTTTTGTTCATTTTTTTTTCTTCAAAATTTTGAGTTTGAAAATTGATTTAAGCACAGCATTAAACTATGGATTTTTAGCTTTGAAAAAAGTATTCCATGTTTTGTTAGTGTTGGTGTTGTTTTTTAATTATTATTTTCTATTTTCATGTAGATTTTTTTAGACAAGACAACACGCCCCAGCCTTTTGTCGCATTATATGCCAAACACCCTGTATAATGTTAGTGCCTACAGACAATAAAATTTAGAAAATGATTTACAATAAAAGATCAGCTCCACCGGATCGTGAAATAAAAATGTAAAAGTAAAGTCCTTTTCAAGCAAAGATTAGGTACTATCGGGTTTTTCAATGAGAGCGGTACAAAAGTTTGTTTTAAATAAAACAAAAACGGTTTTGGATGTCAATAAAATTCTTTATTCTTGTGTAAGTTTGATGCCATTATGTATGGAACTTGATTTCTTTTGCATGGCCACCACGGGCACGCTTGCAGAAGTCCAGACGCTGAACCAAATTTTCTACGGTTTTCAAGCATAAATCGGCCGAACTGCTGCAATTTCACATTCGATATTCGTACGAAGTTCATCAATCTTCGCTGGCTTGTTGGCATAGACCATAGACTTGACGTAGCCCCACAGGAAATAGTATAACGGCGTCAAATCGCACGACCGAGGCGGCCAAGCGATTGGACCATTTCGTGAGATAACACGTTCTCCAAACTTGGTTTCCAATAAATTGATTGTGACATTCGCTGTGTGGCTTGTGGCGCCGCCGTCCTGTTGGAACCACATGTCCTTCAAGTCCATATCATCCAATTGGGGCCAAAAATATTCGGTTATCATTTATCGGTAGCGATCCCCATTCACAGTAACGTGCCGGTCTTGATCATCATGGAAGAAGTACGGCCCAATGACGCCGCTGGCCCATAAACCACACCAAACCGTAATTTTTTCGCGATTCAATGATGACTCATGGAGTACGTGTGGTTTGCTGCCTGACCAATACCGCATATTTTGTTTATTGACGAAGCCATTCAGCCAGAAATGAGCCTCATCGCTGAAGATGATTTTTCGATGAAAATCCAAATCATTTTCAAGTTGTTGCTCAGCCCAATTCACGAACATACGACACTTCTGGTGGTCAAGCGGCTTCAGTTCTTGTGTCAATTTAATCTTGTAAGGATGTAGGCCAAGATTTTTCGCAAAATTCGCCACAACGACGTCACAGAGATGCCCAACGCTTGAGAACGACGTGTGAGAGACACATTTGGGCTTTCTGCAACTGAAGCCTCAGCGGCAGCAATATTCTCGACACTACGGGCATTTCTTTGTCTCATTGGTACGGGAAAATTTTGTACTGTGCTTGTGGATTCAAATTTTTCCACTAGACGCTCAATTGTTGGTATGCTAGGACGATTATGACGACCATAAATTGGACGTAGCTCTTAACTTTCAGGCCACTGACTTCGAATTTCGGTAATAAATTTTAATAATTTCGACTAGTTGTTGGCTCGTATATCTTTCCATCATGAAACGGCAAGAAATATGGCGTCGTTTGCTGTCCCTGTTGCTCTACTTTTGTAGCGTCCCTGTTGAAAAACCCTTTATATCCATTTTAGCACACACAATTTTTTAAATTGCCAACAATAGCAGTTTTAAGCAGTAATTCAAAATTGCTCTATAGGGCCATAAAATTGCGAGGTTCTAATCAAAACTATCACCATGACGATCGAGATCGAGAACCTACTGGAAAAGTGGGATTCGTAATGCCTTCTTTCGGTTTGTGCGGTTGTGCGTCTTTGCGTCCACTGTAATTAGAGTGTCGTGTCGTCCGCGCCATCCGCATATGTTATGTTAAAGTGAAATAAAGCATAAAGTCAAAAGTCGGCGTTATTTCACTTAAGCATAGCGAAATATGGCCGAATTTCAGAAGTCGGCTTAATTCATAATTTTGAATAGGAATTACGAAAACCTAAGACTACGTGCCACACACTCCGTCCAATTGTCAATTTATTGCACTCTTAGTTCAATAATCGTGTTAATGTGATTCTTCTTGGCCACCGCACCGCGCCGCCGTGTAGCTGCGATTCGACACTGTTGGAGTAAAGCCGTGGGAGTTAAAATTAGAAGTGTGCAGTCTCAATAATGATCGCTGATATTCGAACAATCCACATACGATGAAGGTAGGCTCTTAAGAACAATATTGGCAACTCTATATTAGTAAAACAGGTGCCGAACCCGCTTTCCGTGTAGCATATTGGGTAAACCACATTACGTATAATATTTATGTTAGAATACGGTTGCATTATGGCACTCGGACGAATGTTGATGTTTACATAATATCTTAACCACGGGTTCCGACACTCACGTATTTTTTTATATATATATCCATTTTAAACAGAACCCAAAAAATATCCCAGCTGTTATATTGCAAAGTTAGTGGAAATTTTCAATTTTATTCTCTGTATAGCTTAGTGATTCATTTCATATCTTTTTACCAACTATGTATATTCAAGTCTTTTCATAGCTTATTAAGGTACTTTATAAAGATCAAGGTTGCTAAATATATAAATAATGGTACTCTTTAATACGCAATAAAATTATAATATATTGTTTTCGTTTAATGAAACATTAATCTAAACATTTTTACGAGTACAATAAAACACGAATTAAATAAATATGTAGGTATAGGTACCTATAATTATACCAATGAATTAAATTTTAGCGCCTCAACGACGTTCCTTATCAAAATATTCACAGGTCAATAAAATGTTTGTATAACCTCCCGCTCCCATATGCGATAACAATTATAAGACAATGATCTTTGAAATTGACAATTTTTGAAAATTTGTCAAGATCATTTTTTTTTAAAGGATTTATATACACAAATTGTTCTTAGATAAAAAGTATTGAAATTTGAATTTGAAATATAAAATATAAATTTATTACCTACTTCACGTCAGTCGGAGGAAAAGCGGTTCTTGCCCTGCAAATTGCTTCGTCGGCATCATTATTATTAAACCAGACAATCATTTGCATTTTATATAAGACAAGAAAAAAAAAATGTATCAATAATTTTAATGCTTTTTAATCGAAAAATTAATTAACATATTCAATTCATCCATTCAATAATAGATAATAAAACAAATGTAAAGGGCGATGTGTGGTTTTCAAGAAGAAATAAAACACATAGGGGCATATTCATAGTCACTTTTAAACTCCAGTTTATCTTAGACTGGGGTTTATTCAATGTTATTTAGATAGGATTAGCCTGGGTCTAAGATAAACTGAAGTTTAAAAGTGACTATGAATATGCCCCATATAATTTAATGTTATGGCCAAGAATTTATCTTTATTATGAAGATAAGGGTTTGCCATTATGTTTTAAAAATTATTTCGGGCAAGTGGCCGCCGCGGCTGGCTCGAATAAATTCCAGCCGAGAGGCCCAATTTCCTACAGCTCCAATTGTTGCGTGCGATGGCGGATGGACTCATTCGGGTAGCGTGTTCGGTGCGCACCGCACTGTACGGCGTCTCTGAGGAGGCGCATTATCCACTAGAGTAATCGCGGTGCGAAACCGATCTATGGTTGCTCGAATTTATGCGAATATTGGACGCAGCGCGCGATGCGTCGCGCGAACGAACCATTATTTCGGTAATAAATTTGCAGGATTTGCAAACGTTGTTTAGAAGTAAGTCTAATAATAATAAAATAGCAAACCAAACTGAACATAAATCAAGTGACAGCTATTAAAAAGACTAACTCCGAAAAGAGTATTGCCAGATTAAAAACCACAAGTCTAAGAAAAACACCATTAATTCTAATACTTAAATCTGAATATTGGCATAAGTCTCCTTTATATCCTGCTTCATAAGTCCTGAAAAGTCCCCACCGATAGGTTGGGTGCTGATTTTTTTATATCGGTAAAGAGCCAAAAAAGGGTTTAAAAAACCGTTTTTTTTTTTCATTTCTAACGGTTTTTCGTCCAAAACAGCTAAGTCCAAAATTAAAGTATACATATACAATTTTCAATAAAAAGAAACTATAATTTTTTGTTAATAAAAGTAACGGTTGCCGAGTTATTGACTTTTAAAGATTTTGATTTTCTCTACTCCTGTCTCAAAAACATCATTTTCCAATTTTGATGATTAACTAATGCTTATTATTTCCCTTAATCCACTTCCGGCCATGAAAGAACCAATTCAACCGAGAATGCGGACATCAGCAAATGGAAGCCACCAAGTCGTATGAATAAGTTTGAAAATGTAGGATCTCCATGCATTATGTTTATAAAATGTCTCGAGCTTTTTGATAAAGAGGCTGGTCAAAAGTTACCACTCAAGTGTCGTGGCCATTTTTGTTTTCGCATCATGAATAACAGATAATAAAGTTGTATAAACGGTGCTATAATTGTTTCCTGGATAATTTATAAATGGTAGAAAAGTTATTCTGGATTTGGCATATATTTCATTCTTCGTTAAGCTTTCCATACATCAATTCCAAACTGCTGTTTAACCACTTTCCAAGCAACCATCACAAAACCCCGTATCACGAAATCCCGCATCACAAAATCCCGCAGGATCTATAGGTACTACAATGCCACAGCGCATAAAATTTTTCTTTCCCTTAGGAATTGCTGCCTCGATTCTATGAGGATCACGAAGAACGAAGTTTCCTACTATTTTTTCTGGGCCGACCACTATGGTCTGGTGTCCGGATCTGGTCGGGCGACGGCAGTGGGTCTGACGGGGGTGGTTCTGGAGGTGGGTCTGGAACTGGGACATAGGTTCTGGCCCTAGACCTGAGAAATAGGTTTTGGCCTTGGGTCTGGAACTGGGACGGAGGTTCTGGATCTGGGGCAAAGCTTCTGGAGGTGGATCTGGAACCGGACAAGAGCGCTGGAGGTGGCTCTGGAACTTGGACAAAGGACAAATTTTTCTTACAAATTAAAAAAAAAGTTCTGGGGGTGGATCTGGAACCAGGACAAAAGTTCTGGAGGTAGGTCGGGAACTTGGACAAAGGACAATTTTTTTTAAAACTAGGTTCTGGAGGTGGATCTGAAACCGTGACAGAAGTTCTGGAGGTGACTCTGAAACTTGGACAAGTGACAAATTTTTTTGGTTTTAGAAACAACATTTTTACAAATTTAAAAAGTTCTGGACGTGGGTCTGGAACTTAGATAGACAGATGACAATTTTTTTTTGAAACAAGTTTCTGGAGGTGGATTTGGACCCAGGACAAAAGTTCTGGAGGCGGGTCTGGATCTTCGACAAAGGACAATTTTTTTTGTGTGTTGGAAACAATTTTTTTAGAAATTCAAAAAAAAAAGTTCTGGAAGTGGGTCTGGAACTTGGACAAAGGAAAACTTTGTTTTACAAATTAAAAAAAAAATATTTTTTAACTCTATTTTTCGGTTCTCTAAGCCGCTGACGTAGTTATAACTCCGTTCAGTCGCCAGGCATTCGTCTATGTCAATAGTTTTCTTGCGCAATAGTACTTTGGGTGGCCCGCTGCGCGGGTCCTAAGGATTTTAACTCCCGTTTTCGGATAGTCATCCCGTTCACTAAACTCCGTTGCTCCGCTTAGTGTATGTTTAGTCGCCTGGCAGGCGCCAATGTCAACAGTTTTCAACTAAAAGTAAACTTTTTTTTTCAATTTTTTTCAAAAAACTCAATGTTTGTAGGTACTCTTTTTTTTATTTTTTTTTTTTCAAAGAAGAAACAAATCTTTTTTTTTTTGTCAAAAAATAAAACAAAAAAGTTGGGAAAAAGATGCTTTTTTTTATTTTTTCCAAAAAATAGTTGAGAAAAGTTAATTTTTTTTAAAATATTTTTTTCAAAAAAAAAAATATTCCATCTCTATCCAGGTCCAGAAAAATATTATATTCGAAATCACCAACATTCTTCCAATTGTATTAATTTTTTTTTCGAAATCACCATCATAATTCTTCCAATCGTATTTTTTTAAAGAGTATTGAAAATACCGCAGCGTACTTTCTTGCGGGATTTTGTTGTATTTGTAATCTGCGGGAGTTCTTGCTGCGAGATTATGTGTTGCGGGATTTCGTAACGATCCGCAGTTGTTCAGCTGTAGGAATTTTCGCCGATCTCCAACATCCAACAAGTATGTTGATCCGAATTGTTTGTGTAAGTGAACAGAAAGTCCAAGTAGTAACGGTGACGAGAAAGATCTTGGACGTACTATATAGACATAATGATATGGGATATTGCAACGCATTTTCGGCGCAAGGGTTCGATGTTTCCCTTTTTCTATTTTTTTTAAATTAGTTTTTCGATGTATGATTCGAAAGACTTGGGGATATTTTTAATGACGTCATCGAACATGGTGCTGCTGGAAGGATAATTGTTGATTTCACAAACTTTAGATCGGATATTTTGTCGAAGGATGTTGGGATATGACACCCTTTTTATTTGCTCTTAGGGCAAAATTGAGGTTTTTATCAAAACTAACACTACGATAATCGAGAAGTCCAAAAATGTGGATCTCGTCGTCGTCATGCCGTCCGTCAGTCTGTGCGTCTGTGCGTCCACTGTAGTTTGAGCTAGAGGCTAAACGGGTAAACCGATTTTCTTCAAATTTGATACAGAGCATTTTTATGTGATTCCCTAGAGGATGAATTCCAATTTTAGTTTTAGCTCATCTAGAACGAGTAGATGCCATACAAATATTTTGTTTTATTCAAATTTTCTCAAAAACGGCTATAACGATTTTGATTAAATTGTGTACCTGCAATAATTCAGTAAATTTAAAGAAAACTGCCTTTCAGGTTTTTCTCAAAAAATTCACATAACGGAATTATGTACTCCACGTTTTTTGAGAAAATGGTCTTATTTTTTGGTTATTCGAGTGTATCTTTGCTATGGTTAAACCGATTTTGTTATTATTTTGCAATCTGATGCTTCTTAATACTGTAAACAATAAAACATTTCAAAATTTTTAAAAACATGTTTTTATGTACAAAAAAAAATCAAATAAAAAATCAACTTTTTAGTGCTTTTGACTCTTTTAATATTTTCTCGTTAAATACATACAATGCATCTTCAATGTGTGGTTACACACGGTATTTAACCACAAGAGTAAGTTCGTGCGATTAAGTCGGGCATATTTTTTTTTCTGCCTCATCCCCACAGATGAAGCAGTTTTTTATTTCAATCAAAATCCGATATGTGACATTATTCTTGTTTTAAAAGGAATGTGGTCATTAGAGTCCGTCTCCTTATCAGGAACAACGCCATTTCTTTAGTTGTTGGGTAGGCATAGTTTTTTAGGCATTTTATATGAACATTGATGAAACATTTTTTAGTAGGTTGATCGATGTTGAATCCCTTCTTATAATACTAGAATCTCGAAATATTTTTAGTCCTCTGCAAACAATTAAGACTTCTTCATCAGTTCCAAGGGTCTTTTTACAGATGAATTATTCCATTTCTGTGGATTTGAAGTGAATGAGAAAAAATTGGGAAATGATATTTTTGTGACAAGAATAGCAAAAATCAAAATCTTTAAAAGCCAATAATTCGGCAACCGTTACTTCTATCAAAAAAAGTACCAATTAGTTTTTTTTTGATATTTTTTTTTTTTTTAATTTTGGACTGTTTTTGGTTTTTTGGACGAAAAACCGTTAGAAATGGAGAAAAAAAATCCTTTTTTTGGGGGACTTTTCAGGTTTTATTAAACAGAGTATAACAGAAAGTGTACACAAAAATTAAGCTTTTTAACACTTACACGCACACAGTGTTTTCAAAAACCAAACTAAGTTGTAGGTTGTAACTGATTATTATGGTCAATTTAAACATATAATCATCAAAAAATTTCAATTTTTTTATGTTTTCTGTGTTTTTTGACACGGGACAAATGTGTCCCAGTATGCGTCAAAGGTTGCGAAAAAGACCAGTTTGAAGAAACTAATATAATCAATGTTACATATTCAAAATTTATTAGAAATAATGCATCAAATAATGGGAGAATAATATGAACTAAACAATAATAATAGAAAAAAAAAAATATTTTAATGATAATCAGCGAAGCAATTTCTATCTGACGTAAAACATAAGTGAATGTTGCATGTTGAACAGGTGTTGTTTGTTCGATTCTCAACGCGAGATTTGGCACATTGTACACACCTCTTTCTTATATTTGACTTTACCATTATATGGGAAGGCATTCCCCTTTTTTGGAGATTACTTATCCTTTTGTTCGTCATTACTGCAGATGGAATAGCTCTCTGACGAGACGAGAAATCAGCGATGAGGGAGCGACCTATGACTTGACGAAATTCTAGGCACGAAAGCAGTGTTCCCTCAATTTGCTTTTCATCATGCAATTTTCTGTATATTATATATGCATTGTTCATTGCAATGTCCAACGTATCAGAGAATAATCGGAGGTAATATTTGATTTTTGCTTTTCTGTCAACTTCATAGCAAACTTTCCTTTGGTCCATCAAATCAACGCCTCCCATATTTGTATTGTATTTTACAAAAACATCGGGACATGTGATATTGATTTTCTCACCACTTCCTTGCATTCTTCTCTTCACCGTAGTAGTTGGAATGGGGGATAAAAAGTTTGTCAGCATGAAAACGGCTCTATTGTCCATCCATTTTATGAAAGATATCCCTTGTGAGCTGGTTGCAAATGTTTGTCCTCTTTTCATAGATTTATCGGCAGGCAAATTTTTTTTAATATTCTTTCTATTGGACGAACTGTTCCACAAGCCCTTATATTCATGAGTGCCAATTTATGTTAGAGGTTGGGAGAATTAAAAAAGTTGTCAAAATAAAGCTCGCAACCTTAGTTTTGAAGGTCGTTGCAAAGCTGCAAAAGCACTGATTCCCCTAATCCAACTTCAGCACCACCTTGTTTTCTTCCAGTATATAAGTCAAACTGAAATAGATAGCCAGTGCTGGAATCACATCTACACCACATTTTGAATCCCCATTTTACTGGTTTATTTTTCACATACTGCTTCATAATATTGTGACCTTTGAACTTGATCATATGCTCATCTATTGCTTGAGTTTTTGTATTAGTCATTGCGTTTTGAAAACTGTTGTTGAAATGGTCTAACACTGGTCGTATCTTATACGCCCTATCGTACGAAGATTGAGCTCTAGATGGTTCATTATTATTATCACTGAAATGTAAATTCCTTCCAATTTCTTCAAACCGGTTGAGTGGCATTACGTTTGCGATAAATGGAACTCCCATATCAGGATCTGAGGACCAATAGCTGCGGAATGTAGGCAAGATATGATATCCCATCACATAGTTCATGCCCAGAAAAGCCTTCGCCTCTGCACTAGTGAGAGTGAAAGGTCTTCCATTTTGCACCGCGTATCGTTCGGATTCAGGTATGATAATTTGGTCCAGTAATTGATCAACATTTGCCACTGCATTGAAGATCTTTAGAGCAGTGAGATCAGAAGGGGATAGGCTAGTCGAAATATTAATTTGACCATATTTATATCCTTCTTGATCACGGAAAGGATATGGGTCATAGGAATTTTTCCTCCAGTTGAATGACGGTGTCAAATCTGTCCTTGTTGGTGCAATTTCTTGTTGATCTTGACTTTCTCTTGCGTTTTGAATATTTTCGTCAACTCTTAGTGAAATGCTGGGCTCAATCTCCACAGTGGAGTGACCTGCATCAATATCTTGGGCCAGAAACTGCTGATCTTCTTCATCTAATACCAATGCATCCTCGTCATCACTGTTGTCAGGCACTAAAACTTCGAAAATCTCATTTTCGCGTAAAGAAAACTCCCTTTTCCTTCTTGAAAACATATTCTGAAACAAATGCATCAAAATAATAAAATGTACTCCGTTGATGCATACTGGGACAGCCGCGTGCGCGTCCAATTACAATTATTCACAAAAATTCTTAGGCTTCGTCATTGAAACACTAGAAAAACAGATCAAACTAACAAAGTTCTTACCAAAGAATAAAATAATCACGCACAGCCCCACAAAAAACTCAAAAAATATTGTAAAAACTAAAATTTAAAACACAACTTAAGCCAACTAAAAACTCGCAAGTTCAAGCCAATTTTTTTTTGTTTATATTCTGTTTTTTTTTTTCAAGTTTGAAAAGATGAATATTGCAAAGCCTACTTTTGAATTTGCAAAAACAAAATTAAAAATTGATTTAACCTTATAAGTTTGGCATATAACGGTAAAAACTGACGGGGACAAATGAGTCCCATATGCGTGAAAGGGTTAAGTTATTATTATTACCAATGAAGATATTTTGAGTTGATTGGACAATCCATTAGTTAAAATTGCATTGCTTATTATATATAACTGAAATATTAAACAAAATCTGTTTTATACCTTTTTCCATATTTGTTTGCTCAATAAGTGCCGGAGTTTTTACGAAAATCTATACAAAAAAAAACTGCAAGAGCCAAAAGAGCCAAACTGGAGGACGGAAATGATAATTGAATCGTTCATTTAGACCAAGAAACCCGTTCACTTGTTCAACCAACCTGGCCGAGGAAGTGAAGAAAAACTTTAGTCCAATAAAGTTGGTGTGGTTATAAGTTATAAGTGCCATCATAGTTTTGACAAGTGTGGCAACCAAATCCGTTGCTAGCTGCCGATGCGACGTGATGCGACGCCAAAAAACTGATAATCAAATTGCGCCTTCCTTCACACACCGCATCACGAATGTAAAGAATCACTTAAATCTAAGTTCAAAATTTCAAGAAGATCTCTTATGTGGTTTTGGCTGTAAGTCGAGGTATAGACAGACACATAGAATTGCGTGACTCACCATTATGTATTTCACAAAAAAAATAAAAACTTCATTAAAGTCCCTTAACTGAAAAACTTGTCGCATTAACTACCGCAAACAGTTTTGTAGAAGATGGCAAATATTTAGATGGTTTAGAATAGCGCAAAATTTGAACAAGCCTGATGTTGAGATATTAGTAATCTAAACAATTTTCTCTCTCTCCTTACTTAATTTAAGAAATTCATTTATTTCGAGATATATTGTATAAAGAGTGAGTCAATTATTATGAACTTAGATTTAGCGACCTTTTAGATGACTATTTTGCGAATATCCCACAATATGGGGTGCAAAATCTCGGAACCTCACTTTACTGTGTTGATCTATAAAATTTCTTGTCATAATAAATTCAGACTCTTTTCAAGCGATTTCATTGACCAAATTGACAAATTTTCAAAATATCTTCCATTTATTTTAAATATATTTTAATACAAACTTATCAATGACTGTCTTATATGAGACAGCTCTGTGTGCTAAACTATGAATGGTTGGAAATATCTCTAATTCCAAACAGTTGATTACATATGTACGTACTATAACTGCTTCAGATTAAGAAAAAAATTTCAAGTGCATCAGTTTTCAATGAAATGTGTGTGACCTTACTTCCACTGCAAATGAAATTGTGCAACTCAATTCGAATTATTTTTCTAAAATATCTAGAAGTAGGTAGATACTTTGTATTAATAACAATCTTATCAGTGAATTTATTTTATCTTTTATAGAATGCAATCAATGGCAGTGTCCACAAAACTTAATTAAATACAAATTTGTCAGTCCACCATCAGTAATCCTCGTTATCACAGATTATTATTATTATTGTATAGTTAAGTGATTGTTATCTTCATCAGCTTGTGCTATTCGAATCACCATCACCATACAGAAGTTGTCAGATAGTTGAATTTTGTGTGACTTACCTTGCAATTACAAATGAATTTTATTTTACAGATATTTTATAAGATCAAGCTGTTATTTTTGTTGGTTTTTTTATTTTTTTTTTAATTTTGAAAGGGTGTTCCAGAAAATTAATGAAAAATGGAGAAGGATGTCAACTATAGGATTTTTTTTTATAATTTTTAAAAATATCTTTGAAAGCACTTCATTTGTGGGATATTCAAAAAAATATTCTATCTGAAAGTAAAGGGTTTTCCAATAAGAGGTGTTATTTTGATATTCAAAGCAAAATGGCATTTTTTGAGATAAATGATCGGATGTTTAATTCATTATAAAGAGGAAGGTATGCCGTTAATAATGGAACACAACATCAGCCAAATGGCCGCCACGACCACGCTTACAGGACCATATCCTTTTCATGAAATTTTCCATAACCAAATCGCTAAGTGGCTGCCCTATGTCCTCGATAGCCTCACGAATTCCATCTTTGAGGTCTTGAATCGACGCTGGGCTGTTGGCGTAGACCTTATCTTTCACGTGGCCTTATCGATCTCGGTGGCCAATTGTGATCACCTCTTCGAGAGATAACACGGTCCGGAAACTTTTCCCGTAAAAGATCGATGGTTTCATTGCTTGTGTGGCACGTAGCGCCGTCTTGTTGAAAGTAAACGTTGTCCAGATCAATACCATCCAATTCCGGCCATAAAAAATCATTAATCATCTCTCGATAGCGCAATCCATTGACCGTAACTGTTGCTCCAGCCTCATTTTCGAAAAAGTAAGGTCCAATGACCCGGCCCATAAACCGCACCAAACAGTCACGCGTTGAGGATGGAGAGGCTTATCAACAATAACTCTTGGGTTTTCCGAGCCCCAGATGCGACAGTTTTGCTTGTTGACGTAGCCTCCGAGGTGGAAATGGGCCTCATCAGTCAAGATGATTTTTCGATGAAATTCCGGATCATTTTCATGCATTTCAAGGACCCAATCAGCAAAGACACGACGTTGTTGATGATCAGCCGGCTTGAGTTCTTGTGTTAACTGAACTTTATAAGCCTTAAGACCCAAGTCTTTATGCAAAATACGGTGTAATGACGTTTGTGGAATGCCTAATTCCAAAGAACGACGAGGAATGGACAAACCTGGGTTTCCTTCAACACTTTGGGCTACAACAGCAATATTCTCAGTTGTTCTTGAGCGACGTGCACGGGTTTTATTCTTCAAATCACTAACTTGTCCCAACATCTCGAATTTGTCCACCAATTTCTGTATTGCGGTCCGACAAGGTGCTTCACGACGACCCAAAAATGTTTTAGTTTTACGAACCGTCTCTGCCAAATTTTCACCATTTTTATAGTGAATTTTAATAATTTCAATGCGTTGTTGAAGCGTGTATCGTTCCATTTAATATATTAATGGCATAGTTTCTACTTGTCAAATGTCAAAAAATGACAGCTGCAAAAGTGACAGCTACCGAAATAGCGGGCTATTCAAAATAACACCTCTTATTGGAAAACCCTTTATAATTAATCGCCCATATGTATTTTTTAATACATTTTTTTAAAGAATCCAGTTACCTTTGAGATGGTTTATTTTTTGTTCGAATATTCCACAAATGGGGGGATACAAATCTGTACGACCTTGAAAAAATCTATAGAAAATCAAAAAAAAAATCCTATGACTAAAAATAGTCGAAGTCTGAGAAGACTTTTCAGATGTTGTTTTTTTTTTTGCGAATATCCCACAAATCAAAAAGTTGCTGTGATTTTGACAAAACCTTAGCCATTGATTTAAAATTGTCTATGACTGAAAAATTTCTGATACTGGTTGAAATTTCTTGACCAATTGCTGACCTTTAGCATACTAATTTGCGAATATCCCACATAGGGGGTGTTAAGATCCCGGAGCCCATGAGTTCTCACATAACGAAAACAGAGAAGACGAAAATATAGTCTCATAATTTGAATTTTTTGTCTGGTAAGCTACAGCCTAAATGATGGTACCAACCGATCAAAATCCTACACATTTTCGTTATCCGTCTCCTCTGGAAATACCCTATTTTGTGTTTTAAAAATAATTGTGATGCTTAATCTTATTGCCATTTAAATTACATATAAACAAACTTATTATTTGTTGATAATATAATGATTACATGAGACACAATACAAATTGTTAACAATTTCAATCTCTTGCCTTCAGAATCAGAAGACGCAAAGGCGAACCGACTCGAGTTTGTCCCGCAGCTGCTAATAGACGACGACAGAGTGCAATTTCTCAAAACGCATATATACTACGACGTGACGCGACACAGTGATCTAGTTCCAGCTTTAGTATGAAAAATGAAAATTCTACTTGCAATGACACCATGCACGAGGACCCATTTTGTAAGATTATGGAAAAGGCAGGATCCAACGGACACTTCCAAAGGATGTACAATTGCATTTTCATAATGGGATTATCCTGTTTTGGTGCGATGATTTATATGAATATTATTTTGGCTTTGAATGTGCCCGAGCATTGGTGCAATGTACCAGGACGAGAGAAGACAAATTTAACACTCAACGAGTGGAGGGATCTAACATTGCCAAGGTAAATTAAACAATCATAATAGAATTATAGTTAATGAATTAAGAAACAAAATTATATTTCTTTTTTTTGTAGAGAAAAGGATAACAGAAAAGTGGAAACTTTTAGCAAGTGTAAAATGTATGATAGAGATTTCACAAATATTTCATGGACTTTAAGCAGTGAGTTTGATGTTTCTCAAGCAAATATTAAAGGTGAGTGAGTATGTAGTATAATGTATAGGTATTAGTGTTTATGATTAAATATTAGTCATCGTATGACTAGACTCATCAAGAAAAGTGGCTTACAAGGCTCCGGGATCTTATGTATAACCCTATTTGTGGGATATTTGAACAACAGAGACTCATCAAGAAAAGTGGCTTACAAGGCTCCGGGATCTTATGTATAACCCTATTAGTGGGATATTTGAACAAAAAGGACAAATGCTATTTAAATGGTCAGCATATAATTGATCAAAAAAGGTCAACTAGTTTCAGAAATTTGTTCAGCCATAAGAAATTTTAAATCAATGGTTAAAGTTTTTTAAGGTCATCACTTATTTTAAGAACCTCATTTGTGGGATATTCGCAAACAAAATCATACCATTTGAAAGATCACTAAATATTAATAAAAGATCAACTTTTTAGTTTCAATAATTGGTCTGGCACAGGTTTTTTTTAATGATCTTTACAAAGTTTCTTCAAGGTCAAGGAGATATTTAACTTATTTGTGGGATATTCGAAATAAAATTTTAAAAACCATTTTCCAGAAAAAAAAACACTATTGACTTTGATTTATGTGCAATTCTCACTTCATAAAAAATATATTGACCAAGTTTCAGCGCCATCTATAGAATAATCCTTTCAATTTTTGTTTAGCTTAGTCATGAAATAATGCATTACATATTTCAATTAACCCTTAAGACATTACGTCATGTACCTACAAAAATTAATCAGAATTTCTGGAACCGTCGGCGTCGTTTGAGATGAGCTAAACAAAAAATCCAATTTCCCCTCTAGGGTATAACTTAATAGTGCTGTGCACCAAATTTTCAGGCAGTTCCATCAATGCGCTAGCGCTTAGGCTCTGAGTATAAATGTTTCAATTAGGCTGTTTTCGACACAATTTTTTGGATGCAACCCCTAGCTGATCATCGTTCACGGTTAGGTTCACAGAAAAAATGAACAATCACTCAATAACAGACGATGCCTGCGTTATTATTTATTATTATAAGCATTATTCAGCGATAAATTTGAATTAACATAATTAAATAAATAGTACCTAACAACTATACAAATTTTAATATCATAATTTTCTTTTCTTTATGTAAAGAAACATGTAAAGTTTATTTTCGATAATATTTTTATCCGGCATAAGCCTCTCCCCCATTGATGCCCATATATCTCTGCTTTTGGCGTCATTATACAGTTTTGATTGAACTGTCTTAAATCGTCTGCTCATCTTTTTTTTGGGTCGTCCTTTTGGTCTTTTCTCATTAAATGGTATCCATTTCGTCACAAGCTTTGTCCATATTTGGTCTTCTATTCGTGATACATGTCCAGCCCATATTACATGGTTACAGTTACACGTCTGAGTCTTGTTTTTAATGTTTCGTTTTGTGTTGCAATGCTGAGTAATTTTAGAGTTGACGTTTGTAATATTCGTGGGTTGAGGAAAAATTTCTTTGCCGTGTACGCCCACGTCCAAAAATTCTTGCCAGCTGTCTTGGCTCTAAATGAAACACAAGTAGGTGAAAGCTCTGATCCTTCAGAGTTCAACCTATACCTGGGTATAGTTTAGTTTCGGAAAGATGTTCCTTATCTGACACTTCCACACTACAATATAAGTGTTTTCCGCACGGAATTTAACATTATGTGGCTAAAATGTCTGTAAGAAAATCATTCATTATTGTTTCGTTTATCGAAGCCCCAACCAGTCCGATGCGCTGTCGGACTGCATTCAAGCAGAAGTGTCCCTTAATCTTCACACTGAGATCGTCTTAACGGACGATTTTAATGTGCATAATTCAGATTGGCTTCGCCATTCAAGCCAAACAACAGCGAAAGGACGGTATGCTGAGATCTTTACAGAATTCAACCATCTGACTCAGCTGGTGGGCGAGCCCACTTGAATACCGGATGTTGCAGGTCAAACCCCTAACACCCTCGACATGTTCCTCCCATCTCAGCCCGAAAAATATAGTTTGAGTGTTTTAGCTCCCCTTGGTACTTCTGACCAATGCTTAGTATCGCCTTCTTTTCCATGTTCAAACCCTCCAGTTAAAGAAAAAATACCGAAAAGAACAGTTTGGCAATACGAAAAAGCCAACTGGGAAGAGCTTAACAACTTTGTTCGTATTTTTAACTGGTCGATCTGTTTTTTTTTTGGATTGAGACGTAGATGCTTGTGCGGACATGATAACTAATGTTATCCTTTATGGTTTGAAATCCTTTGTTCCTCACAGAACAAAGAGTATCAAGCCTTAAGAAAACTCTTGGTTTGACTCCAGCTGCAAGGAAGCTATCAAAGTGAGAGAATCGTTTTTTCGGTTATATAAAACCATTCCTTCTGAGGAAAACCGAACAAAATTTAAACAAGCCAGAAATTCCTGCAACCCCTTGATTCTAAGAACTCAATTCTTATACATGAGCAAAAACTTAGGCTAAAAATTCTGCAATGTCCTAAGAGCAGTACAAATTTTTGAACAATCGTTAAGAATATAAATAATTCATCAAACTTCATCGATTCCCAAGATCATCGTCAATGATAATCCTGTCGTTAGCTCTAAAGACAAGGCCAATGTGTTTGTTGAACAATTCGCCGCAAACTCTACGCTGTCATATAGCGCCAAGGTCCCACCTGTACCTACTTAAGAACGTCCATTCCTCTTTGGGACCAATCCATTTTCGTTCCCGTACAGGTGCCAGAGTACTTAAAGATCTCGACATTCGGAAATCCGCCGGCCCTGATGGTATTTCACCTTTTCCTATTCCTTAAGGCAACTTTCCCTCTGGGTGGAAAAAAGAATTTGTGCAGCCAATCCCTAAAAAAAGGCAATTCATCTTCTCCTTCAAATTACCGACCAATTGCTCTGACATCCATTCTTTCCAAGGTCTTGGAAACGCTAATCAACCGTCAGCTTATGAAATATCTTGAACATCTGGAGCTTCTCAATGACTGTCAGTAGGGCTTTCGTTTCAACAGATCCAGGGCCGGACTAACCGTAAGTGCAATATGTGCAAATGCACATGGCGTAAAATTCTGGGGGCGCATTACCAGGAGCAAACAAATATGTACTGCCATTTGCTAAACAAAACTTGTTCAAATAATCCCAAGATAACATCCATCACAACCAGTGCTGCCATTTTCTTGAAAATGAATTATCATACAATCCGCTAATTTCTATCATACCAGACGGAAAATTATCATACGCAAAATAAAAAATTGATTTTTTTGATGAATGTTAAACAAAATTCGGTCTTCGACTTTTTGATAACTTAATGGTTGTTGATTTTAAGAAATATTGTCCTCTTTTTAAATTTGAATGGGTTTAAAATGAAGAGTTGAAAAAATAATTCCCAATTAAAAAAAAAAAAAATATGTACATACCTATTCCTATGAACATTTTATTAAACTTCATTAATCACAATAGCTTTTAACGGCCTTTAGTTGACTCGGGATTTTTGTCAAAATATTCATGTGAGCTGAACTGAACTTAATATAAAATTTCGTATTCACAAAGCCCTCACTCGTCAACTGATGAGTCCAGAGTCGGGACAAAACGCCAATTTTTATCGAATAAACACCTATTTTGAATCAACAATAAAATTTAAGCTTTTAATAATTAATGATTTTTAATGATTTTTTAAGAGGCTTAGAACTTTTTAAAAAAAAAAAACACAAAAAATTCGAAAAAATGAATGAAATATTTATTTGAATCGATAGTTTGAACCTTGCAATTTAATGTTTAAAGATAATTTCATGCAAAGGTTGACCGCGGCTGAGTCTCAGGTAGCCCATCCGCTGAGTCCAATTTTGGCATACTCTTTCACACATATCGGCCGGTATCTCACGAATGAATGCATGGATGTTGGCTTCCAGTGCGTCAATCGAAGCGGGCTTGTCCCTACAGACATTAGCCTTGACATACCCCCACAAAAAATAATCTAATGGTGTCAAATCGCACGATCTAGGCGGCCAATTGACCGGCCCGAAACGTGAAATTAACTGTTCACCAAACTCGCCTCGCAATTGCGCCATTGTTTCGCGTGCTGTGTGGCATGTGGCACCGTCTTGTTGAAACCACATATCATGCAAGTCAAGAACTTCCATTTCGGGCAAAAAAAAGTTTGTTATCATCGCTCGGTAGCGTTCACCATTGACAGTAACGCTGCGATTCGCATCATCTTTGAAGAAATAGGCCCAATAATGCCGCCGGCCCATAAACCGCACCAAACAGTGGCTTTTTCGGGATGCATTGGTAGCTGTTGCAATGCTTCTGGCTGATCTTCACTCCAAATGCGGCAATTTTGCTTATTTACGTACCCATTCAACCAAAAATGAGCCTCATCGCTGAACACAATTTTTCGATAAAAAAGCGGATCCTCGGCCAGCTTTCCAAGAGCCCATTCACTAAAAATTCGGCGTTGTGGTAGGTCGGCTGGCTTTAGTTCTTGCACCAGCTGTATCTTAAAAGGCTTTACGCCCAAATCCTTCCGCAAAATTTTCCACGTAGTGCTGTAACAAAGGCCTAACTGCTGGGAACGGCACCGAATCGACATTTCGCGGTCTTCTGTCACACTAGCTGATACGGCCGCAATATTTTCTTCACTACGCACAGTACGTAAACGTGTTGGTGGTTTAATGTCCAACAAAGTAAATTTGGTGCGAAATTTGGTCACAATCTTCCGAATAGACTGCTCAGAAGGTCGAGAATGCCAATCATAAAATGGAAGCAGCGCGCGATGAACATTTCGAACCGAGCACGAATTTTGATAGTAAAATTCAATAATTTGCAAGCGTTGTTCATTTGTTAGACGATCCATGGTTAAATTGCAAACCAAACTGAAGCTGTTTGACAGTGACACAAGGTACTAAACACACGTCAGCTGTCAAAACCAGTGTTGCCAAAACCAAACCAGCTAAAAAATCACCCGTTAGTTAGTTTTCAGCTGAAATCCAACTGATATAGCATGATAAATATAAATTTCAAAAATAAAAATTACGTATTTTGTATTCATTCAATGTGTTTGTTTAATCTTGAACACGATCATGCAACAACTTCAAATTTCGTTTATTTCCTTGTTTTTAAGGCGTTTAGTTCAGATTTTCGAACAAAAATTTTCAACTGAATGTGGTGGGAAAATCTCAAACCAGCTACACAAATGTATAATTGTGTCACACACCATTGGTGTTTGTTGTATGTATATTGGGCTCGGGAGAGCTATTTGGATTTTCAGTAAGTCAAAAATCCACGAGCTAAATATATATAGTCTAGTAGCCAAGTACGAAGATCGTGCTAAACTTTAGTTTTCATACAAAATTCGCACCAAAATTTAGGCAAGCATTTTTGCCGAGTGGTACGCACCTCTAGCTAAAAAAAATCAAAGTTTTGTTTCTAACTTTACATCACTATATCTATCAAATGTAAAACTAAATCTGTGCAGATTCTATAATTATTGAATTTAGTGTAACTTTGCTTTGTGAAAATAATAATCGAAATGAAGGAGTATTTAGAAACAAACAATTTATCTCAGTTAAAGCAAAATAATCCATTTTATTTGATTAAATTCACTCGAAATAATGAAAACAAATTCTTTGAAATGGTTGAATATAATTTGTTTCCCAGAGAACAGCTGTTTTTTTGTGATATATACTTACTCTCCACAATGCTCTCATGTCAAAATTAAGCTAAGTTTTTAGCTGATTTAGCTCGATCTGCGTCCTAGGCCTAAGAATATCGTGCTAAATCTTAGTTGACATACATTCATAATGTTTCAAAAAGATTTTGAGAAATCGCAGTAATCTACTAGACTATGAAATCTGACAATGTATAGGAAATCTAGTTGATTTCGATGAGATTTGGTGCTTTTCACTCGAAATATAGATTTTGATGCGGTGTGAAAAGGCTATACGAGTTAAAATATACCATGATGCTTGGCTTATGGAAGTCCAATCTTTTTTCAGTTTATTTATTTTACCTTTGACCAAAGAGAGTACCAAATATGTAGATAGTCAAGTCATAAACGTGTAATTACAAAAAATCACAATCACGCTTTAACCATACACTGATACACTACTCATGCAAATTGTACAATATTTAGTCGTATCTCGTGTGTTCATCGCTGAGTAGACAACTTCTTGGTATGTCAAGCTCAGAGTCCGCTGCAGCAGCAATTTCGATTGCATTGGTCTGCCGCCGCGCCGGATCTATTTCTTTTAATTTTTTTTGTCTCGTTCCCATTAGCTTCTAAGACCCGGTTGCTAAAATCTTCACTTTTGGCCCGCTAGATGGTTTTATATATTCTAGTTTATGGGAAAATTGAAAATTACCAAAACTTACTTTTTTATTCAATTTTTATTTTTTTGGTATTTTTGTAAGAGAGCTTACATATATACCAAAAAACAAAAAAAAATTGAACAAAAAGTAATTTTGGTAATTTTCAATTTTCTCATAAGCTAAAAGACATTAAACGATCTAGTATTTAGTGTTTGATTAAGAATTTATAGGAACATCAAATAATTAAAGCCAATTCAGTACTTGATTTCACAACTTTGGATAAAAAAACTGTACAAAATTGTTTAATGTTTTTTTGGATAAATTTTTAGTTTGAAAGCATTTTTTTCAAAAATTATTAACACAAATAACTAGGTTGAGACAAATAATAAAAGAACAAGTTTCTGGCTTTCAGAAAACATACAATTTTGCATTATAAGTGTTGCCGCTGTTTTAAATTTTTTTTTTTTCAACTAAAGGCAATTTTCTAAAAAATGACTTAATTTTTTAGAAAATTGCCTCTCCCGCCTAGACGGAGGGAGATAGACCCCCCCCTCCTTCAGTAAAAAATGCTTGTATTTTTTCCTTCTACCAAAATTTGTTATTATTTTGCGGCGCCCTGGTTATCGTACTCTCTCCCCGTTTTACTTCACACGCAGGGATGTATATAAAGATATCGATAGGTATTTAGACCTAGCTTCAACTTTTATGTTAAATGTAGCAAAAATTGATAATTATATATTGAAGTATGACATATTTCACGCCTGTACAAATTTTTTGTTTCTTTTAAATTGCTTTATATTCTACTACAAATATGAAATGAATTGAATTGATTTTGTTGAGACTTTTTTAAAAAAGTGTTACAAGTTACAATTCATTTGTCATTTACTAGGTACTAATACACTTGTGATACCGCGGCTATAAAGTATTGCCTGCCCTATCTAGTTACATAAATGTTTGCCTCTTGGCTGTCTTTTACAGTTTTAAGTTAAATGCTCCTGCTCTATACAAATTTGAAAATTATCATACATTTGGCGTATGATAATGGTTTCCAATCATACATCATACCAGACCAGAAATTATCATACATGTAGCATAATAATCATATGGTTGGTAGCACTGATCACAACTGTGCTAACTTCACTTTCATTGTTGAAGAATTTAACTCAAAATATCGTAAAACTAAAGATCCCACTAGACCTACGCATTGAAAGTCTACCTCCTGGGTAATGTGGAAAAGTCTTATCCATGTGTATCAATGTATATGTATGCATGTATGCAAATATAAAAAAGGGGCGATTTCTACAAATCTTGCACAGGGCGTAAGTTTGGCTGGTGCCGGCCCTGAACAGATCCACTGGTGATTTGATGGATTTTCTCACCGAAAAGTGGAATCAATCATTGCATCATTTCGGTGAAAGTAAAATTGTGGCCCTCGATATTTCAAAAGCATTTCAAAATGCATGCTTTTGGCATTAACGAATCACTCCTTCGCTGGGTTAGTAATTATCTTTCTGACGGTTTTGGAGGGTTTCAAGTCTGAAGTTCACAAAATTAATGCTGGTGTGCCCCAAGGCTCCGTTTTGTCTCCAACACTGTTTCTAATTTTCATAAATGATCTCTTGTCTGAAACTACTTATCCGATTAACTGTTTCGCTGATGACAGCACCCTTAGTTTTTCATACTCCTTTCCAGATTCATCTCCCGGTTATTCAAACAGCATTGTCAAATGGGGTTTTAACAATCCTGTAGAGTTTAACGCATCCAAAACTCAAAGTTGTCTTCTGTCCTTAAAGCGCAATAAACCCAGTTTAATATTATACATGAATGGAACTTGCATCGAGGAAACTAAAAAGCTTTCACAGGTTGGTGCGGATTTTGGTCCAGAGGCATAATTGGGCCATTTTTCGAAACTGAGCAAGGAGTGGCCGTTACAGTCAATGGCGATCGTTATCGGGCCATGTTGAACGAATTTTTGTTCACAAAAATTGAAGAGGAGGATATTGGCAACATTTGGTTTCAACAGGACGGCGCTACGTGCCACACAGCCGAAGCTACACTCGATGTTTTGCGCCATTTTAAAAAAAAAGAAGTTATTTGGCGGACCCTTTATATATTTATAAAGCATACATACTCCCAAAGCTAGAGTATAACTCTGATATCTGGTCAGGTGCCTCAAAAACGTCACTGCACCTATTGGATAGAATCAACCAAAATAGAGCTTTAAAACTGATAGGTGACAGATCAATTTCGGAAACATTTGCACTGCTAGGAATGCTCACCAGTATACCCTTGAGCCTAACCTCGGACGTACCGTCAAGTATAGAGATTCTTTCTTTAGCCGTACCACACGAATGTGGAGTTCCTTACCCAACTCTGTTTTTCATTCCCATTGCAATATTCAAACATTTAAAGCAAATGTACATCGCTATCTCCTACTCCATTCTCCCTCTATTTCCAAAACGCTCGCACTATGTGAAAACATTTTAAGGGTATTCATAACCCCTTGAGTGCGCACCAATTATATAAAAAAAAAAAAAAAGCCCAGCTCCATTGGAAAAGCTTTGTTCTTTGTGTTACGTCAACTATTCTAGTTCTTTTTTTATCTCTTCGTTTCGTATTCGTTGTGCTTGTCTTATGTTTAGCAATTTTTGCTCGATTTTTTTTGGCAAATCCTCAATTTATCGTGTGAGTTTGATGTCACTCCTACCGTTTCTAACCCATATATCATTACGGCAAGAATTGCGGAATCCAGTATGATTTTCTCATGTCTTCACTTAATTTTGAGTCCAGTATTTGCTTTACATTCCAGTATTGCTTCCAGCTATTGCTTATTCGTCGGTTTATTTCTTTTTCGTCCTGATTTGAGAATGATTTGAGTTGGCCCAAGTATATAAATATAATCGTCAACATAAGCTATTATGTTGCCATTGAGAAGTACGTCTTTCTTGAAATGGTTTGTCATAATCTTTGTTTTCGTTATATTAAGGCATAATCCATAAAGCTTGTAAGTGGAATCGAGTTCATTTAACATCGATTGAATATCATCGGGTGATTCGGAAAGAAGAACCACATCATCTGCAAATCGTAAGTTATGAAGCTTTTGTCCCCACAAAAACTGGGTGTATGTTTTGGTTTCTTAGTGCTGTCCAGATGTAATTGTGTTCCACTGTGTCAAAGGGTATAGTAAAGTCAATAAATAGAATATAAAGTGGTTTTTTGTACTCATTATGTTTCTCTATGGGTTGATTAGTCGTCTGTAGGTGATCCGAAGCCGAAAAACCTTCTCTGAAGGCAGCTTGCCCCCGTGGTTGTTTGTCATTGAGTATCTTTTTTGTTATCTTATACATATGTCTTTGAGAATAGTTTATATGGTGTCGATAATTGTTGATGTCATCTCTGTTTCCTTTCTTATGTAATAATATTATATTAGTCTATTCCCATTGTCTGTGTATTTTTTGGGTTGTCAGAATAGAATTAAATAATTTTGTCAGAACTGGAGTAAGAGCTTCTTTTCCATATTTTAGCATTTCGGCTTGCATTCCGTCGTTTCCTGCTCTTTTTTCATTTTTCATACTGTCTATAGATGTTGCGATGTCAATCCCGTAAAATTAAATATATTATAGTTGGTGATGTATTATGATAGTTTGCAGTATTAAGGTGGTTGTCTTCATCATACGTTGAATTAAATAGATATTCGAAGAAATATGTGGCTACTTCATTTTTTTTTTTTGTTTTATATGCGCGCACTCAAGGGGTTATGACTACCCTTATAATGATAAACATAGTGCGAGCGTTAATAAAACAGGGAGGGGTTTAATAGGAGATACCGATGCCCATTGGTTTTGAATTTCTGAATATTACAATGGGAGGGAAAAATAGAGCTAGGCAAAGCATTCCACATTCGAGTTGTGCGGCTAAAGAAAGAATATCTATACTTGACTGTACGTCCAAAATTGGACTCAAGGGTAAGCTGATGTGCATTCCTAGAAGCGCGAGTATTACGGTGGAATTGTTTTAGGGGAGGAATGCAACTGGCTATTTCGCTAGAACACTGTTTGTAAAAATAGCGATAGAATAAAGAAAGACATGAAACACTGCGGGCGGTGTTCCAGAGTAGTAATTGTATCTGTTATATTTCTATCACCTATCATTTTAAAAGCTCTATTTTGAATTCTGTCCAAGAGATTCAAGTGGGTTATAGGAGCACCTGTCCAGATGTGGGAGTCGTACTCAAGCTTAGGAAGGCTAAAGGCTTTGTAGATTATAGCTAGATCAGAAGGAGAGAAAATTTTTTTGCATCGCCGAAGAAAACCTAAACACTTAGCAGCGTTTCATTAATATCTTTTCTTTTATTTCTATTTGTATTCAAGTGTTTCATCGAAATAATCTATTCTTTTTCGTTATTTAAAAATTGTTTTTATCTTTTTTATGGATTTTGTGTTTCTTAGTAGGTAGGTGTCTTAAATTGTTGCTTCATTATAATTCTGAATGTCAATTCTTGTCTTCGCCTTGATTGTTTTTCTCAAATTTTTAAGTTGTAGTTAGCGTTTCCCTAAGATTGATCAAAAGTTTTATATCAGGTGAAATTTTATCGTTTTTGTTGGATCTGGGTTTCATTATTGTGTCCTTAGCTGTCGTCTTTGTGATTTGTTCAAGAGT
Organism: Leucozona laternaria; assembly: GCA_932273885.2. Lineage (NCBI taxonomy): Eukaryota > Metazoa > Arthropoda > Insecta > Diptera > Syrphidae > Leucozona > Leucozona laternaria. The sequence continues at coordinate 189,334,231 of OW026366.1, read as the reverse complement.
GTTATATATTGTTTGGGTGTTATATTGCATGTCGTCAAAAGTAATCTCTTCTGTTATTTTTTTTTCGAAAGAATATCGTTTAAGATTGAATCTGTTCATCACAGATTGTTTTTGGAATTTCCAGTTTTTGTTGATTTCTGTGTAAAATTGTAAGGCTCTCCCAAACCAACGCGAAAAATTCGCGCGAATATGCGACGACTGAATAATGTTCGAAGATTCGTATCGCGCCAGTGTGGGTGCTCCCATTAATCTCCGTGTAAATAAATTAAGACAGGCGAAAGTTTCGTCGTCGTTCTGAACAGGACATTCCCAGGGAAAATGCATCACTATGAATTCAATTAATTTATTTGTCAGCGTTTTAAAAGAATGTAATCATTTGTGAATGCAATCTTTATTGAACTCAATAAAAGGATTGCACTCATTGATTTCATTTTCAGACTTTTACTTCAAATTATGCAATCACCATTCATTTGCCATCAAAAAGATCGCAATCATTTTATTCGCAATTTGTTTTTCAGCTATTCAATTGAATGCACTCTTTTGGGTATTTATACATTCATTGCATTCTCTTGTGCTATTTCCATTCTTTTGCATGTGTTCATATAGCTTGGTACACCACTCGTAGGTACGATGTTGTCATGTTACTGGGGTAAAAGTTTAATGCAGCCAAAGCAAGAAAGAGGTATATGGAGTGCAAAAGCAATGCAAATAATGCAAAAGAATGCATGTTTTCCCAATAGATTGTATTCAATTGATTCCTGTAAAATTATTGGGGAGGCAAAATTATTGCAATCTTTTTTATGTCAATTGAATGATATTTGCATAATTTGAAGTGGAAGTACCGATGTGAAGTTAATGAGTGCAATCTTTTTTTTAAGTCATTAAAGATTGCATTCACAAAAGAATGCATTCTTTTACAACTTTTTGTTGCATTTTCGAAAACGTTAGATTTAAGTTACTGCATCTTTGGCACATTTAAAAAGGGTTTAATTTTTGATTGATTATAACAGAAACGCTCGTCTTTTTATAGAACATCAGGCGAAAAAAACAAATTTTTCATTAAAATACAAAATAATTTATGTGCGTACATATTTGGTGAGTCCACGTAAAATAAGAATTATTGCCAGTCTAGTAATAAAACTCTCTCTCCCAGTATCATTAACTTTTTTTTTGTCGAACTTATACTCAGTAGAGATACCTTACCTACTTATACGCTACAACCGCTAATCTTTCTAAAAAGAAAAGCCATACCATCACGTATAGATATTGTTGCAAATAAAAAACAATTTCTTTTTCTTCTGGGCAATGTGGTCTGATCATAAAACCTGCGCCTATACATTTTAAGATAAAATCAAACTTTTATCCAGTTTTCCAATAATAAAAAACCATTAAGCCCTGAAATATGCGCTCCATTGAATTGTGTAAAATCCTGCATAAATTGGCTTTTTTTTCTAAAACTTCTTTATCCGTTTCCGTATAGGTTAGTAGATGTGTCTATGTATAGGTATACCTTTGCGCTTGCCCTCGCAGTGGCAAAGCAAAGTAAAGCAACTCGTAATTATTACAACCGATTGCCGTAAAATCTTACGACATTAATAATTTAATCGATTCAATTCTGTAACTCTGGTAACAGTTCAACCAAGTAAGACTTAACCTGTTGTAGAAAATAAGTCCTTAAAGTAAATACAGAGCAACTGTAGCATAAAAACACAGATAAAAAAAAAAAAAAAAACAAATAAAGAAAACCTGAGAGAGGAAACTTATGGCCAGGCTTATCATTAAAAATCCGAATAAAATGGGAGAAATCAAAAAGGGAAATCCCTGAAGTTGATCGTTGTCATTCCAGTTGTTCTCCTGTGGGCTATATGGTGATGGTGGATTGGTTCGGCCGGCGCAGCGGTTCCAGCATTTAAGCCACCCACACTCACAGTCAGGGTGGCATTTATTGTACCCGACCCGAGTTGGTGCGACTGTATCCGGCAATCTTTCTCTCCAGCTCCTAGTTCATTCGTTTTCATCTTCTTTTTCTTGTTTTTCTTTTTATTTTATGTTTATTTCTGATTTCGTTTATTTTTTTCTATTTTATTTTTCTTATTTTCATTATTTTCCTTTATTTTCCTTTTGTATCCTTGCAGAATGTCCTTATGGCTTCAGTTACGATAAGACTTGGTACGAGCGGACGATTCCGACACAAGAGCATTGGGTCTGTGACAAGGATATGTACGTTACCAATACGTTTGTGGTTAGCCGAGTGACCGAAGTGATTGGTTCATTTGTCCTTGGCCAAATGGGTGACACGTAAGTGTGGTGCGGTTTTGGTATTTCTATCAAATTAGATACATTTTTCGTTCCTATGATTTTTATTTTATTTTTTTTATTTCTTATTCACATGCAATCAAATAAATTCAATTGGGCTTACATATCCTTTGGGATCTACTCAAGACATGTCCTATCTTTTCAGTTGTGAATGTGAATTTTGTGATAGGAATCATAGTTTGAGAGCTGTAGGTATATACATATATGAGTATATGGTGTTTTATTAACATTCTACATGAATGCATATAGGCATTTTGCTTATATGATTTTTTTTTTTTGAGAATGTGGTTTGAAAAACGATTTTTTCTTGCTCGGAAAAGGAAGAATTGCTTGGAATGACTCGTTATAAACCCAAGATAAATATCATATTTCTAAATCTAATTTCTGGGAATTTTTAAAGTTTCCTTCATCGTCTTTGCTGGTCGTTTCTGATGTTTAAATGAAAAAATATTTCAATTTCTCCTTACCAACGTTACGGCTTTGTTCTTCAGTGTATAGGGATTTATTTGAAAAACGAAGCATAACAATACATAAGTGTTAATATGTCTACATGTATGAAGGGCGGATACGATCTTACTTATTTACAACCACCCTCTCGAGGTTCAGTTGGTGTTTGGTGGCCAGATCCAAAGCTTGGGCGTCTTCCCAGAATTTTTCAAACGAATGTTTAATTTGTATGGTAAGGTAATTTGCTCGTGCCGACGAACAGTGGTGCAAAAAGGGAAGAAACCTCCAAAAATAACACTAATATTTGCTCTTTAGATCATATTTCCACTTCGTGGGTAGTTAAGTAGATTTTTAATATTCTCAAAAACTAGAAGACATTTAAGCATCTTTACGTAAAATTTTTAAAAAAATTAGTTTGAACAAGATTTGTAGTTATAATCTTTGTTTTCAAAATTTTTCACTAAATCAATTTGATTTAAAAATAGAATTCAAAACTGGATTTCTGGCTTTAAAATAAGTATAGAATGCCATTTTAAGTGTTGCTGTTGGTCTTAAATGATTATTGTTTTCGATATTTCAAGTCGATTTCTCGCCTTAACAGGGGGAAATATACCCTCCAGCACTCTTTAACGATTGTTTTCTTGTCTTAACCCAACCTACATGTCCTAGCCTTTTGTCGCATCTTATATGAAATACACTGTATATTCTCAGAAAACACATGTTTTGGTATTTAGTATCTGAACAGCTCGCGAATGATTCCCGCGTGGAAAAAGTTATGAACGAATCATATTTTTCATATCCCAGATGATTTGATTCGTTCGTGCGAACGAATGTTATTTTAATGTCGTTTTCGATCGGTTTTTCGGACTTTTCTAGTCCTTTTTTATTCCAATCGAATATGAAAACATCGACTTCCCAAATTAACACACACACTACCGAATGTTGCCATTTTTTTTGCGTATGTACGTACTTACGTATGTGGGTGTTTTCCGTCATGTATAAAATTGGGAGCAGAACAAAACTCCGCGAACGTTACAAGGAACAGCCAATCAAAGGTTTTTGGAATAGTTGTAGTGAAAAAGGAGTGCAAAAGGAATATGTACTCCGAACGTTCAAGGGAAACCGACATGAGAAAACCAAAAAAATAAAATTCGTGATCGAATCAAAAATAAAATACTCTTTTGAATGGTTCGCGAGAGAACAAAGCGAATTTTATCATTCTCCGAACCTTTCTTTTTACCAGGAAATTTGTGGGGTTGTTTTTATTTCTTTCAATTAATATTTTTTTTGTGGTTCTGAGTCCAAATCTGAGCCGTCTACTAGACTGACATAATTTTAGTACTATTATTATTTTGATTATAATTTGTATTGATTGAATTAAGTTCTCAAAAATGTTCGTTTATAATGCTCGTTCGATTTCTTACAGTGAAGTTATAAAGTACATCCCAGCCAACTGCTCCATTTAAAATTCTTAGTGTTTCCTCTAAATCGATTGTATGTACTCCAAAATATTGTACTCGAAGTTCTTTTAGAACGGGACAGACAGCAATAAAATGGAAAACATCTTCTCTTTCTTTCAGGTTGCATAATGTACAATTGATAGGTAAATCAGGACGGTGTTGTATGAAGTTGAGATTGAGAAATTCTTCTCTTAAACGAAAAATGGTTCTTATCAATTCTGTTGAATGGGTTACTAAAAAGTAAGTTGTTTTACTCAAGTAGTGGTCCAACTTGCTAAAGTATAATCTGTACTGCGAATTTTTAGCTTCTTCCATAAAGTTGTCATACATTCTGTTCCCTGTTTTCTTCAGCAACTCAACAAATTTAGGTTTCAGTGATTCCAGTTGTAAATCGGTTGTTAATAGCAAATTGACTCCACAATCCGCTGCCAGATTCTTCCACTCTTGGACACAACCTACTTCCATGGACAATAAATGCTTAAGAACTATTTTTTGTGTTCTGTGTTCATGCATTGCAGAAAATCTTACTATGTAGTTGAAATTTAGCTTGAGTGTATCTAAAAACATGGGATGAATACCAGTTTCCAGATGTATCATGTAATTTGGTGAACAGCTGGGCAATCTAAAAAATCTTCTAGTGAAAGAAACTTTACCGCTGCTTCGAAGGATCTGTAACCCCAAGCTTGAGCTCCATAGAGAAGTATAGCAGTTGCGGTTGCACGAAATATTGCTTGTTTTGAAGTGTGTGAAATACTTCTCTTGTAGATACAACTTCCCCAAACAGAACAGATAGCTCGCTTTGCTTCAGAAAGTTTATCTCTAAGATGCTTATTCATGCTAGTGTTCGATGTAATTAACACTCCCAGATATTTGTATTCCTTTACTATTTCTATTTCCTCTCCCAGGAACGTCCACTTTTTCATGCGTGAATACCTTCCTCTACTTTTTCTGAGAATCATCATTTTAGATTTTTCCATGTTAACAGAAAGGTTCCAACTTTTGCAATATGTTTCCTATCGGCATGCATTCGACAGTTTCCACGACGAAGACTATCTCATCTGCAAAGAGCAAACATGGAATCTTTATCCGACGTAGCTCAATACCACCCTTAAAAGCATCTTTGATGTCATTTATGTATAAGATGGAAAGAAGAGTACTAAGAACGCAACCTTGCTTTACTCCCACCGTTGTTCCAAATTCATCAGAGAAGCACTATCCATCCCAGACACGCGCTGTATTATTTTGGTACAAAGCCCTCAACACATTTATCATTTTTGACGATATTCCGAGCTTATATGGGTAGGTATGGAATCAAAGGCTGCTCGAAAATCGATAAAGAAAGCGTAGAGTTTTGAATTCCTTTTCTTATATATCTCTGTTAAGCTGAGTAATGAAAAAATTTGGTCCACAGTGGAATAGTCCTTCCTAAAGCCAGCTTGGATTTACTGCAAAATCTGTTTGTTTTCCAGCCTTTTATAAAGCACAGTTGAAAACAATTTAGCAGAAGTATTAAGAAACGATATAACTCTAAAATTAGCTGGGTTTTCATATTCTCCTTTTTTTGTGCAGCGGAGAAATTACAGACTTAAGAAAAGAATCAGGAACTTCAGAAGTTTCAAAAACTCTTTTGAATGTTGATGTTAGTGTACTCTGGTGTGCAGTTTTTGTAAAATTCAAAGCGGATACAATCCTGGTGCTTTATAAATGGCGCTTTATAAATGGCGTTTTCTATTTCTAGCAGAAAGATTGGCGAATCTAAGTAATCATCTAATATAAGAGGCGCTGCGTACAAAATCGTAGGTGAATGTTGCTCTGCGTTGAGAATCTGCCTACTGTGATTTTTGAATTGGTGTGATGGGAGACATACCCCAGTAGTATTACTACTGCTTTCCAAAACTCTGCTGGGGATATATTCTATGTTTTTTTGGTCACAGGCATTTTTCCTAGCTGCACATATGCTTTTATAGTTCTTAGTGGCACCTGCATATTTAGCTTGTAATAATAAGCTGTTATTTTTTAGTGATGGCCTAATCGGTTATTTCTGAGTAACTGTTATAACAGTTACAGTTATTTCATGGTAACAGTTATTCTTACCAGTTATTGTGTAACGGTTATTTTGAATCTTAAAATACAAAATCGCCATGTGGTTCGTGGCTTTCCGACTTGTTGAAAATGAAGACAATTAACAATATCTGAAAAATCTGAAAATTGATTACAAAGCTTCTAAAAACTTAAACTTTTAAGGGTGTTAACATTGGACTATATCCGCTCTCCTTCGATTTGTTTTTTACTGATCAGTAAAAGTACGGAAGATTCATAAAAAGTCGGAGGAGTAGACGAATGTGAACACCGTCCTTAATTTTTTGTTCCGAAAATCGGCTGTTTAAGGGCAATCGGTTGATATTTGGATTGAAGTATTTTCTGTACTCCAAAATATAACTCATCCCCTACCTAACATGCCATCAACCTTAAAATTCAATCGAAGGATGGCTAACATGACGATAGACTAAAAAATTGTGTGAGTGCCGGGACTCACGGTTAATATGTGTAAACATCAACGTGCGCGGATCCAAAACGGACTTGTTTTTGCTTGAAGGGGATCTTAAGATTTTTTTCACTGAACGCACCCATCCTAGTATGCACATCGTAACGTTGCACACCGTAACGTTGCACACGAACGCTCACGTTTTTTTTTTTACTCTACCGCCACCATAGATGTTTACACATCAAAAACCTCTGAAAAACCCGAACATTTTTCCTTTTTATTTTCTACTCCACAAACACGCATTTTTAGGGCAATCGGTTGCCATTTGCAACGAAATATTCTCCATCTGATAAAAAATAATTTGTCTTCTATCTATCAAGCCATTAACCTTGAAATTCCATCGAAGGATAGCAACGATGACGATGGATTAAAAAATCTCAGAAAAATCCGAAAATGTTTCCTTTTAATTTCTGGCAATTCGATGTACTTCAAAATGTAGTCTATCATACTGATATGTTTATCACGAGTAACCTCTTATGTCTTAAAAGTTATTTCTTACCGGTTATCATAATAACGTGTAAGCGTAACGAGGGAACTGGTAACTTATTTGATATCGAATAACCTTTAAGCCTTAAGAGTTATTTCTTCTATGTTATTATAATAACTGGTAACTTTGATATCGAATAACCTCTAAAGCCTTAAGAGTTATTTTTTACCGGTTACTATAATAACTGCAAAGGATAGCCTTATAGTTATCCTAAAGTAACTTTAACGATAGACAACAAACATTATTTTTAACTTGCTTTGAATATTGTGTGAGTGCCGGGACTCACGGTTAATATGTGTAAACATCAACGTGCGCGGATCCAAAACGGACTTGTTTTTGCTTGAAGGGGATCTTAAGATTTTTTTCACTGAACGCACCCATCCTAGTATGCACATCGTAACGTTGCACACCGTAACGTTGCACACGAACGCTCACGTTTTTTTTTTTACTCTACCGCCACCATAGATGTTTACACATCAAAAACCTCTGAAAAACCCGAACATTTTTCCTTTTTATTTTCTACTCCACAAACACGCATTTTTAGGGCAATCGGTTGCCATTTGCAACGAAATATTCTCCATCTGATAAAAAATAATTTGTCTTCTATCTATCAAGCCATTAACCTTGAAATTCCATCGAAGGATAGCAACGATGACGATGGATTAAAAAATCTCAGAAAAATCCGAAAATGTTTCCTTTTAATTTCTGGCAATTCGATGTACTTCAAAATGTAGTCTATCATACTGATATGTTTATCGCGAGTAACCTCTTATGTCTTAAAAGTTATTTCTTACCGGTTATCATAATAACGTGTAAGCGTAACGAGGGAACTGGTAACTTATTTGATATCGAATAACCTTTAAGCCTTAAGAGTTATTTCTTCTATGTTATTATAATAACTGGTAACTTTGATATCGAATAACCTCTAAAGCCTTAAGAGTTATTTTTTACCGGTTACTATAATAACTGCAAAGGATAGCCTTATAGTTATCCTAAAGTAACTTTAACGATAGACAACAAACATTATTTTTAACTTGCTTTGAATATTTTGGTCCAAAAAAAATGTTAACGATTTTTGGATTTTCAGAGGTTTTTTAATCCGTCGTCATCGTAGCCATCGTTTGATGGAATTTTACAGTTGATATCTTGACAGATAGGGGAAAAAATATATTTGATCGTATCGAGAATATTTCGTTCCAAATGTCAACCTATTGCCCTAAAAATGCGTATTTTGTGAGCAGAAAGTAAAAAGGAAATTTGACCTTTCCTGAGTTTTTTTTAATCTATCGTCATCGTGGCCATCCTTCAATGGAATTTGACTGTTGATGGCTTGAAAGATATGGATTGAATGACGGTGTTTACATTGGCCTAACAGCTCCGACTTTTTTTTTTTTGACTTTTTTATACTTTATCTCATTCCCACTTTACAAGTGAAATTAAGATAAAGCACAAATATATTAAAAAAAAAGTCGAATGATTTACTACGTGTTATTGTAAAAACTGATAATTAGAAACTTCTATGTGGGGTAATCTTAGATGATAGTGGTATAGGACAGCAAAGTTTCAAGTCCTTAAAAAAAAAAAAAAAAAACATTTAAAACATGCAATTTGACAATTTTTGAATTAAAATACACAATGCTGGAAATATATCTCCTTCCCCGGGGAGTCATATTTCCTTTGTAGCTTAAATTATTATTATAAGGGTACAATAGTATTTTAAATATTTTGTTTAATTCTCTTAATTATAATTATAATTTATATTTTCTAGATTCGGTCGGCGTCTCGTCTACTACATCAGCGTGGTATTAGCAACAATTGGTCGATCTTTTTCTATATTTGCTACCTCATCATTCACAATGTTCCTGATTGCGTCTAGCCTGGTAGCACTTACTGTCAATAGTCTGTTCCAGTCACCTCTCATTGTCGGAATGGAAATCTCAGGCGAGTAAGTGTAACGTACCTATACGTCCTATGAAACAAACAACACAAAAAAAAAACGCATTCATTCTCCCTAACTGACCACAAAAAAAGGAAGAATATATCTATACATATAATCCCCCCATGGGAGGCAGATGAATAGGATATTCCTTTCCTGGCATTAAACCGCACACCCATTTATCACCGAAAAATAGCACTAAAGCGGAAACCATTCCATTCATGCCCCAAAATGCACCAACAAACGAGTTTAATCCTTCCATATTTTTCTTCTATATTTCTTTTCCTTCCGTTTTTCTTTCATTTTCTTTTTTTTTTTTTTTCTATACTGCACAAACCACAAACAAAACAAAATAAAACGAAAAAAAAAAAAAAAAAACAGAGACGATAGAACCAACATTGCAATGTATCAGAGCTTTGGATGGTCCATTGGGACCACATTGATGCCGTTGCTCTTCTGGTGGCTGCGAGACTGGGTTCCCTTCATGTGGCTAACAACTTTACCCACTGCATTGGTGCTCATTTTTTACAAGTACGTATATCTGTATATCTACTAGCATTTCGTTCGGTGCATCCTTGTTTGTACGGATCTTTCTTGTGGTCTCTATACCTCAATTTACAGGTGAATTTTGTCAGTATAATTGTTTATCTAAGGCGCAGTTTTTTAGTGGTGAGTTAAACCAGAGTTAGTTAACTCTAGAAGTAAATTAACCCACGTTTAACTGAGGAAGCAGTTTTTTGGTGGAGAATGCTTGCGGAACGACTAAATAAACTCGTTGGATGAAACACATTCAGTATCTGTTCAGTTTATTCTGAGTTAACTCAAAACTCACCTAATTTTATGAGTCAACTCGTGTTTAACTTTAATCTCGCACTGAAAAACTGGACCTTAAGAACCAGTTTTCAGTGAGAATTCAAGCCAATCAACGGGCCTAACAAACTCGGCGGATAAAATATCAAAAGCATCTTATCATTAAATCCAGGGTTTAACTTTAACTTCGCAATGAAAAACTGGGGCTTAACTTATGAAGAACGAGGAAGGGAAATGTTGGATATCATTAAGCTAAAGTTCTTGTTACAAACTTATTTCTTTCATCGAAGTACAATAGATTAAAGCCTTCCACCTCCGATAAAATTGGTAAGCGTAGGTACCCCAGATTCGAACTTTTAAAATAAATAAAGTTTATAACATTCATAAATTGCAATACGAAAAAATCTTGAATATGAGTTTTGGGAACCTTTTAGGTATACATTGAGATAGTTTAGCTTTATTTGGGACTTTGCAAGCTTATAAACAAGGAAATATGTATTTCTGGAAGTAAGAGCTCAGACGCTTCGATTTCTTAGGCCCAGTTTTTCAGTGGTAAGTTAAACCAGAGTCAACTAACTCCAGAAGTAAATTAACCCACAGTGACATGAGGAAGCAGTTTTACGGTAGAGAATGCGTTTGGAACGACTAAACAAACTTGGTGGATAAAACATCAAAAGCATCTACTGTTCAGTTTATCCTGAGTAAACTCACCAAAATTGATGAGTTAACTCGAGTTTAACCTTAATGTCACACTGAAAAACTGGACCTTAGTAATCCAATTACCTAATTGGATTATAAATACATGCACATGGTTTGATTTACTAATTTATACGATTAGAAAACAATCAATATCAAAAACACTTAAGGCCAGTTTCACATCAGTCAACACTTACCGGAATAAGTCGCAATAAAGTTTCCCATATTAGGACTTTAGGCTAAGTTTCACAGCCAGCGTAAGTTGAACTTAAGTCACCAACATCGGAGACTTAAGTGCGACTTATTCAGGTAAGTGTACACTGTGATATTGTGCCTTAATCTTTCACATTGTCGACTTAAGTGCCACTTACTCTTCTGATTGTGAAACTGGCCCTAAGGCACTCCAATGTAGGGTTAGGTGCGCGCAGGGTATTTAATTGAACTTTTCTTTAGTTCAATAAAGTTTAAAAACCAATTTTGATTTTTATTGTTTTAATAATCAATAAATAAATATAACTTAAGATTAGAAAAATAATGAATGTTTCAAAGAAACCAATTTTCTTAAATAAATGGAAATTTGACTCGTCAAACTTTCAAGTTTTTGTGCGAATTTATCTAAAAAATCAGGCTTAATTAGTTAGCGTTCTCTGGCCACTGTTGCGCACACTTACCCATTAATTCTGTTTTTGCTTAAGTTTTAACGCGGTGATGGTTGGCTTGGCCTCGAAAAAGGAAGAAGTAAAAATGAAGCTGATGGAGCATTTTCCCAGTACCTCATATGAACTTCCATGATTCTGTGGATCGAGCTGTTATAGAGCTGGTGAGAAATTTATGGCATCCGATTAGGAAAACCTACTCCCTGAAGATGACTATTAATCCTACAGCAGCTCGAATAGCTTGGAAGCAGACGTCATTATGGCTAAAAAAAAGTCCAGCTCTAAGCAGAGTAAAAACACCTCAACGCTAATCTTTGGCCAAAACCTGGCGGGAGTTATTTTGACTCCCAGTGAGACTGGTGTGTTTTATCTCACCTTGTTGCTTGCTATATCTCCGGAAATGGATGCCCATACATGGGACAAACCCGACCAGGGAGAAACTTATTAGGATCCAGATCTCAAAAGGATTAACAACCCACAGCGATATTTCTAGGTATGACCAAAATGACCCGTAGAAGTAATTCTCTGAGATTGGGCATTGGAATCGGTTGAGCTTCAACCCAAATTTGAAAACACTACACCAACAACATACAAAAATTAATATCATGGTGTCTCCACTTTCAAAACTACAAAACGAAAAAGTAACGCATAGATACTGTTTTTCAGCGGTCCAAAACATGTAAGGTTCGATAACACGTTGGTTTAAGTAGTCTATGTAAAAGGAAGGAACAGTCAAAATGATTCGACTCCTCCAGCCTACCTTGCATAGCAAACAATGCAGGCACACTGGCGTATTTGATAAATGAGTAAGTGCCTGCAAGTGGCCTTTTATCAAAGAGATGATCCCCGAAAAATGGCTCGGGGCAGGGGTGAGGAGTTGGCACAAGTGGAAGAAGTGCTACTCAACTAGCAAAATTTGGACTTTTGTCACCGTTCAAGGGATTTGAAATTCGCACCTACAGTGATGTATACATATTTATCTACCAAAACTGACTCAAGACAACGATTAAGAAAATGAAAAAGTCGGCCAGAATGTTTTTATTGTTAGGGTTAACTCTTGAATAATTTATAATTTAAGTGGTTTCTGGAAACTAGATTGCATATTTCATCCAAATTTAGGCAAAATGTTTCTTCCTGATTGAAAGCTGAGAAATAAACTTTTATTTCTCAAGCATTGCCTAAAAAGTTGCCTTTCTTTGGGCCGGGGATAAAGTTATTAGTTATTAAGGGTTTGTAAATGTGGAAAACTTAAACCGATCTATTAATAAACGGCAAATAACTTTCTTAATTTACTCATCTGACAACTTCTAATTCATATTAATAAAAGTGGAATGCTCAGTACGTGTGACAGCAAGCAGATAATTTTAACTCCCAAATGTGGTACTTATAAGAGACGGATAACTTCTTAAAGGCGGATAACTTTTTAGAAAGGCTCAAAATTCAGCTTTTTTGCAATGAAAATCTAATTTTAGAGAAGCTAAGTATGTTTATGAATTTTGGGGACATTTAAGGCGGCACTCGAGACTTTTTTCAAAATGATTAAAATAGTCAGCGACATCAAGTTTTAATTTTTTTCTTTTAAAATAACATTTTTTTAACCGTAACTCATTTTAATATATGAATGAGGATTTCAACTGCCTGTCTCCTCATAAGAAAAATCCTTTTACCAAATAAAATTTGAAGCCCTGTAAATTTGAAAAAGAAGCTTAAATAATTACCAAATTATGTTATTGTACAACTGGCTAAATTCACCTTAATTAAACGTATAGATATACCCTGATTTGATTTGTTTCTTTTTTTCTACTTTTTTTTTCTCGTTACGTGTATGGGTACATCAGATATGTCATCGAATCACCGAGATGGTTGATTAGTAAGAGACGCTACGCCGAAGCCTTGGTGCAGTTCAAAACAATCGCCCGCTTCAATGGCAGGACCTTCACAATTACCGAAAAGGACTTAGCTGAGCTGTATGGCAATTTAGATGAGGAGAAGGTGTTTGGTGTGGCGTCCTTGTTCAATGGCTGGCGGATAGCAAAGAACACAATGATCATGGGCTTCAGCTGGTACGTATAAACCTACATACATATACTATACAACCAAAAGTCGATTGTAACATGGCAAATTGTTCAACGGAATGGAAAAGGCTTAACTAAAGTTTTATGTTTTTTTTTTTCTGTTGTTTTTGTTTCTGTGCGGCCTTAATGTTTGTAGGCGTTTTTTTTTTTTTTTCTTGTGGGACCGGATTTCTGCCTCGAAATTCGTTTGTTCTAGGAATACCTATACAAACCTCTTCCATTGCGGCATACGCTTTGTCCTTGAAACAATTTTCCATGTCAGAGGGTTAAAGTTCTTCAAGTGCAATGAATTTTAACACTTATTCGTTTATTTTTTTTGTTGTACCTACTCGTATAACTATATTTATTTTTCTCCTTGTAAATATTTTCATTGTTTCGGGTTTTATTATTTTGGGGGCAGCAAAAAAATAGTCCTTTGGTCCTTTTTCGTGTATTTAATATTTATTTTTCTTTTTTTCTTTTCATGTAAAATTTGTGTGGTGTTGTTCAATTTTTTTTTTTGGATGAGAAGGTGTGTGGTAGCTGTATCGTACTTTACCCTGGTACTTTTAAGCTCACGTATGGGTGGAAATCCTTTCTTGAATTTCTTACTGCAGAGTGTTGTGGAAATTCCAGCTTATATTGTTGGAAAATATTTGGGTAAGTATATGAATGCGATGTGTGAAATAGCCTTAAAAGCTACAAGTTATGTATCCTACTATGTAGATTTTCGTAACGTAACATGCTACATCGTTAAGTGTGACCTCGAAACGTCACACAGGGGAAAGTCCACGTATTTATTTCACTCTACCGCCGGAATAGATGTTTACACATCAAAAATGATTATGTTTAGCTTCGTGAAATTAGTTCGGAAAATCCCTCCAACATTTCATATGAATTCTTTAAATCTAGAATTCTGTTTCAAAATTCTTTCGGATTTAGAAAACTTTGCAATACAGAACTTTGAAAACTGAAATTTGGCTCATATAGAATTGTAACGCTTTTTGCCTTATTTCACTATTAAACATGGGTTCAGTCGCAACTTATAGTCTTCAGTTCGACAGTCGCTAAATCCACCCTTAAATTGGTCGAAGAAGGCCTAAGTTTTTGTTGTTTTATCCAAAATGTTCAGTCTTATCGGTTAATATTAAATTTGTATGGATGTGTTCATACTTCTGATTTGTAGCTTCATAAAAAAATCAAAAAATGTCATAGGTTCCAATGAAAGCTTAAAACATTTTTTTTTTTTTTTTTTGTTATAATTTCACAGGTGACAAGTATGGCCGTCGACTTACCAACAGCTTCTCATTTTTAATTTGTTTCTTTTCGTGCATTCCAGTTGTAATGTTCTCCCAGCGTAAGTTAAAGCCTTTCGTAAATCTTATTTTTTTTTTGAAAATCACATGGACACAATTTTCCTTTCAGATCCTCAATATGAACATTTGACAACCATCATTGCGGCCTTCATCAAATTCCTCAACGCTGTGACATTTTTCTTAGTGAGTCTGCAAGCAATGGAAATCTATCCGACTTGCTTGAGACAAACAGGAATTGCATTGGGAACAATTTTGTGCAATGCCATTGGAGTATTAGCACCCTATTTGGTGCATTTGGGTACAAAATATGACATTCGGTATCCTTATTTCATATTGGGCATAATATTTTTAATCGGTGGATGTAGTGGGCTATTCCTACCCGAGACTTTACACAACAAGCTTCCCGATTCTCTCGAAGAAGCTAAATCTTTTGGAAGGAATCAAGTAATGTTAAATTTTCAATTTGAAATCTTGAATGATTATTTTTTTTATTTTTTTTTTGTAGAAATTCTTTAGCCTACCGAGGCCACACCATCAATCCTCTGAAGAAATGTCGGCAAAAGAGAAACTCAATCAACCGAAATTTGTCCCATAACACCTCATTAGTAATCAAATTAGGACAAATTCTTTTATTTTTTATTAGAATTTTAAATTGTTGTTAAGGAATAATTGAGAAGAGAGAGTGTGATACATTTAAATTTGGAAGTGCTGTGTGTTTGGAATATAAGTTAAGCTTAAGTTATAGATTTATTTTCTATATATAAATAATTTTGCATAAAAAATCTTTTGTATTTCGTTCAGAGACCACAACTAAACTGGCGGAAATTTAAAGCTTTTATAAAGCATACATTTTTTTTTATATGAAATAATAAAAAATAAATAATACCTAGTTGTTTTAGTTAAAAAAAAAAATATTTTGCGTTTTAATAAATTGCACGACTTATGATGTTTGTAATGTTTCTTATAATTCAAGACTATAAAGTAACTTAAATAATATTAAAGACGAAACGATATCGATTGGAAATTCCCCATAATATGATCCGAAGACTGCAAAATCAAGTGGTTCACAAAATACGTATACCATGAAAATTGTGATATATAAAAGAAAATTAAGCCCAACTATGAGTGGTCATCTGATTTGGAGGAACTTGAAGGAGATGGGCTTAGGAAAAAAAAAAACCAAAACTGTGACATGAATATTGATGTGGATTCGTTAAATTGTGACTTCGCTACATTACCGTTTTCAACACTTTCTAAAGGGTCCGCCAAATAACTTCTTTTTTATTTTTGAAAATGACGCAAAACATCGAGTGTAGCTTCGGCTGTGTGGCACGTAGCGCCGTCCTGTTGAAACCAAATGTTGCCAATATCCTCCTCTTCAATTTTTGTGAACAAAAATTCGTTCAACATGGCCCGATAACGATCGCCATTGACTGTAACGGCCACTCCTTGCTCATTTTCGAAAAATGGCCCAATTATACCTCTGGACCAAAATGCGCACCAAACAGTGACTTGTTTTGGGTGTGTCGGCTTTTCAATGTATGCGTGCGGGTTTTCTGTGCCCCAAATGCGACCATTTTGCTTGTTTACTACCCGCGAAGATCAAAATGAGCTTGATCTGAAAAGATGATTTTTTTGGCAAAATCGGCATCTTCTCTAAGTCGATCGCAAGCCCACTTAGCGAAGCGTATACACAACCATATTCGCTCAGCGGAAAGATAAAACTAATTATCTGTCAAATCAGACATGAGCTAAGTGTTACCATTCACGAAATAAGCACGAGTTGAAAAAAAAACGTTAGATGGTTTATTAACACCCATTCCCTATCTCTCCCAATGGGTATTCGTCAGATGCTTTTTTTTGCTTAACTTGTGTGGAAAACACTGATGGAATACATCCTGTATTCATCAAGTCTCTATTAGCCGTTATTTTGCCTTATACTACACACACTTTCAATACAATATTTATGTCAGCTTTATTTCCATCCCATTGGAAGCTTGCAAAACTTTTACCAATTGCGAAAAATGCGAGTGAAAATGAATTTAGACCAATATCTGTAGGTACTACCATTTTTGTTAAAATTTTTGAAAGGTTAATACAAAAACAACATAAAGTCCACCATAGAGCACAAAACATCCTCTCTTCCAAGCAGTCTGGTTTCCGCAAAAAACATAGTTGTTGTACCACTGCCATCATTAACAATGTTGAAGATATCAGACTTGCCTTGGATGAAGACCATGTCACGTTCCTTGTTCTTCTTGACTTTTCTAAAGCATTCGACACTGTTGACCACGCTAACCTGTGTTACAAACTCTCATCATTATATGGTTTATCATCTTCAGTAGTCTCTTTGTTTTCATCCTATCTTCGTGATAGAAAATAAGCAGTTTCATTTGGCAATACTTTTTCGAGTTTCCTTCCTACTACTAGGTCCCTCAGGTTTCGATCTTAGGGCCGCTCCTCTTCTCCCTTTATATAAATGAACTCCGCACAGAGATTACTAGTTCCTCCATTGAAATGTATGCTGATGACGTTCCACTATATAAAAGTTGTACCCTTGGACTTATAGAACATTGCGCCTATACAATAAATAAGGACCTAGAACAAATTTACCGTTGGTCAACAAGCAATGTTCTGTTCTTTAATCCCCAGAAGTCCAAATGCATTGTCATATAAGTAGAAAACCCTTGAACCTAAGTTATTTTCCAAGCTTATACCTTGAACGACTTGGTATTTTTGTTTTTCTCAACTGCAAGAAATCTTGGTACGCTTGAATTAGCAGAACTCACATTTGGGTGCGAAATTTTGTGTAATTGTGCTGCTGTCAGCAGAAGACTTAATATTGCTTTCAACAACACCGCGTATTATATATTCGGGTTGCGAATATTAGATCATGTTTCAAGTTTCTCAATACAAATATATAACATTTCCCTTGATCACCTCATGCGTTCTCGAACCCTAATAAAGGGTTTTCCAATAAGAGGTGTTATTTTGAATAGCCCGCTATTTTGGTAGCTGTTACTTTTGAAGATGTCCTTTTTTGACATTTGACAAGTAGAAACTGCGCCATTAATAAAAATGGAACGATACACGCTTCAACAACGCATTGAAATTATTAAAATTCACTATAAAAATGGTGAAAATTTGGCAGAGACGGTTCGTAAAACTAAAACATTTTTGAGTCGTCGTGAAGCACCTTGTCGGACCGCAATACAGAAATTGGTGGACAAATTCGAGCTGTTGGGACAAGTTAGTGATGTGAAGAATAAAACCCGTGCACGTCGCTCAAGAACAACTGAGAATATTGCTGTTGTAGCCCAAAGTGTTGAAGAAAACCCAGGTTTGTCCATTCCTCGTCGTTCTTTGGAATTAGGCATTCCACAAACGTCATTACACCGTATTTTGCATAAAGACTTGGGTCTTAAGGCTTATAAAGTTCAGTTAACACAAGAACTCAAGCCGGCTGATCATCAACAACGTCGTGTCTTTGCTGATTGGGTCCTTGAAATGCATGAAAATGATCCGGAATTTCATCGAAAAATCATCTTGACTGATGAGGCCCATTTCCACCTCGGAGGCTACGTCAACAAGCAAAACTGTCGCATCTGGGGCTCGGAAAACCCAAGAGTTATTGTTGATAAGCCTCTCCATCCTCAACGCGTGACTGTTTGGTGCGGTTTATGGTCCGGCGGGGTGATTGGACCTTATTTTTTCGAAACACGAGCAACAGTTACGGTCAATGGATTGCGCTATCGAGAGATGATTAATGATTTTTTATGGCCGGAATTGGATGGTATTGATCTGGACAACGTTTACTTTAAACAAGACGGCGCTACGTGCCACACAAGCAATGAAATCCATCGATCTTTTACGGGAAAAGTTTCCGGACCGTGTTATCTCTCGAAGAGGTGATCACAAGTGGCCACCGAGATCTTGTGATTTAACACCTTGCGACTTCTTCCTTTGGGGCCACGTGAAAGATAAGGTCTACGCCAACAGCCCAGCGTCGATTCAAGACCTCAAAGATGGAATTCGTGAGGCTATCGAGGACATAGGGTAGCCACTTTGCGATTTGGTTATGGAAAATTTCATGAAAAGGATATGGTCCTGTCCTGCTAACTTATGGTTGCACTAGAAACTTTACTCCACTAGAGCAAGTGGTGCACGATTTGGCCTTGAAATGCACCCAAAGAGGTTAAACAAAAAATAGTACCTAAATCGCTTAAAAATGCTTGCAAAATAAAAAGAATGATATTAATTTCAAAAAGATGTAACTCAACTTTTTATTCCAATGTAAAAAAACTTTTACAAAGCTTGTGGAACCTTGTAAAACCTATAATGGTTGCTCTAAAAAAATTTTAAATTTAAGAACCTAACTCATTCACTCATCACTAATTTTTAATAATTTCCGTTGTGGCGGTGCCATTTTTACGGAGCTAGCTAAAATGTGAGACATTTTTTGATGATAGGATATGCTCTTCGAAAATTTGTCACTTCGTCACTTCACTGCGCATTGAACATATAATCTAAGGCACACTTTATGAATTTGTAATAAAAACTCCAAATTTGTTGTGGTTTGCATTTCAAGAATATCCCACTTTTGAAGACCTAATTAAAAAAAAAAGTTGTATCAATTTTGTTTAAAGTTAGAACTTTAGAGATCGCCATGTATTTATGTCACTATTTGTTCACAAGTATAGTGGTCCAGTGAACTGGTGCATTTCTTCCTATACAACGATTGCCGTAGTCTTCATCTACCAAATTCTCAACCTCTCGACCATAGTGTGGACTCGAGCACCACTCTGTTGGAAATAAGATGCGAAGCTTGTTGAATCAATATGGAATTTTGTCCAATAAGTCAGGTAAATCATTTCGAAAAAACTCTAGATAGGTAGTTTGAAAAATTAAACATGGGCGGTAGTTAGAAGGAGCTGAATAACTTGTTTCCAATGAAATGACAGTGGATTTCCGCAGTCCATGAATAATCCCATCTCTGGTAAAATAAGATTTGTCAGGCCAAAGAATTCTGCTAATAAACTCGTAAACACTCAAACTCCGCTCCAGCAACCAGTTTCCAGAAAATTCAAGTCTGTTTTCAAAACCGTAATGATTAGGATGAAAATCATCCATTCATGCTAATAAAATGCACATGGTGGTACGGGTAAAGATTTTCTCCATGCAGTACATTAGCATTTTAGCGTCTGATGCTGATTGATGGAACAATAATTCATCAGCCGAAACTCTTCTTACTTGTGCAGCTTCCGTGTTAGGTCGTGTATTTGAAACTTATCTCTTTTCTCTAAGCCTAGGAAGTCTTCGGTAAGGAGTTAGAATAAAGTTCATGGTAGCTTCGAATTCTAAATAAGGTATCTAAGCGCACAAAATTAAACTGATAAATAACTTTTTTCCTCTAAGCCCCAAACTTAGCCCTTTCTGACTTCTTCTGTGCGTCTGTGCGTCCACTGTAATTTGAGCTAGAGCCTGGGTGGTCCGATTTGCATGAAATTTGGTAAAGAGCATTTTTATGTGATTCCCTAGAGGTGCAATTCCAATAATTTTGTCATACAAAAATTTAGTTTTTTTTTTCAACTTTTCTAAAAAAAAACGTCTCTAACGATTTTGATTCAACTTCATACCTGGAATGACCATAGCATATAATTATAAGAAAAGTTTGTTTCAGGTTTTTGGCGAAAAATTCACATAACAGAAATTCCACTATCTATGTACAAGTTTTTCGACAAAGTGTCCTTACTTTTGGGTTATTTGCGTTTATCTTTTCCATGGGTAGACCGATTTTGTTATATTTTTGAAATCTGGTGATTCTCTAATAGTTCAATCAATATCGCATTCAAAAATTTTTGAAAAATAATTCAAACTAAAGAAAATCAAAAAAAAAATCCATTTTTGTGTTACTTTTGACTTTTTCATATTTTCTAGCTTAAGATAGGTATCATAATATTTAGTGTGTTTTTTTTGTACTCACTTTTTCGGTTTATATAAAAGTGCACAAAACATGCCTTTTTTAGAAGTTATAATACGTGGGTCCAGTTTTTAAGTGTGAGGTTAAGGTCAAACCCGAGTTCACTCATCAAATTTGGTTAGTTTCTCCACCAAAAAACTGTTTCCTCAGTTAACTGTGGGATAGTTAACTTCTAGAGTTAGCTAAAACTGAAAAACTGGCACTTATTATTAATATTCTGTTTCTCTGCCATTAACTAAGCGGAAACGTTGTTGTATTTTACATGGAAATTATTTTTTTAAGCGAGTATAAATGCTCTTAAAAATACACCTGGATATTATTGAACCATTAAAATATATTTTCACTGTGTGCAGGGCCGGCCCCAGCCAAACTTGCGCCCTATGCAAGAGTTGTAGAAAGCGCCCCTTTTCATATTTGCATCCATACATACATACGTACACTGATACACATGCATAAGACTTTTCAACATTACCTAGGAGGTAGACTTTCAATGCGTAGTTCTAGTGTGATCTTTAATTTTACGATATTTTGAGCTAAATTCTCCTTGAATGCAATAATGAAAGTGATGTTAGTTAGTGTGCAAGAAATAACTTAGCACAGGGATTATTTGAACAAGTCTTGTGTTTAAAATGCAAATGGCAGTACGAGTACATATTTGTTTGAGCAAGATCAGATTACATTTTCTTGCTCCTGGTAATGCGCCCCCAGAATTTCGCGCCCTGTGCATTTGCACATCTTGCACATATGGTTGGTCCGGGCCTGACTGTGTGTCTGCATTAAAATTTACACATTTTATGGTGTTGACAGTGGTGACAAAATTTGAGTGTTATGGAATCGGTAGAGATGTGAGAAGTACGGGCAGACTTCGTTATTGAAGATCGGCCGAAAACATCCAGGTTGTTCGTGAAAGTTTTCCAGCTGGTCCTGAAACATCAACACGACGACACGACGCGACATTCAACACAGTTGGTTATACCACGTGGCAAGATTTTTGAAGAAACATCTGTACCTGTACCCTTACAAAATTCCAGTTGATCCTAAAGCTTAATCCCGGCGATCCAGAATAACTTTTAGAGTAGGTACATCAGAGCTGTTTACATTTACATGGGAAAGTCTTATTTGGCCCACCCTATATATATGAAAATAGTAACGGCATGTTCATAAAATTTATTTTTAAATTAGTGATTATTGAGAAATGTTCGTAGAAAATATTTTGCATTTCCTCTTTAAAAGCCGATGGCCCCGGGGTATTCAGCTGCTTTAATAAATTATTAAATATTTTATTTATGCGATATTGAACTTTCTTGATTAACAAGTATATCGTTTTATCTATATATACTTAACAGAGTAAGAACAATTGCTTGTGGTAGAGGTATAGAAATCACTTAATACTTTCGGACTGATTAGTTTAATTGTAGATACTGGCAGTGTACGCGGCTATATTGTTTGGGAATGATCGTGGGCAGTTTAAAGAAAAAAAAAATGTTGTGAACAAAAAATCTAATAAAGCTTTTAGTTTATAACACAATTGCATATATAGTGCTACTGGAAATAATAGATACATCCATCCGGGTCACTAACGAACGCTTTTCTTCTGTGCGGTTTAATATTATTTTTGTCCATAATCT
The DNA here is from genome assembly GCA_932273885.2 of Leucozona laternaria. NCBI lineage: Eukaryota > Metazoa > Arthropoda > Insecta > Diptera > Syrphidae > Leucozona > Leucozona laternaria. The sequence continues at coordinate 189,311,900 of OW026366.1, read as the reverse complement.
GGTAAGTGTAAAGGGTTATTTGTTACAAATAAATGAGAACATGTTAACATAAACCTAGAAAATATATTTTGAACAAAAAACTATGATTGTGAATGTTGCTCATTGGTACGTGGGTGCTTAAACAAAAATATTCATCATCATCATCGTCGGCTCGACAACCGGGGTCCGGTCCTGGCCTCCTTCAACAAGTCTCTCCACCCATCCCGGTCTCGAGCCGCCGCCATCCAGTTGCGCACCCCAAGGCTCCGGGCGTCCTGGTCTACGCCATCTCTCCAGCGCAAGCATGGTCTACCACGCTGTCGTCTACCATAGAATGTACCACAAAGAACTTTCCGAGCAGGTTCCTCTTCGCTCATGCGAGCTAGGTGACCTGCCCACCGGAGTCTACCGAGCTTAATTTTTGTCACGATATCTGCTTCAAGGTAGATTGCGTACAATTCATGATTGTACCGTCTCCGGAATCGTCCTTCCTCACATATGGGGCCAACAATTCTCCTTAAGACTTTTCTCTCGAACGCGGCTAAGAGGTCGGAGTGCCTTTTGCTAAGCACCCAAGTCTCGGATCCATATGTGAGTACTGGCAGGACCATGGTCCTGTACAGCAGCAGTTTTGAAGTTATGGTGAGATTTCTGGATTTGAAGAGCTTTGACAGACTATAGTAGGCTCTGTTGGATTTGAGAAGCCGCCCGCGTATTTCTTCTTCTATATTGTTATCGGCTGCTACTATTGACCCAAGGTATTTAAAGGATTGCACCACTTCAAATTCGTGCTCCGCTACCTTGATTGTTTGACCAACTGTTCCTCTCGCATTCGACGCCACCATGTACTTTGTTTTACCTTCACTAATGTGCAGCCCCAGATTTTGTGCCGCCTGCTCGATCTGGATGAAGGAATCATGTACAGCTTGCTCAGTTCTTCCGATGATGTCGATGTCGTCTGCGTAAGCCAGTATCTGGCTGGACCTGTTGACGATGGTCCCTCTTGTTGCCGTGCCAGAGTCACGGATTGCTTTCTCCAACGCCAGGTTGAAGAGGAGGCAGGCCAAACCATCCCCTTGTCGGAGTCCATTAAAGATGTTGATTGGTTTGGATAGCAATCCGGCTATTTTTACTTGGCTTGTTACGTTGGTCATGGTCAACCTACATAGTCGTGTCAATTTTACAAAAACAAAAATATTACCATAAAATAATCAAGGTGAAGTTTAATATGAAGTGTTAAAATGTGAAGTGATAACTATAGGTTCATATTTAGATAGTTTTACTTGACATTTTACATGTCATTAATATTCAATATGTCAGGTTCCAGGTTACAGGTTACAGGTAATAATATCATTTTGCTTACACGTCCTATCAAAAGTAAGCTAGTGCTTAGTATAAGAGGAGTCTCATAGCTATAAAATACATTATTTTTTATCATCGCTCGTGAACTTTTGTGTGGTTATGAATGGTATTAAGTTATAATATAGCGCTCTCACCCAAAACATGTTAGAGAACTTTCAAAATAAGCAGTGTATAATAATAGATACAAAGAATATTTTGAGTTATAAGCCTGGATAAACTTAAGATCGCTCCATAATTAACGTATTTAGGGAAGTAATAGCTATGTATATTAATCTATAGATAAAAGTTCGAGACGTGAATAAATTTTACGCACAAAGCTTATCTGTTTTAAAATAGAATTCGAATTTTGCTTAAATATCGTATTTTCATATATAACGGGTGATTTTTAAGCTGGTTTGGTTTTGGCAACACTGGTTTTGACAGCTGACGTGTGTTTAGTACCTTGTGTCACTGTCAAACAGCTTCAGTTTGGTTTGCAATTTAACCATGGATCGTCTTACAAATGAACAACGCTTGCAAATTATTGAATTCGTGCTCGGTTCGAAATGTTCATCGCGCGCTGCTTGTGTTCAGCGATGAGGCTCATTTTTGGTTGAATGGGTACGTAAATAAGCAAAATTGCCGCATTTGCAGTGAAGATCAGCCAGAAGCATTGCAACAGCTACAAATGCATCCCGAAAAAGCCACTGTTTGGTGCGGTTTATGGGCCGGCGGCATTATTGGGCCTATTCCTTCAAAGATGATGCGAATCGCAGCGTTACTGTCAATGGTGAACGCTACCGAGCGATGATAACAAACTTTTTTTGCCCGAAATATAAGTTCTTGACTTGCATGATATGTCGTTTCAACAAGACGGTGCCACATGCCACACAGCACGCGAAACAATGGCGCAATTGCGAGGCGAGTTTGGTGAACAGTTAATTTCACGTTTCGGGCCGGTCAATTGGCCGCCTAGATCGTGCGATTTGACACCATTAGATTATTTTTTGTGGGGGTATGTCAAGGCTAATGTCTATAGGGACAAGCCTGCTTCGATTGACGCACTGGAAGCCAACATCCATGCATTCATTCGTGAGATACCGGCCGATATGTGTGAAAGAGTATGCCGAAATTGGACTCAGCGGATGGGCTACCTGAGACGCAGCCGCGGTCAACATTTGCATGAAATTATCTTTAAACATTAAATTGCAAGGTTCAAACTATCGATTTAAATAAATATTTCATTCATTTTTTCGAATTTTTTGTGTTTTTTTTTTTAAAAAGTTCTAAACCTCTTAAAAAATCACCCGTTATATATACTTATTGATGTTTCAAAAATCACTTAAATATTAAACCAAATCATATAAACAAAACTAAAAGTTTTAGTCCAGGCCGTAGCCCGATCAATGAGGTGAGGAGGGGGGATAAAGTAATAAACATTTATTGGTTATTGACATCTTAATATTGAAATAATGAAAAATGCTAGTTGATGTACAATTTGTTAATAAATGGTGGCAATGGCGCAGGGGATGTAGTGCTTTACAGCTAACTAAGAGGTGTGGGTTCGAGTCCCTCTCTAGGCAGCACATTTTGTTCCCTATTCCGACAGTTACAACTGGATCCCACCCGTGGGATTCCATGAGATAATCAATACCTTATTTCTCAGTCCACTATGCCACCAAAAATTCTTTCCGATCCTTCTATTCCTTCTGACTAGTGCCGTGCAATTTAGGGGCCGAATTACCGCATCAGTTATCGAGTAATACGTGACTGAATTATGTGAGTTTGGCATTACCGCTCACGTTATGGAGTCGTCATCCCCATAGGTTTTACTCGTTCATTCGATCACTGATGGCACTCACTCGATCAGTCACTGATGCCGTAATTTGGCCCCAGGTTGCAGGTTAGTTATTCTTGTTCATTATTATTAAATTTTAAAATAATTCAGTATTTATCTATTACCAAATGATTATGGATGATGAAAGTTTTCAAAAAAAAAAAAAATTACTTCGAAAAATAAGTATCATAAATGTGAAGTTATCGAAGCAATATTCGCTGATCGAAAAGTGGTTATTTGAATAATTTTCCCTTAAATAGTTGTGATAGTTTCAATTTTGTCTTGCGATATATTCTATGTTTTTTTGTTGATTTTATTTTTTATTGATAAATTCATGTTTTCTTTGGTTTTTGACTAAAATTATACAAATTTGGGAAAAGACCTACATTTCTTTGTTTTTGGGATTTTTCGCTGAATCCATGAATTTAATCAAAAAACCCAAAAAGTACATAGAAATCAGATTCCTGCTTAATACATTTGAGTCAAGCAAAAAAAAAAAAACAAATTCCAAATTTAATAACCAAAAAACCAATAAACATAGAAAACATCGCAACCCAAAATAGTCACAACTAATCAACAATACATGACTGGCAAATTACTGAGCAACAAAGCTTTCAATGTAACGAGCTTTTATCCCTTTTTGACGGGGGACTTCATTAAATTGCCAAACTAGCAAAGCAGCAAAACAAAACATAGAAAACAATGAATGACAAGTTCGAAATTATCACAACTAATTAAAGGCAAATTATTTAACAATCATCATTCAATAAGCTGTATTTTTAACAAGGCAAATTTTATTGAACTTAATAGTTTTTTAAGTACTTTTAATTGGTCCAATGAATTTTTAAATTTAAATCTTGAAAATATGTAGGCATTTGCGATTTTCTTCAAAAATTTTTGAAAGTTTTTCTAATTTTATACCTCATGCTCACAAACCAAAATCAAATAATCAACCAAAGCTTCCGTGGTACAATAAGCAGTTATTTAATTTAAATAACGCGAAACGTAAAGCTTGAGTTGGACTTTGCTTATTTTAGTAAATTGCGTAAAGATTTGTTCACACTTAATAAGTTCCTTCACAAGGGTTATATCATGAATATAGAGAGTAATATTAAGAATAATTGTAACTCCTTCTGGTCCTTTGTTAATACGAAGAGAAAATCTAATGGATTTCCAAAAATATGTCTTATTAAAAATACCGAAGCGTCAATCAATCAATCTGTTTACTCAACTCCCACTATGAATAACTTTCCATGTATTCCGAATATGGCAAGTAAGGTTGATATTGGCGAATTACAGTTAAGTAGTTGTGAAGTTAGTGCTTTCAGAACTTAAATCACTTAAACCTAAATAAAACTCTGAAGCTCATGGTATTCCAGCTATATTTCTCAAAGGTTGTTCTTCATCACTTTGCCGTCCTCTGGTTAACATCTTTAATAAGTCTCCATCCGAAGGAGTCTTTTTTAACACATGGACGATTTCTTACCTTGTGCCGATTCATAAATTTGGGTCTAAGAATATGGTAGAAAATTATAGAGGTATCTCTAAGCTCTCAGCAATTCCTAAATTGTTCGAGAGTATTGTAAAAAATAAAATAGAATTCTTAACTAAAGAATCTATTTCTGAACTGCAACACGGCTTTATATCTTGATGACCCACTACTACCAATATGGCTCTTTTTTCCAGATACGTTATTAATTCTTTAGAGTGAAAGTGTCAGGTGGATGCAATTTACACAGATTTTAGCAAAGCGTTTGAATCTGTGAACCATAGCACTCTGTTGCAAAAACTGGAAATATTTGGTTTCCACTCTAAGTTTCTGTGTTGGATTTCATCTTACCTCACTGGAAGGTCTCAAAAAGTTATCATCGATAGTTCTTTTTCAAGTTCTATTGAATGTATTTCTGGTGTCCCACAAGGTAGTCATTTGGGCCCACTTCTTTTTAACATTTTTTTTTTGAATGATATCGCCTTAGCTGTCGAACACTGCAAGTGTCTTTTATATGCCGATGACTTAAAATTATTTTTGAAGATAAAAAGTGTTGAAGATTGCTACCTCGTACAATCAGATTTTAACCGTATTGCGGAATGGTGTTGTAATAATAGCTTAAAGTGAATATAAAAAAATGTAATGTGATCTTATTCTCTAAATCTAAAAGTCACATGGACTTTAACTATTTAATTGAGTCTAAGTCACTTGCTCGAGTGGTACAAATCAGAAACCTTGGCATTATGCTTGATTTAAGTTTTTCTTTTAAAAGCCATATTGACTACATTGTGGGTAGGGCAAATTCACTTGTAGGCTTCATAAAGCGTAATTGCATTGATTTTTGTGACCCTTACGCTTTATTATCACTTTCTACATCTCTTGTCAGGTCAATACTTGAATACGCAGATGTTATATGGAATCCGTCTTTTTAAGTCTTATTCTAACCGAATTGAAAAAGTCCAAAGGCGTTTCACAAAATTTATATTTTTTTAAAATGAATTGGAGATTTTCTCCTGATTATAGAGCAAGATGCCTATTGCGAGGGATGTTCTATGTTAACACATTAGATGCCCCCACCTACTTTCGATATCACCATTATACGCACAGATAAGATCTTTCCGTTCAATGGACTTACTTTTTGAGCAATTTCATAGGAAAAGCTATGGTTGTAATGAGCCAGTTTCTAGAGCTATAAACAATTTAAATTAAGTTTGCCAATATATTGATTTGAGTTCTTCAAGGAATTCCTTTAAAGCTAGTGTTTTACTTCTTTTTATTTTTTAATTGTATCATATTTACATATAAAACTCATTACTATTCAAGTTATAAGCCATAATCTGTTAGCTGAAAATTTGCTTGTAGATGTAAATAAATAAATAAATTAACTACTCAATATAACAAATTGGGTGCTTTGGTAATTTCATATAAATTAACAAAAAAAAAAAAAAAAACATAGAAAACATAGAAAACATCGCAAAACAAAATTGAAATGTTAATAACTATAATTAACGGCAAATTATCCAACTAACAAATATTCGATTGGCAAATGTTGCTTCGCTAGCTTAACATTCATGTTTAAGTATTTCACTTAAAACATGTGTAATGTCTTATTTCCTTTTAAAACGAAAATAAGTTAGTAAAATAATACATTTAACATATTTGTCGTATTTATTAGTAAATATAAACAATTTTTCCAAAAAAAAAATCTAGGTGCTACAAACCCTCATTGGCTGCATCCTTGTTTTTTTCAAGAGTTTACTATTGCTGATATCTTAGTTTAAAAATTATCAATATTATATTTTACGCAAACAAATTTATCACACTTATCAGTAACCTTAATCACTCATACATAATATGATTTTAATGAAGACAAACATTTTGTGCTTATCAAATCTTTAATTTATACAGATTAAAATGTCCATATGGCAACCTACATATAAATGTGAAATCATCATATTTATAAATACATTCAATTTTAACATTGAAATAATTTCATGGAAGTTTTCACATTTAAAAATTGTTAAATAGGTTATAACGATAAAATAGAAAGGCTTGACTGGATCGCACGATCTTGCTCTTGTGGTTTACAACTGTATATAGCCACACAATGAAGATCCATGTTGTTATATCTTTAACAAGAAAATATTAAAAGAGTCAAAAGTACTAAAAAAAATGATCTTTTGTTTGAGTTTTTTGTTGTTTAAAAATATTTGTTTTTAAATCTTAAATGCAATATTTTTTAAACTATTGAGAAGCATACCAGATTGCATAATTTTAACGAAATCGGTTGCATTATTAAAAAGATATACATGCTTGAATAACCCACAAATAAGACCATTTTCTTAAAAAAAAGTGAAATGCCTATTTCAGTTATGCGAATTTTTCTGAGAAAAACCTGAAATGCAGTTTACTTACAACTACTTTGGTCATTGCAGGTACGAAGTTTAATCAAAATCGTTGGAGCAGTTTTCGAGAAATTAAAAACAAAACTGTTGTATGCTCAGAGAATCGCCTAAAAATACTCTGTTTACCAAATTTCATGATAATCGGACCACCCGTTTAGGGTATAGCTCTAATTATAGTGGACGCACAAACGCACCGACGACGTACAAACCGACAGACGGCATGACGAAACCCACTTGTTATTCGGACTTCTCGATCATCGCAGTGTTAGTTTTGATTGTAACTATAGATATATGTACATTTTTTTTAACACGAAACCATTACGTGCCCAATAGAGCAAGCAAAAATTATGGTAATCAATAACACATTGACAGTTTGTAAACAAAATACTAGTGCCCATATTTATCATATCAAAAAATAATCAGATTTCTATTATCTTGCCTTCAAAAAAATGTACAAGTATAATCTGGATTCGCTGTGACATCAGTACGCTCACTTCATAGTGACCATAATATTTTTACTTGCGATATGAATGTATAAAGGTACTCTGTATTGTTTTAGTAACTTTTCTTAAAAAAAATTCAAAAAAGTGACATAAAGTCTTTTGGCAGTATCAACTTCGAAAAATTCAATTTATGCCTTCATACAAAATTGATATACCGGATAAGACTAAACTTGTTTTTCTATGTTATATGAAACAACAATCAATTGATTCTTATGAACCAAAAAACACAAACCAGGCGAATAACAAAATAATGCACGACTTGCTCTTAATTGCCATCATAATTGTGGTTCTAAAGTCTGAAATAAATCTGAGAGGTATACCTACCTATATACTGTAAAAAATGGTAAAGTGCAAAATTTTAAAAATGGTACGTGGTGGACCGTACTAATTTTAACATACAAACAAATTTTATCCAAATCGTAGGAATTGTTTTCGAGCAATATTAGATTTTCTTTGACGATTTTTAAACATTTGTATGGGATTTACCGTTATTTTTAACAACAATTTTGCTACAAATCTCTTAGATTATGTAAAAAAAAACACTTTTTGCTAAGTTTATTAAAAATTGGCCGAGTCGTTATTGAAATATTATCTTTTCAAAATTTTGGTAAACTATATTTTATTTAAAATGTATTAATCATTCTGCATAAAAAAATGGAACAAAACCAGTTTAACCGTTTTACGAAAATAAATAAAATGGTAAGTACTTTCGGAGGTGCTATTTTTTACCATTTTTTTATTTAACAGGCAGCCGATACCTACTTTATAAATTTCACTAATTTTTTTGATAAATCTTCGGAGCCGATTTTGAGAAAAATACAATTTTTTTTTGTACTAGGTAGGTACAGTACCAACTATTATTTTTGGTCCTAAGACAAAATGAAAACAAAATGTTAAGGGAATGTCCAAAGAACGTTAGTTACCAACTTCAGGCTGTGCCAGTCAAGAATAGGTGGGCCCACAAAAAAAAAGTATACGAGCCCCCACAGGGGTAGCTACGCCACTAGCCATTGTTTTTATGATAAAGCCTAGTACGCTGCTGATGCGAAAAGAAAAATCCAATACAAAAATGACATAAACGAAAAAATTCGTTCTTTCTTTCGTTTTGCAATATGCTCTTCGATGAGCGAAATTGATAAAAAATTGTAGCTGTAGCAGATTATTTTGAGAAGTCTCCGCTCTTTTTTCGCACAGAATTAGAACTGCCCGGGACATTTATTGCGTTCAGAAAAGTGACATTTGAGGATTGTTCTTGTTGGTTGTTTCTATTCATACAGAATGGCTTTCAGTGGAATTCAACGATTACCGTACTCTTCATCTGTAGCCAATACTTAACCTCACGACCGTAGTCCTGTCCTTCTTGGATCGGGTTGTTAGTTTTCGATTGTTAAGCAGATTTTGAGATTTTGGTTCTCAACGCCATCTATTAGAAAAAATTCAAACTTTTGGTTTGTTTATAATAAGGCTCTTCGAAAGCAACGCGAAACATTGGGACCGAATATGCGACGACTGAATAATGTTCGAAGTGTCAGACCGGGCCAGTGAGTGCTATCATTAATCTACATTTAAATAATAAAGGGTTTTCCAATAAGAGGTGTTATTTTGATATTCAAAGAAAAATGGCATTTTTTGAGATAAATGATCGGATGTTTACTTCATTATAAAGAGGAAGGTATGCCATTAATAATGGAATACAACATCAGCCAAACGGCCGCCACGACCACGCTTACAGGACCATAACCTTTTCATGAAATTTTCCATAACCAAAGTGGCTGCCCTATGTCCTCGATAGCCTCACGAATTCCATCTTTGAGGTCTTGAATCGACGCTGGGCTGTTGGCGTAGACCTTATCTTTCACGTGGCCCCAAAGGAAGAAGTCGCAAGGTGTTAAATCACAAGATCTCGGTGGCCAATTGTGATCACCTCTTCGAGAGATAACACGGTCCGGAAACTTTTCCCGTAAAAGATCGATGGTTTCATTGCTTTTGTGGCACGTAGCGCCGTCTTGTTGAAAGTAAACGTTGTCCAGATCAATACCATCCAATTCCGGCCATAAAAAATCATTAATCATCTCTCGATAGCGCAATCCATTGACCGTAACTGTTGCTCCAGCCTCATTTTCGAAAAAGTAAGGTCCAATGACCCCGCCGGACCATAAACCGCACCAAACAGTCACGCGTTGAGGATGGAGAGGCTTTTCAACAATAACTCTTGGGTTTTCCGAGCCCCAGATGCGACAGTTTTGCTTGTTGACGTAGCCTCCGAGGTGTAAATGGGCCTCATCAGTCAAGATGATTTTTCGATGAAATTCCGGATCATTTTCATGCATTTCAAGGACCCAATCAGCAAAGACACGACGTTGTTGATGATCAGCCGGCTTGAGTTCTTGTGTTAACTGAACTTTATAAGCCTTAAGACCCAAGTCTTTATGCAAAATACGGTGTAATGACGTTTGTGGAATGCCTAATTCCAAAGAACGACGAGGAATGGACAAACCTGGGTTTTCTTCAACACTTTGGGCTACAACAGCAATATTCTCAGTTGTTCTTGAGCGACGTGCACGGGTTTTATTCTTCACATCACTAACTTGTCCCAACAGCTCGAATTTGTCCACCGATTTCTGTATTGCGGTCCGACAAGGTGCTTCACGACGACCCAAAAATGTTTTAGTTTTACGAACCGTCTCTGCCAAATTTTCACCATTTTTATAGTGAATTTTAATAATTTCAATGCGTTGTTGAAGCATGTATCGTTCCATGTTTATTAATGGCGTAGTTTCTACTTGTCAAATGTCAAAAAATGACAACTTCAAAAGTGACAGCTACCGAAATAGCGGGCTATTCAAAATAACACCTCTTATTGGAAAACCCTTTATTAAGACAGGCGAAAGTTTCGTGGTCGTCGTTCGGAAGTAGGTATTCGTGTTGGTTTGGGAGAACCTTTAAACTTCTTTCTTTATAAGGAATATAATATTGTGTAAGTTTGAGCTCAATCACATATTCAGTTAATTTTTGAGTTTTAGCTGAGTTTGATGTTTTGGTGTTCAGTGCCATCTATCGAAAAAAAATTTAGTTTTTACTTATATAGCTACTCGAAAAATATATTACGATAGTTTCAGCTCAGTCTGTTGGTTAGTTTTTGATTGTTAAGAATATATACGAACAGCCAATTTGTATACATATTTATGTATATACAATATAGATAAATATGTTGATGTTAAATGTGTATGGAAAACTACGTCTTGAACAATCTACCGTTATCTTGTTATCGAAGAACATAAATAATACTTTCTAACATTTATATTAAGATAAAGGTTCCTTATAATTATCATCACTAACTTGTATTTACTCTTTGCAATAATCAAAACAAACTAAACATTCGGCCCATGATTATCCGGGGATCTCCACAACAACTGGGGCAACTAATTCCACAGACGAAAGAATACAGTAAATACGCGACTCGGTTCCACGTGCTCTACCTCTACTGCTCTAGTTTTGGAAATAAAATTATGTAAGTGGTTGACTGGATCGCACGAAATTGCTTTTGTGATTCAAAGCATTGAAGAAGTTTCGTAAAATGGTATAGGTACATATACTATAACTGTTTCTTTTCACATAAAGTTGGTTATTGGCTATTATCCCAGCTCATGGGTCACTGATGTATTTAATATACTGGATAGTGGATTCCCTTTATGTATAACAGTTTTTTTTTTGACTCCAATTGAAGATGACATTTGGGTGCCAAGCGCACAATTTTAACATCTGCCTTAAAAAAAAAAGAAGTAATTTGACGTAAATTTTGTTACGGTAAAATTTTGCCGTAACAAGAATTACTCTTTTGCTTCCCCATCCTAGGTGCCTTTCTTCCCAACTTTCTTTTACAGGTGTTTCGTTCAACTTACTAAGAGAGAGAAGGGCAGCCATGGTCCATCAGCCATTGGTTCACTCTCTCAGTACCTTGAAGAAACAACTTATCGAAGTTGTCAATTTTGACAATTTCGTGGATGGTTGATCCACAGGTCTGTTCTGAACCACTAATTCCAAGCGCGGGTGACAGTTGGTCCCCGAACGCTCATAATTCTTGAGAGACGGGCGGTCTGTACAAACTTTACATACAAAAAGCACGGACGACAGTTGGTCTCTGATGCCGATGTTACTCCTGGTGAGAATGGCTGTTTGCCCAACCTAACTTAACTTATTTGTTTTTGTAAAAGATGGAACGTTAACTACTAGTCCTCATCCCCCAAATCTGCGCAAAAGCCCAACGACGTAGAGTAACTTCGCGAAATAGGGAATAACTGCCTGCATCTCCTATCCTGAAAAATGTGTATAATTGAATTTTGCTTTCCACCAATTTGTTGCTAGTTGCTAGTTTTTTTTAAATGAAAGGGGAAAAATGCACGCGGGATGAAGTTGACTTTCTTTTTGGTTTTTGGAAACTTCCTTTTAAAAATAGTATAGTGGGTGAGAATAGGTGGCTGAATGCACCCATTGAATTGCCGCCCACTGGAAGTCGTACAAGTGGTCGGCGAATTCAATGGTGACGGTGTACGAAGCTGGGGTGTAAAGTGCGAGTAGGAAAGGCCGCTGGGTTTCAACTACGTTGGCTAACTCACGCCAATATGCTGAGTGTTGCTGAGTAATGACGTGATCGCGAAACCCACGTCACTGATTGGTCGAAAGCACTGGGGCATTGGAAAAAAGAAGAGGTCGTCCAGGCAAGGTGAAAGCCTGGATGAACACTTCTTACCCGTATTGAGTACGAACCAGAGGTTCTTAAAAAAAGGCAAAAAAAGCAAGTTTCAAAAGTCAAAAAGAAATTCAATTTTTTTCGGTTGCGATTTTTTTCATATATTTAGCAAGGAAGATAATTGTTTTGGAGTGACTTAAAAGTCGAGTGTCGAATTGATTTTTGTGGAGATTCGGACTTAAAAGTCTATAAAATTGGTGGAAAGGAAGTCCAGATAAGTTGTCGTCAGGGAGGATATTAGCAGGAGTTATAAAAGCTAAGTATAGTGTTGTGTTGAAATTAGTTTTCTTTGATTGTATTAATTCGTTTGCCAGAGTTATTTGTTTTACTCATTTTTAATTTTCCGTTTGGCTTTTGTTCCGAAGTTTTCCGATAAAGCGGAACTCGCGACCCGTTTTCTATTTTCCGTTTGTTCTTACGGGACCAAGTGTTAACGGTCCACCTTCTTAGTTAACTCGGATTTCGTTGTTCTCTTTGGATAAAAGATCTTGGGTTTTAGCCCTACTTAATTGCAAGGTTCCCAAGCAATTTAATAAATAATATTCAAATTCCCATTCGGAATCATAAATAACTTCTTTCATTTCAAACACTTTCACCGTCGGTTTTGCTTCGGAGGTTTGTAATTTCCTTATTCAAAAAAAATTACTGGCGCCCTTATTTTCTTTTTCAGCTACGCCCCTGTGGCCATAAGCATATAAATTAATCTTACTTGATTAACTTCGTCAATCTATTTAATTAACTTTTTATCACTATAAAAGTGTTAAAAAGTGAACCCACCCCTTTGCTGAGCATAGCCGTGGTGGCAGCACTTTTGTTGCTGCCTGTTGCACCTTTTTTTAATTCGCTCTATTGCTTCGCCCGACTGTTTTGACAGGCGATCTTTCGCCCTTAGGTAAACGTTTACCAAAGATAAATTATTGTTCGTCGGTTCGGTACGCGTCGTGTTATTGTTTGTTTTGATATAGTAATAATTACAATAATATCGGTTCGTTTTCGCGAATTAAAAGTGTAACAATTTTTCGCAATGATGCTTCACTGGCTGAACACAGTACGCGCGTCAGGACGGGCGTCAAGACGCGCGTTAACACGAGCGTGATTATAAAAACTTGTGCCCAATTTCTTTCAACCATTTTAGATGGCTTATTTTTGTATGTGATCGTGTGTGTTCTATTTGACAGGAACAAGTAATAGTGCATCTACAAATTCACAACAAATATTAAAAAATGCGTTTAATTTACCATCACGTCCGGTCCCTTTGATAAGATTAAATACAAATTCATTTTTGTGAATAGATGCAAAACAAAAAATAATTATGCGTTTTCAATAACGAAAAGAAGCAGGAATTCGAAGTATACGAATTTCTAAAAATCCGACAAACAATATACATACACCGGTACGCGGCGGCGACACGATGTTCGCCTTTAAGAATTTGCAAACCAAACAACGCAAATGTTTGTTTATTTATTTGCATTTGAAATTGTATAATATAATACTTGAATATTTGAAAGATTTAATTTGTGTAGAAAAATTGATCTTTTTCACTAAACACAATCGATTTTTTTGGTTATAGATAAGGACTTCGATACTAGGTCTTTTTGGTATCTTTTTTATAGTAAAATGTGTAAAACCTGTCAAAACAGCAAAGTGGAAACGAATTTATCAAAACTGGGGAAACTTGCAAGAAAGTTAACAAACGCAGTGAACAACTTTTGTGTACAAAACGTAATAATCTCATCACTCTCACGCCAACAATCATATGCGAAAGAGTCCGGTTTTGTTGACAGTTTGAGTTTAATTAAAAAAAATATATATATTTAATTATGCATTCTTCAAGTTATCTTTTATTTAGATAGTTTATTGTCACCAGACACCACAATTTCAACTTAAAAGCAAAAGATGCTAACAGCTGGATGGGATGTTTTGGCAGTCTTTACTCTTCTTGTGCACAGAAATTTATGTAGCACAAATTCGCAACTTATCCAATGTAGGGGAAATTATTTGCTCTCTCGAAACAGGAATTTGTGTAAATTTGTGAAATTTTGTGCAAATTCGACAGAAATTTCACCTACTATTTAACTCCGAGGATCGCGTTTGCGACTACCGATCCATTGTTCAGACACAACCTTATCTGAAAACATCCTACTCATTTTGATGTTCAGCAGTCGTTAAAACAAAAATAAGTGCAAAGTTACAAAATATAAATCTTTTAAGGAAAATATGTTTCCTATTTAAAAAAATTGGATTCCGTTGGGTTTAAGTGCCAAGGATAAAGTACAGACAGAGAGAACAGATATCACAAAAGAAAACTTATAAACAAAATTAACTATCTAGTTTAAGCAAAAAATTAAAAAAATCCTAAGTTTTTTCGCCATCTCTTTCTCATCATGAAGTGTGAGTGAGATAAAGTACAGAGACAACAACATAAAGTCAGGGGAGACAGTCCAATGTGAACATCATTCAATAAGGAGATTTTATGTATTTTAACCTGTATTGTGTTCAGCCACTTTGACAAAAACAAGAGATATACTGTTATACAAACTTAGTACCAAGCGCACCGTATAACAATCTTCCATTGGAGTCAACTTCTTTGTATGAATACGCTATCCAGTGTATTATAGAGATCGGTGCTCATGGTTCGTTGCGATAATACCGCAAATGTGCGAATGCGACAACAAACATTGCACTTTTGTGATGTCTATGAAGTTATGGAATGTGCATGTTTTTTTTGGAATTCCGTATGCATTTTTATTCCGGATTTCGCAGTTTATCATAATGTGGGTGTAATCGCATGCTGTTCATGTTGTTTTTTGATGTGTAAACATCTATGCCGGCGCGGCGGTAGGGTCAACTAAATACGTGGGCTTCCCTCTGTAATACGTTACGAGGTCGCACACTTTCCGATGTAGCACATTACGTTACGAAAATCTGCAAAGCAGGATATTTGGTGTACGTTCAATGAAAAAAATCTGAAGATCCCCTTTAATCAAACTAGTCCGTTTTAGATCCGTCTTCCGTGCACGTAGTCAACAACGTATGGACGAATTCGCATACAGATCCAAACATATGGATCCTCGCAGTTGACAGTTCGAACTAGATCTAATAATGCTTCCCATATCTGTCAAACCATTAAGTGTCACATTCCATATTGGAGGTTGGCTGCGGTATCAATGGATATAAACCGCGATTTAAGTGATTTCCACTGACAAATTATTGCAACTAAATATTCTATAAACGTCAAAATATTTAATTGGCCGGCTATGTTTCAATATACAAAGTTACATTCATTGGAGGTTCGTTCAGTATAAAATTATGACTGAAACTTGTGTTAGTTTTACTGGATGGAAAGATGGAGTTACATAAGGGGGGGATTACATCCTGTGTATAATACGTTACTATACGCTTGCATTGTTATGTAATTATATGGAGCACGTTCAGAAACAAAAATTAGGCACTTGGACAAACTTTGATATTTACACATATTAACAGTGAGGCCCGGGGCAGCCCTTTCTGATTAACAATCAGAAAAGGTATCAATTTGAAAAAGGGCTGCAAATTTGCATTTGTTTTGCAGTTCAAGAAAAAAATCGGCAATTAAGGCAATATTACACACTTAAAATATGACATAATCTCCATATATCTTGTTGTCATATAAATTTGACTATCACACTTATATGACAATTTTGATCCATATTTATTTGGCAAACTTGACAAATTTATATGATAATGTATCTAATACTGCTTTTACTGCAAAATTTATAGCTTGCGAGTCACATTGGTCTATAGGTGAAAAAATTAATACTTCACAGACGTAAGTTTGTGCGTGTAATTTAGAATCTCATCGATTGGCCTCGATCCGTTTCTGTAAAGCTGAAAGCGAGTCTCTTCACTAAAACAGATATTTTATTCTATAGCCCAAATAATTTTGTTTCACCTATAGAATCAAGCAATTAAGAGCCACTTCAATCAGCTTATGGGCCAAATTCTCATAAAAAAATTATATTTTCCATCGAAAAGGTCAGTAAATGGTCATCATAACCATCAATTTCTTTTTTTTTCAATGGCGTAAATTATTTCTCAAATTCACCTTAAGTGAAATCTTAGCACCTCATTTGTTTGATTTTCAAAAAGAACTATACAATACATGCCATTTGAAAGGTCATTTAATGCGGATATAAAAGTTCAACTCGTTTCAGTAATTGGTCAATTTATGAACTCTTCTTCTTCTTCTTCTTCTTCTTCTTCTTCTTCTTCTTCTTCTTCTTCTTCTTCTTCTTCTTCTTCTTCTTCTTCTTCTTCTTCTTCTTCTTCTTCTTCTTCTTCTTCTTCTTCTTCTTCTTCTTCTTCTTCTTCTTCTTCTTCTTCTTCTTCTTCTTCTTCTTCTTCTTCTTCTTCTTCTTCTTCTTTTTCTTCTTCTTCTTCTTCTTCTTCTTCTTCTTCTTCTTCTTCTTCTTCTTCTTCTTCTTCTTCTTCTTCTTCTTCTTCTTCTTCTTCTTCTTCTTTTTCTTCTTCTTCTTCTTCTTCTTCTTCTTCTTCTACTTTTTTAAGTTTTAAATTTTAAAGTAACTGCAGATCTTGAAAAAAAAAACCTTTTTAAACGTCTATAGGTCTAAAGGATCCCGAAGCCGCCTAAAATCTGTTAAAAACGAGTTATGTGGCCAAGAATAATTGTAAAGCTCCTCATACACCACCTGGCAAACCCATGTTGTTGTTTTTGCCGTACATAAAAATGTTCTCTGTTCACAATCTCTGCTTCTCAAAAATAATTGGAATACTCAACATTTTTCCAGGGTCTATTATAGACTATTCTATTTCTGACCTTACTTGGCTTTACAATCAGTATCACTAATACAACATATTTCAAATAAAAATTTAATTCCTGCACTCTAGTAAATTTAGCAATGAACTTGCACTTCAATTCAAATCATTCAACTCATCCTAGAGTCAAGCAATTAAAATGAAACAAAAAAAAAATGACATACACTATACACGTTATCAGTAACTTATCAACTGGACTCAGTTACACCAACAACTTATCATTTGTTTTTAATTAGTTCCAAGTTCCAACAGAAATAAATTTGTAAATAAAAAACCGATTTGAGTGATCAACAACAGTGAAGATTGTGCAGCGTTACAGGCCATAATACTGCACTTAGTTGAAAATGTGTGAGTACTGAGTAACAAGAATATAAAATTAAAGAGTGAAGAAACAAAGAATATTTGTATCTATTGTTATTACTTTGTACTAAAATTTGATTTGGCCCATATTTAAGTTAATTATATAAAATTTAATAGGAATGCGTTTGAGAATAAATTATCGTTGATTATTTTTTTAAAGTTTTCGGAAGTGTTGATAATGATTTGATTTGTATTTACAAATTTAAGAAAATCATTGAAATGCGTCTGTAATACGTGAAATTAAAATACCAACTTATAGCGGCAATCAGTGAAAAGATCATACGTTTATGAACAAAGACAAATTTTAGGGCTATAGAGTTGAACGTTAGAAGTTTACCTAATTAAGAGAGAAGAACAAAATGGAAATGGAAATGGAAATGGAAATGGAAATGGAACACACATCAGCAGCGTTGCCACTTTGAAAAGAAATTGAGCAGTAGAGCACTCAAAAACAATGCAGTAGATTGGACCTTTCCGCAGTAGATTTTTTATTTAAGTAAGTTATGGCAAAACTTAAAAAAACTTAATACTTTAAATTAATAAATTCAAAGATTGTAAAGTACTACAAGAGACCTTGTGAATCTAATCGTACCTAACCAACAAAAATTACTGGAATTATTCATTCGCTTACAGTAAAGAATAACATCTTCAAAAACTTTGACACTAACTTTATTGTGTAGTTTGTTTTTAACTTGGCCTATGCGAAGTTCACAACACATAGGATACGTTTATAGAAAGGAAGTGACTCTAGATATGCCAATTATAACATTTTTGGTTTATAAAAGTACTGTTTATGCTGCCCCACAGGGCATACTTCAGGGCGCGAAGCGACTTTCTTAAAAGAAAAATTAATCTCTTTGGTGAAAATATTTTCGAAAATATTAGTAAAAATATTAGGGTCCATTTGCTGAATTAAAGTTCAACATAAGAAGTTGTGTGTTACCTTAATCTGAGGAAAAGGTATAGAACATTAGCGTTTAAGTTGAACATATATTTTCATGATTTGTATTAGAAAAATTCTCTAAATAATACTAATTCTGTAGGTTTGAAAGTCAATATTAATATTATGGTGCGTGAGCTTTGCAGGCTAACTGAGAGTGTGTTATCACACAAAAACCAACTTTCAATAGGGTCAATGTGGGTAATTGTAAACAATTTCATGTTTTTTTTTAAATTTTTGACTTCAGTTTTTAATATGTTTTCACAAAACAACTTGATGGAAATCTTTGAATGGAAATATGAAATTGTGGCATTATGTTTATATACATATAAAAAAATATTTCCGATATCGTTCAAATTATTGTCAAATTTGGTATGTTTACAAATACCCCACCATGTCTTTATTTTTTTATAAATTCGAGGGTAAATGTAAACAGTGATTTCGTTGACTAGGCATGATAAGAGAAGCTACTATGGGGAAAATGAATACAAAAGCGTATATATGACTATTGGCAGTGAGAAAAATACAAAAAGTGAGTGTTTACTTTAACCCCAGAAAAAGAAGATAAATCAATTTAACATTATTAAAGATTTATTTTAAAATACAAAAATACAAAATTTTGATTAAAAAGAGCAAGTATTGTTAATTATCGTATTTCCTTGACAGGGGCTTTATCTAACGGCTGTAATTTGCCTGTCAAATAGCTTGGAAATCAAAGCAATTGAACATTGTTATTCATAGCAGCTTCCACTATTCGCACGCTGATATGGCTGGAGTGTCCATCATACAGCAATAAGGCAGTTTGATCAATAGCATTGTTCTGTTCTCTGAGACGTGCCACATGGGGAACAAACCCACTTATGAACCAATGGTAGAACTGTGGCTCTTCCATCCAACCGTTCTTTGAAGCTCCATATAAAGTACCAGGATATGCTTTATCATTTGTCCATCGAGCTTGTACCGCTGCGCCTTTAAAGATAATTAAAAGAGGCAGAGCATAGCCATCTGCAGAAACGCATGCCAAAACAGTGGTTGACTGACGTCCCGAACCTCCAGTGAGTCTACTCATTGGAACTCCCTTTTTTCCTATTGCCTTAAGTTTGTTTGGGTCATTACAAAACCCGCTTTCATTGGCAGTGAATACAAAGTTTGATTTTTCGTCAAGCCCGTATCCAGTTACAACCTTATTCAACTTATTATAAAAGTCGTAAATGACTTGGGGCTTTCTGGCATCTTTCCTGCATTTTTGGAGCAGCTCCGGTTTTTTTAACGATAATTCGGGGTGTCTGTTCATAAAGTTTCTGTACCATTCTTGTCCAGGCTTTGAATTAGTAAATGGGGTCTTTATGCTATTTGTAACGACATAGTCATTGATTAAATTTAGAAGTTCTCCTTTATCGCATGGATAACCACATGAAGACCGTTCAAGAAGGCATTTGACAATCTCATTTTCAACTTCCAGTGATAGTGCAATCTTACGTCCTTGTTTAAACTTTTCCATTGAGTTTTTTCTTCCCTTGATTCGGTTATAAATGATAGATATTGGCACCCCATATGCATCTTGAGCTGCTCTGAACGTCATATTTTTGTTTTGTGCGTCATGAACCGCTTTTGCAACATCATCCACTGAATAGGATGGTGGCGGCTTCTTTAAAATGTAGTTCCGCGGCATAATAGCAATAGTAATTAACTAAAATAAATTAATTTTTATTAAAACCAATCATTTTTACCAAAAATATATGTTAACATTTACCTCCAGAATGTTGTTCACATTTTCCCATATGAAAAAATATTCTGGGTTAAATGTAAACACATGAGAATCGACATAAATATCATGGTTTTTTAAAATTTTTTGTTTCAAAATTTAAAACTAAAAAGGTATTCGCAAATTATACTTACCCAATTGAATCTGCAAAAATATTTAATTTTTCTGGAAGATTAACAACTTATTTGGCACTTTTAAAAATTAACTTTCACGAAAAATGCGTCCGCCAAATAAATTCTCTTTTGACGGCAATGAGTTTGACGTATAAGTCAAAGGATGCATGCGTCCGCAGTTTCTACTAATGTATGCGTCAAAGAGACTTAACTGAAGTTTTATATGAGCCATGTTTTCATTTCTCCCAGTTTACATTTACCCACATTGACCCTATTAATTCTATTTTTGAAGAAAAGTTGCCAATATTATTCCATTCAGTCAAAGGGCCCATTTAAACTTATTAGAACACAAAAAAATTAAAATTTGTAAAAATTTGGAAAACGGATTTTATTTTGTATACAAGAAATCTCAAAATACCCGAACATGTTATTTAAAACGTCAAATTTTTGTTTCAGAAGATTCAAAACTTAATTCGAATGGTGAATGTCTTGCAGAGTTCGTCATAGAAACAGCGGAATCTCAAAATCCAAACGACGCACGACTCCACGATAATCGAATCTACCATCAGCTACAAGATGAATACTGAAAAATCGGATAACAATAACACCGAGACAAAGGATCCACTTCTTAAAATCTTAGATCAAGCCGGATCCAATGGAAAATTTCAAATAGTCTACAAATGGATTTTCATATTGGGATTATCTGCTTTTGGTGCGATGATTTATATGAATATTTTTCTGGCTTTGGATGAACCGGACCACTGGTGTAATGTTCCAGGACGAGAAAAAACAAATCTAACATTGGACGAGTGGAGAGATCTAACATTGCCAAAGTAAAAAACTATCGTAAGAAAGTTTGAATTAAAAAATGGAATTTAAAAAAAAAAACTATAATTTTTCTTAAGGGAATTGGATAACAGAAAAGTGGAGACTTTCAGCAGATGTAAGATGTACGATTTTAATTTCACAGAAGTGGGTCATGCTATGTTGAGCAAGCATCAGTTTAATGTTACTAATGCTGAAACAAAAGGTTTGTACCAGAAACTTATTATTCAACTTAATATTTATTTTTGATTTAAAATAAACCTATTGATTCAAATTTGTAGACCTTTAGGCCCAGTTTTTTAGTGGTGAGTTAAACTGGAGTAAGTTAATTTTAGAAGTAAATTAACCTAAAGTTAACTGAGGAAGCAGTTTCTTTGTGGAGAATGGACGCGGAACGACTATATACAAACTCGGTGGATAGAACATCAAAAGCAGTTAATCCTGAATCAATTTGATGAGTTAACTGGGGTTTAACTTTAATCTCACACTGAAAAACTGGACCTAAAAAGCATAGTTCTTAAATAAGAAAATGTATGTGCGTGAAAAGTAAGCATCGCTGGATGTGCGTGAAGTAAAGTTGTTCTGTAATGTGCTCAACTTAACTGGTGCTCCCTTCTATCGTAAATATATTTTTGCAAAATTGGCAAATTTAACGGATACTTTTTTTTGCAAATTTGCAAAGGGAATGCCCATTTTACTTTAGCCCAGAGTGTACACAACCAGTTTGGTATCAAATGAAAGGTGACATAAAGCCCGATAAATGAGTTAAATATTTTCAAAATCGTTCATAGGAGAGTCGAGATAGCTAATTGAGCGTGAAGTTGCAGATTGCAAAATAATGAATTCAGTTTTTGTTCCAAATAATTTTCCCGGGCGAAATAATAGACGTAGAAAAATAATATTGATATCAAATGATAGATAGACATAATAACTAAAGAGCAAATCAATAACTCCTGGATGTCCAGGAACGATTGCGTTATCTCTAGAAGCTTATGGCCTAGAATTAATGAAAAGATAACACAGTATATTCTATCGCTGAGTAAAAAGAATATTAGAACCTTGATAGGTGTACTAACGGGACATTGACATTGTGCCATTGGCACAAATGAACCAGGCTATGCCAGTCATTAGTTTAGGAGCATCTCTGCTTTTTATATTAAGGGTATCACAATGTACCAATAGAACCCGTTAACACAACAGTCTCCGCTTAAAAATAGTTATTATTTTGATAAGTTAAACACATTTTTAGATATTGAGTTTTAACTTCTAGAAAAGCCACTGTTTTTACGCGGTCTTCAACTCGCCAATATTAAAAAAAATTCAGTAATTATATTTTATTCATGTATCGGGCTTCACGTCACCTTTCATTTGATACCAAACTCGTTCGTGTAGATACACTACGGGCCAGAAACAGGAAATTCATTTTCGGATACATTTTTTTTGCAAAATTATAATTTTCTTAAAAATGTTTTTTAACTGCACAGTCGGAATATTATTTCTGACTGTCTACTGTTTGATTTGCACTTAAAGTACTTGCATTCAAAGTAGGTACAATGGTATTCTATTATTGTACATCTTTCGACTTTATGGTAACTTAATTATTGTAATCGAATACTAAATTATGTGTTTTAACCTATACTTCACGTTATGAATGGCTAAATATGTAAAACCATGATCCTCTAAGTAAAACGTTTATAATTTTCCCAACACAGAAAGAATTTTTGTAATCAATAACCACATTTTTGTTTTTATCCCATTTCACTCTATAATAAAATAACTTCTTTTTTTTTTTGAAAATGGCGCAAAACATCGAGTGTAGCTTCGGCTGTGTGGCACGTAGCGCCGTCCTTTTGAAACCAAATGTTGCCAATATCCTACTCTTCAATTTTTCTGAACAAAAATTCGTTCAACATGGCTCGATAACGATCGCCATTGACTGTAACCAGGGCTACCTTTCCAGATTTTGAGAAAGAGCCAATAAAAAGAGTATTTTAAGGAAAAAAGAGCCACCGCTGAAAACGTCCACAACATACAAAATATGCACGACTGGGTCGCACGAACTTGCTCTTACGTGCGACGTGCGATCACACTGTGGTTCTAAAGTCTGAAATAAATTAGTTATGGGAGCCTATATTTTATAATTACATTTGCCAAAACTTAGTAAAGTTGCAGGCAGTATTATGTCAGTATATAAAAATTAACAATTAGCCCCGTGTTACACATATGCAAGGAAATTATATTATTTTAATTGGAAAATTATTTTAAATCAACAAAATTAGACAGAAATTGATTAAAATACTTCTGAAACTTTTTTTTGAAGGTTTTGATATGTGTACAAAATTTAGTTTTAATCGATAATCAGGTAATGAGAAAGTTGCAAATCAATAAAACCGTCCTATGATACAGGTACTGTTAATAATAGTTCAATGTAAAATTTAACAATTTTAAATGCTAGAGCTTACTAATTTTGATACAAAAAAAAATATATCAAAATCGTGGGTGTCGTTTTTGAGCAATAACAGATTTTCCTTAATGGTATTTGTATGGGAGCTACCGTTATTTTTGATTACAAACAAAAAATTTGTCTAAAATCTTCTAGATAATGTAAAAAAAAATCTTTTTGCAAAGTTTAATAAAAATCGATCAAGTCGTTTTTGAAATATCGAGTTGTCAAAAAAAATATGTCAATCTTTTTCAAAATTGAAATGAAAAAATAACGAAAACTTACAAGAAAAAAACAGTTGCAAAAAAAATAAATACAACAGCTGAACCATTTGTAATTTAAATCCAAAATATGCCACTTTCATCTCATTCTTTCTCTTTGCTACGTTCGGGAAATATTTATCCGAAAAGATAAAATGTAAGAAATTGATTTTTTTAATGAAAATTAACGTGTTCCATTTCAGAGAATTTTTTACTCAGAGGAAAAATTTCAAACAATTTTTCGCAAAGAGTTTTTCCTTAAAGGAAAATTGAAATATTATGAAAAAGGAACTTTAAGCAGATATATTATTCTGAAAAAGAGTAAAAAGAGCCACGAAAATCTCAAAAAGAGCCAATTTTGGATGATTTTAGAAAAGTGGAGCCAAAGAGTCACACCTGAAAAAAAGAGCCAAATTGGCTCTTTAGAGCCACGAAGGTAGCCCTGACTGTAACGGCCACTCCTTGCTCATTTTCGAAAAATGGACCAATTATGCCTCTGGACCAAAATCCGCACCAAACATTGACTCACTTAGGGTCTATCGGCTTTTCAATGTATGCGTGCGGGTTTTCTGTGCCCCAAATGCGACAATTTTGCTTGTTTACTACCTGCCAAGATAAAAATGAACTTGATCTGAAAAGATGATTTTTTTGGCAAAATCGGCATCTTCTCTAAGTCGATCGCAGGCCCACTTAGCGAAGCGTGTACACAACCATATTCGTTCAGCGGAAGGATAAAACTAATTATCTGTCAAATCAGACATGAGATAAGTGTTACCATTCACGAAATAAGCACTAGTTGAAAAAAAAACGTTAGATGGCATTATCCAACACAAAAAGTATTTTTGAAATCAGATCTTACTTTCAATTTTACCCCATTCCGCCCTATAAATGACAATTTTCTGAAAAAATCTCTAAGGTCAACCACTAAAAAACAACTTTTCAAATCGGACAATTATTGTATTTTGAACCCATTTCATCCTATAAAAAAATAACAAAAGTTGAAAAAGAACATCCCAAAAGCCATTTACTAACCGCCTACAGCGCCACGATGGTAGTGGAGTCAAAATAGGGTTGTAGATCGAGAACGATGTGGGTTGGTATTAAAACCTATCTGTTGAAGTAAACAGGGGCATTCAATGTTACATGTAAATAATTGATGAATCAAGAGAATGTCAGCATTAATACTGAGCACATATAAAGACTGTATAAACTTAAAAGTCTAAGACGTTCTTCATATGGAGGAAGGTTAAAAGGATCGTTCCAGACAAGTCCACGTAAGGCGAAACGTAAAAATCTTCGCTGGACGGCTTCAATTGGTTTAATGTGAACTTGATAATATGGAGACCAGACCTGAGATGCATATTCTAGAAGCGGTCTAACAAAAGTCATGAAGAGGGATTTTGTGACATAGGGATCGGAGAATTCTTTTGACCAGCGTTTAATGAATCCAAGAAAAGAGTTAGCTTTGTTTAAAATACTAGCAATATGCGATCGAAAGTTCAATTGGGAGTCGCATAAAAAACCTGAGTCACGAATGGAAGGTACAATGGGAATGGGTTCGGCATTTATAAAATATTGTCTTTGTAATAATGGGAGACGCTTACGGGTATAGGTTATGGCTATGCATTTAATAACATTCAGTTCCAGGAGGTATTTTTTGGCACCAAATATAGAATTTATCCAAGTCAATTTGCAGAGATATAGAATCTTCGATACATGAGATCTCCTTGCATATTCTCATGTCATTTGCGTAGATCAACAGATCCGAGTTAGAAAAAAATTGTTAAACGTCATTAGTGGTTAAAACGAAAATAAGTGGGCCTAGGTGACTTCCTTGTGGAACTCTAGACGTAGCACAGATGGAGGTTGATATACACGATCTAAATATAACGTTGTATTGAAGTTTCGATAAATATGATTGAATCCATGAAATCATCAAAGACGGGAAGTCGAGTTGTTTTAGCTTAAATCAAATTATATAATGCGATATTTTGTCAAAAGCTTTGCTAAAGTAAGTAGCAAAAGCAATCGCATCCACTTCTTTACCTTCTTCTAAAGCGCAAAGGCTAGTTGATCAAAAACTCTACAAGATTATTTGTTCTGGACCTACCTTTGAGGAAACCATGTTGATTAGTTGAAAAAAATCGGTTTACTACAAAAGAACAAGTTTTAAGCATCCGAACACACCACGATCCATTTTTATATACAGGGTGTCCCGTAAATAATGGATAATCTTGTAAATTGGTGAAGCTGGGGCCTCTATGTTATGGTTTTTTTGTTTGTTTTATTTAAAGAATTACGAATTTACTCAACACTGTGACTACGAATTATTCTTTTATTTTATTTTTATGATATTTAAGAATATCTGTACTAATAGATTGGAAGTCAAATTTAACACTTGTTGTTGCAATTTTTTAAATTTTAATTTTTCCAATTAATGTTTTAATAAAAAAATGATAAAATATTTCATGAAATAATTTTCACTCTAGTTTGATCATTTAAAAAAAAATAAAAATGTATGAGAGAATAAGTGGCCACATCCCAACATCCGACGTTTCCTTTACTAACTGCTTTTTTTTTTGTCGTACCTCGATTCTAAAGGGTCCGCCATCTAACGTTTTTTTTCAACTGGTGCTTATTTCGTGAATGGTAACATTTAGCTCATGTCTTTTTTGACAGATAATTAGTTTTATCCTTCCGCTGAACGAATATGGTTGTGTATACGCTTCGCTAAGTGGGCCTGCGATCGACTTAGAGAAGATGCCGATTTTGCCAAAAAAATCATCTTTTCAGATGAAGCTCATTTTGTTCTTTGCGGGTAGTAAAGAAGCAAAATTGTCGCATTTGGGCACAGAAAACCCGCACGCATACATTAAAAAGCCGATACACATAAAACGAGTCACTTTTTGTTGCGGATTTTGGTCCAGAAGCATAATTGGGCCATTTTTCGAAAATCAGCAAGGAGTGGCCGTTACAGTCAATGGCGATCGTTGTCGGGCCATGTTGAACGAATTTTTGTTCACAAAAATTGAAGAGGAGGATATTGGCAACATTTGGTTTCAACAGGACGGCGCTACGTGCCACACAGCCAAAGCTACACACGATGTTTTGCGCCATTTTTTAAAAAAAAAAGAAGTTATTTGGCGGGCCCTTTATATAGTTTTTTTTTTTTCAGCTAATCGATGAACGCAAATTCAATATTGTCAAGAAGTATTGAAAAAAAAACATTGATTTACTTTTTTCTTGTGTTTTTATTTTATCATTTCTAATTTTTCATTGCAGGTTGTCCTTATGACTTCAGTTACAATAAGACATGGTACGAAAGGACAATTACCTCCCAGGAAAACTGGATATGCGGGAAAGAATTATATGTAACAAATACATTTGTGGTTAACCGAGTTTCTGAAGTTGTTGGTGCATTGTTCCTTGGACAATTGGGCGACACGTAAGTGTGGTGATAATACATAGTAGTAATAAAATATGTTAAACCCATTGTGTTCTGTTATAGAAAGTACGTTAGAGAGTCATGCTAAAAGGTATGGGGATCAACTCCCAGCCCATTTTACCAAAAAAGAGTTGTTTTTTTCACGGATACTTCTTCTTGCGAGTAAAATTATCCAAAATAATCAATAATATCTATACAGGGTCTTTCATTATGCGCTTCCTTATTTTTAAATTAAATACAACAAGTTGTATGTATGAGATATCATCGAAATTTGTATTCGTTTGAAAGGCCTATCGATGCCATTATATGAAATAGAACATCGTTCAAATGACCGGCACGGCTTCTATGGGTGGTGCGCATGCGAAACATCTAATTTTCCATGACTCTGGCCCATAAATTAGGCGAAATTTTACCGCTGACATGGGTTATGTTGGATTTGTAGGGCCGTTGTGGTCCCCACAAGCAATAGTCTAACAGGGTCAAATCGCGTGATCTCGGTGGCCAGTTCACATCATCGCCATGTGAAATTACCATAATTTCCTCGAATCGCTCGTGTAGCGTGAGCTGTGCGGCACGTAGCAACTTCCCGTTGAAACCACAGATTAGCCATATGAAGATGAGAATGTTTCGTACGTTTCACCCTCCAAAACCCATTTGTTTTTCATTGTTGTATTTGTAATTTCATCCCGCGTCGATGAATAGATGTGAATTGCAACAACAATCAATTTAACCAGGTGTGTGAAGATCCCTACTGTCTATATGTGTGTGATTTTTTTTACACACATTCTCATTTTTTATCTGATAACTGCCAGTCCAAGCTTGTAGGCAAACTAAAATGGCTGCCGGGGATTCTCAACTTCATGTGGCTAATCTGTGGTTGAAACCATGTCGTCGCTGTTCATATCATCCAATTCAGGCCAAAAGAAGTTGGTAATTATCGATTTGTAGCTCTCGACGTTGACGGTGATGGTCTGGCCAACGTGGTTTTCAAAGATATATGGACCGATGACGCCCAAAATCCACACCAAACAGTGACTTTTTCGGGATTCATTGCACGCTATTGGATCTCATGTAGATTTTGTTGTTGAACGCTATATGTGTCCATGGTGATTTGGCAAAACAGATTGAAAAAATGACAGCCAACTTGACAGATGAAGCTTTAGACATTTAGAGCATGACAAAGTTAGCCGTGATGGGGTGCGTTTTTTGGGACAATTTTTTGCAAAATGTCTTTTTTGCTTGCACTCAAAACATTTAAACTCGGCTACACGTCTTTGATTTACCTTAACGATAAGATCCTTTACCAGATTTTCTTCAAAAAAAAGCAACTGTATCATCTCCAGATGCACCAGTAATCGTCCTTGATGTCTTGGAGTAGCTTTGTTTTTATTGAGTTTGAGAGATTGAACAATGTTATGTCCATGCTTGCAAGCAAAAGTGTTATGTTGATTGGTGATCTAAACGCGAGAATAAGCTACAATCAAGTTAAAACTTTAATAAATATTAACAACAGTGCATTTATTAAGCATAACAACGAAAGAATGTCAAAAGATACTGATACTGAATGAAATTACTCGAAATGCTACAAATGTATGACAGTATTTTTTTGAATGGCTGCACGGAAGGAGACTCTGAAGGGCACTATACCTTTGTTGGAGGACAGGGGAATTCCGTCATCGATTACTGCACTGTCAACAACTATTGGGTCAACCTTATTAATAAATTTAAAATTTTAACCAAAACTTTTTCTGATCATATGCCACTGGTAGTTGAATGCAAGCCCGAGATGGAAACACAAATAAGACATCTAAGTTTGATACCACGTCTTAAATGAAAAAACGTTAACCTGGATGCCTTTCATCATTATTTGGACGACTTCATTTCCCGAATTCCTACACGCCCGCAGACAACAGAAAATGTGTCAGTTCAAATAACAGAATGCATAAGAAACTTTACAAATCCTTCAGCTTTAAATTCTACGAAAATGTTTAAACAAAAATGGTTTGACAGAGAATGTTTTAATGCCAGGAAAAAATCATTTGCCCTTTTAAACGCATTCCGTATAACTCCCCTAGTAACGAACTACGAAGATGGTACATCGAATGCAACATTAAATACAAAAAACTTTGCCTATCTAAAAAAATTACCTTTGAAACAGTGCAATCCCAGAATCTAAGCCAAACCAAAAACACAAAGCAGTTTTGGAAGATAGCAAAAGAAATAAACGATGCAAACCGCCTGATTGGCTCAAGTATATCCGCAGATGTTCTTTCTGTTTATTTCAAAAATCTTCTTCAGAATAACCCTACTTTAAGTTTTGCATACGCCGAACCGTTAATTTGTGATAATTTACTGGACTCAGAAATATCGGCTGAAGAAATTCAATCTGTTTTCCGAAACGCAAAAGACGAGAAAGCACCAGGTGAAGATGGGATATCTTACGAATTTTATAAAAACACTTCACCAACTTTTCATAATTATATGTTAGCACTTTACAACAGAATCCTCACGAACGCCGAAATTCCCTCTTCGTTTAGAAAGGCCGTAATCTTTCCAATCCATAAAAAAGGTCCTCTTAATGCAGTGGAAAACTATCGAGGCATTTCTTTTATGAATGTTATAGCAAAAATATTTTGTGGAATACTTGTTGGTAGACTGGAAAAGTGGGTTGAGTTGAACAACATTCTGATGGACCTCCAAGCTGGTTTTAGAAAGAACTATTCGACTGTTGACCACATATTTACTCTATCATCGGTAGTACAAGCGTTTCGAGCTAGGAATAAGAAAGTTTATGCATTATTTATAGACTTTAAAGCCGCATTTGATTTGGTGAATCGAAATGCTTTACTATACAAACTTTCCCAAGTCGGAATTTCGACCCAATTTCTCCGAATAATCAGAAACATGTAGTTGGATACCGAAGCAGCAGTTTGGGATGGTGTAGCTTATTCTGAAGCATTTAAAACAGATACTGGAGTTAAACAAGGATGCCCTATGAGCGCTCTACTTTTTTCTTTGTTTATTAACGACATTATAACTCATTTACCCGGTGGAATTCGAATGGCAGACATCCTTATTAATGTGTTGTTGTATGCTGATGACTTGGTTATAATTATTATCGGAATCACCAGAAAGTCTGCAGCTAATGATAAATCGTCTTGCCGAGTACTGCAAGAAATGGGGTCTAGTTATTAACACTGAAAAATCGAAAATTATGGTTTTCTCACGATCAACCCGAAGTGAAGTTCGGTATGAATGGATTCTTAATGGAAGCCGTTTGGAAGTAACGAAAGAGTATAAATATCCAGGAGTAACAATCAGCCCAATGATGGATTTTAGAAAACACGTTACAAAAAAGGCCAAAACCTCTCAGAGTCTTATAAATGTAACATGGAGGAAGATATTCTCAAACCTTTCAACAAAATACAATGTTTTCAATTCAGTCGTCAAGTCTACGCTTTGTTATGCTGTGCAAGTTTGGGGTATGGAAGAATATGAGGAAATCGAATAACTACAGAGAAATTTCTTCAAAAAAATACCAAACTATGCAATATAAAGGGTTTTCCAATAAGATGTGTTATTTTGAATAGCCCCCTATTTCGGTAGCTCTGTCACTTTTGAAGCTGTCATTTTTTGATATTTGACAAGTAGAAACTACGCCATTAGTAAAAATGGAACGATACACGCTTCAACAACGCATTGAAATTATTAAAATTCACTATAAAAATGGTGAAAATTTGGCAGAGACGGTTCGTAAAACTAAAACATTTTTGGGTCGTCGTGAAGCACCTTGTCGGACCGCAATACAGAAATTGGTGGACAAATTCGAGCTGTTGGGACAAGTTAGTGATGTGAAGAATAAAACCCGTGCACTTCGCTCAAGAACAACTGAGAATATTGCTGTTGTAGCCCAAAGTGTTGAAGAAAACCCAGGTTTGTCCATTCCTCGTCGTTCTTTGGAATTAGGCATTCCACAAACGTCATTACACCGTATTTTGCATAAAGACTTGGGTCTTAAGGCTTATAAAGTTCAGTTAACACAAGAACTCAAGCCGGCTGATCATCAACAACGTCGTGTCTTTGCTGATTGGGTCCTTGAAATGCATGAAAATGATCCGGAATTTCATCGAAAAATCATCTTGACTGATGAGGCCCATTTCCACCTCTGAGGCTACGTCAACAAGCAAAACTGTCGCATCTGGGGCTCGGAAAACCCAAGAGATATTGTTGAAAAGCCTCTCCATCCTCAACGCGTGACTGTTTGGTGCGGTTTATGGTCCGGCGGGGTCATTGGACCTTACTTTTTCGAAAATGAGGCTGGAGCAACAGTTACGGTCAATGGATTGCGCTATCGAGAGATGATTCATGATTTTTTATGGCCGGAATTGGATGGTATTGATCTGGGCAACGTTTACTTTCAACAAGACGGCGCTACGTGCCACACAAGCAATGAAACCATCGATCTTTTACGGGAAAAGTTTCCGGACCGTGTTATCTCTCGAAGAGGTGATCACAATTGGCCACCGAGATCTTGTGATTTAACACCTTGCGACTTCTTCCTTTGGGGCCACGTGAAAGATAAGGGCTACGCTATCAGCCCAGCGTCGATTCAAGACCTCAAAGATGGAACTCGTGAGGCTATCGAGGACATAGGGCAGCCACTTTGCGATTTGGTTATGGAAAATTTCATTAAAAGGATATGGTGCTGTAAGCGTGGTCGTGGCGGCCATTTGGCTAATATTGAGTTCCATTATTAACGGCATACCTTCCGCTTTATAATGAAATAAACATCCGATCATTTATCTCAAAAAATTCCATTTTTATTTGAATATCAAAATAACACCTCTTATTGGAAAACCCTTTATTTGGAAACAGGTTTACCGAAATTATATACCAGCACGCTGAAGACACAAGCCGACTATATTCTAAAAGTTTGCGGATTTCAAGAAAGTCGATTAAGTAAAATTATGCTTCTTTATGAAAATAATTAATAAAGATTGGTGGATGAGAAAATGGCAAAACATTGCGGTTGATTGTGGAGAAGATTTGCAGATGGTCCCAAATAATATTCCCTTTACAAAATCATCCAAATCACTGAAGAGTCTCTTCGAAATCAACTGATTGAAAAAGCTTGTCAATCTGAAAACAGAATTTTATACAGCCAGTTTAACTTCAATTTGTGTGATAAAAATTATTCCCGAGATTCTCTGAAATCCAAAGATATTTCGTTAATATTTAAAGCGAGATGTGAGGTCTTTAACTCAACGGCAGCCCATATAATGGAAGTTTTAATAACTTTTGCAATCTGTGTAATCTTAAATCTAAGGAAGTCCTTTTTCACTTTTTAAGCAAATGTCCAATATTCAAACACCAGAGAATCGCTTACTTCGGAAAACGTACACTTTCAATGCAGGAAACGATATATATGTATATTGAATGGTTCAAAGTGGACAAATCTCGCAAATTTTCTAAAGGAAAGCTACAAATTTAGAATGCTACTTATGTCAGAATATGCATAATCACAATTTATCTTAAACTTAAACTTAAAAAAAAAAAAAAAAAAAAAAAAAATCAATTTAGTATTTTATTTGTTAAAAGTTAATGCCAGTCGAGCTGACGGCAAAGCCAAAGATTGAATATTCATATAAAAATTGTAAATGTAATGAAACTATGTTAATAAATGAATTATTTACTCACTTTACTTTACTTTACTTACTTATTGAGTTTGCCGTTATTGTGATCCCAGAACTTTCTAGCCCCATTATCATAGGCTTGTATTCTTCACCAAGTCCAGCAACAATAACGATCCTATTCATTGATCGGATACTGTAGTCGTAATAACTTTGTTGACATAAGATTCCACTGAATCGCAGGACTTTAAGTTGGTTGGATTCCAAAAGTCTTTGGCTGTTTCTGCCGTCCGAACATGTACATAATTAATCGTTTCGATTACTAAAATTATCTTGGAGTTCGCCTTGAATATTTTAAGTACATCTCTTTCTGTTCCTTACAGACTCTGCCACAGGTCTTCATGTACCAGAAAATTTTCAACTGCGAACTTCCAGTCCTCATAATGTTCACGTCCTTTAAATTTTTTTATTGCTGGATTCGATGACATGATTTTTAATTAAATATTTTCTTCTAGAATTTTTTCTTCTTGAGCGTTTCTGGGCCCATAACCTATTGAAAATATTCTAGAAAATGAAAAGTTCTCAATCCTAAAGGAATCAACTTATCTTCAAAAGGTTTGAAACAGGAATGAATAAATTTTATTAAATCGAAAAAATATAAATAATATGACACTATAGTCAATAATGATAAAATAGATATTCTTACAAACAAGTACGTTAGTAAACAAGTAGGTTCTTTTGTATTTTAAGAATCTTTACAAACAATCAAAAAAAAAAATTATCCTCAGCAAAAAAGGTGTTTTTTTTTAGACGTGTAGTTTTAGATCGTGGAATCTAGTTTATTAAAAATATAAATTTTCGTTCTCTTTTAGAGAACGCAACCACTTTAAATAAAACACAAATATTTTAAATTTAAAATTAAATATTTATTCGAAGCGTCAGATCCTTTACCGTATGGGTCGGGGGAAATCTTCAGCTTATACGTAGCACTTTTAATTGCGAACTGCGACGTGAATGGTCAAAGAAACCCTTTTTATATCAATTAACTGTCTACTCAGCAAATGTATATTTGACTGGAGACTATACTGGCCTTTGTTTCAATAATTTGCTGACACCAGAAATCAGTAGTGAATTTGATTTGAGTATTAACTCCTAAACAAGTTGCTGAGGGCGAAATGTGTTTATATGGAGTTTTACTGATTTCTTGTGATCGCATTACATTTGGTTTGATTATACAGGGTGTTATATACTTATTTATAATTGAATGTGAGGGTGTTCTAGGAATGTAAGAGTGTGGTTTCGGGCAAGTGGCCGCCGAGGCTGGCTCGAATAAATTCCAGCCGAGAGGCCAAATTTTCGACAACTTTTTGGAGCAATTGGGGCCGTATGTCAGCAATAACCCGCCGAATATTCTCATCAAAGGCGTCAATCGTCTCGAGCTTATCTATGCGTAGACAAGCGACTTCACATAACCCCACACAAAATAGTCCAGCGGTGTTAAATCGCACGATCTTGGAGGCCAACTCACAGGTCCAAAACGAAAAATTATGCCTTCACCAAACGCTTCCTTCAACAAATCAATTGCTGCACGTGCTGTGTGACATGTTGCGCCGTTTTGTTGAAACCACAGCTCTCCCCCCCCCCCATTCAATTCAGGAACGAAAAATTCATTAATCATGGCTCTACACCGGTCTCCATTAAATGTAACCCTCTGGCGTTTTTAAAGATGTAAGGACAAATGATCCCACCAGCCCATAACATGCCGCCTCCACTGGGCATCAACGATGTCCAACATCACAACCACAATCCAATCCACAATCTGCCTTGTATGGAAAATGTCACCACATGACATCGATTTTTGTGCCTCCATTGGTTTTTTTCTAGACATGTTCATAATCCGAGCATCGTTCATGCCCAGTGGAGGCGGCATGTAAAGCACACCAAACTGTCAGTTTTTCTATATGTAACGGCCGGCGCGGCGCGGCGTCTCAACAATGGCTTGAGGATTATCTACACTCCAAATGCGGTATTTACATGCTTTGTTCAGGATTCAGGAGTAAGTCTATTTATTATGAAATTGCAAACCAAACTGAGTATAAATCAAGTGACAGCTGTCAAAAAGACCAACTCCGAAAAAAGTATTGCCAGATTGAAAGCCACACGTCTAAAAAAAAAAACACCCGGTAGATAGGTATACTTATTTGCAAATTTTTCTGGACGTCTTCAGGAAACAAAAATGTCAGCGTTGCCCGCCATGTAGAAAAAGGCATAAGACATTTTTGAAACTACTTCCAGAAACAATCCGCTGTCGAAGTTTGGAATTAAAATGGATTTTAACGTAATATCTTGCCCCATGTTTTTCTTAAAGAAAAAATAATCTTAAAATACGCCAAGCTTAAAGTTTATAAATATTTATAAGCCATGCAATTTATAAACATAACGTGCGACAAAAAGCTATAGCATATTGGTTGGGTTGAGACAAGAAAAAAATCGTATAGGAGGTCTCCCCCCCCCCTTTTTATATGGGGGGCAACTTTCTGGAAAAATGACTTAAAACAGAAAAAAAAACTTTTTAAAGGCAACGGTAACACCTACAATGCCATGCTATACATTTTTGTAAGGCCAGAAATTTGTCTATTATTTTTTTTATTTAATAAAGTGGTTTTAGTAAACAGGTTTTGAAAAATTAATTTTTAATAATAATAAGTTTTTTTCAAAAACTGTTCACTAAAACAACTTTACTTAAAAACAAAATAAAAGAAGAGATTTCTGGTCTTATAAAAAATATAGAACAGAATTGTAAGTGTTAATGTTGTTTTTCTGTTTTCAGTAATCTTTTTCTTGTCTCAACCCAACTTACACGCTCTAGCTTTTTGTTACACATTATGCGAATCGCCCTGTATAGCAATCAATTTTTGTCTCCAATCAAAAATACTCTGTATACAATATTTATAAAGTGTCAACTTCTTTATATTAATCAACCTGATTTTTATTTCTTTTCTTTGCAGGTTAGGTCGTCGTTTTGTCTACTACATCGGCGTTGTATTGTCGACGATTGGTCGATTTTTGTGCACATTCACTAATTCATCATTTCCGATGTTTTTATTTATGTCCAGTCTGGCAGCACTCACTGTTAATAGTCTGTTTCAATCACCTGTAGTTATCGCAATGGAAATGTCAGGCGAGTAAGTGTTACCTATTTAAAAAAAAAAAAAAACAAATTCTATATTTACCATACAAATGTAGCAGAAATGATAAGATAAAAAAAAAACAATGTTGCCATCTCTCATATTATGTTCAATTTGTTTGAAAAATATATATTTCTATTTTACTATAATTTTTCCCTTTTTCTGCACAAATTAAAATTACAAAACGAAAAGAGACGAAAGATCAAACATTGCAATGTATCAGAGCTTTGGATGGTTTCTCGGGACAAGTATTATGCCTTTCTTTTTCTGGTGGCTGCGGGACTGGGTTCCCTTTCTTTGGCTAACAACCTTACCAACTTTATTAGTTCTCATTTTTTACAAGTACGTATTTCTATAAAAATTGTTATTTGAATGAAAAAACGTTAATGCAACCCACAATCTGCGATGAATTAAATTGTTCATTTCGGATAGGGTACTACAGTAGAAGGTACCTTATCTTTTTTTATGAAACTAGCCTAATGTCTTAATTTTGTTTGCTATATGCATGTTTTAGATACGCAATTGAATCACCTAGATGGTTGATTAGTAAACGACGGTACGCAGACGCCTTGGTGCAGCTTAAAACAATTGCCCACTTCAATGGCAGGACAATCACAATTACCGAAAAGGAATTGGCTGACCTGTATGGATATGCAGATGAAGAGAATGTGATTGGTATGGCATCCTTGTTCAATGGCTGGCGGATAGCAAAAAATACAATTATAATGGGATTAAGTTGGTATGAAAATTGTTTGAGTGTATTTTTGTGTTATTTTAATTGTTTTACCTTCATTTTTTACTATCAAAACAACAGAGTTATATAAAAAAAAAATTAGCAATTACATTTTTTTTTAATTAAAATTTTTTTAAAGTTTAATTTGTTGCTTGATTTTTACTTCTTTTTTTTCTTTCATGAAAAGGTGTGTGCTGGCTATATCTTACTTTACATTGGTTCTGTTTAGCTCACGTATGGGTGGCAATCCCTTTTTAAATTTTTCACTCCAAAATTTTGTTGAAGTTCCTGCATGTATTGTTGGAAAATATTTAGGTAAGTAGAATAATTATATTAATTGAAGTGAACCCCTGGAGGCCCTCTCTTCTTCTAAATATTTCGAAACTCTTTATATACCTACCTACAGCTCTTAGAAGCTATAGGGTTTTTTTTAGGTTCACTAAAATCTAACGTAAGTCTTTTTTTATCTATACAGGTGACAAATATGGTCGCCGTCTTACCAACAGTATCTCATATTTGATTTGCTTTTTCGCTTGTATTCCAGTTATAGTATTATGTCAAAGTAAGTAGAATATATATACGTTACTCTTGACAGAAATCACACATTAACACTGATATTTTCGAATTATTGCAGGTTCTGAATATGAATATTTGATGACAATAATAGCCACCTTCATCAAATTTCTCACTGCTGCCATATATTTTCTATTAGGTTTGCAATCTGTGGAAATCTATCCGACTTGTTTGCGTCAAACAGGCATTGCTCTGGGTACAATTTTGTATAATGCCGTTGGAGTATTGGCTCCTTATTTGGTGCATTTGGGCACAAAATATGACATTCGATATCCGTATTTTATATTAGGCTTATTATTTTTTATTGGAGGTATAAGCGGGCTATTTCTACCCGAGACCTTACACTACAGACTTCCAGATACACTTGAGGCAGCTAAGATCTTCGGAAAGAATCAGGTATTTGTACAAAATATATTCTTAGGATTTTTTTAGTAAAATAGAAACATTTTATTTATTTTTTTTTTTAAAGAAATTCTTTAGCTTACCAAAGGCACATACTTATCGCAGCTCCGAGGAGGAAAAGCTTAACCAACCAAAATTTAACCCATAATACTCCATTAGGTAACAAATAAGAATAAATTGTTTAATCATGTTTAATTTAAAAAAAAAAAAATAAGTTGGATAACAATTTTATATTAATTAAAAAAAAAATCACTAAAATTGGATAGTAATGTTTTATGTTTGTTGAAAAGGGACTTAATGAAAGCCCTAAATTAACTTGAAGTAAACTTGATAATTGCCCCTTTCACCGCAAAAATCAAAAGTCCTTGTCCAAAATAAGCAAGCTCTCTACCGAAGTTGTAGTTTTGTTGGAATGTCTTTGACGTTTGTTCTTTTTTAACTTGTTATGGATTCGTTTTGGTCAAGATTTAGATCAAACTTGATATTACGTGGATAGGGAAGGTAAAAAAAGTGGGTCTCGCAGAATTCTGTTTGTTCGTCTGCATTCTAAAATAATAGGTCAATCTAACGACAATTTGGTAACTAACGTTTCGTGTCCCCGACATGTTTTTTTTTTTTTATTTTTTTAGGACCAAAAACTAAAGGTAGTTTAGAAAAATGATAAATTGATATAATATGAAAGGTACTTTTGATGGATGATTTGATTGCAATTAGGTATTAAACTTTTTAAGTACACTTTATTGTATATATAATTAAAGGTAAGTAATAAAATAAGCTTTTCATTGGAGCTAAAAAAGAATATGTCATCATTGAATTTTTTGAAATTTCGGTGTGGCAAAGACCGAGCAAAAAAACTTAATATCTCAAAATGTGTTAAACATATCAAAATATTTAGCCCTTTTTAAAGACAAGAAAAATACCCTTCATTTGATACCAATGTCATATTTTTAACGTCAATTATTTCGCTCGTTATGGACAATTATTTGGAACAAAAACTGAAATTCCTATTTCGCAATGGGCAAGTTCAAGACAAAATATCTCGACTCAGATACCCATGAACGATTTAGAAAGTATTTAACTTATGTATGGCTGGCAATATGGCCCACCGTCATATTTCCCTACTGGAAGGCTACCCATTGGGCAATAATTTCGAACATGCCCTTAATGGTTGTGATATATTTTAAACTGATACTCAAGCGCAGAAATGTACCCGGAATACGACGTTTTTATTTTTTTTCCATTCAATTTTAAGGTACATTTTTGTAAGCATTTTTACACAAAAATTTTCCGAAAAGTTTTTAAAGTATTCTTTTGAGACTATGTTATCCTTAGATTTTGTATTTCAACATTTTAAAAATATTTTTTAAAGTGGGTTAAAATTAAAATAAAAACGGAAAGTCTATAGGTATGTGCTGGTACTGGCCTACCACAATTATCTACCATACGAGCTAGCTTGGTCCATATTTAAAACTGGTTGAGCCAAGTAAGTCAAATACTTCTTGAAGAGTGCTTTTTCGAAGTTTCTTTAGTTGTTTACATATATCTTTTTTGCAATAATTGTTAATGCTTAGGACTGTCATTCTGTAGGTCTGGTTTTAATTCCTAGCCTCGCCCACCTAAAAAAAAATCAGATACTGCCTCTTACGATGAACTGACAAATCCTGCAAGAGTATTCCTTGTCATGAATTAGTGCCTCTCAGCTTAGCCGTTCGGATTCTGCAGAAAATTGTAGGTCCCCTCCATTCCTGCAAATAAAGAACACGCACGCAGGAATCGCTGAAAGTTATGTAAGTCAATAGGCTCTGGCTCTCTACGAGCTATAGCGCCACCAAAATATTTTTGTATTTATTTATTTTTTTGTTTTATTTTTACTCTATGCTATCAGAATATTTTTTTTTATTTTCGACTATCTCATTACTTGTTCAACGTATTTAAGTAATTTTCTTTATACCTATACATGAGGTTCTAATTAGTTTAAATATAGCTACGTAGATTGAAAAAAATGTATTTTGGATTTAACCAAAAAAATCTAATTTTTACTTTTTGAAAATTCTATGTTTTAAAAACGGATCTTTTTCGAAATTCAATTTCTAACTCTATATACATTGTAAAATATAAAAAATTCACACATGGAATATTTTTCTTAAAAATTTTTTACAAAACCTTATACAGTCGACTCTCCCTTTATGGAAGTCGATGATGTATCGTGACTACCGAAGTACCTGCAAATGAACTTCCTTTAGGAGAAATAAATTCTGAAAATAACCCAAATGAAAGTGAAAATGAAGAAAAAGAAGAATCCGAAGTAGTAAAACTAGAAATGGTAAGCAAAATAAAAATTGAGAACGCTATTGAAATTTTGAAATCTGCAATCGAATTATAGATAGATAATGTACGGGATGAAGTTCAGAAATGTCTTTTTCAACTTGATTTAAAAAAAAAAAAAAACATAAACTCCACCTGTGATGACAAAATCAAAAATAAACAATTTTTTCAAGTAATATAGTAATACCAAAAAGATGTTTTTTATTTTTTATTTTATATTTTTGTTTTGTTTCGATGAATTCATGCCTTATTTTATTATTATTTTTTTTTTAAATAAGCAAGAAGCTATATTTTTTTGTTAACTTTTTGTAAGTATGTGTATTAACCTTTTTTTATTAAATTAAAAAAAAATAAAAAAAAAATCTTTCTCTCTCTAACTCGAACAAATCTTGGTATCCCGTGAAAATTCGACTCAGGGAGAGTCAAGTGTATATATTTAAAAAAATATTTTTTTAAAAACCATTCATACGATTTTTAAAGTTTTTGTCTCGTAAGCTACTATTTATTAAAGAAATGAGATAGTGTACAACTCGTTCATGTCAAAACAATTTCAGAAGATTTTAATATTTTGAATTTTGTTAATCAAAAACAGTTTTTTTAGTTTTAATCATAAAAACTTTGCTAAAAACGTCAACACAACGCTTGAAAGCTGATTTCAAGCGCGGCGGCGGCTGGCGGCGTAAATAACAAGATATAAAAATTGATTCCGATAAAACCTATCTTAAGCTTTTTAAAGCCGTAAGCTTGTTCACTCAACGGCCGCTCTTATTCACCTGCAGCTATTTTTTTTACAAGAGTGAAATGAGAAATGACTGCTCGTGTTGGAAAGCGATAAAGAGAGAAATCAGAAACTGGCGCACAAAGTACGTACCCATAGAAAGTACGAGAGTATATTAATTTTATTCTTTTCAACAGCAATTCCCACCCACTTTTTTAAGACTATATAGTATATTACATTTTTTTATTATAAATAATTTTATTTAGTATTTTTTATTCATTTTTTGCTGTCCAATATAGTTTCAAAGTGGTAGTAGGGGGGGGGGGGGGGAGGAATAAATTGCAAAGGAACAAAATTTAAATACAATAAAAGTGGGCTTGGAAGTTAGTGGATTTTAATTAAATCATTTTCTTAACCTTCTCATCACTAATAACAACAAACTATGAGAATTTCAGTTTAATTGGTTTGGTAGGATTTGCGCCTATTATAGCCATGATGCAAACTGACATTCACTTTTTTCGAATATGATCGTATAAGCTAGATCAAGATAGGAACAAAATCGTATGGGGGTCCATACCCATCTGCAGGGCTGGCCCCAGCCAAACTTGCACCCTGTGCAAGATTTGTTCAAAGTGCCCCTTTTTTATATGTGATACACACATACATACACTGATACACATGCATAAGACATTTCAACATTACCTAGGAGGTAGACTTCCAATGAGTAGGTCTACTGGGATCTTTAGTTTTAAGATATTTTGAGTTAAATTCTTCTTGAATGGAACAATGAAAGTGAAGTTAGTTAGTGTGCAAGAAATAACTTAGCACAGATGTGATGGATGTTATTAAGGGATTATTTGAACAAGTTTTGTGGTTGTTTGCACAGGATCAGATTACATTTTCATGCTCCTGGTAATGCGCCCCAGAATT
The DNA here is from genome assembly GCA_932273885.2 of Leucozona laternaria. NCBI lineage: Eukaryota > Metazoa > Arthropoda > Insecta > Diptera > Syrphidae > Leucozona > Leucozona laternaria. The sequence continues at coordinate 189,270,131 of OW026366.1, read as the reverse complement.
TTGCGCTCTGTGCATTTGCACATATTGCACATATGGTTCGTCCGGCCCAGCCCGTCTGTCTACGTGACTAATATATACAAAAAATTACTTAAAAATAATTAATGAAGCATTACACTTTTACCCTTAAATACAATAAAAACAATTATAATTATTATAATATAAAATTTATTTCTAAATAAAAATAAAAAAAACCCAAACCTACGTTACTTCGAATTAATATACAAAGTTTACATTAGTTATAAGTCCGAGTACCAAAAATAGTCGAAGAGGCAATCCGAACAATTATTTATAGTGCGCAGAGCTGACTATTCCCAAAGGCTTCGTAACACCAGTGATAAGGCGTTTCAAGTCTAGTAAAATAAGTTAAGCTGGTTAATAGCCGTTGATGAGCCGTAAAAAGCTGTTGATAAGCCGGTTTTAAGCCGTTGATAAATTTCTCAGCTGTGGTAGACCAGAAGTAAAGACAAGAGCCACAGAGGAAAACCTACCAAGGAAGATAAGGAATCTGAAAATAATACCAAACTCTCCAACTGTGACTCATCATATCAGAGAACGTTTCATTATAAAATAAATATTAATATTGGAGTGTTAATGAAAAACGACCTTTACAGTATTTAAGTGTTAGTGCGGTACCTCCTATTTATAATTAGACCTTATACAACCAAAGAGTAGGTACCTATACCTCAGACTCAGAATATGAAACCAAGGCTTTCTGATTAACTTTTCAAAAGACATTTTTCGAACACTTTTTTAGAAGTATTTGAATCTTACTTATGTTGTTTTTGTATAAAATGCGCACATTGTAAATATTTTCGAATGCAAATCCAATCTGGATTTGGGGGAAAATCAAATACAGCTTTTAAAGGTGTTTTTTTTTTACACTTGTGGTTTTCAATCTGGCAATGCTTTTTTTCGCAGTTGGTCTTTTTGACAGCTGTCACTTGATTTATGCTCAATTTGGTTTGCCATTTCATAATTAATTGACTTACTCCTGAACAACGTTTGCAAATCGTGCAAATTTATTACCAAGCAAATGGTTCGGTTCGCGCGACGCATCGTGCGATGCGTCCAATATTCAGTCGACATAATCGCAAAATAGCATAAATTCGAACAATCATGGATCGGTTTCGCACCACGTTTACTCTGGTGGATAATGCGCATCTTTAGAGACGCCGCACAGTGGTTCGGTTTGTATGGGAGAGCGGAAAAAAGTCTGTTTTATCTGAACGGTTCAACGGAAATTTGGCAAACATGTTTATATTAGTCTTATACATATTTGGTCAAAATTTGGTTGAAAAAAAATAATTAGAAACAAAGTTATTGACATTTTTCTAAAATTTGAGGGATTTGATGTTTGTATGGGAGAGCGGAAAAAAAATCTGTAACATCTGAACTGTTTAACGGATTAAGATGAAATTTGATTCGCATTTTTAAATTAGTCTTATACACATCTTGTCAAAATTTCGCTAGGAAAAAAATCATTAGTGAAAAAGTTATTGACTTTTTTTCTAAAATTTGAGTGTTTTGATGTTTGTATGGGAGAGCGGAAAAAAGTCTGTAAAATCTGAACTATTTTACGAATTTTAATGAAATTTGACACACATGTCACGATTAGTCTTATACATGCTTGGTCAAAATTTGGTCCAGAAAAAATTATTAGAAAAAAGTTATTGACATTTTTATAAAATTTGAGGGTTTTGATGTTATATTTAAACAAATTTTTTTTTTAGTAAAATCTTAATTTTTTATTTTGAATAAAATATTATTATTAACTATGTATGTAATAAAATTAAATAAATAAATAGATAAATACATACAAAAAATAAATAAAAAACAATTATGAAGTAGTGATTTTATAATGCTAAAATGAGGTTTTTAGCGTCTGCGCTGATTGGAAGTATTTTCTTTTTTGCCTGTGGCCTTAAACCGATTATTATTGGATCTGAGGATATGAGTATATGATGCTTCACATCTTCATTCGTCGCAATTCGGCTGCATTTTCTCAAATGAAACCTGCGGTAGGCTTAATAATCCTTATTTCGGCATTCTTGGGCTTCCTCTGAGAGCTATCCAACAGGAAATGCACAGATTTTAATTATTTCTTCTCCATGGATCAAAACCTTATGACGGTTGCTGGCATATTGTACCATTTATATTTCTCAACAAACAGTTCAGCAGTTTCCCACGTGTAAGCTGCATATTTTTTTAAATCTAATTTTTCATTCGACGTTATTACTTCAAGGATAACAGCAAACCGCCGAATTAGGGATTCACTAACTCCAGTGATTTCTGAAGTCATGGTTGGATTTGCAAAAAATCTTCTGAAGGTGTTGCCGTCATTACTTGTCCCCGTACCTTGTCTTACAAGATCGACAATGATGCCCAGTTTTTCACGAAACTCCTGCTGAATTTTCTTCTTCTGAGCATACACAACAAAAACAAAGCAATAAAACTTAAAAAAAACACTTTTTTTTATTTTACCTGCCCTACTTTTAGCGAAAGATTAAAAAAATAAAGGATTATCCCTAATTCTTTTCTTTATTTTGTATTAAGCTCTATCATATAATTCAAAATATCATAAAACTATATTATTTTTCGTGTGTTGTTTTCAAGAAAATTGAGTTGAAAGTTGAAAAATTTTCCAGCCAGAAATAAATGGTTTCGCAAAAATCGAAATTCTCAGCGCTGGGTCAATGTATTAATTTTGTTTTATTTTTAAAATAAAGTTTGACATTTTTTCTGAAAATAATGGGCTTAACCAGTTCATTCTGACAATTAATACCGAAGTAAACAAACTTTTTCGTAAACACCACCGTCAAGACGGAGTTTTTTGTAATCCGATTAAGTGAAACATTTTTGAGTATAACTTCCACATCTGCACGTATCTGCAGCTGATTTTTTCTGTGCTTTAACATGAATGTATGAAGCATATGGTGGCATACTTACTTTCTTGGTATCTTTTGGAGCTGTTTTTTTAAATCAAAAAGTTTTAAAAAAAAGCATTTTTTCTTAGTACTAAAGCTTCAGGCTACTTATAGAAGGTATCTTTTATAAATAATCAATATTTTTTTTTATTTTTAGATAATCGAAAATAGACATATTAAATTATTTAAGAAGCTAGAGAATTTATTTAAGGGAACTTCGGAAAAAAACATCTCAAAATTTGTTGAAAACACGGTTCGCGATTTGAGTAAAATTATTTTTCAACTTTGAGGGCTTGTAAATCAGAACATACAATATATATGTTAAAAAATACTTTTAAATCATACGCTCGGGTTATATAAGAGTACTTAAACATTAAGTTTAACACGATAGACATGACTTTTTCAAAAGACTTTTTTCCGCTCTCGCACCACTGTGCGCCGTAGAGTGCGCACCGAAGACCCTGTTGCGGCTGTGAAGCAGAGTATCGAAAAAGACCCGAATGAGTCTATCCGCCATCGCGCGCAACAATTGGAGCTGTCGAAAATTGGGCCTCTCAGCTGGAATTTATTCGATTCAGCCGCGGCGGCTACTTGCCCGAAATAATTTTTAAAACATAATGACAAATCCTTATCTTTAAAATATAGCTAAATTCTTGGCCATAACATTAAATTATATGCGTTTTATTTCTTTATCAAAACCACACGTTTAAAAAATTACCCTTTACATTTATATGAAACAAGAACTAACCACGAGCAAACCAAGAAGTGGCATTTCCATCAAAAGTCTAAGCACATCATGTTTTTTTATATCGACGCGACATTGTAAAAATAATAATAATTGTTTTGATTGGAAGCCCGATCTCCTTTGATATGGAAAAGGAGTCACTATGGTAAAGTTATTATACCTGTAGCGTAGGTAAGGTATGTTTTCAATATGGGGGTGCATATTTAAATACCCTCCGTGACACAGGAATTTTTATAGCCCTTTAGGTTGGAATGTAAATCTGTATATGAATTTTATTGTGGTTTTTTATTTGAATATTTTAACGTTGATCACAATTTTATTTTTATGAGGGTTGTGTTGACTTATATGATGGACATATAAAAATGTTATTTATGTTTGTCGAACGATTATGCAAGCCAAAGAACACGACACACGACAGGAATGTACATATTATCGTCTTTGTCATGTGGTTATTTATTTGATTGTTTAATAAAACTGCGACCAATCAGACATTCAACAATCTTTAATTGCTCCAATCGCTTAAATGCATTAATTACTGAGGACAACACATTTTTGCGTCTTAAACCAGACGAATGATGGAGGACTTCTACAGAATCTGATGAGAAGCACTTTGTTTCCCTTCGTCGCGCACTTAATATTGTGTATGTTTTTAGGCGGAATAGACTAACATTTCCAGACACCCCCAGAATTTTTTTTAAATTGCAAAAAAGTTGTTTCCAAAAACAAAAAATATTGTCATTTGTCCAAGTTCCAGAGTCACCTTCAGAACGTTTGTCCCGGTTCCAGATCCACCTCCAGAACCGTACCAAATTATCTGGCAAAACGCAATTTTTTTAAATTTGTAAATTAATAAAAAAAGTTGTTTCCAAAAAAAAATTGTCCTTTGTCCAAGTTCCAGACCCACCTCTAGAATCTTTTTTTAAATTCTAAAAAAAGTTGTTTTCAAAAACAAAAAAATGTGTCCTTTGTCCAAGGTCCATATCCACCTCCAGAACCTTGTTTCAAAAAAAAATGTGTCCTTTGTCCAAGTTCCAAACCTACCTCCAGAACTTTTGTCCTGGTTCCAGATTCATCTCAAGAAATTCGTTTAAAAAAAAATGTCTCCTTTGTCCAAGTTCCAGATGCGGGATTTCGTGATAAGGGATTTTGTGATGCGGGATTTCGTACCCAACCAGTGAAGTCGGCTTCGCTCAGCGTTTCGCTCGATTTGCTCGGTCATTTTATTCTGAGCTAATTGAACAAGCTCTGAGCTAACTCCGATGGAAAAAAGAAACACACTTTTTATGCTCTGATATGTCTGAGCTAAAAAAAAAACATAGATTTTTTCTTTGACAGTTCCGTGATCTGCTCAGAGTTAAAAAAGAAAAACGCCAATTGACACAATTATGTAGTGGCGGATTTTAATTAAATTATAAAACAATTTACTACATGCCCGACTCTCACAGGGCTAAAAAATATAAATAAAATATACCAAAATATTGGAAATTTGATGTTCTACAATTTTAGTAACATAAACAATTTACATACGATTCTTGGGGAAGGAAAAAAAATGCGAGAAAGTAAAAGAAGTTGGAAGGCTCTTAACCTCGAAAATATTTCCCGAGCAGAAAAAAAAAATTAAAATTAGTTAATTAAAATTTGTTAATAGGTACAAATAAAAGTTGATTTCAGTTCTTTGAGTTTCACAATTTTTCTTCTAAAGTCAATAATTTTGGAGATTTAGATAAATTTGCGTTTTCTAAAGTCAACAACCTGTAATAAGCCTCAAAGATTATGATGTACTTTTTATCTAATTGTAAGACTCGAAACGAAACGCTCGTCGGTTTACCTGGGTTCGATCTAAAGTATAGTACGAACTTTAGGGTTAAGTTTTTATTTACTTTTATTTAAATCCTATTTTTGGTTAACATATAATTTAATTATTTCTAATCAAATCGTTTATTCCATAACATACACCGTAAGATACAATATCTCATTAAATTGTGCAAGATTCAATAAGAATTCTTTTACATATATTTAAGTGAAATGTGTTAATTTAAAAACGTAATGAATTATAAAGATTTCTTAAAAAAAAAAACCTAAATTTAGTAGACAAATAAAATATTCACAAAATTTTGTGTATAATGGCAAGAAAAATAGTTAGATCTTCTAAATAATGGGTTGCTGTTGTCTTCTTAAACTTGACTACTAAAACTAAAATTTATCTTGCACACCATACTTCTCTGCCACAATCCTTTCCCAGATATTAAACAATAAAGCTTCTGAATAAAAAAATCAAGCAAAAGGATAGAAAGAAATAAACTTCTTTAGGCTGCGACAAAAAAAAGGGAAATATTTTGTATACATAAAGTACTGCTGTCCTATCTACTTAGGGCGCAATAGGGGAACGTCCACTGTTGTTACTAGTTGCTTATCTGAAGACGAGTTTTTGAGCCGATTTATTCACAAGAATTTGCATTTGAATGGGATGCCTTAGAGTCAGACTTTAGAAGAGACAAAAAATGTTCGTTCTCTCGTGAGTTGTGAAACTTGTGAGTTGTGTGTGAATAGTAATCTATAGAGTCGTTAGGGGTAAGTGTACGCACTTTCAACTTTGAAACATGATTCCAAGCTACATATAGAAGATATAATACAGGGCTTTATTAAATAACAAAGCTGCATATTTGGTTATTAATTAAAAAAAGTAAAACTATATATTTTTTTCAATTTACTTACATTATAATTGAAAAAAACCAAAGCAAGTCAGATTGCGCACACTTGCCCCTACCTAGGGGTAAGTGAACGCATGATTTGGGGTAAGTGTGCGAACGTCCAGCATTTTTCGGTTTTTACTTAAACACTTATAACTACAAAGTTTTATTATAAGTACCTAACTTTTTTATTTTAAAAAAATAAATTGTTTAGCCCTAGCAATTTCGCATTGTGTCACAACCTTTTTTTCAGGATTTTTCCTTACATTATGTTCGAGGCATCTGGACTCGACTCTACTGCTCTTCTCTCTGCTATTTGTTTTTAGGTAGATGCAAATGCTAGCCGAGAAAGAAGATCGCTATTGCAACAGAAAACTGTAAAAATATTATTTTTTGTGTGGCGAAAGAAGAACGAAAAAATAAATAATTTTTTTTTTTGAGTTATGAATTTTTAGTAAGAAAAAAAAAGTTTCGGTTATGTTAAAAATAATATTTTCCCCCCATAAAAAAGCATTTCAAATATTTTCCCACCATATATCCCACCATCAATTTTTTCCCACCATTATTCCCATCAAAGAGATTTTGTCCCCCCATTTTAGTGGGAAAAAAATACCAGTCTGGGAACACTGGCTAAACCACATGTGAGCTTTTAGGCGGTAAAGTATAAATTCCTATGTTGTAATTTACTATTTACAACGTCACCATTTCTTATTAGCCTGTATATAATACTATTTCCTATATCCTAGAACAAATATGGGAAGAGTATTGTCTTCTTTGCATCTCCTGTTGTTTGCTATGGATTGTGTATAGCTCACCGTCGTCGTCGGTTTTCTGGAACATCACCTTCTATGCAGCGATGCCAGATCGTGGGATTTATCCCTTTTTGTGGGAATTTCACGTCTATAATTAGCTAAAAGGGATAAAGGGATTTTTTGAACCTCGTAGTACAAAAAAAAGGGATTTTGCGTTAAGCTCAATTCATTTCCTATATTTCTTTCTTTAAAAAAAAATGTTTTCAATTATGATCAAATAACACATTTTCAAGCACAGGAATAACTCATTCTAAATGTCTGAATGCGTTCATTTTCATTTTTACAATTGCCTACTTACACTGATTCATAATTAGCGAATGTCATCAAAACGGCATACACAAAAAACTGTGATGGAAATAAAATGAAACGTCAAATGAAAACAAGAATTCAACACTTGCTGTCGTGATTTTATGTGTGAAGTTTGTTTTGATATAAGGGTAAATTATTTTGCTTTATTTGAAAAATTAGTATTTACTTTTTAAACTATTTGCTCCAGAATAATGTCAGAAAAAGGGAATACTAAAAAATTCCAAACAAGATGGCTGGATGAACCAAAGTTTGCTGCTTGGTTGAGGCCAATTACTACCGACGACCACAAAGCCTTCTGCAAAGCTTGTGGGACAACAATCAAATGTGGAAAAACCGAAATCCTGCGACACAGTTCCAGCTCCAAACATTTGATCAACTTAAAAAGTGTACGCCAAACAGCTTCTGTGAGTGGAATATTTTTAAAACAAAATCAAGCTAAAGATAAAATAAAAACGGCCGAAATAAAATTAAGTGCTTTTTTCGCTGAGCACAATGTTGCTTATGAGGTTGTTGAACACCTCCTTCCATTGCTGAAAGACATCTTCCCTGACTCAGAGGTATTATTAGGAGTCACTCTTGGAAGAACAAAGTGCTCCCAAATAATAAAAAACGTACTTGCTGCAGTGGAGGAAAAAGAAGTAGTGAGCTTTCTCCAAAACAATAGTAACACAAAACATATGTGCTGCTTGGCTAGATTTGTACATCCAGAAGATGGAAAAGTAACGACACAACTTTTGGAGATGATTATTATTAACGCAGTAGATTCAGGCGCAGATGCATTATATGATAAATTTTCCAAGATGATGGCTGAAAAAAAGATTCCATTAGATAACATCGTAGGTATGGCTTCGGATAACGCATCAGTCATGATAGGTAAGCACTCTTCTTTCTATACTAGATTGAAGCAAGCAAGTCCGAATACATTCCTAATGAAGTGTTTGTGTCATTCTTCAGCATTAGTTGCTTCATATGCTTGTAGGCAACTACCTAAAGTTTTGGAAGATCTCATGAGAGACATTTCCACTTACATTTCTGAGAGTGCAAAAAGTTCAGCGGAATTTGTTGAGTTCCAGGAATACATTGGTTGTGAAGTACGCAAAATTTTAAAACCAGCCAAAACTCGTTGGTTGTCTATGCATCCGTGTGTGGTGAGGCTTATCGAAAATTGGGATGCTTTAAAATCTTTTTTTCGACTGGCTTCGTTTGAAGACAAACGAAAAAAAGCAAGAAAAATTTACGAAGATATGCAAGAAAACAAAAATAAAACTTATTTTTATTTTTTAAAACATGTACTTGCTTTATTTAATCAGTTCAACGCACTCTTTCAAAACAGAAAAGTTTTAGTTCACTGCATTGTGCAGGAGAGCAGGATTTTAGTTTTGAAAATGTGTCGGTTTTTTTTAAAAGCTGATTTCTTCATGCTTCAATGGGATGCCCAACTTAAAATTTTGAGAGACCCCAACACACATTTTATGGATGATTTAGACAGTTTGTTTTTGGGTCAAGAATGTCAAGACTCCTTGGCAGAATTAGATGCTGATGTTAAATCGGAGGTAAAAAATAACTGTCTCAGTTTTTATAAAACTGCAATCGTTGAAATGGTTAATCGCTTACCTTTCGATGATGATGCTGTTGCACAACTCGAATTTCTTGACCCAAAAGTAGCATTTGATGTAGCAAGAAGTAGAAGTTTTTCGATTTCCGAAATTTTAAAGAAAGTTGATGCCAAAACGTCAAACGAAGCAACCGAAGAATTTATGAATCTTGCTATACTTCTCAGCAACGACCAAAAGAGCTCACTCCAAAAACTGCCCATTGATGAAATGTGGTTCGAGATTTGTCAGATGAAAAATTTTGATGATGTACTATTGTTTCCTAATTTAGAAAAATAGCATTGACTCTTCCCCACTCGAATGCGGAGGCGGAAAGAATATTTTCTATTGTAACCGATGTAAAATCGAAAAAAAGAAACAGGTTGGGAAAGGATATGATAAATTCAATTTGTTTGTTGAGGTCCTCCTTTCAATCAAAAGGTATTACTTGCTTCAATTTAGTTGTGAAACAAGAGCACTTATGCCTCCATAATTCCAAAAATGTATATAATTAATTAGAATTAAATGACAGATATTTATTTAAATTATAAAGCAATGTGTGGAATATATTTTTTTTAACAATGAAGTATGTATGAATTTATTTGTTTACGTTATAAAAATATATAGGATGTACATATATGTACATTATATCTATATTATTACATAGGTATGCAATATATGTATAAATATTTATTTTTGTTTACTATTATCAATGTATAATTACTTAATAAAATGAAAAGACTGGATTACAATGAAATATATAATGATATTTTGATTTATTATTTCGTGGGATAATCGTGGGATTTTCATAACAAGAGCGTGGGATAAAAGGGATTTTTTAGGTTCTACTGTGGGAAAATGGGCTACCAAAGTCTGGCATCACTGCTTCTATGCCGAATTTCTATTGCCACCATGGTTATAGCGGCAAGATGGCGCTGGATCTTGCTCTATATCGATAGGAGAAATTTCACCATTCAGGCTGTTGATTGCGAGAGGATGAGCGGCAAAAGGATGATGGATATCGTTATTTCTTAAGAATGGAAATTCACCATAGAGATTCTTGATCGTAGTCCAACTCAGGGGAGTTCTTTCTCCTTTTCGCCTACTTTTTTATCAAATCTACCACACTTAGTTGTTTTCATTGTTTTTTTTTTGGCGGTCAGTGTGGTGAATTTCTGCATACTGCGAGTCTGCGACCGCACTGATTAAGCTATTTGATACCTTTCTAATCAAATCACTAATCAGTTGTTGCTGGTCGTAGCTGGTGGTGTGTATATGCTATGGGAGCATGCTTCTGGTCAAGTAAGTAATCAAAACAGGGGCATAGTTTAGGTATAGGTAATGTATAGGGATGTAGGGTCTTAGGTAAGCGTTGGATCTAGTTAAGGAAAGCGGTACGTAGAGAATGGGGGGTAGTAATTGTAATGCTTACTTACAAGATGGATTTATACTCTCATCAAGTATCGATATTAATTCATCCAACACGGACTACACGTCTTGAACAGAATGTTACCACAGACTAGATAACTACATCTTTTAGGTAGTTAGGGGCTTTTCCCGCCTAAGATAAACGCTACCTACAACTTAAGACAATTCTACCAGCGCCAGTGCTGAGATCGAATGAAGAATAACTCTTGCCAATCGATGCTTCTTTGGCATTAGAAGTCAATTGAGTAGCAAAGCCCTCTCCCGAGCAACTCAAATACTTCTTCATATATAGGACACTAATGATTCCTGTCCTTCTATACATGGTACAGAGCCATGGACCTTGTCAAAGAGGCAGATGGATGAATTTGAACATCCTTTATACTTTTCCTACATTAAATAAATTTGAATCCACAATTAAATCTAATAACAGACTATACCAACTATACGTACTACTTCTTTGTCATTTTGTCATCCTCTCAATTATTTATCAATCAGGGATTTTTCTTTTTAACGACGAGGTTTCTCAGAAGGCAAAAATGTAGAAGGATAATAAATTATGCAGGAAACTATTTTACTTATACAATATTCCGTCCCTCGTGGTGCACTTTCTCTAATACACCAATATAAATAATTTATGGAGAAAGAAAGAAGTATATAGCATTTCCACTTGTTGTCCTTTTTATTTTATCTCTGTCAAAGTGCCTCCCATCGAACAGCCTGAGCGAGGGGGGGGGGGGGGAGGTATTCCTCTCATTACTATACAGTTGTACAAAAAAAAAAAACCCTTCAAGGGATTGCCAAATAAGTTACTGTCTTTGTTGGGCGGCCGGCGGATGAGATCAAAAGGCTGTGATGCTGCAATGCTATTCTCAAGACATTCTAAGGGTTGTGTTGTTCGCCGTAGTCTCGTTTTCGTTGGTGCGTTTCCATTGCATTAATGATGGAAAAATTGTATTATTTTTTGTTGTCTTGTTGTTCTACCATGATAATTTAATTTAAATAAGAAAGAGGAAATTACTTTTTGCTGTGGGAATTCATTAAAGGCGTCTAGACGAGATGGAAACTTTGTACCTGATACCGAAATGAGTGTCAGGGTTGATATCTCCAGGGATCTTAGTTGTTTCCTGTTTATCTTTGAAAAGGGTTAACAATAAATTTTTCGTTAACAAAAAGTGCAATGCGAGCTGTAGGGAGTTTTAAGAGTTTTTAGAATTTTAATAATGACAAAGTTTTGTTTTTGTTTCAAATGTCATTTTTGCTTTTTCGCATATAGGGAAGTGGATTACAATGTTTTGTATGCAAAACTTCTCCCATAGGAACGATGTCAAAACAATGCGGCCGTGTGTTCGTGGGTCATTCATGTCGTGGTTTTAAGTTGGTAGCACTGGCATTTGACACCTGTCAAACTCAGCTGTCATTTTTGAAGTGTCATAATATTAGTTGAATGTTTGTCATTTACGATAACGGATCTCTTTTTAACAATCGAACAAACGCGTTAAAATTATTAAAACTTTCTATACAAAAGTGGTGATTCAAACGTAGCCACACTTTTCGCGCATTAAACGATGATTATGGTTGTCATAATCGACCGACTACGCCAGCAATCGATAAAATTTTAAAGAAATTTGAAGAGAGTGGAAGCGTTACTGATGTCGTAAGGCCTGTTTATCGTCGTAATGCACGCTCAGTCGAAAATATTGCTGTTGCAAGTGGAAGTGTTGCTGATGATTCGAATTTATCGGTTTCCTGGCATTCACAGCAATTGGTCGAATAATAACCGATTTTTTTTTGGCTTGGACGATATGTGGCTCCAACAAGACGGGGAAACAAGCCACACAACACGACCAACTATGGCGTAATTTCACGGTTTGGCGAAGTCAATTGGCCACCAAGACTATGCGATTTGACAACGTTAAATTTTTTTTTATGGGGCTACGCAAAAGACCGTGCGCTTACGCAAATAATCCCCGAACTTTAGACGCATTGAAAACCAACATTACTCAAGTTATGGCTGAGATACCGCCCGAAATGTGCAAAAAGTAGTTAAAAATTACCTCAAAAGAATCGCATGCAGCTAACCTCTTCCCGAGGTGGTCATTTGAAAAATATTTTGTTTCACACACTTAATAGCAAAGTGCAAACTTTATAATGAAATAAATTTTCATCAAAAATGTATGGCTGTGTGTGTTTTATTTAGCTTTACTTTCGAAACCGAAGAATGAATGACAATTTACTTTAAAGTTCATACGATACGGTAATTACTCAAACAGGTGGACCGTATATAAATAACTTTTACCTGATATTTTTAGTAAATGACTTTATTTTAGCCAGTGTTGTCACTAGTTGACAGTTGCTGGTCGCTAACTGCAGGTCCGAGCATGTATTATTCATGTATCAATAGATTTCTGGAAACTGTCAATATTAATTTTGTATTAAAAATTATTTTTTTAAATTGTTTACTATCAAAAGGCTTAGCTTAGTTCTCTCCAAGAAACACTGTAATCCTTCGTTCCCGGAAAACTCCAACAGTTCTTGAACTGTCACTCCAGCTGAGTCCTTGGAGCTACTGCGTAGACGACGCATTTTCCGGGTTGCGAGGACAGCAACATTGATATGGTTTATCAATCAGTTCGAATGTTTAATTGCAATAATAAAATCTGAGACACTTTCATCAAGCTCTTGATTTCTATTATAAGAAATTTAAATCGCTCAGCTCAAGCGTTCGTGAAGAACGAATCAATACCGTAATGACGAAAGAAAAAATTGCTTGTACAATTACACTTTCTCACCGTAAAAGTCTCCAAGACTGCAAGATGTGGCAATTCCTTGGCTTGAGTTGATCTTCAAGGGCTATCTCTTTCTCAACCATGTACCCGAGTCCTCGAGACATGTTAGAGTAGTTTTTATCCAGAAAGTAGGTGGGGGCATGAATCTGCGAAGGACTTCCAAAACCAATTAGCCTGACGTCTTTCGTGCCCAAAACTCTAGTACTTATTCTCGTTACCATATTAGAGATATCGAAGTTGGATGTCCTCTTGAGAACTCTCAACATACATTTCTAAAGGGTAAATCCACGGAAACGGCGCTTCGTGGTAGTGGGCACAATTGATTAATCATTCTATTTCAAAGAATATATACTCTCACTACCTTTTTAGATTTACAAGGGACCTTCAACAACGTCTTAACTGAATCCAATCTAGGATCACTCATTGACATCGGTGTAGAGGAATACACCAGGAAATGGATTATATCCATGCTCAGCGATAGAAGGCAAGGATACAAGCTATTTGAGGTAATACAAACTCCACTAAATATGAGGCCATGTGTAGCAGAATGGCCTAACTAGTTTTCGCACTTGTTTTTTTTTAAAGACGAAAACTTATGTTTATTGTACAAAAAATTAGCTTTATTTTGAAACAGTAATACTTATAGATTTATGAAGTACTAGCTGGCCCTACCGGCTTCGCACGGGTAGACAAAACTAAGCTTCGCATAGAAATTACAAAAGAAAATATATATACATAAATATTAAAGCTAATTTTTATAATCGAATACTACTTTATGGGTTTTAACCTACTTCACGTTATGAAGGGCTTAATAAAGGGTTTTTCAACAGGGACGCTACAAAAATAGAGCAACAGGGACAACAAACGACGCTCTATTTCTTGCCGTTCTTTTGACATTTCTCTTCAGTAAGGTTTGCCATTTCATGACAGAAAGATATAGGAGCCAACAACGAGTCGAAATTATTAAAATTTGCTGCCGAAATTCAGAGTCAGCAGCCTCAACGTTAAGAGCGCTATGTCATTGAAAAATCATCTTCAGCGATGAGGCTCATTTCTGGCTGAATGGCTTCGTCAATAAACAAAATATGCGGTATTGGTAAGGCAGCAATCCACACGCACTCCATGAGTCATCATTGCATCCCGAAAAAATTACGGTTTGGTGTGGTTTATTGGCCGGCGCCGTCATTGGGCCGTACTTCTTCCGTGATGATCAAGACCGGCACGTTACTGTGAATGGGGATCGCTACCGTTCAATGATCACCGAATAGTTTTGGCCGCAATTGGATGATATGGACTTGGAGGACATGTGGTTCCAACAGGACGGCGCCACAAGCCACACAGCGAGTGTCAATCAATTTATTGGAAACCAAGTTTGGAGAACGTGTTATCTCACGATTTGACGTCGTTAGACTATTTCTTGTGGTGCTACGTCAAGTCTATGGTCTATGCTAACAAGCCAGCGACGATTGATGAACTTCATACGAATATCGAACGTGAAATTGCAGCAGTATCTGCCGATTTATGCTTGAATACCGTCGAAAATTGGGTTCAGCGTCTGGACTTCTGCAAGCGTGCCCGTGGTGGCCTTGCAAAAAAAATCGAATTTTATACATAATGGCATCAAACGTACTTTCACAAGAATGAAGAATTTCATTGATATCCAAAACCGTTTTTGTTTAATTTAAAAAAACTTTTGTAGCGCTCTTGTTGAAAAACCCGATATGTATTTCAAGACCTAGATTTTCTTAAATCACCTTAAGATCATCTAAATCCAATAGCGCTTTATGAATAAATGAAAGTTAATTGTTCAGGGATTTGATCTCCAAACAAAGCGATTTTTTTTTAATTTTTTTAGTGTGTTTATTTATTTTCTTTTATAAATTTAAACTTTTAAATATTCAGCTGCTGCATACTTAATTATTTAAATATTTGTTCAAAATTCAGTATCTCTGACTTTAAATTGCGACTCACATCTTAGTTAAATTTACTTGTTCATCTACAATTTGTGTTAAAGGAATACTATCATAGTTTAAAGACCTCTTTCAATCCTTACCATTATTATCAATATTTTATCGTCAATATATGATTTTCTCGAAGGACAGTCTAACAAATATTTGCTTTTTTATCGAAAATCAAATCCCATGGCAGTTTGGTTATCGACCCACAACAAAACCAAAACGAAACGGAACGGAACTGATATGCTGGCAAGCATATCCACTTCATTAAACATATATCAGGCCATCTGTTAAGCAAATGAACCAAAATTCATTTTTTATTGAAATTCAAATTCGTCGGTCTACCGAACGCCATATATTCATCTCCGAAAGTACCTATACTCAGTCTCTTCCTTCTTCTTTCAATCATCATCCAGCAGGCAGATTCGATACAGAAAGACAGAGGGAGAGAGAAAGAGAGAGAGAGCAATATGATGATGAGATGTGGTCTTGTGTCGTTTTGTGCCATTATGCATCCTGAAATATGTATGGGATGGTATGTATATTTGGTATACCTCTCTGTGTTCTTCCATAGGAGTCAGAAGCGGCACCTTCACTTTCCATCACCATCACCATGGCATGGCACCATCACTTCGTCTATTATCGCCATTAGTAAATTGTTTGTTCTTCTTGTTCCGATTTGCTGCCCAAGACTGAACTATAGGTACAGTATAGTTAGTAACTATACTGTCCTATAGCCTGTTGTATATAGGATTACCCTAGAAAATTTTAACCCTTTACTATGGTTCATGATGAAAAATTCATCTCGAACCCCAATGAACCACACACTATATGCATTTTGTGTGAGGTGTGTTAAGTTTCCCACCATAATCCCAAGTCGCCCGCTGCCACTGGCAATGCCGATGCCGTTACCATCAACATCATAGCCAACATTCTATCATCGATGGAAAATGAATCCCACCTTCACACTGGGGAGACAATACTGAAAGAGCAGATGAATTTCACCAATATGGGTGATATGCAAAAAACGGAAGTATTTCCTAGAAGTAAAAGATCACAGTAAATACTACAACTTTTAGTAGAAGGTTAAAATGATAGTTTTTACTTCATTTCATAATGCATAAAATTAAGTTCCTACTTTCTTGCAAATACTTTCAGTATATACTAAATTCACCCAAGTAATTACTATAATTCATCCGAAATTGATAGTATATACTTTATTTATATCGGGTTTTGGATATCGATGAAATTCTTTATTCCTGTGAAAGTACGTTCAATGTCATTATGTATGGAATTCGATTATTTTTGCATGGCTACCACCGGCACGCTTGCAGAAGTCCAGACGCTTAACCCAATTTTCGACGGTTTTCAAGAATAAATCGGCCGATACTGCTGCAATTTCACGTTCGATATTCGTACGAACTTCATCAATCGTCTCTGGCTTGTTGGCATAGACCATAGACTTGACGTAGCCTCACAGGAAATAGTCTAACGACGTCAAATCGCACGACCGAGGCGGCCAAGCGACTGGACCATTTCGTGAGATAACACGTTCGTCAAACTTGGTTTCCAATAAATTGATTGTGACATTCGCTGTGTGGCTTGTGTCCATATCATCCAATTGGGGCCAAAAATATTCGGTTATCATTGAACGGTAGTGATCCCCATTCACAGTAACGTGCCGGTCTTGATCATCACGGAAGAAGTACGGCCCAATGACGCCGCCGGCCCATAAACCACACCAAAACGTAATTTTTTCGGGATGCAATGATGACTCATGGAGTACGTGTGGATTGACGAAGCCATTCAGCCAGAAATGAGCCTCATCGCTGAAGATGATTTTTCGATGAAAATCCGAATCATTTTCAAGTTAATGCTCAGCCCAATTCACGAACATACGACGCTTCTGGTGGTCAAGCGGCATCAGTTCTTGTGTCGATTTAATCTTGTAAGGATGAAGCCCAAGATCTTTTCGCAAAATTCGCCACAACGACGTCACAGAGATGCCCAACGCTTGAGAACGACATGTGGGCTTTCTGCAACTGAAGCCTCTGCGACAGCAAGGTTCTCGACACTACGGGCACTTCTTTGTCTCACTGGCACGGGAGCATTTTGTACTGTGCCTGTGGATTCAAATTTTTCCACTAGACGTTCAATTGTTGATCCGCTAAGACGATTATGACGACCATAAATTCGACGTAGCGCTCTTAACTTTGAGGCCACTGAATCCGAATTTCGGTAGTAAATTTTAATAATTTCGACTTGTTGTTGGCTCGTATATATTTTTCCATCATGAAATGGAAAACCTTATTGAAGAGAATGTCAAAAGAACGGCAAGAAATATGGCGTTCGTTTGCTGTCCCTGTTGCTCTACTTTTGTAGCGTCCCTGTTGAAAAACCCTTTATTATTATTATCGTGTGCACACAAAAAAAATGTTTTGTAAGTTGTGCGGCTTAATCCTATTGAATAAAATGTACCGTTTCTTAATTTGGTGTTTTGTTAACATCTGTTTTTACTATTTCGATAATCTTTTATTAACCCTAGTTTACAGCCCCAAAAAACTTACTACTTTTCTTGCCTGGGGTGTGTTACACCCCAACAGTTTTAAGCGCATCTAATTGTTTAAATTAATGTTCTGATGCATTGTTTACGTTTTTTTCCAATCGAGTTGACATTGGAATTGTTACTGTTTGTGAACAAGTGTATTGTTCGGCAAAATTTAAAGCGATTTTGTAGAGAAGTGCAGAAAAATTTGGAATTTATCAAAAAGTAAGTTTGTAAAATATTGTTTTCTAACATAAGAACTTTGTTAATGTATAATTTGTTTTAGTGTTTAATTAAGATAAATTATAAACCATTTGTTGTCAAGGAACTTCTAAATGAGTATGATATACCAATCAAAATAAACAACAAAAAACAATACCGTCCACTTTATTCTTCACTTTTCGGGTTTTCGGAGAACATGGCCTTGGTTTCATATGTTCCAAAACCCAGGAAACAAGTTGTGCTGCTGGTTTTAACATAGCACATTGTTGAAAAAGTGCAGTTTTCGGACGTCAAAATAAACCTCTCATGATATTGGACTATAGCAAAACAAAAGGAGGAGTCGACGTGTTTGACCAAATGGTATCTTTATATTTATGTTCTCGTAAAACCAATCGGTGGCCCATGGTTGTATTTTACAATTAGTTGGATGTTTCAGCTGTGGCTAAAGTTATTATTTTTCGCCATTTTAACCCTCCTTCAAGAAATATAAAGTTATTTAGAAACGAAAAGCTTATCCAACTTGCAGAAGAACTAATGGAAATGGAGTTGCATGATCGTGTGCATCCTTCTATGGAAAAAAGGTTATCCTAAGTTTGTCTTATTGCTCTCCGCACTATGGGAAGACAATCGCAGGTTTTTGGTTCAGTTGACGAGAAGCTTCCACGAAAACAGGTATTGCTTATTATAAAAAACAAAACGTTTCTAAAAAGCTTTTTATTTTCAGGCCAGATGCCACCTTTGTTCGAGAGCAGACGACAGGAAAGCGATGTTTGTGAAAAACACATTTGTCATCGCCACATCAATACAGTTTGTACAAAATGTCTCCCAGAACTTCCATCTATGTATACCAGAATAATGTTAATTATAATTTACTTATAATTCATGAAAATTAAAATAAACACAAAAAAAAAATGAATTATTTCACATTTTGATCATTGGGGTGTAACGCACCCCAGGCAAGTGTGGACGACCTTTTTCCACACGAAATTTCCAAAAAATCAAGTTGAAGCTCTTTGATAAAAATAAAGAAGCAAAATATTTAGAAAAAAGAATTTTGTTCACTGATTTTTTATCCCAAGTCAAAAAAAACTGATTTTCAAAAAAGTTACAAGCATTTAAAAGTAGTCTGAGGTGTATCACACCCCAGGAAGTAAACTAGGGTTAAAAGGCGAGCAGTCATGAGTAACGAAAGTTTATCAATCAGCCAAATACACTTTTACACGTTTGTGAGCGTCTTGAAAGTTCATTTTGTATCTATTTATGAATAAATCGCAACAACCTTCTATAAAGAAGGCTCAATCAGAGGCTGTTAAGCTATTTATTGAGGAATATAAACATCAAACTGGTGTTGAACTATGCGAGGAGCAAGTGAAGAAGAACCTCAACAACTTAAAGAATGACGTAAAGAAGTAGACAGACCTTAAAAAAAAGGGGAAATAAGCCCATAAACCTTAAAGAATGGGAAGTTATTATTATTATTTATTGTACTATTCATACTAGAATGTCAGTTTATTAGACTTGACAGTAGTACAATAAATAATAATAATAACTTAATAGCCTGGTCTGTTAAAGATCTTCCAACCTCTCCCCCTTTGATACGTACTATACGAATTGTAGTCTATCGAAACAAGGTATGGAGAAAAATGGAGGCGGAACAAGACAGCATACTTAAAGGCGCTTAGAAAAATGCTGATGCTCCAAATGCATTTGATAAACAATAACATCCCATTTTCGATATGTGACGTCAGTGGTCTCAGGCGGCGGAATGTGTAGTGCATATGGCTTCTAAGACTGAGCAAATCTGATATCGTGGGTTCGATCCCTATGATGGGCATGTAGAAAGTTTTTCATAATAAAATTGGATTAAAAATCTCAGCACCACTAATAGGAGGAGACTGATGATAGGTGGATTGGCACCCCTTGAAACAGCTGTATCTCTAGCCAAAATAAACGAATTATAAATTAATTCGTAAACAGTTGGTGGTAGCACCTTTAAGTTGTTGTTGTTGTTCAAAAATTCATGGGAAGTTATGTTTCAAGGTCTTTTGAGTGCATCAATCTGTTGCATTCCTGTCGCCTATTTCACCAACTTACAAATTGTATTTTACATGCACATTTTCAACAAATTTGTAAAAAATAGGATTTATTCTGTTTCACAAAATATTTGTGGTACAAAATTGTAGTATTAGTTTACAAAGGGAAATTTTTAGGAATTTCATTGTTTTCGTTTCACCAAAAGTATGTTTTTTTTTTGTAATTTACAAGTGCAAATTTGTAAAAAATCATTTTTATTGTAGGTTTGTGTTTCACCAAATCAAATAACGTTACAAATTTGTTCAGTTATTGAAAATTTCTTACAATAGAAAGATCGTGTTTAGATTTATTTACAATTTGTATTTTTCAATAAGAATCTTTTTTTTTAACTTGAAAATGTCTTTACATAGTAGGCATAGTAGCACCGGTAGTGACGTAAGTGAACATTTTGTGCTAAATAGGCAAAGAAAAATTTATCGACTGCGTATAAGCTTCGAAATTTCAGACTCTTTCGCTTTCAACGAAAAGTTTCGCTTAAAACGTGTTAAGGCCGAGGAAATAATAAGACAAATTGGACCACGGATTGCAAATGAGTCTGAAAAAAAAACTTTTCACTGACACCGATGCAGCAATTTCTTACAGCTTTACACTGGCTTGGCAATGGGGGACAGTATCATCTATCATGGGATCGCAGACATGCACGGTATTTCAAAATCAACGGTATGCAGATCTGTCCATCATGTTTGTGCAGCCATTGTTGATGCTTTTTTTTGAAAATACCTACTGTACGGTGGCCAGAGGAATACGAAAGCTTTTGTGAACGGTTCTATAATATTGCCTATGTATTTGAAACTAACATTAGATAACTTTTTTTTAAAGGTCTTCCATTTGTTTATCGATGTATCGATGGAACGCTAATTAAAATTGATTCACCTAACGAGTATGAACCAGCCTATGTTGATAGACACGGCAACCATTCAATTAATTATATGTTGGTTTGCGGTCCCGACTATACATTTTATAATGCTTATGTTAATTGGGCCGGTAGTGTTCACGATGCGCGAGTACTCGGAAGAAGTCCGTTGTTTTCAATGTTTGAAAACGGGTTTCGGCCTTTTCCTCATTGCACTTTACTTGGGGATAAGGGATATCCATTGAAAGATTGGCTGATGACCTCGTCTCCAGCAATCAACAGTTATAATAGAGCTCACAAATCAACACGAAGGATAATAGAGAATGCGATTGGTGTTCTAAAAGTTAAATTTCCTTGCCTTAACCATTTGAGAGTTCAACCACGAAAGGCAATTCAAATTATAAAGTGCTGCATAATTTTGACCAACCTTTCCCGACAAGATGAACCAAATAACAGCTTTGAAGTTCCAACAAGGTAATATGAAGTAGAAGACCCAAATAACCTACACGATGAGCTTGAAAACTCAGATGGTCAAAACGCACTGCGATTTTTTTAAACTATGTATTTTTCTTGAAATTAAAAAAAAATTAAACCAGCTTCAAAAACATTAATATATTTCTCTTATTTTTGCCTTTCATTTGTTCACACGTAGATCTTTACATGTCATGAAATTCAATAATGTTTACACTGCACTCGTTACTCTTTCCGATGGTGTAGTCTTTGTCAATGTCTGTGGTGAAGTGACTTGGTGGTAAGCCCATTTCTTTTTCTTTTTTTAGAGCATCTAACTTCAGATTATAAATCTCCAGCTCCAACCTTCTTTTCCTAAGTGAGACAATATAATATCTGCATCGTCATATTGGTGTTGTGTCCTATTTTTTTTCGGCTAGGTTTTGGTGCTTGCGTTTGCGGTCTGATATGAAGAAAAAATACGTATGTACATTGTACATAGTACACATACATGCATACATATGTGTATAACATAATTTAATTGAACAAAAAAATCAAACATGCAAATTCTTGACTTACGTTTTCTCCCTGTCGTCAACACCCACATTTGATTGTTCCAACGAATCATCTTCGACACGGGGTTGCTCATCTGCAATACTTTCGACAGTAGGCGAATCTTTACCAATAATATCGAACATCGATGATTATATTATCGAGATCCGTCAATTTTGCCTGAGGGCCACCAGCTGCACCTGTTTTTTTGCTGTTGTCAATTTTGACCTAAAAACAATAACAAGCAAAAATTTTTTAATGACGGTATGATGTACAACGTATGTAAATATATTTTAGACTTACCACGGTTATTCGCTTCAAATTTTGCCAAACAACATCTCGTAGGTATTTCCAGTCCCTTTCAAACAAAATACCTTGAGATCTCACATTTTCATATATTTTTTTTCCACTCCATTATCTTGACATTATGTGTAATAAATAACATTTGAAAATTTTCCAAATAATATTTCTTTTTTTTCCAGAATTTATTAAACTCGCAACAAAAATTTTATTTTGCTTATTCATAACTTTTGATTATATCAATCGGCGGACTTACAAATTTGCGACAAAGAGTTGTAGTGTACAAGTCTGTATTTGTAAATCACAACTACAATTTCCTCTATTTCTTTTCTCTTTTTTTTATAATTTTTTTGGAATTATATTTGTTGTTTGTGAAACAGAAATAAAATTTACAAATTTGAAATTGTAGATTACAAGCACAAATTTGTGATTGTAATTGTAATTTGGTGAAATAGGCCACGTAAGAATTTTTGTATACACATAATAAATGTGTATTGTGTACTAAATTAATTAAACCACAGCAAATAATACTAACCAAGGATCTGATATGGAAGCTTCAAATAGCGCTACACATCAATCATCTCTCAAGTGTTTTCCAATATTGTGCAAAACGAAATAAGAAATTTTGAAAATGGGAAATCTTTTCTTCAGTTGACCAAAACATCTCTCAATTACAACCCTCTCTTTGGAATACAATTTGTTGTAAGATTTTTCCTGGTTACTTCTTGGGTTTTTAAAAGGTGTCATCAACCAAGGTGTAATTCCATAACCTTCGTCCCCAGCAGAACAATGTTGGTGGCATTTCTCATTATGGGTTCCAGAAAACTGTTTCTCCAACTTCTGGAATCGTGGACTGAGCCCGGCCATTGGCAATCAACACTCGTAAAATATTCCATTGCATCACATGTAGCTTGGATATTTATGGAAGGGTATCCTTTTCGATTAATGTTTTCTTCCGAATGTAATCGTGGTTTCATTTTTTCAACATGAGTGCAGTCCAACGGCCAACGCTCCTAAGCATGATGGGAAGCTTTATTAACTAAGCCAATCATGTTTTGCTCTTAGCTGTTCTTCATAATTCGAAGGAAATTTGATCCAATGCGACGATTTGTCTTTTATTAATTTTGCTACAAAATTAACAGTTCTAGAAACAGTAGGTACTCTGGTGTACGCCTATATCTTCACCAACGCCAATTTGAAATCCAGGATCTCCAACGTACCGTAAAAAAATCTTCATCTTCTCTCTTCTCTTGATGAGTAGTAGCCCTTCCTCTTTTTTCAGTTTGAATTCCTTAAAATATATTATTTACGAACATAATGTAAACTATATAAGCTTATTTAGGGAAAAGTTAATAAAAACTTGCTATGATTAATTAACCAACAAAAAAATTTATGTTTCATGTCTGTTTCTTGAGCTCACTTTTGTTATTTTATTACAACTTTTGTAAAGGGTTTTCCAATAAGAGGTGTTGTTTTGATATTCAAAGAAAAATGGCATTTTTTGAGATAAATGATCGGATGTTTATTTCATTATAAAGAGGAAGGTATGCCGTTAATAATGGAACACAACATCAGCCAAATGGCCGCCACGACCACGCTTACAGGACCATATCCTTTTCATGAAATTTTCCATAACCAAATCGCAAAGTGGCTGCCCTATGTCCTCGATGCCTCATGAATTCCATCTTTGAGGTCTTGAACCGACGCTGGGCTGTTGGCGTAGACCTTATCTTTCACGTGGCCCCAAAGGAAGAAGTCGCAAGGTGTTAAATCACAAGATCTCGGTGGCCAATTGTGATCACCTCTTCGAGAGATAACACGGTCCGGAAACTTTTCCCGTAAAAGATCGATGGTTTCATTGCTTGTGTGGCACGTAGCGCCGTCTTGTTGAAAGTTAACGTTGTCCAGATCAATACCATCCAATTCCGGCCATAAAAAATCATTAATCATCTCTCGATAGCGCAATCCATTGACCGTAACTGTTGCTCCAGCCTCATTTTCGAAAAAGTAAGGTCCAATGACCCCGCCGGACCATAAACCGCACCAAACAGTCACGCGTTGAGGATGGAGAGGCTTTTCAACAATGACTCTTGGGTTTTCCGAGCCCCAGATGCGACAGTTTTGCTTGTTGACGTAGCCTCCGAGGTGGAAATGGGCCTCATCAGTCAAGACGATTTTTCGATGAAATTCCGGATCATTTTCATGCATTTCAAGGACCCAATCAGCAAAGACACGACGTTGTTGATGATCAGCCGGCTTGAGTTCTTGTGTTAACTGAACTTTATAAGCCTTAAATACGGTGTAATGACGTTTGTGGAATGCCTAATTTCAAAGAACGACGAGGAATGGACAGACCTGGGTTTTCTTCAACACTTTGGGCTACAACAGCAATATTCTCAGTTGTTCTTGAGCGACGTGCACGGGTTTTATTCTTCACATCACTAACTTGTCCCAACAGCTCGAATTTGTCCACCAATTTCTGTATTGCGGTCCGACAAGGTGCTTCACGACGACCCAAAAATGTTTTAGTTTTACGAACCGTCTCTGCCAAATTTTCACCATTTTTATAGTGAATTTTAATAATTTCAATGCGTTGTTGAAGCGTGTATCGTTCCATTTTTATTAATGGCGTAGTTTCCACTTGTCAAATGTCAAAAAATGACAGCTTCAAAAGTGACAACTACCGAAATAGCGGGCTATTCAAAATAACACCTCTTATTGGAAAACCATTTATTATTACATACTATTTTTTGTGTTAAGTTTCAAAACTGAGTTCCAAGTTTTTTTTACTAATACTCTTAATGGGTTGATTCTAATTCCTTACCAATGATATATTCACTTATCCATCAATCTACGTTTTCTCTTTCAAAGCGATAGAGTTGTTTGAAATTAGATTCCGAACCCGATCTTCGATCTTTGTACACTTTTTGAGAATTAATACGTACGAATTCCGCCATTCCGGTAAAAAATTAACAGCAAACTCAGTTTCAATAAATATAGCGACCTTATTGCTTCGACTTCAGACTCAAAACTGTTATTCTTTGGTTTAACGGCTACCTAATTGCAGGTTTAGAGCAAAAAAGTATAAACTGCGAAAATTTCAAGTTCCTATTTTGTAACTTTAAAAAAATTAAGTAATTACTGCAGAAAAAAGTACTTACTAGTGTTTATGCATGCGGAATAAAGGGTTTACTAAAAAAGATCATTCGAAAAAAGTCGGAACTATGGCATAAAGTAAATACTTCATTTTAAGCATTTACTACCCCTTTATTCATATCAAAAATAGTAAGTACTTTGAAAATCTCAAGTAAAAGCATTTACTGTGTTTTATGCATATCTAAGGTTGTGTGTTCATAATTGTGAAACTTATATATTTCAATCAAACTATCCTATTAGCTAAACTGATGTATACGATACCTCTCTTATTCATAATTATCGCATGCAGTAAGGGTAAAGGTAAAGGGTTTTTTTAACAGGGACGCTACAAAAGTAGAGCAACAGGGCCATATTTCTTGCCGTCCTTTGACATTTCTCTTCAGTAAGATTTGCTATTTTATGATGGAAAGATATACGAGCCAACAACGAGTCGAAATCATTAAAATTCACTCCCGAAATTCGGAGTCAGTGGCCTCAACGTTAAGAGCGCTACGTCCAATTTATGGTCGTCATTGAGCGTCTAGTGGAAAAATTTGCATCCACAGGCACAGTACAAAATGTTCCCGTGCCAGTGAGACAAAGAAGTGCCCGTAGTGGCGAGAATATTGCTGCCGCTGAGGCTTCAGTTGCAGAAAGCCCAAATGTGTCTCTCACACGTCGTTCTCAAGCGTTGGGCATCTCTGTGATGTCGTTGTGGCGAATTTTGCGAAAATACCTTGGCCTACATCCTTACAAGATTAAATTGACACAAGAACTGAAGCCGCTTGACCACCAGAAGCGTCGTATGTTCGTGAATTGTGCTGAGCAACAACTTGAAAATGATTCGGATTTTCATCGAAAAATCATCTTCAGCGATGAGGCTCATTTCTGGCTGAATGGCTTCGTCAATCCACACGTACTCCATGAGTCATCATTGCATCCCGAAAAAATTACGGTTTGGTCTTTGGTGTGGTTTATGGGCCGGCGGCGTCATTGGGCCGTACTTCTTCCGTGATGGTCAAGACCGGCACTTTACTGTGAATGGGGATCGCTACCGTTCAATGATAACCGAATTTTTGGCCCCAATTGGATGATATGGACTTGGAGGACATGTGGTTCCAACAGGACGGCGGCGGCGCCACAAGCCACACAGCGAACGTCACAATCAATGTCAAATTTGGGACGATACCAATCCAAATGAGATCCATTTTTACAAAAATTTCCAAACTTAGGCCCAGTTTTTCAGTGCGAGATTAAAATAAAACCCGAGTTAATTCCCCAAATTTTGTGAGCTCTAGATTTAGTGAACACGTGCTTTTTATATTTTATTTTTTCGAGTTTTTTAAGCCGTTTCACATGAATGCTCCGCTGTAAAACTACTGCTTGAGTTAACTGTAGGATAATTAATGTCGGGAGTCGGCCAACTCTGATTTATTTTTATCTCATTACTGAAAAACTGGGCCTAGGAAGAGCTTTCAAACAAATCTCAAAGAGGGAGAGGCAAAAAATGAAAAAGATGACTGTTGATTGCCAGGAACGAAAGCTGCGCGAAATAAGACTGTGTCAATCAGAAACGATTCGATTTTTTTGATCCGATCATCGAAAAGTATTGATGATTGCAATCACAAATTTTCATCTCAACCATTTCGATAATTCTCGATTTTCCATCCCAATCTCAATCATTTCAATGATTCTCGATTTTCGATATCAATCTCTTATGAATTTATTAATATATTTTATCGGAGAAAAGAAATATGTGTCAGATTGGATTCGATCAAAATCGGTACAGTATATTCGTTAAATTCGGTGATTGAATTTCATCGAAACCGAAATAAAAAAATTGTCTGAGTACAAGGTCTCATGGTTAATAAGTGTAAACATCAACGTTTGTTTTTACGTTCTGTCACGGCCAGCCCTTAAGCTCCAGTGGAAACCCGAAAATTTGCACTTTCCAGAATTTCAGTATGGCGGATCGAAAATTAGAGCACACCTATCGATTTAGGAGTAGGATATATATTACATAGTGTCACAACAACACTCTTAATTTGACAGGTATCAAAATGTCAAATTATTTCCGAGAATAGTAACGTCGCACAGAGGAAAGTCCAAGTTTTTATTTCACCCTACCGCCAGCACAGATGTTGAATCAAAATTCGAATCGGAACAGTACGAAATAATGAATTGAGTGGAATGAAAATTATCCAAGGATCGATTAATTAAAATGATCGAATCATTTTGGTAATCGATTCTTGAACGTTTCGATCACTTAAAATGAACGATTTACACAGCTCTAGAGCAAAAGAAAAACAAAATCTCGTCGATAGAAAAATTACTCTCGGGAACCAGGACCTTCTAAAAAGAAGTCATTCAGCACTATCGCATTATTTAATTTATATTTTGTTTTTCATTAAGTGGAAGTGGGTGGCACTTTTAGGTTGTGGTCAGTGGTTGGTCCTTTTTCCCTGAATCTTGTTTGTCACTCACTATGAGTATATGATAATCGACTTTGATATTTTCCTGAATTTATACATTTTTCTGGTCAAGAGTTTCGCTCAGGAGCTTTAACGTAATCTACGCTCTAAGGTTTACCAATTTTAAAACTGTTTGCTATTTATTTATTTTCACTTTATCAATGCTGGTGAAATCAACTTTATTGTCTTTGTTTTATTGACTAAAAGACGTTGGCAATGTTCACCTAAGTTTGGCTGCAAAACAGTGTTCTGTTTATCATGAATTGTAATAATAATGACGGAAAGCAAAGAAATGCATCAAACAACGGATCCTATATCCTACGAAAAAATGAAGAGCCGAGGAGGGAAGAGCCGGACGATAAGACGGAACTTCATTGACCATATGGGGGAAAGTAAAGTTTTGAGGGCAACAAAAATATCGACATATTTCTCATATTTGTTGAGTTGTAATTCCCTAACCTGACCAGCTTTCCAATAAACCATAGAGAGAGTGCCGACGACGAGGAGCCAACAGTCTGTTCCGGTGAAGTCCAAAACGATATACCTATACAAGAACTGCAAAGACTCAGTATGGGGAAAAACGAGGCAAACTGCATAACTAAAAGCAAGCTCCAGGATTTCAGGAGTAGGAACGATAAATAAAAAAAAAATAAAAAAAAAAAAACAAGGATTCCTGACAGCTCACACTAGCTTGGCTGTATTATGACGTGGGAATCACACGAGCTTCGATACACACCCACATACACACGCTGGCATACACGTGCAGATCTTATGAATAACCCATATGAGTTCAATATTGATAGCTCCTCTTGGGGATATGATAGCCCCATAATAAATTCACCAGCCAGCAGCGTATGGACTGACTAATAGGATTTGAAGAGCGTAAAATTGGTTCGATGTGAAACATGAAATATTTAGTTAATCCTTTCGAAAAACCATATCCGATCGATGGCGATGGTGATGGTTCGGATTGGGTTATTTTTGTTGTTGTTGTTGTTATGGAAGTTGGGGGAGATATTCGATAGATTTTATCCAGGATTGGTGTGTGTGCCTTCCTTAAGCATTCCAGCCAGCCAGCCAACCAGCCAGCCTCGCAAAAGGCTCCAAAGGCTTCATACTTTTATAATGAAGCCAAACAAAGGAATTTCCGTGAGGCAAACGGAATTGGCAAACATGAGTATTAAAACGGTTGATTGATTTATGAATGTTAGTTCAAACGTGGGAAGTATGGAAAGAAGTCAACACCTGGGACTGGTTGCAAAAGGTTTTATATACCAGATAATAAGAATTTATTAATAGAGCCAGTATTAAATTATGCTTTAAGGACTAAAGGTATACATCATTGAGATACTTTAATAAAGAAAAAAACATATTGCAGGCTCTTTAAATAATAAAAAAAAGTATGTTACTGATGGATGGATGGGTTGATGGCAGATGCAGTAAGCTTAAAACCCTCTTATATGGCTACATAGACAGATACTACATATACGTGGCAAGTTACGCATTCATAACAAAAAATTAAATCGAGGTTTTGAACAGAGAATGGAGCCTCGCAAGGCTAAACGGCTTGGTGCCATACGCACAGCCATATAGGTATGAAAGGTATAAGCCCTTTTATGCTTATTCTTTTGAAAACGCAAGACCAAAGCTATCAACTGAATAATTTTATTCTAAAGGGTATTTTAATTTGCGCGGGAAGTTTTTGGAGAGTTGTGGCGGCCATATTGTTTTGGTGACACCTGTCAAATCTGTTGTTTATTATTCAGTCAGTGATGTCAAAACACCATGGTAAGTTACACGATTGAACAGCACGCCCATATAATAAATATTTCATTTAAAAATCTTTCGGGGAAACGATACATGCGCTGCGCCAATTTAACGGTTTACATATGGTTGGTTTGGTGGCCAAATTTGAGTCAACCGATTCAGTGAACAATCAGCCAATGCCCTTGCATCAACGAAAGGCAAGATCAACCGAAAACATCGTCGCTGTCTGTGAGAGCCCGTATAGTTCTTCAAAAAGGACGATTTCATTGCATCAACAGATGGCGCTACCGATCGATGATATCAAATTTTCCTTGGCTCCAATTGGATAATATGCATCTGCACGACATGTGGTTCCAACAGAATGACACTACCATCCCACACTGTGAACGCCACATTCTGCATGAATGATTTGAGGGTAAGGTTATCTCTCGCAGAGATGACGTGAATTGGCCACCTAAGTGATTTGACCCCAATAGACCTTTTTCTTGAAACATTTCCTGAAGTCGCAGGTCGATGCGAATAAACTACAATCAACCGATGATCTTAAAGGCCGGATCTATGTGGAAGATCCGTGCCACCGTAAGAAGCCGAGGGGGGCATTTGAACGATGTCATATTCAAAACATAATGGCACATATGAACCTTTCAAATAAAAAAAAGAATTTTGTTAATTCACACACAGATTGTTTTATTCCATTTCAGCATCTATCCGTCCTTATTGAAAATCCCCTTATAGATTCCGACTAAGGACTCTTGTTTGATAGAATATCAACCTTTGCCTCTCAAAGCAACCCAGCAAATTGTACTCCAATCTTGACAAGTTCCATGGTTCTACCTACCCTATTCAGTAGAACCGCGAGGACCAAGGCCTTCTTGTTTTTTACTGACAGATCTAACAATATTGTAATAACGGGTGATTTTTTAGCTGGTTTGGTTTTGGCAACACTGGTTTTGACAGCTGACGTGTGTTTAGTACCTTGTGTCACTGTCAAACAGCTTCAGTTTGGTTTGCAATTTAACCATGGATCGTTTTACAAATGAACAACGCTTGCAAATTATTGAATTTTACTATCAAAATTCGTGCTTGGTTCGAAATGTTCATCGCGCGCTGCTTCCATTTTATGATCGGCATTCTCGACCTTCTGAGCAGTCTATTCGGAAGATTGTGACCAAATTTCGCACCAAATTTACTTTGTTGGACATTAAACCACCAACACGTTTACGTACTGTGCGTAGTGAAGAAAATATTGCGGCCGTATCAGCTAGTGTGACAGAAGACTGCGAAATGTCGATTCGGCGCCGTTCCCAGCAGTTAGGCCTTTGTTACAGCACTACGTGGAAAATTTTGCGGAAGGATTTGGGCGTAAAGCCTTTTAAGATACAGCTGGTGCAAGAACTAAAGCCAGCCGACCTACCACAACGCCGAATTTTTGGTGAATGGGCTCTTGGAAAGCTGGCCGAAGATCCGCTTTTTTATCGAAAAATTGTGTTCAGCGATGAGGCTCATTTTTGGTTGAATGGGTACGTAAATAAGCAAAATTGCCGCATTTGGAGTGAAGATCAGCCAGAAGCATTGCAACAGCTACCAATGCATCCCGAAAAAGCCACTGTTTGGTGCGGTTTATGGGCCGGCGGCATTATTGGGCCATATTTCTTCAAAGATGATGCGAATCGCAGCGTTACTGTCAATGGTGAACGCTACCGAGCGATGATAACAAACTTTTTTTTGCCCGAAATGGAAGTTCTTGACTTGCATGATATGTGGTTTCAACAAGACGGTGCCACATGCCACACAGCACGCGAAACAATGGCGCAATTGCGAGGCGAGTTTGGTGAACAGTTAATTTCACGTTTCGGGCCGGTCAATTGGCCGCCTAGATCGTGCGATTTGACACCATTAGATTATTTTTTGTGGGGGTATGTCAAAGCTAATGTCTATAGGGACAAGCCCGCTTCGATTGACGCACTGGAAGCCAACATCCATGCATTCATTCGTGAGATACCGGCCGATATGTGTGAAAGAGTATGCCAAAATTGGACTCAGCGGATGGGCTACCTGAGACGCAGCCGCGGTCAACATTTGCATGAAATTATCTTTAAACATTAAATTGCAAGGTTCAAACTATCGATTCAAATAAATATTTCATTCATTTTTTTGAATTTTTTGTGTTTTTTTTTTAAAAAAAAGTTCTAAACCTCTTAAAAAATCACCCATTTTATAAACCGACCGACATCTGCAAAACAGAATTATGGTGGAAAAGAAAACAGAATTCCGTTGACACAGAATTTTGAAACCCGCGGCTAGGCCATGCTATTCTTTGCAATTTCTTATTTGGTAACTCCCCCACTCATCGGCGATTATTGTTATGTTCAATTGGTGATTTTATTTTATTTTATTTTATTTTTTTAATTAAGACCTTGAATGATGTAACTTATATAGATAATCTCATTTATTTGTAAATACTTTAAAATAGCTACATACATGTTTTTTTTTTACTTAAATTACTTTATTTCGATATTTTTTTTTTCTTATATAAATTTAATTAAAATTAACAATATATTGCTTTTCCTTGTTTATTTTTTGGTTCATATGCTAAATCAATTAATGCAGAGTTACACAATCAAATTGATTTGTCTAAAATTAAGTGCTGTTATATTGTTTTCATGTTCAACATATCCGAATTAATAATAAGCCTGCGTCACCTCAATATCTATTGTTTATTTAAATAGTATATTGTTATTTAGGTAACGACTTATTAACCTACCTATATATTAACATATCGTCATGCGAGTTCTTATTTGTCCTATACGCCAAAAACATAACTTTTCAGGAGAGCGTTTTTTAACTTTAAAACCATGGTTAATTAATATTTTTTTGCGCAATCACAAGGAATTTTATATTTTTTGAAAGTTTGGGTACTTGGCCATCAATACATCAATCGATTTGCATTGACACAAAATAATACAACTTTGATATACAACAAATATGTTGTCATATATTATCTGGAATAATGGGACATATACATATATGTATATGGCAGTGTAATATCGCCTTTATTCATTTTCAAAATTATTTTTACTTGCGAATATAGGTACTATGTATGTATTTATATGGCAAGTTATGTATTCGTACAAAAAATCGAACTCGAGATTTTGATCAAACTTGACATTACGATGATAGCGAAGACGAAAAAAGTGGGTCTCGCAAAAATGTCCGTCTGTCTGTCTGTCTGTCTGTCTGTCGGTTCGACTGCAGCCTAAACGGATGGGTCGATTTTCTTTAAACTTGGTATCTAGCGTTTTTTGGACATTTCCCCCACCAGTTTTTTTCTCTTTTTTTTAGGACCAAAATTAACAGTAGCTGTCATACAAAATTTCTTGGCCAAAAAGGAAAAACTTATTTTTCTCAAATCCAGCGCTACTGAATTTGTTTTTAAGAACTCAATAAATTTAAATAGTTATAAGTTGCCGTTTAATAAAAAAATGGTTCCGAAAAATGGTTACTAATGGTACCTCTCAAAGAACCATTTCTTTGCTTTTCGCTTTTCTCGAAAACGGTTAAACTGATCCTGGTCAATTTTTTATGAAGAATTATTGATACATTCTTAGTAATATTGTGTAGCAAAATTTTCAAAAAAAAAATATTTTTTAGATTTTAAAAAAAGTTTGATTTTTTTTTTTAAACTCAATATTTCAAAAACGACTCTGTCGATTTTTATTAAACTTGGTAAATAGCAGTTTTTTAACTTTATCAAGAAGATTTTTGACAAAAATTATTCTAATACCCAAAAATAACGGTGCCTCCCCATATAAATGTTAAAAAACCGTTAAGAAAAATATTTTCTTTCTCAAAAACGACTCCAACGATTTTCATAAAAGTTTTTAGTGTGTTAAAATTATTACGATCTAATATTTAAAGTTTTTAAATTTTACATTCATTAACAGTACCTCTCATATAACGGTTTCATTGATTTTCGACTATCTCAATATCTGATCAACCGAATAAAATTAGATTTTTTATACAGAAGCTTGTAATAAATATAAATAAAAGTGCGTAGTAAAATTATTTAAAAAATAATTTTTGGATTTTTGAAAAAAAATTCAAAATAGTTTTTTTTGAAAATTCGATATTTCGGAAACGGGTAGCAGATTTTTTTGTAAAATTCAATTTTTAACTCAAAATTAGCAAATACTTAAAATTGGCGTACCAATTTTTTTTCTCAACAATATTAACGAAATTTTATATATTTATAAAAAATTAATTATTTTTAAAACCGCTCCTACGATTTTCAAATTTTTATTTCTCATAAATTAAGATTTATATAAGAAAGAGATGGTGTACATTGCATTGGGTTAAAACAGATTTAAAGTATTTTAATCAATTTTTTTCTAATTTTGTTGATTTAAAACAATTTACCAGTTTTAATAATATAATTTCCTTTTATGCATATTGCATAGGTGCAACACTAGGCTATGTTGTTAATTTTTCTATACTCACTTAATACCACCTGCAACTAAACTAAGATTTGGCAAATGGATAAAATATTGACTTCCATAGCTTATTTATTTCAGACAATAAAACCACAATGTGATCGCGCTTAAGAGCAAGTTTGTGCGACCCAGTTTTTGTTGTTGATAAAGTCTTCGTACGTTTTACAGGTGTGTGTGTGTTTTTTAGTGCCGAGTAAAGTGCGAATTAAATCAGAGTTAGTGATGGGCAGTTGTACAATCCTTTGAACCATGGTTCAGCTATTTTAACACACTGATTTTTGCAGATTAACTGAGGTTAAACATTGGTTTAAGGTTCAAGTATGTATGCGATAATATCCAATTACAGGCTTGAAACAGCATTGAACCTGATATGGGTTTAACCTCCACTTAAATCGATTAGTGAAATTCTTGATCCAAGTTTTATACCACTGATCCTTAATCCTGCTGATAAATTAAACCTCAGTTAACTCATTACGTTTTTCAGCGGAGGATTAATTTTAAGTTGTGCATGTGCAAATGTGGTTCACCCGCGATTCAATATTTTTTCTTCCCGATTTCAGCGGATAAAATGCGGTTTAATAATAGTTAAAGATTTAAGTAGGTGATATTATCTAAATATTGGTTTGAACCCAGCGTTGAACTATACGGTTGGACCTTCACCGAAATCAAGGAGTCTTGAACCAAGACTGATTTATGTTTGTAGATAAATCCGGCCCTCAATCTTTCTAGTAAATTAAACCTCAGTTAACTCCTGAAGCAGTTTTTCAGTGGATTTATTTATTTATTTATAACTCGGCTAAGTACTAGCTTTACAGAATTCATACATTATTGTATTTTTTATATATGAGACTCTTACTGCATTTCGTAACTTTTATTGTGTGTGTCGATTATTTATTAAACTCTCTCATTCTATTAGAATGAAAATTTCTTATTTGTTATTTTTGTTAAACAAGTTCAATTCTGGATCCTTAGTTTTGATAACGAGAGTATCGAATTTTTAATGAATAAGTAGTTCTATTCGATGTTTTTTTTTTTAAATGTATAACTTTCAATTCAATTCCAGTATAAAATTTGTCCTACTGTATACAAGAAATGTATGTATGACAAATAAGCACAAAATTAATCGAAACAAGTGGTCTAAAAGATTTACGACAATTCTGATTGCACCAATCGAAAGACCGTGGCCGAAAATATAAGACGGCATTCATAACTCATTTTCGACTAAAATGGTCTGTAGGACAAATAAGAACTCACGTGACGAATGGTAAGTGCAAAAAGTGTCATCAATTAGAGATGAGCTAAACTGTGATTTTCCAATCACAGGTATAACTGTGACTGTGATTTCTGAATCACTGTAAGTTTAACCTGTGATTGTGATTTTCAAGTTTGGAATATCTTTGAGGCAAAAAAAAAAAAATTCTCAGTAAAATATAAAGTATGTAATTAAATGAGGGCAACAAATAAGAATTTAAATAAAGTTCGTAGGACATAACCATGAATACAAAAATGCTAAAAATCTCATGTCTCGAATTCAAAATTTTCGAATAGCAAAATCTCGAATGTCTAAAATATCGAATGCCCAAAATTTCCAATACATACATACGGCGCATCGAAAAACGAAGTATGCCAATCGATTGAGGAGGTGGAAATTACCTTGTCTAGCCCAACTCTCTAGCTCCAGTGGAAACCCGAAAATTTGCACTGTCAAAATTTTATTACGGCGGATCGAAAAACGGAGTACGCCAATCGATTTAGGAGGTGGAAATTACCTTAGTGTCTCGCCCAGCTCTCTAGGTCCAGTTGAAACCCCTAAAATTTGCAATAGTTTCACTTTTCCTTGTCCTTGTGTACTAAATCACAACCAGGCTAGTACCTCAGTTCACAATTCAGTTCTACCTTCTAGATCCTAAACTAAAAATAAAAGAATTAATCTGTCCTTCATATTTTCATAATAAGTCCTGAGATTTTGTTTTTCTGTATTGTGATTTCGTTCAGTTGCTAAAATATTAACTAAATCACGATTACAGTTCTCGTTCTGATTCATTTTACTCATTGTTGACTTTTCTCTCGTCGTGATTTTGTTCATTGTGCGATTGCCGTGATTTGTGAATCGTTTCTTTTTGTTGTGATTTTACTACAGTGTTGATTTTCAATCACATTTAGGGCACTCACAGGTTTATTAAAGAGTCGCTCACAGTCACAGGTAGTGATTGTGATTTTTGACTCACAGGTCGAAAATCATAGGTCGTGATTTTTTGCTCATCTCTATCATCAATACAATAACTGTAAATTATGGAAGCGACATTTTTTGAGATAGTTTAAAGTCAAAAATTGTTTAAATTTTAAAACAAAAATTAGCACAAGAATTTTTATCACTTACGGAATTTTGAAATCGTTACATAATTTTGGCACGCATGGTGATCTCATGGTATATCTCACCGAACAGTGGAACAAATCTTTACATCGTTTTGGCAAAAGTAAGATTATTGCACTTGATATTTCAAAAGCGTTTGATAGAGTTTGGCATCAAGCTCTCTTATCGAAAATGCGTGCATTTGGTATCGATGAATCTCTTCTTCGTTGGATTAGAAATTACCTTTCGGACCGATCAATACAAGTTGTATTGGACGGCTTCAAGTCTGATATCTACAAAATAAATGCTGGTGTGCCCCAGTGCTCCGTTTTGCCTCCGACCCTCTTCCTAATATTCATAAATGATCTGTTATCTGAAACTTCTAATCCATTAAACTGTTTTGCTGACGACAGTACCCTCAGCTTTTCATATTCGTTTCAAGATTCACATCCATGTTCTTCAGATGTGGAACTTCAACGGCAAAGTATGATAAGCTCATCAAATTCTGATCTCGACAGCATTGTCCAATGGTGAATCAAAAACCGTGTAGAATTTAATGCTTCCAAAACTCAATGCTGTCTCCTGTCGTTAAAGCGGAACCCGCCCCCCATGCCGCTATCCATGAGCGGTACTTGCATAGAGGAAACTGAACAGCTTTCAGTACTCGGTATGTGTGTCACAGACCACCTTTTGTGGAACGACCACATATTTGACATAGCCAAAAACGCTGCTAAGTGTTTAGGTTTCCTCCGTCGATGCAAGAAATTTTTCTCCCCTTCTGATCTGGCTGTGATCTACAAAGCCTTTATTCGTCCAAAACTTGAGTACAACTCCCATATTTGGGCAGGTGCACCAAAAACCCACTTGAGCGTATTGGATAGAATACAAAAGAGAGCTCTGAAAATGATAGATGAAAGAACTATAACGGAAACATTTACATCTCTTGAGCACCGTCGCAATGTTTCATGTCTATCATTATTCTACCGCTATTTCTATAAACAGTGTTCTAGTGAAATAGCCAGTTGCATTCCTCCCGTTAAACAATTTAACCGTAATACCCGCGCTTCTAGGAATGCCCATCAGTTTACCCATTTACCCATTGTGATCTTCAGACATTTAAAACCAATGTGCATCGGTGTCTCCTTTTCAATCCCCTCTAATCTACCTAATCGCTCGTGCTGTGTATAGCTGTGTATATGTCACAACCCCTTTAGTGCGCGCTAAATTAAAAAAAAAAAAATAAAATTTACTTTTAAAATAAATATAATAACTCTGCATTATCTTGATTATAAATATTTGTTAATACTTTGACACGTTTTTCCTCGGGTATTTTTTTATCATTAAATCAATTAGTTCTTCGGAATTTTTCAATAAACAATAATTTTCTAAACATTGCTATCCTTAATTTCAATTTTAATTTTTTTTTTAACAATTTAATTTCATATAAATATCATAATGTAAAAAATTGTATATAATAGATGTTAATGTAATAATAATTTACTTTAAAACTAATTTCTTTAAAACTTATTTCATTAATATTTTTTTTTTTTTTCAGAAACACTAAAGGTAACACATTGGCAGTGAAACTATTCCAACTTTATTCAATTTTCTTTTACTATTTTGTATAACTCTATTAAAATTAACTTTTAAAACTATATGAATATATTTAATTTAAATATAGTATGTATATATGAATATGAAATTTCTTGTATATAATTTTTTGTTGTATACATAAAGTTTATATATAAATTCGTTTTTATTACAATTCTTAATAAATATATTACCTATATGTAAAAATGTAACTCTATGTATAAGTTTTTTTTCATAATAATCTTTTTTGTCTTATTGTTAGTAATTTAGTATATAATTGCTTTTTTTTTATGCTCGATGTGTGGCCTGTAAATTCTGTAAATATTATTTATTCGGCTGAAGGATACCTTAAAAAGTTTCTTAAGTACATAATAACAAATTAATTGAATCTTGACATTTTTAATGAGAAAAACTTAAAGTAGTGTGAAAAGGCCATAGTACAAATGGTGTTTTTTTTAGAGGTATAGAACTTTATGTTGGTAACTCTATTTTAACTGGCGCCCATTTTGTCAGCTGTCAAGTGATTAATTTTAAGCTTGGATTGGCATTTCAACATGAATAGACTGACGCCTGAACAACGCTTAAAAATTGTGCCCAAATGGGCCCAAAACAAGATTGCCATTTCAATAAGCGAATTTTGTTTAGCGATGAAGCTCACTTCTGGTTGAATGGATACGCCAATAAACAAAACTGGCGTATTTGGAGTGATGATAATTCTCAAGTGTATCTTATGACACCGTTACATCCACAAAAACTGACTGTTTGGTGTGCTTTATGGTTTGGTGGAATAGTTGGTCCTTACTTCTTTAAAAACTATGCTGGCCAGAACGTTACAGTCAATAGTGACCGCTATAGAACCATGATTACTGACTTTTTCATTCATCAATTGAACAACTATGATGTGCATGAGCTGTAGTATCAACAAGACGGCGCAACATGTCACACAGCTCGTGCCACAATTGATTTATTGAAGGAAACGTTGGGTAACCGCATAGTTTCACGTTACGGACCCTTGAATTGGCCTCGGAGATCGTGCGATTTAACGCCCGCCGCTTGACTATTTTCTGTGGGGATATGTGAAGTCGCTAGTCTACGCCGATAAGCCCGAAACGATTGACCACTTGGAGGACAACATTCGCCGCATTATCGCCGATATACGGCCACAAATGTTGGAAAAAGTCATCGAAAATTGGACCTGCAGATTACACTACATCCGAGCCAGCCGTGTCAGACATATGCCAGAAGTCATATTTAAATTATGCCATAAAATTATCATTCGAATAAAGTAAATTTCGTGTCGATTTATCCTTTATTCCATTTCAAAAAAAAAAACACCCTATATAAAATATACGATAGTTCATTGTTTGCTTTAGGATTTGAGGAACAGTAAAATCAAAAAAATTATAATTATTTCGTAACACCTTTAGAACAAGTTTTGCCTTTAAACTAGATTTGAAACGAGTCAATAATTATATGGCTGTTAGAGATGTGAAGAGCAATTATACATATGTATATTATATATTATATTTCCAATAAGAGGTGTTATTTTGATATTCAAAGAAAAATGGCATTTTTTGAGATAAATGATCGGATGTTTATTTCATTATAAAGAGGAAGGTATGCCGTTAATAATGAAATACAACATCAGCCAAATGGCCGCCACGACCACGCTTACAGGACCATATCCTTTTCATGAAATTTTCCATAACCAAATCGCAAAGTGGCTGCCCTATGTCCTCGATAGCCTCACGAATTCCATCTTGAGGTCTTGAATAGACGCTGGGCTGTTGGCGTAGACCTTATCTTTCACGTGGCCCCAAAGGAAGAAGTCGCAAGGTGTTAAATCACAAGATCTCGGTGGCCAATTGTGATCACCTCTTCGAGAGATAACACGGTCCGGAAACTTTTCCCGTAAAAGATCGATGGTTTCATTGCTTGTGTGGCACGTAGCGCCGTCTTGTTGAAAGTAAACGTTGTCCAGATCGATACCATCCAATTCCGGCCATAAAAAATCATTAATCATCTCTCGATAGCGCAATCCATTGACCGTAACTGTTGCTCCAGCCTCATTTTCGAAAAAGTAAGGTCCAATGACCCCGCCGGACCATAAACCGCACCAAACAGTCACGCGTTGAGGATGGAGAGGCTTTTCAACAATAACTCTTGGGTTTTCCGAGCCCCAGATGCGACAGTTTTGCTTGTTGACGTAGCCTCCGAGGTGGAAATGGGCCTCATCAGTCAAGATGATTTTTCGATGAAATTCCGGATCATTTTCATGCATTTCAAGGACCCAATCAGCAAAGACACGACGTTGTTGATGATCAGCCGGCTTGAGTTCTTGTGTTAACTGAACTTTATAAGCCTTAAGACCCAAGTCTTTATGCAAAATACGGTGTAATGACGTTTGTGGAATGCCTAATTCCAAAGAACGACGAGGAATGGACAAACCTGGGTTTTCTTCAACACTTTGGGCTACAACAGCAATATTCTCAGTTGTTCTTGAGCGACGTGTACGGGTTTTATTCTTCACATCACTTACTTGTCCCAACAGCTCGAATTTGTCCACCAATTTCTGTATTGCGGTCCGACAAGGTGCTTCACGACGACCCAAAAATGTTTTAGTTTTACGAACCGTCTCTGCCAAATTTTCACCATTTTTATAGTGAATTTTAATAATTTCAATGCGTTGTTGAAGCGTGTATCGTTTTTATTAATGGAGTAGTTTCTGCTTGTCAAATGTCAAAAAATGACAACTTCAAAAGTGACAGCTACCGAAATAGCGGGCTATTCAAAATAACACCTCTTATTGGAAAACCCTTTACATACATTCTCGATTTTTATATCCGAATAAAATTGTGGAGCGTAATCCTTTTCGACTTCACAAGATAAGAAGGCTTAAATAAAAAAATTAGTTAACTTTCGGTTGAAACATTTAATAGCAACAGCAATAAAACCAAATCAGTGTTCTATCGGTTTTATCTCATTTGAGTATTCATCGATGTCCCTTTTTTATTACATTACTTTGCTTCCTCAAAAACCAACCAACCAGCAAAAAAATCCTTGGGTTATTTTGTAGATCACATGCGTTTGCAATTTATCTTCTTATCTGAGGGATATCAAATCGAAAAAGAAGTTTTTTTTTTTTTTTTTTTTTATTTCGAAAATCCTTTTACATTCTATTTATCCTTCTTTTATTCACCCAAGTAGCGATATATAGTCAGATACTAATGGCATTGCCAATTGCTGTACCACTTGAATATTTATCTTTGATCCATTAGATTTTCACACAATTTTAATTACAAAACCCAAAGGATGTTCATCGCTATAAACTGTGTGTAAAAGGTAAAGGATGTTCCTATTTATGCGTTTGTATCTAATGGATATGGGAATACCTAATGAATATCCCGCATAGTCTTTTAGATATAATTCATAAGGTTGTTTTGTTCCATTCGAAAAATGGTTGGTTGGTGTTTTCTACATAAGTTTTACTTTAGAATTTCCCTCAAAACCGTGTTAGGATGGGGGGGGGGAGGGGGAATTTTATAAAATTATGTGATGCCCTACTTTAGTTTCGGTGAATTACTATTTTGTGCAAAGCAATATAACATGAGCCTTACAAAATTAATGTTTGTCTAATAAAAGATTGCCAACATTTAAGGGTGTCTTCTTGTCTTGTTTTATCTGCACACCAGGTTAAAACAAAATTCAGAAGCTTTGAAAGGCAAACTGGTAGTGGCAGAAGGGAAAAGGAAAAAGTGACACAAGGTTTTATTTTAGGGAAAGCACTAAGACGTAGAAGAAATAAATGATCTCTTGAAACAATTTTAATTGCTTTCATTAATGTGTAGGAATTTAAATAAATTGGCATTGTGCTTTACTTTTTCTTTTTTTTTTGAAGTTTGTATTCGAAATACCATTTTACGTCGTGAAAAAGATTAAGGTTTTAAAGTTATTGTATCACGAAATTATTTTCTAGGTGGCAAATGTGTCTTGAATTAAGTTTCCACAGGTTCCAACGTTTATGAACACATACCATATTGAGAGGTATTTTAAAGGGTGTTTTGTTAGAGGTGAAAAACTTTAAATTGGCAACACTGATTTCTTTGACAGCCTGTTTGACAGTTATTGGTTGTTTTGAGGTTAGTTAGGTTTTGGCAATTCATCATGAATTGGCTTTAGGCAGCAGAATTGACGTTTCCAAATAGTTCCGTCGCTTGTCGCTCATGGCGTGGCTGAGCTTTTAGAGTGAAAAACAGCTAACTCTGTTTCAGCACTTCCTACACTCAAAAAACAAATAAGTTCGAAAAGTTCGTATGAACCCGAAATTATAAAGAGTTATTCTTTATACCATTTGTACTTATTGTAACGCCCAATTTCTTCACCGAAGTACATAGCCAGCCTAGTACGCAGAGTCTATAGCTAGACCAGGTAGAAGCTCTGGTACTTGGTTTTCAATCTGGCAATACTTTTTTCGAAGTTGGTCTTTTTGACAGCTGTCACTTTACTTAAGCTCAAATTGGTTGGCTATTTTATAATGAATAGACTTACTCCTGAACAACGTTTGCAAATCGTGCAAATTTATTACCAAAATAATGGTTCGCATCACAAGAAAATTTTGTTCAGGGATGAAGCTTATTTTTGGTTTAATGGGTACGATAATAAGCAAAATTGCCGTATTTGGAGTGATCATAATCCACAAGTCATTGTTGAGACGCCATTACATCTTCAAAAAGTCACTGTTTGGTGTGCTCTATGGGCAGAGGGAATCATTGGTCCATATTTCTTCAAAAATGAAGCCGGCCA
Source organism: Leucozona laternaria (assembly GCA_932273885.2). Lineage (NCBI taxonomy): Eukaryota > Metazoa > Arthropoda > Insecta > Diptera > Syrphidae > Leucozona > Leucozona laternaria. The sequence goes on along the minus strand of OW026366.1, from coordinate 189,227,265 downwards.
TAATGTTACAGTCAATGGGGAACGCTTTAGCGACTTTTTAGTGCCAGAATTGGAGGATGTTGATGTGGACGACCTTTGGTTCCAACAAGACGGCGCTACATGCCATACAGCCAACGAAACAATCAATTTATCGAAGGAAACTTTTTGTGAGCGCTTTATTTCGCGTGTCGTGGGCCTGTGGCGTGGCCTCCAAGATCGTGCGATTTAACATCGCCGGACTATTTTTTTGTGAGGTTATGTGAAGTCACTTGTCTAAGCCCCAATTGCTGCAAAAAGTGGTCGAAAATTGGTTCTCTTAGCTGGAATTTATTCGAGCCACCTGCGGTGGCCATCACTTGCAAGAAATAATTTTTTAAACATAATAGCAAACCCTTATCTTTATAATTAAGCTAAATTCTCGGTCATAACATTAAATTATATGCGTTTTATTTCTTTTTCAAAAACCTTACGTCTGAAGAAAACACCTATTACTTGGGCATTTCTTACATCACTAATACCGGACCTAAGTTCATCGAGCGGTACCAGGACTTAATACGTCTAAAACTGGTCTAATTTCGATTTTGACAATATTTAAGCATTTCAAATATTATTTTGAATGGGGCAAAATGTCCACGCTACGATAACCGTCTCTTCGGATAGCAGCATCAACTATGGAAGGGAATGCCCATTTTACTGTGAAGCTTTGGCCCTGAGTGTCCACGAACGAATTTGATATCAAATGAAAGGTGACGTGAAGCCCGATACATGAGTAAAATATTTACAAAATCGTTAATTGGGAAAGTCAAGATATTTGGGATTGAATTTGACGATTGCAAAATAAGGATTTCAGATTTTGTTCAAAATAATTGTCCATAACGGGTGAAATAATTGACGTAGAAAAACGATATTGATATTAAATAACAGACTTTTTTATATTTTGATATGTTAAACACATTTTGAGATAGTGAGTTTTAACTTCTAAAAAAGCCATTTTTTTGCGCGGACTTTGTCACACCGATATGTCGAAAAATTCAGTGATGACATATACTTTTCTAAGGTTCAGTGAAAAGCTTATTTAATTACCTTTAATTTCATTTAAAATAAATTGTACTTTATCACATAAATACCTAATAATAATAAATATTAAAAAAAAAAACAAAAACTAAGAAACTATCGAAATTCAGCAACGAATTCATTGATGAAATTGAAAGAAATTACTATGATTCAGGTATTAGCGCCACTAGACTACCGATTTTTAAGTCCTAGCTAATACTGAGTCGTAAATAGTACTCAGTACCTACTTGACAGAACTGGGGCTTAGTAATTATGTGAATAACCAGGTACTAGCTAATTTTGAGGAGCTAGTCAGTACAGAGTTCTTACTAGTACCTACTTGGTACCAAATTGACCGGACTTATAGGACCTATAACTTGTGTGAAGAAATGAGGTGATACCAATTTTAGGACTTGTACTGGAACTTGCGTTAGGACTTTGTGAAAAAATTGGCCGTAAGAGAATTGGAACAATTTGTAAGCTTTTTGTATTTTTAAGCAATTTTTGAAATAATTTATAATGATTAAAATATAGGTAAGTGGACTTTCACTCAAAGCTGACTAAATGCAATTCTAAAAGACAAAATAATCAAACTGTGTCATTTCAATGAGAATAATTAATGAGCGTAAATTTACAACGGGTTCATAATTTCACCCTGATTACCAAATCCATCGCTGGGAGTCGGACTAACTCCTGATTTTCCATTTATCGTCAACTATTTCCCCTTCGATGAGGAGCAATCCATCAATCTGCTATCGCTTAAAAAATCTGTTCATGTGTGATCAATGAAGTCAAAGCCTCTTTCGAATACTACAATTGCTTCACACTGATTTCTATAGGATTTATAAAATGTGTACCAACCAACCAAAATATATGCCGAAACAATTGTTGTGCAAATATTTGCCTCATGAAATCAGAAACCCAAAAAAAATGTAAAAAAAAACCTTTTCACACTATGATTATGATTACAAAATAACAGTTATATCCTTTTGTTAGTCTCTGCGTGGAGTATAGGTATAGGTATACTAAAATCCTCAAAATGCAAATAGGGCTATTGTTCGTTGTTTGCGAACTCGAACGCGAACGCGAAAAACTTTTGGCCACGCGTTGGGATGCATCAGCATTTGAAGTTCATTGTCTGAGTATTGATTTCGTTTGCACATTGTTTCTAAAAATGTATTTTGAATGAATGAACGTATATAAGGCATTTAGGATTTTCAAAGCCTATTACATCTTTTGCCCAACGCTTGACTTTGTTCGGTAGATGATGATATTGATGATGTTCCTGAATCCTCCCTCATGACAGTAGTAATATGGTGCTCCTTTTCGATGGTAGTGGTGGTGGCCATTTAAATGCGGAAACACTTTGGTAATCTCGTTTTTGATTTTCGTTTAAATCACATTCGCCTATATTGTGGGGCTTCCTATAAAAGAGACAAAAACAAGATTAGAATTTAAGAAGTATTTAGCTATCGCACACAAAAATTGCGTAAGATTATTTGGTAATGTTAATCAAATATTGAAAGTACTAATTTCTGCTTAACAATTCACACAGAGAAATTGACAATACTTACATTTTGAATCCGCAATGTTATAATAAATTTATTTATTGACAAAAAGGATCCGATGACGCACTTTTTGATGATGGATATGTATCTGTGGTCGTCTTTAATACCTTTATGGATGTTTTGTGTAATTGTTTAGAGGCATTTCTGTGACAATTGTCACTTCTTTGGGTCGTTGCTCATGGTGTTGGATGCCAACACTACTGCCACATCCTCCTCCTCCTCCTCCCCCTCCTACTACACCGCCTCCGACACTGACGCCTTTTTCACCTTTCTTACGTGCAGCTTTCTGCGTTTTGAGCTAAATTTTAATAAATAAATTATAAGCAATTTCAATATACAACATTAGTTTTGATATGAATTTTAGGAATTGGAATATATTTACACGGTGTATTGTCTCTTCGAAATTCTGATGCGGTTCGCGTTTAATTGTCCCACATTTCATCTTTTCTGTTGACTGAAAAAAAATGAAAAAAAAAAACAATTAAAATATTTATTTTATTACTGTAGTCGGATGTTCAAGAAAAAAAAAATATACACGACTTGATCCTAAGAACTTGCTCATGTGGTTAACAACCGCAATGCAGACACACCGTGAAGATAAATGGTAATGGTTCAATAATATGGGTGTGTTTTTTTTTTGTGTTTGTATATTTTCTACACGTAAAATAATAAATATAACAATTCCGCTTAGTTAAGGGCGATAAACCTCTCCGCTTATGAACTAAGAGCACAGAATAATAAGTATTATAAGATAACTATTGAACATGGCAATTGAGTACAAAAAAAAAACCTAATATTATCATCGACTTTGCTGCAGCTCGTAACACGGTGATATGTAGCACTAGGTTCCCCAGGCGAAGGATACACACAGCAACCTGGCACTCTTCAGATGGTCGAACCGCCAACCATATCGACCTGCTAATTGGCGCTGGGCCCGCATGGAACATTTTTGACGTGGGAACTTTCCGAGGCGCAACAATGGACTACTCTTACCACTTTCTTGTTGTGACAAATTTCAGAGCCCGACTTTACAACGAAAAGAAAGAGAAGACCGCCAAAAGGAAGAAATTCAACATTGCATATGTCTTAGCACACCTGAGAAAGCCAGATACTATAGTGAGCAATTGACCGGGAAACTCTCTGCTGTACCCCAAGTCACAAGCTTCAACAACCGGTGTAACCAGTATCGCGACATCTTTAAGAAGGTAGATATGTGAGACCACTATAGGGTATCAACCACAAAACCATACCCGTGGTATGATGATGAATGAAATGCTGCAACAGAAAACAAGAGCAGCAAGAGAGGAGCACCGTGAAAAGAGAAGGAAAGAGAAAAAAAAAAACTCTGAGTAATAAGAAAAGAGCATCCGCAGCCTCTCAGCTTAGGTATATCGAGGTGTCTAGCACAGTTGCCAACACCCGCTGGTTTTACAAAACAGCCAAGCAATTGGCATCTGGTTATAGGACCGGTACGGAAACTCTTCGAAACAGCGAAGCGAACCTAGTCACCGAAGTACATGGGATTGTACACGTTTTTAAGTAGCATTTCCAGCAGCTGCTTAATGGGTGTTATGTAGAGGAAGCAATAGGAGAACAAAGAAGCATCAGAATATCCAGTCCCAGCTCCCAATAGGCGTTAAGAAAGTCATCCACAAGCTTAAGAACAACAAATCCGCCGGCTCGAATGGCCTACCTGCGGAACTCTTAAAGTATGGAGGAGATTTCCTATAGTAGGGTGCATGCACCATCTCATCAACCAAGTGTGGGAGGAGAAAGTATGCCCAATCTACAAAAAAAAGCGATCCTATGTCCTGCAAAACAAAAACTACAGAGGCATATCCCTGCTTAGTGTTGCCTACAAGATCTTATCCAACGTACTATGTGAGCTTCTATAACCTTTCTGTAACACCATGATCGGCACGTACCAGTTTGGCTTCAGGCTAGGCAGATCAACTATAGACCAAATCTTCACATTGATGATGATCCAGCAAAAGACCAACCAATTTCAAGTCGAAACCCAACATCGTTTCATCGACTTCGAAGCCGCATATGATAGCACTAGTCGCCAAGAGCTTCTATTGGCGATGTTGGAACTCGGGATCCCCATCCGAGCTATTCCAGGCAAATACACAGGGTTCAGACAGGGAGATGCGTCATCATATCATTCCTTCAAAACGTCACTGTTGGCAGGGTTGCCATGTCTTGAACTAGTTCGATAGCCCAATTTAAAATGTTTTGTAGCCCAAAATCAGAGCCGAAAAAATAGCCCAAATAGTAGCCAAAAACCAATAAAAAAAAATGTTCGATAACTTCAATTACAATTTATTTAAAAAAAAACAACGAAAAATAAAATACATTTTTTGTTCATAAAGAAAGAAGAGTTAACAATATTATCATATTTAACCATTGAATAAATATAAATAGAAGGTGACACCCGGAGAAAACTCCAGTAAAAAAATATGCCAGGTTTGTGAATTCAATACAAAAAACTTCCTTAATTATTATTCCCATTCATGTATCTGAATGGGAATTTTTCACTAATAATTACTATGGAAACAAATGTTGTGTTTTATTTTGTATTCATATTTTTGTACATTTCTATGGAAACGGATATGACTGTGTTAAGTCTGAAATTTTGAATTTTTATTGGATTATTTATGTACTTATGTATGTTTTCATTTATTTATGAGGATGAAAATCATTTTCGTTATGATTTCAATTCTTTACTTAAATCAAAACATGAATTAACTACCCACATATGTACATATGTACATTTATATTGATTTACATTTAAATCTCTACTGCTTAGCTATACTCGTATAACTTGAGTTCTACTGATCTGATCTTTAAGGTAAAGGTCAAAAAATGCAAGAAATATAACAAGATATGATGGGCATGTAGAAAGTTTTTTATAATAAAATTGGATTAAAGCTCAGCACCACTAATAACAGGAGACTGATGATAGGTGGCTTGGCACCCCTTGAAACAGCTGTATCTCTAGCCAAAATAAACGAATTATAAATTAATTCGTAAACAATTGGTGGTAGCACCTTTAAGTTGTTGTTGTTGTTCAAAAATTCAATGAAATTGACGGAATAAAGAATGGTCAAGTCTAATAAACTGACATTCTAAAGGGTTTTCCAATAAGAGGTGTTATTTTGAATAGCCCGCTATTTCGGTAGCTGTCACTTTTGAAGCTGTCATTTTTTGACATTTGACAAGTAGAAACTACGCCATTAATAAAAATGGAACGATACACGCTAAAAATGGTGAAAATTTGGCAGAGACTGTTCGTAAAACTAAAACATTTTTGGGTCGTCGTGAAGCACCTTGTCGGACCGCAATACAGAAATTGGTGGACAAATTCGAGCTGTTGGGACAAGTTAGTGATGTGAAGAATAAAACCCGTGCACGTCGCTCAAGAACAACTGAGAATATTGCTGTTGTAGCCCAAAGTGTTGAAGAAAACCCAGGTTTGTCCATTCCTCGTCGTTCTTTGGAATAAGGCATTCCACAAACGTCATTACACCGTATTTTGCATAAGGACTTGGGTCTTAAGGCTTATAAAGTTCAGTTAACACAAGAACTCAAGCCGGCTGATCATCAACAACGTCGTGTCTTTGCTGATTGGGTCCTTGAAATGCATGAAAATGATCCGGAATTTCATCGAAAAATCATCTTGACTGATGAGGCCCATTTCCACTTCGGAGGCTACGTCAACAAGCAAAACTGTCGCATCTGGGGCTCAGAAAACCCAAGAGTTATTGTTGAAAAGCCTCTCCATCCTCAACGCGTGACTGTTTGGTGCGGTTTATGGTCCGGCGGGGTCATTGGACCTTACTTTTTCGAAAATGAGGCTGGAGCAACAGTTACGGTCAATGGATTGCGCTATCGAGAGATGATTAATGATTTTTTATGGCCAGAATTGGATGGTATCGATCTGGACAACGTTTACTTTCAACAAGACGGCGCTACGTGCCACACAAGCAATGAAACCATCGATCTTTTACGGGAAAAGTTTCCGGACTGTGTTATCTCTCGAAGAGGTGATCACAATTGGCCACCGAGATCGATAAGGCCACGTGAAAGATAAGGTCTACGCCAACAGCCCAGCGTCGATTCAAGACCTCAAAGATGGAATTCGTGAGGCTATCGAGGACATAGGGCAGCCACTTTGCGATTTGGTTATGGAAAATTTCATGAAAAGGATATGGTCCTGTAAGCGCGGTCGTGGCGGCCATTTGGCTGATGTTGTGTTCCATTATTAACAACATACCTTCCTCTTTATAATAAAATAAACATCCGATCATTTATCTCAAAAAATGCTATTTTTCTTTGAATATCAAAATAACACCTCTTATTGGAAAACCCTTTAGTATGAATAGTACAATAATCAATAATTATAACAAGATGTATTTTGGTAGGTAAGACAATATTTTGTCGGTCATTATATGAGGGAAAGGGAGAGGTTGGGTAACCATAATTTTCAAACGCCGAGGGCTGAAGAAAACTACCTATGTACAAGCATATTGTAATTTTTAGAAAACCCTTTGATAAGTTCATAAACCAAGACCCAAATCATAGTGACTTGGTAATATGCATAAATCAATCCTGTGCGTGTCTGTCATATCATTGATAAATGTGAAGGTACTTTTTAGATCTTAAAACACTACAATGGTTAACAAATTAATATTTTTTTGAAAAGAGAAAAGCTACAAACTATATAGACTAAATGCAATGACATGTTTTCAGTTTGCATGGTAAATGCATTTTAAAAAATAAAGCGACGAAATCTTATTTTTAAAGCTAAATAAAATTTATAATTTACTTAATGCAAAACGAATCGCAAAAGATTCGTCAAAAATATGAAGTGGGAAAATACCATATGGAGGAGTTGGATTTTTTTCCGTTTGCCAAAAAACACATTTGCAAAAATGCGTGTTAAATTAAGAGTATTTTTCACAAAAGTTTTTAGTCCAAGAAGCCTGTTATTAAAGTTGCATTTTCAATAAAAATTTGTAGACATAGCAGTTGTAGAGAGAACAATACAGAAATTGAATTCCTGTCAATTTTTCCAAAATATTCTCGAAGCTTCGGTATCTATTTTTTATTAGTTTTTTTATAATGAACGTACTATAGTAATACACAAACACATTCATCAACAAGTTTGAAAAAAAAAACCCATAGATTTTATTATAACAGGGAAAACCTGCTTCAGTTAAAATAAGAAAACAAGGGTTTGAATGTTTAAGGCTCCAATAGTTATGAATAAAAGTGATAAGGAAACACCCTGTACATAAAAAGTGTTGAACCCGACCCTAAACGTGAAATCAATGCGTTAAGAAAACTATTTTATCTTAAAAATAATTCCCAACTTGCTGAAATTCTGCAGAACACCGTGGAATTGTTGATAAAAGAAGACATTGAAATTGTGTGCATTTCTTGCTACCAAGGAGCTCCCAACAGAATGGCATACAAGAAATTTGGTGTTATCACTGACAAACCGTAATACATTTATAAACATACAAACATAACTAATTATATTTTGAAATTGATTTTTTTTTTGAAAACAATCTTTTTATTTTTGTGGGCTATAGGTATTGTATTGTATTAGAGCGGAAAATATTTTGTATCTATGATATTGTGCATCTTTTAAAAAGTTAGTGTCCGAAACAATCTTCTCGCTTCAGATAATGTCGTGGTGATGGGGAAGTCGTTTTTTGGACGATATTAAAAAAAAACGTTATTATTCTGAAAATAGTTTAATACGATTTGTTATTTCCAAACATCTTTTAAACTAGTTCTGTCATAAAACTAGTTTTGAAAAAAATCAATAATATGGCTGTTACAGTTTTTCTACTATTTTGGAATAAATTTAAAATTTTAAAATATGTTAGAATGAATTTAAAAATAAAACCACTCAAAATTTTGTTTTTTTCTAACTATGTTTTATGCATACAATTATTTTTTAAATACTAAATCCACTTAACATAAATACAGGGTCCGCGAAATAACTTCTTCTTTTTTTTTTGAAAATGGCGCAAAACATCGAGTGTAGCTTCGGCTATGTGGCACGTAGCGCCGCACTATGGAGTAAAAGCATGCAAACACGAGACAAAAGTCGATTTTTGAAATTGCAAAGCTTAGAAGTAAAGTTTTAACCAAACGTTAGAGAAATGTCCGTAGATTAAGAAACTGTATACTTTTTTTTTTACTCTGACTAATTTAGCCACAGCACTAGCTCAAAGTTAGTGAAAAAGAGAACATATTTTTTTTTTGCACCATCAAAAAAAGAAGTTGTAATTTCAATTAATTATTTATTTAACATTTTGCAACTGTTGATGTAATTTTTAACATGAATAATACAGATGCAGGTATGTTCTTATATATTCATTTTGGTTTTTGTTAAAAACTTGAGTTTTAATAGTTTTTGTGATTTAATTAAAAAAATGCCTATAAAATGTATTTTTCTGTTTTTTGTTCTTTCTTTCTTAATCGTTTTGTTATTACTTTCCGTTAATTTCCGTTGAGTTGTTTGTGTAAAATAATAAAGTGAATCATAAAGCTACAGTTGCACAAAAAATTGGGTGCTACAATTTGCAACCTCAGTTGTTATTTGTGTTAGAAAAAGTGATGTTTTATGCATTTTTAAGCTTTTTCTTAAAAAAAATAAATTTTGATATATTTATTTGAAGGATCATCCGGCTTAATAGTTTTTACCAACAAGCGTTTATATGATGTTTTATATGATGTTCTGAAGGTGGATTCAAAGCTAAATTGGATTATTTAGAAAAATATTTGTTAGACAAGGCTTGTTGTGAGGAGGGTCAACTCGAAGAATTTAAAATTAAAATATGGCGTTTAAAGTTTGAATATGAATTTAAATAATGATATGTATTTTTGTTTATTGGAAGGGTTATTTATAGATTTGAATTTAAGAGCAGATGGCTTCGTTCTGCAAGAGTTGAAAGTCGTTTTTTACAAAAAAATTAAACTTGGCTAAAAGGAAGTTTTGAAATTCCTAATAAATCAAGACCTGGTCGGCCCTCTAAATCCTTTGATGATCTTTGCCCTCGTAGTAAATGTAGACGAACTGAATAACTTCGTCGATCGCATCAAACAGAAGAACTTTCTTTTGCAGCCCAAATAAAATTGCGGGAATCTATTAAAGTCCTGAACGAAATAACTCATTCTCCAGGAAGAGCCAAAATTTGTAAAAAAGCATTAAAGAATAATCCTTTTACTAAACGAGAAAAGATGTTAACTCTGAAAGCGCTTTCAATTTTTGTTGAGGCAGGTTTATCCCGAAGGCAATACAAAATTATAACAACGAGTGACAAGAAAATGTCTCCGAGTTATAGTACAACTTAAAAAAGCTAAAATTGATTGCTTTCCTGACCCAGAGTCTTTTACAGTTACGGAAACTCTGGCTGAGGTTAAATTCCAAAGCTTGCTCGATCATACCATTAAGCGCTTACTGATGTATTTGGATATTCGACAAACCTTAACTGAGGAAGAAATGAAATCTTCAGAGCTCATTTCAAAATGGGGTTGCGATGGATCACAACAAACCCAATATAAACAAAAGTTTGAAAACCATTCCGATTCCGATGCAAATATATTTCAAAGTTCTTTTGTACCTTTGCGATTGTTATGCGCTTCAAATGCGAAAATCGTTTGGCAAAATCCGACACCATCATCAACAAGGTATTGTCTACCTATAAGAATTATTTTTTCTAAAGAAACTAAGGATATTACCCAAAGTGAAATTAATTATATAGAATCGCAAATCAATTCTTTAATGAAAACAAAACTGGTTGATTTTGAGCCCATGGAAGTTAAACATACGTTGGCATTTACAATGATTGATGGCAAAGTCTGTAATGCTGCAACAGATACAAAATCAACTATGAAGTGCTATATATGTGGAGCAACATCTATTAGCAACATGATTATTTGTCAAAATCAAGAGATATTCAAACAAATACATTAAAATTCGGCTTATCAATTCTACATGCAAGAATTCGTCTTTTCGAAACCATTTTGCATATTGCTTATAAGCCTTCTTTAAAGAAATGGCAAATTCGAACACAGGAAGATAAAGATATTTTCAAAGAAAAAAAAACGAGAATTACAAGAAAAATTCAAAAACCAACTCGGTCTAATAGTGGATGCACCAAAGCCAGGTTTCGCGGGTTCAAATGATGGCAATACAAGTCGTAGATTCTTTGAAGATCCACAAATTTCTGCCGAAATAATAATATTAGAAGTTATGTCAAGTGGATATAAAATCGATATTTCCAAGTTTGGTAAATTTGCATTCGATACAGCAACACTTTATGTGAATTTGTATTCTTGGCATCCGATGACACCAACAATGCACAAAATTTTAATCCATGGATCAACCGTAATTGAAAATGCGATTTTGCCAATTGGGCAGCTTTCGAAAGAAGCAGCCGAAGCTCGAAATAAGCACTTCAGACTCTACCGCCTTAATTACTCAAGGAAAAACTCAAGGAAAGATTGCAATGTAGATATTTTTAATCGTTTGTTATTAACATCTGACCCCCTAATAACAAGTACTAGGCCTCATCCTATTAAAAAAACAATATCTTTTTCGAAAGAAGAATCCATCCGATTCCATCTCCATTAGATGACTCTAAAGAAGAAGATAATAATAATTCTGAGGAAGAAAGCGAGTCTTGTTCAGAGTCTCTTTCGGAATAAACATTTACCTATTTTAAGAAAATAAATCTTCGTATTGTCAAATAAACGTTATTTCTAATTAAAAAAAAACATTTTTTGTACATATATATAAGATGAAATATATTTTATACGTCATAAAATATTGTTCCATTGAAGCCAAAAAATAATTTTGTCTCGTTTTTTCATGCATTTACTCCATAGTGCGCCGTCCTGTTGAAACCAACTGTTGCCAATATCCTCCTCTTCAATTTTTGTGAACAAAAATTCGTTCAACATGGCCCGATAACGATCGCCATTGACTGTACGGCCACTCCTTGTTCATTTTCGAAGAAAAATGGCCCAATTATGCCTCTGGACCGAAATCCGCACCAAACAGTGACTAGTTTTGGGTGTATCGGCTTTTCAATGTATGCGTGCGGGTTTTCTGTGCCCCAAATGCTACAATTTTGCTTGTTTACTACCCGCAAAATCGGCATCTTGTCTCAGTCGATCGCAGATGCACTTAGCGAAGCGTATACACAGCCATATTCGTTCAGCGGAAGGATAAAACCTTATTATCTGTCAAATCAGACATGAGCTAAGTTTTACCATTCACACAATAGTTGAAAAAAAAACGTTAGATGGCGGACCCTTTATTAAAATATCAGAAAAATTCATTCGGTAGGGTGAAATGGGTTAAATAAAAAACAGGAATTACATTGAAAAAACTCTGCCTGTGTTTAAAAGGTTATTCTTAAGAAATAGCTTCAAGGACAACTTATTTCAACATTTTAATATTTGTAGGGTGAAATGGGGTAAAATTAAAAAAATGATTCCGATTTAAAATATTCGTTTGGTGTTTGAAGGGGCATTCCTACGGAAATTGCCTTAGTGGTATTATTTTGTTTGAAACAATTTTCTCAGAAAATAACTCTATTGATATAATATTTCAAATATTGTCATTTGTAGGGTGGTATAGGGTAAAAATAAAAAAATATCTGATTTAAGAAATATTTTTTGTTTTTGAAGAGCTATTTTGAGTGGATGACTAGGAATAATTTTTTTTTTTAATTTGATATTTATAGGGTGAAAGGGGGTAAAAACGAACAGTGGTATGCATTTTCAAAAATTATGTTTGTGTTTGAAATGTCATTTTAATAAAATGCTACTTATAGAGTGAAATGGGATAAAAATAAAACAATTGTTTTCTAATATAAACATTTTGTCTGTATTGGGAAGCAATAAAAGTTGGACACCAATTTTTGCAAAAAGTTGTCGAAAATTGGGCCTCTCGGTTGGAATTTATTCGAGCCAACCGCGGGAGCCACTTGCCTGAAATCATAATGGCAAATACTTATCTTTATAATAAAGCTAAATTATTGGGCATAACATTAAATTATATGCGTTTTATTTCTTCTTGAAAACCACACGTCTAAAAAAAACACCCTTTATCTTGTTAAATACTTTTCTTAATCAGAATATATAGATACTTATTTTTGAATATTATTGAATTTCCGCAAGAGCCAAAAGCAACTATTTTTCCCTTTTTTCCCTATGAAAGCATTAATATTAGTTGTGGTATGTCTATAATGTTAGATAATATTTTTGTACTTAAAATGATTTGTTTCTGTTTTTAATTTAATTTTCAATCATTAAACCAAACTGTCATCCAGTTAACCTTCTTATATCTCTATGGATGTTCAGAAGTATAGCAATTGAAATACCATGCCAGAATGTGAAGATTTTTTGCGTCATTAATATTTATTTAAAAGACTGCTTTATTCCAATTTTCCCCCAAAAAACATTTGGCTTTGATTATAATAAAAAAACCGAATCAAAAAAATACACACAAAAAAAGGCAAAAACCACCTTCTTCAGATAAAATTAAACTCTTCTCATATTCTTTAAATATACTGAGAAAGAAAAAAAAACGATTGCCTATCTCGAGTAAAATTGTGTTTCAAGCTATAAGTGCAGAACATTTCCGCATCGGACCATATTATGTACAAATTGCAATTTTCACCCGGAGGACATGTTTGTTTTTTTTTTTTTTAATTTTTTTTCTAACCGAAATAAAGGACTCAACAAATTGACCAAAGTCCTTGGTGATATTCTAAGGACAACAAAACAAAAACTCATTTCAACCAAGTGGACTCAAAATGTTGCCGCGTCCCGCCAAAGTAATAAGCAGTTAGCACTTCAAAACAAAAACCTAAGAGGACATTACCAAAAAAAAAATAAAAAAACTCACACACAAAAAAAAAAAAAAAAAGAAAAGAAAATCATCCTCCTCCAACGCCAATAGCAGGATTGCTTCACTAACGTCAAAGAGGATTTAAATCGAGAGGAAACAATTTTTGTCTTTTTTTTTAATTTGTTTTCGTTTTTTTTGAACGAAAGAACTTTAAAGAAAATTCACCTGACTGATTTTGAATATCTACGTAACGAGTAAGAAGAATTCTTGATTCACTAAGAAAGATGAATTTCCCAATTTTCGTTGTTTAAAATAAAAATGGCTTTTAATTATTTGTTTTGGCAAAGATGGTAACGCGGGATGGTGTGCTGGCAGAAATTGCCGTTGCAATTTCATGTCAAACAGAACGTTATTCTTCAATGTAATGGTTGTCACTTTTGACATTGACAGCTGCCAAAAATTAGCAAATTGTAAATAAAAACAGTTTTTCTGTGATTTGCGAAATCACTTAATTACACAGCTCTAATAATAACGTGGTAATAAATTGATTAAAATTTAGGATATGTTCAAAATAAGTAAAGGGTCCGCCATCTAACGTTTTTTTTTTTTCAACTAGTTCTTATTTCGTGAATGGTAACACTTAGCTCGTGTCTGATTTGACAGATAATTAGTTTTATCCTTCCGCTGAACGAAAATGGTTGTGTAAACTCTTCGCTAAGTGGGCCTGCGATCGACTTAGAGAAGATGCCGATTTTGCCAAGAAAATCATCTTTTTAGATGAAGCTCATTTTGATCTTTGTGGGTGTAGTAAAGAAGCAAAATTGTCGCATTTGGGGCACAGAAAACCCGCACGCATACATTGAAAAGCCGATACACCCAAAACGAGTCACTGTTTGGTGCGGATTTTGGTCCAGAGGCATAATTGGGCCATTTTTTTGAAAATGAGCAAGGAGTGGCCGTTACAGTCAATGGCGATCGTTATCGGGCCATTTTGATCGAATTTTTGTTCACAAAAATTCAAGAGGAGGATATTGGCAACATTTGGTTTCAACAGGACGGCCGGCGCTACCTGCCACACAGCCGAAGCTGCACTCGATATTTTGCGCCATTTTCAAAAAAAAAAAAGTTATTTGGCGGACCCTTTATAAAAAAGGTCACGAAAAAGGGAATAATGGGTGTTTTTTTATACGTGTGGGTTTCAATCTGGCAATATTTTTTTCGGAGTTATGATTTTTGACAGCTGTCACATGATTTATGCTCAGTTTGGTTTGCCATTTCATAATTAATAGACTCACTCCTGAACAACGTTTTTTTGAAAGAGAACTTAAGTACGATTATTCTTTGTTATTTAGTTGGTAAAATTCACCCACTTCACAATTTTGACCACGTCGTCGTCGTCGTATTAAAGAAACAACTTTAAAAATGTAATTTCTATTTAATGCGGAACGACAGCTGTGAACAAATGGAATCCCATGTACCTATACCTACCTACCGCCCCCAAACACTCCCAACTTTCATTGCGGTGCTAAGAAGCCAAATATATGTAAAGAAATGTCCTGATGACTTGGCAGGAAAAAAGAAATCGGAAAACAAGAAAGGTCCTGCAGTCGTTGAAAAAGGACATCATTATAATGATTCTGTTTGAAATTTTTATTGAAAGAACTTGCGAGAGATGAACGAATAAAAAAATAAAAATCACAAAAATAAAGGACTCGGGGACAGCAGAAGATATAGACAAAAAAAAAAAAAAAGTCACCTTTCGCCCCAAGGACAGCTTCAGAGATCCTGTCGTCTTTATTAATATGAAAATATCTGAGCAGGAGGATAGCACTCTCAATGTTACTTACTTTTAATTGCATTCCTTCCGTCTGATTGAGCTCATCGCCATTCTGTCGTAGCCCATTGAGGAAACGAGCAAAAACTGTCCGTCTTTTGGCCTTGTTGCGTCCCTCTGGCGATGCGGTGCGATGCAATAGGATGATGATGGTCGTTACGGTTTGTGATGAAGTTGGTTGTTGTGTGGATTGGATGGTGATGGTGGAATATTATCAATCGACCGGCAGCAGGCACAGACAGGAAGACAAACATTAAAGTGAACCTCTGTTTGGCATGGCGGTTCTTTTATTTCACTCTAGCCCGCCGCCCCGCCCCCAGCCAACCCAACCGATTTTACTCACCTGTTGCCGAGAAGTCGTAGAAAAAGTTCGTCCTGTTGGTTGTTGAGTAACTATGTTGCATGCCATTCAAATTGGCAGCGGATTTCGAGTCAATTGCACTGCGAGCCATTCGAGCAGCTAGATCGCTCTGGGCAAAGCTGTATATTTCGTTCTCCTCGCGATTCGAGAGACAACTGGAAGGCTATTTCAGAGAGAAAAAAAAAAAAAAAGAAAGTTTTGTCATCATCGCACGAAGAAGCTATATAGCATCACACTCTTCTTGTTGGTCATTCCCATCATTATCATCTTACCAAATATTTTCCGGGAACATAAAGTGGTTGACTGTGACTGTTGGGCAGGTTCGCTTGGTTACCAATGCCTCCACGATGTGGGCGGGTAGTTGTGAGGCCAGCAGCTATTCGGACGTGTCGTTCTTTCCACTTTGATAAGCGGACCTTTTCGATGGCATCCAAAATGTCTTCGTACGGCAGTGATATGTGTTTGGTATAATGAGACGCTAATCCTTCGAGATATCCTCGTTTACCTTCCTGGAAGAAAAATTAAAAATCATTGCAGCAAAGGTGTTTGGTCTAATTAAAGAGTGTTTTTTTTTTTGTTGTTGGGGTACGTTTGTATTCGGGGTTGTGAGTTTATAAGTTTAAAAAAAAAAAACGCCAAGTCATAAAATCCTTTTAACTTGTGAATGGAAACAAACTGAGCTCAATATAAATTTAGGAATACAACCAGATTCTATTTATAAGTTCTTTTTGGCTTGTAGAGTTGAAAAAGATTGAATTCACAAGCTCTAAAACATTAACGAATTTGATGAGATTGAATTAACAAGTTTTTCTTTTTATTTATGAATTTAAGTACAAAAATAATTCCTACAAAAATAGGATTCATTATGCTTTTCATTGGTAATTGAAGAAATAGTAGGGGACAAGGATCTACCTACACAATCGATTCGATCTTAAGTTCACAAAGTTCTAACTAGCCTAGCCAGATAGAACCTTGCGTACTAAATAAAAATGGCAAATATAGTAGTAAAGGGTGTTTTTTTTTCTAAGTATAAAACCTTGAAATGGAAAAAAACTAAGATGATTTTTTTAAATTGACATGAAATTTACTTTTTTCGAAAGATAATCTTCTGGCATTATAATTATATTTTGGAGGTCTAATTTTCGAAGACTTTTTTCAACATTTGTTCCCGTATATCGGCAATAACGCGGCGAATGTTGTCCTCCAAGTGGTCGATAGTTTCAGGCTTATCGGCGTAGACATATCCTCACAGAAAATATTCAATCGGCGTTAAACTGCACGATCTTGGAGGCCAATTCACGGGTCCGTTACGTGAAACTATGCGGTTATCAAGCGTTTCCTTCAATAAATCAATTGTGGCACGAGCTGTATGACATGTTGAGCCGTCTTGTTGAAACCACAGCTCCTGCACATCATCGTTGTTCAATTGATGAATGAAAAAGTCAGTAATCAGTCACTATTGACTGTAACGTTCTGGCCAGCATAGTTTTTAAAGAAGTAATTAAGGACCAATTATTCCACCAAACCATAAAGCACACCAAACAGTCAGTTTTTGTCGATGTAACGGTGTCTTAACATTCACTTGAGGATTTTCATCACTCCAAATACGGCAGTTTTGTTTATTGACGTATCCATTTAACCAAAAGTGAGCTTCACCGCTAAACAAAATTCGGTGATGAAAATTGGGGTCAACGGCAATCTTGTTTTGGGTTGGCCCCATTTGGGCACAATTTGGAAGCGTTGTTCAGGCGTCAGTCTATTTATGTTAAAAAGCCAATCGAAACTTAAAATAAATCACTTGACAGCTGACAAAAAAGCTGCCAGTTAAAATAGTGTTGCCAACTTAAAATTCTATACTTCTAAAAAAAAAACACCCTTTAGATAGAAGTTTTTACGTTGTTGCTCTAAAGCATCCCATTACTAGAATCCAGTCAATTTGTTTTTTTTTTTCAATGCAATCTATAGAGGAAGTTTACCGATTATGGAATACCATGATATAAACTCTTTTTCATACATAAAAAAGATAAATTTTATTCAGTCTTTTAAATATATGTTGATAAAAATGTTAGATTCATAGTGATGACTTATCTAGCGTTGACGTCCAACAACAGCTCAGATAGGTACAATGAAGAACAGATAGTGAATGGACAGTTAGGAGACAACTTAAAGAAGCAGACCTTACCCCGAAACGTCCTTCCATGGGACCGAAATTTACTTCATATCACCGACAAGCTTGACTACGATTTCGATTTGCTCACTCGCATAACGATTTGTAAGTTGAGCAATGGAGGCGAGTTATGTTCTGGAAACTGGAACGAGTGCAATTTATGTCTGCATGGAAGCGATCGTAGAGGCAGAGTATGTAGACTTTCTGGCGAGCGATTTCCACAATTCTATTCTGTATAGAAACAGTGACTTAAGGGGGAGGGGCAGGCATTTCAATTAAAAGAAAAGCAAGCTGGTATTTAAAAATTTGTGCCGCTTTCTTGAAGCCCATTTCTTTTGTCTTGACGGCTGCGATGGTCTTCACCATCATTTCTGCCTTGACTAAACGTTACGCTTCTTTTCTTTTGGTGTCATCTGACCTGTAAGCACTTAAACAAATATTTAATGTAGTTCAAAATATGGAATACTATTCCATATCGTAGGAACAATATGATATTCCATAATATTAGGAACAAGGAGATTAACTGAATTAAGTAAAAATTAACTTATTATTTAACTGAGTTTACTTAAATACTTTAAGTAATCCCAAAGGTTGAGTTTTTGCCTAATGACACGAAAAAAAAATTATGTCTAATGTTAAACCGATAGCAAAATATAACAAAAATGAACTGAAAGTAAAATTTGACGCACTTAACCAAAACACTACTTTAATTAATTGCGCATATCTATAGCCATCGCCATTAACAAGGTAAATAACAACGAATATGCGCATGAAAAGAAAGCTTTATCTGAAATTAACAGATACATGCTTTTCGGTGGGTTTCGGAACATTGCACTATTCTGTTTTAGGAGCGTATTCCATAATCGATAAATTTCCTCTACGTATTACTTTGCAACTTTGCAAAATACGAATTCAAAGGCAAAGTTCTATTTTACATTGGTGAAACGCTTTTACTTTTCGCTTTTCACACACGGAATAAAGATATGTAGCTGGTAGAATATTTTGTGTACATGAAAAGTATTTATGTAATTTTATGAATATTTTTTTTTCAATCTTTTGCTTTTACAAAAATTAAAATTTAACTGGTCATGATAACCGATTGTTTTTTCGGTCTAGTTTTTCAGTAAGAGATTATCATAGTTTCGGAGTTAACTCCTGAAACATGTTTTTTTAGTCCATTAATATCCCGAGTTAACTGGATTTTCTGAATACGTATTTCTGAAAGATGCGTTTCAAGAACCTGTTCAAATCGTGGTACGACACTTTGGAAATGGTGATTTTTATAGTGGCGTCATCTCGAATTCGATACTGAAACCTGGGGCCAAATTACCGCATCAGTGACTGATCGAGTGAGTACCATAAGTGATCGAATGAACGAGTAAAACCTATGGGGATGATGACTCTATAACTTGAGCGGTAATGCCAAACTCACATAATTCAGTCACGTATTACTCGATAACTGATGCGGTAATTTAGCCCCTGAATTTTTATACCCTCGCACTTCGATTTCGATAGATTTTTGACAACTATAGTTGTTCAATTTTATTCTCCATTGAAAAACGACTTTTGAGTTAACTCGGGATTAAAGTATTTGCAGGAATAACTAACTCTGATTTAACTCGGAGTTAACTCATGCACTAAAAACTTTCTTATTTTTATTTCAAACTATTCACCTCTTTTTCCTACAAACTATGATTTCCGCAGGTTGCTTTAGTGTGCAATGGCCCTTCTTTGTGGAATTTTTTAAACCACAAGTGCTTCCTTTAGATTAGGTTAGGAGGGCAGTGCACAGCCCGGAGGCTGTTGCGTTCACGGGGGCCTATTGATCCATTGTGATCCCCTTAATATAAAAAGCAGAGATGCTCCTAAACTAATGACTAACATAGACTGGTTCATTTGCGAACCAGCCTTTGCTCTATATATATTTTTTCATTTTTGCCATTTAGACCTGAGCTAGATCGTCCAGTTCTTCAACAAATTTGTTTCCAGAACATAATGGTTTTGATTTCTTCGACTTTCTGACAGCTCTTACAGAAATTGGGTGTTTATACACCCAATCTAGTGGCCATTGTGGCAATATACTGAGTTTTCTTTTCATTAATTCTAGGCCATAAGCTTCTAGAGATAATGATCATGCCAATCGGAACATCTGGTTTCATATCTAATTGGCTACTATTTTCTCTATTTGATACTGACCCTTTACTTGCCAGTTCATCTGCTATGTCCAGGAACCCAGCAGAGTTTGACTTGGTTGGTGTTGCAAATACTGTTCAGTATGCCTCGGCATTTTTCTACTGTTTTGGATCCTATAATCTCACTGGATAATGCTCTGATGGCAGCTTGGCTGTCCACGAAAAATCTGATCTCCGAGGATTTCAGTTTTTTCTTGTGAACTATTTCAGCCGCTTTTTCAATAGCGTAAATCTCAGCTTGAAAGTCACTACATACTACACTCATCTGGTAGTTTGTATGATTCTCTAATATTAGGAGTTTCACAGAACACCTCAGCTCTTGTTACCTCTTCAATTTTTGACCCATCAGTGTAGAAGGGGATACCCTGTTCACTGATTAGTGAGTTGGGTTCCCATTCATGCCTTTCGGCCTTTCGGGTATTAAAATAGAGATGTTTTTGTTAAAATCTATTACAGGTGGTACGTAGTCTGTGGTCACGTCAAGTCCAGCCACTGTGTAATACCATTGCAAGATAGACCCATGACCATAGGTACTGTTCTTCCAAGAGCCCATTTCTTTGAGTCGAAGTGCACTTTATTATCCTTAATATAAATTATGTTTATGATTTTCGAGACATCGAGAATCTTTGCACCCCACAAAATGTACGATGCGGTGGTGGTGAGAAATATTGTAAATTAGCATATAAGAAAAATAAGAATATTTAAGCGTTTGTGCGTTTTCTACAAAAAAAAGTTGTATGATATTTTTGGTGTACATATTTAAAGTGTCCGCCAAATAACTTCTTTTTTTTTTTGAAAATGGCGCAAAACATCGAGTGTTGTTTCGGCTGTGTGGCACGTAGCGCCGTCCTGTTGAAACCAACTGTTGCCAATATCCTCCTCTTCAATTTTTGTGAACAAAAATTCGTTCAACATGGCCCGATAACGATCGCCATTGACTGTAACGGCCACTCCTTGTTCATTTTCGAAGAAAAATGGCCCAATTATGCCTCTGGACCAAAATCCGCACCAAACAGTGACTCGTTTTGGTTGTATCGGCTTTTCAATGTATGCGTGCGGGTTTTCTGTGCCCCAAATGCCACAATTTTGCTTGTTTACTACCCGCCAAGATCAAAATGAGCTTCATCTGAAAAGATGATTTTTTTGGCAAAATCGGCATCTTCTCTAAGTCGATCACAGGCCCACTTAGCGAAGAATATAAGCAACCATATTCGTTAAGCGGAAGGATAAAACTAATTATCTGTCAAATCAGACATGAGCTAAGTGTTACCATTCACGAAATAAGCACTAGTTAAAAAAAAAACATTAGATGGCGGACCCTTTACTAGCATACGCTAGAATTTAAATTCCACTTTTTCAAAAAATTATATTTTCCGATTCAATACAACCTAATGTTGTTAAGGGAAACAATAAATTGAAGGTACATTATCAGCATAAAGTAGAAGGTTTGAATATTGAACACATACAATTAATAGCATTGATGAAAATAATGAACATTAGAGGCTCAAGGATTGAACTTTGAGGTACTCCATTTAGGTATTGGCGAAAGAAAATTTAAAGTATTTCCACCGGCAGAAATATACTTGGTATCAAGCCAATCGGAAAAGCCGTTGTATTCCGGACTATATGAGCAAATTTTTTAGCCAGTTTTTGAGCTCTTTTTCTTTTTGATTGCTTAATATTTCTTCCTTAAAACTCACATACATATGTATTATGACTGTGTAAGTTAGAATAAATGTACACACAAAACTTATTTCCCCACAATGGTCACACTTTGTTTATTATATTTTCACGGAATTCTTTTGCAAAATTCTATAGACTGGTGTTTTAGGTAGATGGATAAACGCACGTGCTTATCAGTTAGTTTCATTCAAACCTGGTTAAGAATTCATCACACATGAGACACGATCTATGTATGTATGTATGTTGTATACCTACATATGTAAAGACGCGCCGCCATGCATTCGGTTCATATTCCTTCACATGAGTATACTTATGGCCTACAACCTACAAGATGTACCTTTACGTAAACCTACCTACTTAAGAAACAAAGAAAAAAAAAAACAAAATGCTCCCACTTTGTCGTTTGCTTTTACTCATAAAATTTTTAAACAAAACTATGCAAATCTTGATGAAACATTATTTCTCAGTTTTAAGAACACCAGTGATGGTCTTAGAGAATTCAATGTTACACATTTACGTCGCCTTTGTCCTTGGAAATAAATAAATACAACATTTTAAGCTTAAATAATATAGAACTAACGAGTGGGCCATCTAGTGGTTTGTTTTTAAATCATAGGCTATTTTGACACTGACAGCTGTTTCCCGCTCGAAATCTTGACAGAAAGTCAATATCATACCTCCGCCGAACGAAATGAGTCGCTTTACGCTTGAACAGCAAAAAGAAGTATTGAAAACATATTTCCAAAGGGGGTGCTGTGTAGCCCAAACAGTGGGTTTTTTGAAAAAAAAATTTTGGCCGAAATGAAGCAGCTACCGCACTGTACGCAAGTTTGTGCAAAATGTTCGTGAAACTGGACAATTCTCAGGGCCAGTTTCACAGTAGACACTTACCGAAATAAATATCACTTAACTTTAGGACTTTCGGCTAAGTTTTATAGCCAGAGTAAGTGAAACTTAAGTCACCAACATCGGATACTTTAGTGCCACTTATTCAGATAGGTGTGCACTGTGATATTGTGCCTTAATCTTTCTCATTGCCCACTAAAATGGCACTTTTGTGACTGTGAAACTGGCCCTTAAAATACAATAAATATAATAGAAAAATTAATATTAAAGTCGGTTTGACTCCTTCGTTCTAGGATTGTTCACTTGTTCAGTCCCGGTTGTCAAGTGGCGGTTTTTTTGGGCTGAGGGCTGCGTTGGCGTTTAGCCACGGTAGTGTGCTAACCCAGGGTCAGTGTAGAAAGGTGCTGCTTCATCGTTGATTGATGGTATAATATCTTCGTCCAGGGTCTCCAAAAAGCACTGAGGTACCTTGGTTCGGGATTTCGTTGTTAAGTTGTCATCCTTCTCATCAATTGATTAGGGTGGTTGGTCATGTTTCTAACCAGCTTCTTTACAGATTATCATTAGGTACCTCAGCCAGGGGGATTACCTTGGCTTCAGAGTTGAGTTGCTCGTTTTTGAAGTGCTTACTCCGTTGACGATCGAAATGAAGCCCGATGCAGATTCTTAGGATTTTCCTCTCAAATATTTGGAGTTCCTTCATAGCTGTTCTGGTCTCCTGGAGATGGTGAACCAGACTGGGAAGCTAAAGCTGATGACTGGTCTCAGGAGTTGCTTGTAGATAAGAGCTTTCGTTTGCTGACTTAGCCCAGTTATATTTCTCATCAGCGGGTATAAGCGATGGAGGGGAAAGTTAGCTTTTATGAGGACAATCCGTAAATGTTGGTTGAATCTCAGTATCTCATTGAAATTTATAACAGGGTACTTGGCGCTGCGTTTGCCTAGTATTATATAGTTCCATCTGGGAGTGTAAGAGTGATACTAGTAAAATGAAGAGGGAACAAATTATGCCGTAGTACTGTACCGTACCGTTCACATATGCAGTTTTTTTTTTTTTTTTCTTCATAAGTTCGCAATTTACAAGTGAAATCTTTTGCTCATGAACTCATGTTTATAAAAAGCAACAAAATTTAAACCGATTTCAATCAATTCAGTACAATTTTACACAGTACAATAATTGACATCGATATTTGAAAAATATCGATTTTGAAAAACATCAATATTTTAAATTTTCAAAACAATGAAGGAAGTTGAATGTAAAAATTATGTATTTTTATTTTAAAGAAATTTTGCGGTTGGAAAACATCGATACTGAAAATTTTCAAAACGATAAAAGTATTTTGAATTTAAAAAAATATATCGGGACCAGTGTATGTTATGAACAGGCTCAACGGGCTATTATTTTGTGTGTCAGAAATTCGTCACAAACCTATGAATTTAAATTTTAAACGTATTTGGCGAAATAAACGCCAAAAAAAAAAAATATTTTCAAAAATATCGATTTTGAGAAACAACGAATTTTGAAATTTTTAAAAAGATAATGGTTGCAAATTTTACTTGCGAAAAGGCTATTATCTTGACGTCATAAATACGTACGTCAAAAAAAAACTGAATGTTATGGTTGAATGAAGTTGGCCATACAAAAATTGATAAGAAAAATACTGTAAGAAAATATCGATGTAAAAAAACATCGATGTTGGGCCTTCGATGTTGATATCCATCTTTTTTCACAATCACTCATCCCTCTTCTGGGTATTGAAAGCGAAAATAACTTTTGAAAAAAATAAATAAAAATACAGAAAAAATCTAAATTCTGATGGAAGAAAAAATCGAAATTTGATAAATTCTTAGAGTAAATCAGCGCCGCGCCGCGCCGGTGCGTGGTTGAAACTGTCCACTTGGAGTGAATAAATACAAAATCACATGTTGAAGATAAAAATCCTTAATTTTAGACTTTTATGCTGACTTTTATTTCAACTTCTTATACTAAATTTAATTTTACGTTTTAAAAGGAACTTGCTTGTCGTTGTCAGTACAAAGTTTACAGTACAAACACCTGTGGCTAAATGGCACTTTCAGATTTTAGTTACTGGAAAAAAAATCATAACATAAAAAAGGACGAGACTGGAGACACGCCAATTTATAACAGTTATAACAGTTTTTCGCCATTAAAAGTGGGTGTGCGTTAACGCGCTCCACGAGACTTGAAAAAAAAACTCTGGGTGCCTGAAGTATTGTATTGGAATTGTAATATTTTATTTGGCCTAAAAAATGCCATTTCAATTTACATATTTTGTCTTATATTTAAT
Organism: Leucozona laternaria; assembly: GCA_932273885.2. Classification (NCBI taxonomy): domain Eukaryota; kingdom Metazoa; phylum Arthropoda; class Insecta; order Diptera; family Syrphidae; genus Leucozona; species Leucozona laternaria. The sequence goes on along the minus strand of OW026366.1, from coordinate 189,202,394 downwards.
TAGATTTAATTAATTGAAACATAAACGTAACATTAGCTTTAATAAAGACAAGTTTAAAGTTTAATATATCAATTTTACATTAAAGCATTAAGATTTTTGAATGCAGTTAAATAATATATTCAGTTGATTATGTTAAAATAAGTCGTTTAGATTCATTTATGTTAGTTGTACTTTTAATGTGTTGAGGCAGCTGATTAAATGCTTGGAAGCCATTGTAGAACATTGACCTTTGTTGTTCTCATTCTCTGGATAAACAGATTTTCTCTATTTCGCAGACGACTGTATGTGACATTTTCATTAGTTCTTAGTTCTATGCTTGGTCACTACGGTATTCGGGACACATGTTATTTTTGATTTTAAATATAAATGTCATGGTAAGCATAAATGGTCTTTGAGTGATGTTGAGATAGCTTAAAGACTCAAACATGTCTCTTAAACTAGCGTAGTTTTCACGTTTTAATAAAATACGCATTGCTTTATTTTGTAAGATTTGTAGCCTGCTCTTTTGGGAGATATTGCAGAAGTACAATAGGGTGGGACAATACTCAAAATAGGGTTTAATTATCACATTATACACTTTAATTGCACTGGTCATTGAGAGACTGGTTCTTGTTTTACGTAGGACTCCCCGCTTTTTTGAAATTTTCTTACATAAGTAGTCGATGTGTTCATTTGACGATAGTTTATTGTCTATGATTACACCGAGATATTTTATATGGGACACAATTTCAAGGGGACAGTTATTAACATAAATGTTCATCTAAGACGGTATTGCCGATACGTTTAAAAGCATACACTTAGACTTTTCCATGTTTAATATCAGACGGTTCATTTCTAGGCAATTATCTATTGAACTAAGATCTTCATTAAGATTATCAATACATTTTTTTAACATCAGCACCAGAAATGGACAAAAGACCATCATCCGCAAAAAGCTTGAGCAATGAGTATCTCCACCAGTGGAGGCCCCTGGCCCCAGGCGCGGATTCAGGAATTCAGTTTGTGGGGGGGGGGGGTCATGGTCCTTACAGGCAGTCAACCAAGAAAAAAGTATAGAAAACACATACATATAAGTATCTAAAAATAAATATGCTGTACCTACTTAGAACAAATTCAACAAAAAATGCAAATATTTATAAACAGTTAAACAACAAACGACGATTTATTCTATACATAATTTGCATATGTGGGTATGTAAATATATTTTTTTTATTTACTTAAAAACATATCTCTTTAATTTGTCTAGAATTCATATAATAAAATCAAGTCTTTTTTGGTTTTTCTAAGCAAATCTTGATATTATTTCATCAACATATCGATATCTATAGGTTTATTCGTTGAGCCCTGAAATCACCCTGGGATCGGCCCAAACCGTTTTTTGAAAAACCTGAAGTCACCCTGGTGAAAAAATTCTGTGTTTGTTGAGAGCTGGGGTCGCCCTGAACTCGCCCTGAAATAGAACTAGGTATTATGCTGTGGCGAGTTAAGGTAAAGCAAAAACTGCCAAGTGACATGAGTTGTTATTCATATGTTTTGTTGTGCATTCACGCGCTGCAGGTTATTGTTTATTTTTGGAAAACCAAATTGAAAGAATATACAAATTTAATTTAATGCTAATAAATAGCAATACAAACTGGAAACGGTTTTTATTCATTTTTAAGACATTTGAAACAAATTTTAAGTTTTAATTATCTAAACACAGAACTTTTTTTTCTTGCTTTAAATGTCAACAGCCCTTGAGCGTTTTTTGAGAACCGAAAAATCCATGTTTTTTTTGACAATTCTTGAAGTTGTCAAGAAAACCTGGGTAAAGTTCAACGAACGAAGATTTATTAAAGCAAGGCAGATTTTTTCACTTTTCCAACGAATTCTGTTTTTATGTTGTTTCTTTTAAGGCTTACATATATATAATTTAAAACAATTTAATATAAATTTAAAAATAATTGTCGGTGATATTTTTTTACTTTTAAAACGAAAATATTTTCTTATCATTGAATTTATTCGCACACGAAAAATATTTTCACTGAAATTTTCTTGGCTGTCACATTTATTGGTATTGTTTTGTCTATGACGTAGAAGTGGCGTAATCTCTTGTGGTTCAAGTTTATTAGAATTTTTAAAATTTCATATTATTAAGAATGGGTATGAAACTCGTTCCTTAAATTATTATAAAAAAGTTTCGAGCTCAAAATAAAAAAACACAGCCCCCGTCTGAGTGAAATATTATATAAAAATTACTGAATATTTAAACAAAAAAATTATTTTTGAAAGTAAAAATTTTCATATCAAATATTTATAATCCGAATTCTGATTCAGAAAATGAACATCAACCAAAAATGAAAAGAAAACAAATTGATAAAGCCATATTTACTTATACCCTCAAACAAAACTATGAAATCTGATTAATTCAAAGTATTTAAAATAAATGCTTACTTATTTCTAATTTACTTCAACTATGCTGGAATGGCAAATCGGGTAAATTTTTATAGACAATGGCGTTAAATTTTAAATAGCCATTTAAGGATCTTAACTTTAGCGAAATGTTAAAAAGATAGTACGTTGCTAACTCAATTAAAGTTTGGAAAATCGTCTTTTTAACTTAGTATCGTACTAAAAATACTTTATTACGATACAAATTTAAAAACAGCAAACAAAAATAACTTAAAGCCTGCACAACAAGAGAATAATTATTCTGAATTAACTACATAATTAATAAATTCTTTTTCGAAAGATGTGTAGGTTGGTATAATTGAAAAAAATACATGTAGTACATGTGTGTATGTATCGAAACAAACAAACATAGCGGTAAATTATAAAGTTTAACCTGCTGTATAAGACAAATTAAATACATTCGTCGCGTTTTAAATTAATTTCTATAAAATCTAGAAAAACGATTTTAGGGAAATCCAAACAAGTGATTCTCGTCTAAACGTTCGTCACGTCGGGTGAGTGGATTCAGTTAAAGAACACTTTTTTTAATTCCAATATCTCAGTATAATCAGAGTTAAGCATTAAAATGTATGCAAGCATGTCAAATGTTCACAAAAGGATTCTTTCTATGCCCATATCTAGAATATAAGTGAAGATTGTTTGTGTTTTTCTTTTTCTCTTGAATTCATGACCACCCGCCCCCCCCCCCTCCCCTCTGGATCCGCCACGGCCAGGCCCTGTGGGGCCACATAAACAGTACTTTTAAAGGAAGTGACTCTAGACATGCCAATTATAACAGTTATAACGGGTGATTTTTTAGCTGGTTTGGTTTTAGCAACACTGGTTTTGACAGCTGACGTGTGTTTAGTACCTTGTGTCACTGTCAAACAGCTTCAGTTTGGTTTGCAATTTAACCATGGATCGTCTTACAAATGAACAACGCTTGCAAATTATTGAATTTTACTATCAAAATTCGTGCTCGGTTCGAAATGTTCATCGCGCGCTGCTTGTGTTCAGCGATGAGGCTCATTTTTGGTTGAATGGGTACGTAAATAAGCAAAATTGCCGCATTTGGAGTGAAGATCAGCCAGAAGCATTGCAACAGCTACCAATGCATCCCGAAAAAGCCACTGTTTGGTGCGGTTTATGGGCCGGCGGCATTATTGGGCCTATTTCTTCAAAGATGATGCGAATCGCAGCGTTACTGTCAATGGTGAACGCTACCGAGCGATAATAACAAACTTTTTTTTGCCCGAAATGGAAGTTCTTGACTTGCATGATATGTGGTTTCAATAAGACGGTGCCACATGCCACACAGCACGCGAAACAATGGCGCAATTGCGAGGCGAGTTTGGTGAACAGTTAATTTCACGTTTCGGGCCGGTCAATTGGCCGCCTAGATCGTGCGATTTGACACCATTAGATTATTTTTTGTGGGGGTATGTCAAGGCTAATGTCTAAAGGGACAAGCCCGCTTCGATTGACGCACTGGAAGCCAACATCCATGCATTCATTCGTGAGATACCGGCCGATATGTGTGAAAGAGTATTCCAAAATTGGACTCAGCGGATGGGCTACCTGAGACGCAGCCGCGGTCAACATTTGCATGAAATTATCTTTAAACATTAAATTGCAAGGTTCAAACTATCGATTCAAATAAATATTTCATTCATTTTTTCGAATTTTTTGTGTTTTTTTTTAAAAAAAAGTTCTAAATCTCTTAAAAAATCACCCATTAATTGACATGTTTAGAGTCACTTCCATTATTTATAGTAGTAGAACTTGGCTCTGTTTTTTAACATCTGTATTCATTAAATAACTTCGATCAACCAATATCAAAATCTTATTGCTGAATGTAATTTTTCCCGTAACCAATAAAGGCTGCCTTAAGATCATGGTACAAAAATAAAGAGTAACATGAGAACATTGATGATGATGAAATTTTCCTGATGAATGAAAGACATGCCTCTATCAAATCCTTCATCAAATATACTCACATTCTGTGATAAGAATTAGGAATTGTGGGCGTGCAGGCGGTGCGCGGCATCGGCGGCGGTGGCGTTGAAGATAATGTGTGTATACATCGACATGCATGTGTGTATGAAAAGTATCGCTTTTCACACTTCCTACTGAATGAACGACTACTTGAATAATGTGTTTCATAAAGTACACATTGCTGGGTAAAGCTTCTTTTTTTTTTGTTCGTTGCAAACCTATCAACGCACCTCCGGATATTGCAGACCTTTGCATTTATTCCTTGGGTTTTATTTCTTAAACTTTATCCTGATGGTTATACGAGTATAATCCTATACAAAGACAAATAGACTCTGTGAAGTCGCATTTTCCCTTTTGCCTTTAGTATGCGCAAGGAAATGATGTTCATCATTCATTTGCATTGTAATTGAGATTTTTGTTCGTGTAAGCTGAATATTACTTGAGGGATACAAGAAGATTTTACTGGTCTTGAGTTCCCATGTGAGTAAGTCATCATTTTAGTTGGAATTGCTTTTTTGTCCATAGAATTTCTTAGGCAGAATATAGTGATGGAGCTATCACATCAGCAGAAGAAACATTGATGCATAGTTGAAGGAAGTTAAGAAATCTACAAATCTTGATGAAAGTTCAACTGGGTTTAAGGAAGAACATCTTATGGCATTATGACACGTGGAGAAAAGTGGTGATCTTATAATTATTTTTATATAACAGATTTTTTAGTTGAACCATCATGATTTGTTAGCATAAATTTGCTTCCATTAAAATACCACTTTGCCAGGATTTCTTGTTGTATAAGCCGCACTGCTTTTTTTTCAAATTGCAAAAAACTCTCATTGAATTGATGTTTTTGTTTTGCAAGTCAAAGAAAATCTAATAAACTAATGAACTAATAAACTTGCTTAAAAGATACTATACTTAAAACTTAAAATTCAATTTGGTTTTGGTGTGAAATTTTCTAACTTCAACGTAATTTAAGAGTTCCAAATTTTGTCGAAACAAAAATAAAAAGGATACGAATCTATGAGAAATCACTTGAAATAATTTTTTTCGCAAACAATATTTTGCTTGGGGCAATTATTTTTTTCTTAAAAAAGCATTTATTAATTTTCCTTATGCAAATTCGTTTTCCGTATATACATATGTAAATCCCTCGATGACGTTTTTCATTTTCGCAAAATTAATTGTTTGCCATAAATGTTGCAAATATGCGAATTTTTTTTTTATCTTTTCAGTTCATCTTCATGGCAGCACAAAACAGCACAAATTTAATTTTCTAGAAAATCGTAGTTTTGCAAAATATTTCATTCGATAAATTTGGAAACTTGCGAATTTTGTAAAGGCAGGACAAGTGAAATTTAAATTTTTTTTAAATCGAAAAGTTTCATCCGTAAAATTTGCAAACTTGCAATTTCTTAAAATATTTACGGCACAAGTTGAATCACAGAAAAACTTTATTTTTTGCAAAATGGCTGCGCTTACTTACGCACATAAATTGGCCTCCTTTAGATTATAAAGGGTTTTCCAATAAGAGGTGTTATTTTGTTATTCAAATAAAAATGGGATTTTTTGAGATAAATGATCGGATGTTTATTTCATTATAAAGAGGAAGGTATGCTGTTAACAATGGAACACAACATCAGCCAAATATCCGCCACGACCATGCTTACAGGACCATATCCTTTTCATGAAATTTTCTATAACCAAATCGCAAAGTGGCTGCCCTATGTCCTCGATAGCCTCACGAATTCCGTCTTTGAGGTCTTGAATCGACGCTGGGCTGTTGGCGTAGACCTTATCTTTCACGTGGCCCCAAAGGAAGAAGTCGCAAGGTGTTAAATCACAAGATCTCGGTGGCCAATTGTGATCACCTCTTCGAGAGATAACACGATCCGGAAACTTTTCCCCTAAAAGATCGATGGTTTCATTGCTTGTGTGGTACGTAGCGCCGTCTTGTTGAAAGTAAACGTTGTCCAGATCAATACCATCCAATTCCGGCCATAAAAAATCATTAATCATCTCTCGATAGCGCAATCCATTGACCGTAACTGTTGCTCCAGCCTCATTTTCGAAAAAGTAAGGTCCAATGACCCCGCCGGACCATAAACCGCACCAAACAGTCACGCGTTGAGGATGGAGAGGCTTTTCAACAATAACTCTTGGGTTTTCCGAGCCACAGATGCGACAGTTTTGCTTGTTGACGTAGCCTCCGAGGTGGAAATGGGCCTCATTAGTCAAGATGATTTTTCGATGAAATTCAGGATCATTTTCATGCATTTCAAGGACCCAATCAGCAAAGACACGACGTTGTTGATGATCAGCCGGCGTGAGTTCTTGTGTTAACTGAACTTTATAAGCCTTAAGACCCAAGTCTTTATGCAAAATACGGTGTAATGACGTTTGTGGAATGCCTAATTCCAAAGAACGACGAGGAATGGACAGACCTGGGTTTTCTTCAACACTTTGGGCTACAACAGCAATATTCTCAGTTGTTCTTGAGCGACGTGCACGGGTTTTATTCTTCACATCACTAACTTGTCCCCACAGCTCGAATTTGTCCACCAATTTCTGTATTGCGGTCCGACAAGGTCCTTCACGACGACCCAAAAATGTTTTAGTTTTACGAACCGTCTCTGCCAAATTTTCACCATTTTTATAGTGAATTTTAATAATTTCAATGCGTTGTTGAAGCGTGTATCGTTAATGGCGTAGTTTCTACTTGTCAAATATCAAAAAATGACAGCTTCAAAAGTGACAACTACCGAAATAGCGGGCTATTCAAAATAACACCTCTTATTGGAAAACCCTTTATGATTATACATTTAGGGGGTTTTCCCCCCATATTAAGAGGTTTTTGTAATCGTTGGGGGTTAATCTGGAGGGACGGGTTGTTTGGGGGAAATCTGGGGGATTGATTTAGAGCTTAAACGTTGCGGTATTGTATGGGTATTGAAATAGCTGAAAGTATTTTACGAGTTAGATATTCCTTACATTCTGGATGCCACAGTTTTACACTAGCAGAAGAAATGCTGAAATCTTTCAAAAGTGAGAAGATGTGTCAAACTGACATGACTGCCAAAACTATGTACTATCTGATGTTTAACTGACTACTCAAAAATTTGCTCTAAATACATTTTTTTTTTCATTAGTACCTACCTTCTTTACAAATGTTTTTTTTTTTTGTTTTATAGCTACTCAACTACTGTGAATTAATTCAATTTAAAGACGTAAATTTTTGAGCTGTGGATAAATAAGAAAAATGTAGGGTTTTTTTTGTTAAAATGTGGTAATCTGAGGGGTTTCTTAATTATTCTGGGGGCAGATTTTTTGTTCATATGGCAACACTGTGATTATCACACGTTCTTAAGACTTTTAGCTGTGAGACGACGTTAACTACATGGATAAACAGGGTAATATTGAGGAATTGGAAGCCAATATAACTCGCGTTGTTGCCCAAATACCACTCGAAGTGCTTAAATGCGTCATCGTCAATCATCAACATATTAAAGAAATTATAATGGGTTCCTTTAAATGATACAAAATATATTACCAGATAAGATTGAAATTTGTATGCATATTTATATTTGCAAAAAGAATACGTCTAACAATAAATGAATCACCCATAATAGTGTAATTTTATTTTATTTAAACTTAAAAAACACATAGATATATTTAGTAGATACCTACATCTATTAAACGCACTTCTGCTACGCACCAACGCAAAACTAAGCCCATTTCAGTTAATTCTCAATGGAAAAAAAAATACAAGTGTTGAATCGAAAAGGTGCATGGAAAACATACATAAAACATTTATAAATCCTTTTGTAAAGAGCGCATTAACAACTGAGTGGGTCTTTGTTGACGCATTTCACTCTTGTCGTGCGTTCTTTTTTTCTGTCTTCTTTTTTCTATGGCAGAATGCATAAACTAAGCCTGTAATAATCTGTCTATAAAGTACATAGGTATACGTATACGTATGTAATGTATGTATTTATTCAAGGTGAAAGTGGAAAAATATTAGCATACCATTCACGTGCGTTGTGTTTTAGCAAAGGATACACGTTCAATGTTTAGGAGGCGTAGAAATGTCTACATGTAGACGTGACCTTTGTTTCAATGTTTTTTTTTTTAAAGATAAATACATTAGAGAACAGTGATTCAATTAAGTTATAGTATGGTGAAAGTTCAAGGAGTTTTTAAATTTGTAGGTATAGGAATATTGTCGTATTGTTATGTTGAGATTGGAAAATCGTGTAAAACCAGAGCCTATACTGGCCAAAAACTCTCAACCATTCTTGTGTACGTGTGTTATCAATATATTATATGGAAGGGACCTACAATTTTCTGCCGAGTTATAATGGCTTAGGTGAGAGTCACTTCAAATCCTTCAAAAGATACTGTTGGAGGATTTTCCACTTCCTCGAAAGAGGTATGACAGGCCTACACACTAACCCTTATGCCACTACGGGCTACATCAACAGACAGCTGAAGCGAAACGAAATATTTCTGTAGTAGTGTTTCAGCAAAAAGCTTACGAAAACACAGCGGAAAAAGACTTTATTGCAGAGTTCTACCAATCGCACAAAAATCGCAAGAAAAGCCATCATCATCATCGTCGGCTCGACAACCGGGGTCCGGTCCTGGCCTCCTTCAACAAGTCTCTCCACCCATCCCGGTCTCGAGCCGCCGCCATCCAGTTGCGCAACCCAAGGCTCCGGGCGTCCTGGTCTACGCCATCTCTCCAGCGCAAGCATGGTCTACCACGCTGTCGTCTACCATAGAATGTACCACAAAGAACTTTCCGAGCAGGTTCCTCTTCGCTCATGCGAGCTAGGTGACCTGCCCACCGGAGTCTACCGAGCTTAATTTTTGTCACGATATCTGCTTCAAGGTAGATTGCGTACAATTCATGATTGTACCGTCTCCGGAATCGTCCTTCCTCACATAGGGGGCAACAATTCTCCTTAAGACTTTTCTCTCGAACGCGGCTAAGAGGTCGGAGTGCCTTTTGCTAAGCACCCAAGTCTCGGATCCATATGTGAGTACTGGCAGGACCATGGTCCTGTACAGCAGCAGTTTTGAAGTTATGGTGAGATTTCTGGATTTGAAGAGCTTTGACAGACTATAGTAGGCTCTGTTGGATTTGAGAAGCCGCCCGCGTATTTCTTCTTCTATATTGTTATCGGCTGCTACTATTGACCCAAGGTATTTAAAGGATTGCACCACTTCAAATTCGTGCTCCGCTACCTTGATTGTTTGACCAACTGTTCCTCTCGCATTCGACGCCACCATGTACTTTGTTTTACCTTCACTAATGTGCAGCCCCAGATTTTGTGCCGCCTGCTCGATCTGGATGAAGGAATCATGTACAGCTTGCTCGGTGTCGATGTCGTCTGCGTAAGCCAGTATCTGGCTGGACCTGTTGACGATGGTCCCTCTTGTTGCCGTACCAGAGTCACGGATTGCTTTCTCCAACGCCAGGTTGAAGAGGAGGCAGGCCAAACCATCCCCTTGTCGGAGTCCATTAAAGATGTTGATTGGTTTGGATAGCAATCCGGCTATTTTTACTTGGCTTGTTACGTTGGTCATGGTCAACCTACGTAGTCGTGTCAATTTATTTGGGATGCCGAATTCTCTCATGGCTTTGTAAAGTTCTACCCTGGTTATACTATCGTAGGCGGCCTTAAAGTCTATAAACAGATGGTATGTGGGGATGTTAAATTCTAGACATTTTTCCATCGCCTGCCTTAGGGTAAGGATCTGATCAGTTGTTGATTAGCCTGGAATGAAACCACACTGATATTGTCCGATGAAGGTTTTAGCGTATGGGGTTATCCGGTCTTGTAGGATAGAGGAGAGTATCTTATAGGCGGTACTCAACAACAAGAAAAACCATGCCTAAATGAAATTATGTAACTAACAATAAAAACAAACACCAAAAATACTATTTTCTATCTTTTTGTTAACAAATAAATGTTCCAGACAATAAATTCTGGAAGAAAGGCGTCCGTATAAAAACTTTGATCGAAATCGGTTAAGCCCGTTGAAGAGAAAGTGGGAAATAAGAAAACTACCTACACAAACGGTTTTGGAAAAAAAAATATTTTTCTTACATTTTTATAAAAATAAAGCAATTCTCAGCAACCACATCCACAATACTACAATATCTTGTCAATAATACCGACAACATACTGAATACTCTCAACTTAAGGCACCTGCATTATCAATGTTTGTTAATTTCAAAATCACCCCAAAATTCAAGCCATTATTTTACAAGTCCAACCTAACGACCCTGAAAATAAAGGGTCTTCCAATGGGGAATTCCGAACTTTGAATGTTGATAGCGGCCATATTGTTGAAACTAAATCTGTCCAATTGGATTGTTACGGTAAAATTTACCGCAACAATGACCAGCCTTCAATTCCTTCACTCCCCTTTTATTTTTCGTGGCTGCTGCAAAATACTGGTGACCGTGAGGGCAACCGTGGTACCATCAACTATTGGTGTACTTAGCCAGCATTTTGCAAAAGCGACAAAAATAGTTATTCGAGTGGCTTTCAACTTCGATGGGAACGATGGTTCCAAATCCAGGAGACTTAACCATGCAGACGGGCGGTCTCATGATGCCAGCATATGAGCTGAAGAAGTAACGAGTCAGCTTGACTCTTACTTTTATCTAAACTTAAATTAAATTAGCGTAACTATATTATTGTAATGGTTAAATGGGTAGTTAACGTTTGTATTTGTTTGAATTTGTAAAATTTTGTATCTTTATTAATTTTAAACACAAAAAGTCTATCGGAATTTTCAACTAGAAAAGTAGGGTTCGCGATTTTGAAATGTGCCTTCCTCTCTCTAATCTCGAAAGAATAGTTTTTGAATGGTTTTGTTTCGTGCTTCGAATCACCCGCGTGTAAATTGTGTTAACTAGGAGAATGCCTAGCGACGGCTTTTTCTCGGTTTTAATTCTTTTTAATTTTTGGGTCTGAACTCGCCATTAAGATTCGGCAAGTTTTGCAAAGACATCCAACAACTTGTTGACTCCGTGTTTGTGAGAGTGGTTGTAAAGTTTCGTTGAGATTCAACAACGGCGGCTTTCTAGGAGAGCACGTAGCTTTCCAGGAAGCCGACATCCCGTAACCAATGATCACGAAAGCGAATGGCTGAATATGTGAATTTGTGTGTGATTGGAATGGTCGAGGGAGGAAATGGGTTAAGTTTGGAAAGTCACTCTTTGGAGAGCTAACCAAGCGATAAGTTGAATCTTTGAAAATTCGAGGGAAAAGAAATCGAGGAAAAGTTTTGGGAGTAAAATTTTGGAAAAGAAGAATCGAGGAAAATCTGAAAGACAAGGTGTTTCGAGGAGCGAGGAAATCTAGGAGAAAGAATTAAGTTCGAGGAGATAGAGGAGGCGAGAAAAAAAAAGAAGATAAGTAGAGTGGTAAATTTTAATTCATTTATTTTCATCGTTAAAAGAGTTACAAATTCTGATAGACGGGTAGTTGTAATTTTGTGTAAATTTCGACTTTTCATCCCAACTAGTTGAGGGACACGGGAGTTCTTTTTATTCTCTAAACTGAGCGTCACTGTTAGGTGTGGAGTTTTGGCGGCGTCATCGGTCTATATTTATTTGCAAACGACGTTGGCCAGGCCATTACAGTCAACGGCGAGCGCTAAAGGTTGATGACTACCAACTTCTTTAAGCCTGAATTGATATGGGTGTGGTTTCAACAGGCCGGCGCGCCGCTACGTGCCTTATTGCTAGAGCATCATTGGAAATTCTGCACGAGCTATTCGAGGGCATGGTCATCTTACGTGCAGGTGATGTGAACTGGCCAACGAGATCGTGCAATTTGACCGAATTAGACTTTTTCTAGTGGAGTTTTCAGAAGTCGCAGGTCGATTTTAATAAGCCACGATCTATAGCGGCCCTCAAAACCAACATAACACATTCCATCCGTCAAATTCAGCCTGATTTATGCGCCAGTGTCATGGAAAATTGGACTTTTCCGATGCGCGCCACCCAAAAAGGCAACGGCGGACATTCGAAAGGTATTATATTAAATACATAATGACATGGATAGGTCTTTTAAATGGATACAAAATGTCGATGATATCTCACACACACTTTTTTATTTAAATTTAAAGATAGAAAGCGCTTAGTGAAAGACCCTGTATAGTTAAATTATTCAGAACAGTAATATGAACAGTGATTCACATAAGCTGTGACAAAAAGCTAGAGCATGTAGGTTGGGTCAAGACAAGAATAAAATCGTATCAAAAGGAGTGGGGGGTCTATTCCCCCCGTTTAGCCCTTTTGACATTAAAAAAAAAAATAGACAAAACAGAAACAAAAAATTTAAAAAACAATGGTTACACTCACAATACCATGATATACCTTTTTGTAAATCCAAAGATATCTTGCTTTATTTTGTTTTCAAATAAAGCTGGTTTAAGGAATAATTTTTGAAAAATTAATTTTCAAACTCAAAATTTTGAAAAAAAAATTCAGACAAATGTTTTTCAAAATTTTACGTAACCGGATGCTTAAATCTCCTCTACTTTTTGAGAAAATTAAAAACAACTAAATCTATTTTACTAGGTACCTACGTAGTGGAAATAGGATCTTTACAGCAACTTAACCAACGAATTGGAGTCAAATTAAGGAAATTTTATTGCGGTTGTTTTCAATTTTCTAAAGAACTAGAAGAGATTTTAACATATGGTTTTTTGGTGTTTGAATAAAAATTAATAAGAGTGTTGAATATTAAAAACAAAAATACTACTCAATAACGTAAAATTTTGATCAAAGTTATTTTTTTTTTTTATATTTGAGTTTAATAATTAATTTTAAAAAAACTATACATAAAAATCAACATTATTTAAAAATAAAATAAAAGAAAGTATTTAGCATGGCATTATGAATGCTACTGTTGTTTTTTTAATAATTTTTCTTTTATAAATATTAAGTAATTTTTTTAGAAAAATTCCCTTCCTGGCTAAGCGAGAGGGAATAGAACCGCCTCCCAATTAATTTTTTTCTTGTCTCGACCCAACCAACATGCTATAGCTTTTTGTCACACCTTATTTTTTGACACCTACCCCCCCAAGAACATATTTCTAGTTACCCCATTTTTTTCCTCGACCGACCCAACCTTCACGCCCTAGATTTTGTCACAATTTATGCTAATCACCCTGCTAAATAATAAAAAATCTAAATTGTAAGCAACTAAAGGGTCCGCCAAATAACTTCTTTTTTTTTTGAAAATGGCGCAAAACATCGAGTGTAGTTTCGGCTGTGTGACACGTAGCGCGCGCCGTCCTGTTGAAACTAAATGTTGCCAATATCCTCCTCTTCAATTTTTGTGAACGAAAATTCGTTCAACATGGCCCGATAACGATCGCCATTGACTGTAACGGCCACTCCTTGCTCATTTTCGAAAAATGGACCAATTATGCATCTGGACCAAAATCCGCACCAAACAGTGACTCGTTTTTGGTGTATCGGCTTTTCAATGTATGCGTGCGGGTTTTCTGTGCCCCAAATGCCAAAATTTTGCTTCTTTACTACCCGCCAAGATCAAAATGAGCTTCATCTGAAAAGATGATTTTTTTGGCAAAATCGACATCTTCTCTAAGTCGATCGCAGGCCCACTTGGCGAAGTGTATACGCAACCATATTCGTTCAGCGGAAGGATAAAACTAATTATCTGTCAAATTAGACATGAGCTAAGTGTTGTTGAAAAAAAAAAGTTAGATGGCGGACCCTTTACAACCAAGATCAAGAATAAGTTCGCGCGATTCAGTCGTGCATTTTATTTGTCTAGCTTTTCTGTACCTACTAATGTCAAAGTTTTTGAAAAAAAATAATTTCGAAAACAAACCTGCACTCTTTCGAACATAACATTGGGTTAATTCAAACAAATTAACTGCCATTTCTCTCAACCTATTTGTTCATTTAAATCTTTATTCGTTTAGTTAGTTTCTCGCTCCAACTTGTAATAGAATACATTGTATACCAAAAGCTTAATGAACCCACCATGATGTCCAATTACTTTAAATGGACCGAAACTCTGTGCAAACTAAAACTACAACAACTGCCCCAAACAAATTAAAAAAAAAATTATTTCCAAACAAAAGACTACTCTCATCTTCTTGGTTAAAAACAAATAATTTTGTCTTTTAATATGAAGTTGAGAATTAAAAGAAAAATTTAAGGAAAATAAGGTAGAGAAGACCCTTAAAAATAAAGTTGTTCCGTAGCCCAAAGCGTTGCACTAAATATCTTACCGCACACACACACACAGGACACAAACTAGGTGCAACATTTGTATTATTCTAATGCTACCGACTTACTCATTTCTCCCAGGATGCACCACTGACACAGTTTAATTTCAATTAGAAAAGAGAAACTAAAAAAAAAGCAACCCATTAAGAAAGAAGAAACATATTTGTGTACTTATTTTCTTTTGCCCAATCTACTCTCTTTATACCCTATAGAGCCCTATAGGAGCTTTCTTTTCGTTTTGTTATTCTAAATACAGTTTGGTATTAGTGTATAGCATCCTAGTTGCGAGTCTGCTGCAACTTCCGTCCAGCGACGTCGTCGTTGTATGTTATGCACAAACATTTCAGACTTCCTCTTTATTTACACACTGAGAGTAGGTACACAAGCCCCCACCGATCCCGAAACAAAAAATGGAACGAAATCCTACTGGCAACCTCTAGGCCATCGCTCACAATGAACACGAGGAGGTTTACTCCATCACGGGTGTTTGGTTGGGTCCTAGTTTTTTTTTTTTTTTTTTTGTTGGTTTCGCTATTTTAAGGAAGGAGTATGTTCCCGGTCGAAACCACTTTCCTAACCTATAGTGATGGCATAGTTGACTCTAATGTCTGCTGACTTTTGCATCGGGACAGGAGTCTTGTTTATGAGGCACCAGTACTGTAGTACCACATTGCAGTTACAGTAGCTGGGAACCGGCTTTGTTGCCACCATCATGCACTGCACAGCACATCCAAGGAGAGCAGAGGTATTATCAACCTAAATATTTTGCACGATTCCGAGGCATTGGCATAAATAAGTTCATTTAGGAGGCAGCAATAGTAACAGCGCCCTGGCATACGAGTACAAGGAACTCGTATTTCGTATACCTTCCCGTCAGAGTTGCAGTCGTTTTATATGAGAAAGTTGCTATAGGTACCATGACCAGTATATATAATATGGAGTGTTAGACTCCTCTCATTGCAAGTTGTGTGTGTGTGTGTTAAGGTATGCGTTTTGTAATGCATGGAATACTTACCTAGGAAGTGTTTGTGGTTTGGCCATAAAATATGGAGAAGCATTCGAGAGACACAGAACAGATATGCTGCCATTTTTAGTGGTTAATGCTGTGCTAAAAGGTATATACATACATACGAGTACCTGCTACATTAAGGATTGTAATTAGTTTATCCGAATTCGAAGCAATCTAGAAGGCAAGTAAATTTCTATGGGAATCATTGATTGTGTGTAAGTGAAGTTCTAGCTTCTAGGAAGGTACCTCTATACGACAATGGAATGACCATAAAATTAATGAGATAGAGTAGTACTGGTATAACCACAGAGCCTTTATGATAAGTGCTTCAGGGCACTAAATTGTCGACAGATAATTTCATGGTGATGGCACTACTTGCTGCTAAAGTAAGTGAGAAATCCTTCGAAGATGAGAGCCTTACAGGTCTGAAGAGAGATTGATATACCCTTATTTGATTGCTTTCAGTTTTGAGCTTACATCATTTAAAAACACCTGCAATTATCTCTGTTAAATGATATGCAAATAATATATTTATGAACACAACATAGCTGACCAACAGTTTCAAGCTCAGCCGGTTCCAATTCGCCACCGCACCATGCTTCTTGTTTTAAGCTTTTTTTTCGCCAAAGCAGATACGTTGCATAGCACTGTGTGTTATAAAAGGTGATTTTTTAGCTGGTTTGGTTTTGGCAACACTGGTTTTGACAGCTGACGTGTGTTAAGTACCTTGTGTCACTGTCAAACAGCTTCAGTTTGGTTTGCAATTTAACCATGGATCGTCTTACAAATGAACAACGCTTGCAAATTATTGAATTTTACTATCAAAATTCGTGCTCGGTTCGAAATGTTCATCGCGCGCTGCTTCCATTTTATGATCGGCATTCTCGACCTTCTGAGCAGTCTATTCGGAAGATTGTGACCAAATTTCGCACCAAATTTACTTTGTTGGACATTAAACCACCAACACGTTTACGTACTGTGCGTAGTGAAGAAAATATTGCGGCCGTATCAGCTAGTGTGACAGAAGACCGCGAAATGTCGATTCGGCGCCGTTCCCAGCAGTTAGGCCTTTGTTACAGCACTACGTGGAAAATTTTGCGGAAGGATTTGGGCGTAAAGCCTTTTAAGATACAGCTGGTGCAAGAACTACAGCCAGCCGACCTACCACAACGCCGAATTTTTGGTGAATGGGCTCTTGGAAAGCTGGCCGAGGATCCGCTTTTTTATCGAAAAATTGTGTTCAGCGATGAGGCTCATTTTTGGTTGAATGGGTACGTAAATAAGCAAAATTGCCGCATTTGGAGTGAAGATCAGCCAGAAGCATTGCAACAGCTACCAATGCATCCCGAAAAAGCCACTGTTTGGTGCGGTTTATGGGCCAGCGGCATTATTGGGCTATATTTCTTCAAAGATGATGCGAATCGCAGCGTTACTGTCAATGGTGAACGCTACCGAGCGATGATAACAAACTTTTTTTTGCCCGAAATGGAAGTTCTTGACTTGCATGATATGTGGTTTCAACAAGACGGTGCCACATGCCACACAGCACGCGAAACAATGGCGCAATTGCGAGGCGAGTTTGGTGAACAGTTAATTTCACGTTTCGGGCCGGTCAATTGGCCGCCTAGATCGTGCGATTTGGCACCATTAGATTATTTTTTGTGGGGGTATGTCAAGGCTAATGTCTATAGGGACAAGCCCGCTTCGATTGACGCACTGGAAGCCAACATCCATGCATTCATTCGTGAGATACCGGCCGATATGTGTGAAAGAGTATGCCAAAATTGGACTCAGCGGATGGGCTACGAGACGCAGCCGCGGTCAACATTTGCATGAAATTATCTTTAAACATTAAATTGCAAGGTTCAAACTATCGATTCAAATAAATATTTCATTCATTTTTTCGAATTTTTTGTGTTTTTTTTTTTTTTAAAAGTTTTAAACCTCTTAAAAAATCACCCATTATAAACAAATAAAACCTTAATAAATTAATTAAGGTGATTTTAACGCTAAGCTAGGAAGGGAAGACTTCTTTGGTGGTACAGTCAGAAAGCATAGCCTGCACGACACCAACTCCAATAACGGATCGACTTTGATGCTGGGCGAGAAGTTTTGGTAGCTGGTACGCAGTTTCCACAACTAAAAATCCACAAGGATTGATCAGATTGCAATCGACGAAAGACACTTCTCTGTTACCATGGATGTCTGAACGTACAACATTGACTTGGACCACTACCTCGTTGTAACCAAGGTATGGCTGTGGATATCCCAGCCACGTCAAAAGTGTTTATACATAATTGAGAGGAAGTTTGACGTCAGCGTCGGACGGCTGCGATTGCAGGAGATCACTAGATTATATTCCGATCGAGTCTCTAAACCAAGTATGGAGAACCAGTGGACACAACAATGCCAAGAAGCCATCATAGATGCCGCCTCTGGCGTGATGGGTTATAATGCTCGCAAGCAAAAGCAGTTAAACAAGAAGCAAACAAAATGGCGCTGCACAGGAGGACCAGAGCCGCACGCGAGCTCTTCATGCAGAAGAGGAGAGAGA
This sequence comes from Leucozona laternaria, assembly GCA_932273885.2. NCBI lineage: Eukaryota > Metazoa > Arthropoda > Insecta > Diptera > Syrphidae > Leucozona > Leucozona laternaria. Next base: position 189,184,121 of record OW026366.1, on the reverse strand, counting down.
AGCACCAGCTTCCCATAGAAGGCAAAAAAAAGGGGTGCCAGAAGCGAGCGTTCGTGGAAATAGAAGGATATCGTAGCAGAAATGAAGTTTGGAAGTTTTACTAAAAGGTAAACAGAACCCCGGAAAGGTTACAGGCCCCATCGAAGTAAAAACGCAGTCTATGCTAAAGATAGGGAAAAATCATTTCACAGTGTATTACTCCGATGATGAATTCAATTCCGCTGTCAGGCAGATTGCACCATTCAATCTAGACGACGTAGACCAACAATTCCATCCACCCGATCTCGACAAAGTGAATCTTAAGTCCAATAAAGCAACTGGTGTTGCCAGCCTTGCTACTGAGCTGTTCAAAACAGCAGGTGATGACCTGTTTAGGAATATGCACCCATTTTATCTGCAAAATATGGTCGAAGGAAATTATGCTTGATGAATGGAACCTCAGCATTGTTTGCCCGATCCTCAAGAAAGGCGACACTATGGAATTCTCCAACTACAGTCTCCTTAACATCTCTTATAAGATATTTTCTGTCGCATTGTGTGAACGCCTGCAGCCGTTCTACAACGAAATACCGCTTTTGAAAGTATACCCCAAAACACTGGCGTCAACACTTGAGGCACAATCTTTTAAAACCCCGTCCAATTACTTCCATCCACCGGCGGTATATTGATATGATTGGAAGAACAACAATACGCAACACCAACGTCTTGGACAGAGCATTACTATAGACAGTATTTAGGGACTTTATCTACACCTAAGCTTCGCTATCAACAAAGACAACGATTCCAGCGCTTAAATCAAACTCTTGCAAATCACTGCTTCTTGGGCTAAGAAGGCAATTGAGTGGAAAAGCCGTCTCTCGAACAACTAAAGTTTCCCTGTACAAGACGCTGATCATCTTGCAAATAACTGCTTCTTGGGCTAAGAAGGCAATTGAGTGGAAAAGCCGTCTCTCGAACAACTAAAGTTTCCCTGTACAAGACGCTGATCATCTTGCAAATAACTGCTTCTTGGGCTAAGAAGGCAATTGAGTGGAAAAGCCGTCTCTCGAACAACTAAAGTTTCCCTGTACAAGACGCTGATCATCCCGCTCATGCTTCATGCAAAGGCATCCACCTTATCGAAGGTGGATGAAAATACTTTAGAATTTTTTGAGAGGAAGATTTTCCGGGTAATTTTTGGTCTTCAGACGAGACCAAACAACAAGGAACTGTACGGGCTGTACCGCGACACTGACCTATAGCCGAGAGAGTAAAAAGACAATGACTGAGATGGCGGGGTCATTTAGGGTGAATAGATACCAAAGCTCCAGCCCGAAAAGTCTTTGCATCCAACCCTGAGGGACGGGGCAGTAGAGGAAGACCGCGACTCAGGTGGCGAACGCAAATGGAAGAAGACCTCAACCAACAACCAACTTGGGGTGTGGAAATGGAGACAGCTAGCTTGGGACCCAAGTGCCTGGAAGAAGCATGTTGGTTGAGGCCCTGGTCTTCTCTGGACCGTAGCACCATTCTAAAAAAAAATTGAATTAATGGCACAAAAACTCGCGGAGAAGAAAAGCCTAACGATTATTCAACCCTTCCTGTGTGAGTATCGTGGTGAAGTGACAAATCCTCCGAGAGTATCTCTTGTTATGAAAGAGAGCCTCTTCCCTCAGCTGTTCCTTCAAACAAGTAACACGCACAATGAAATGTTTGAGAAATGTAGGTCACTAAGCCTAAGTCCCGGCTCTCTACAAACTGTCGCACTAACAAATGTAAAGGGTGCGGAATATTTTCAACTTTAAAATTCAAGATAAAAAAAACTACATCGTTTTTATTTATTTTTATTTCAATTGAATGCAGAGTTTTAATGCGATGGCCGTTTTTTTTCAATGCACTCTTGCAGTCGGACCCTTACATTTGCGATTAAGTGACGGCAAAGCGCTGGAGTAATGCTTTGAATTTTATGGCGAATATTTTCCTGCAGGGCCTGAATTGTCCGGGGATTGTTTTTGTAAACCTTTCATTTGAGTTATCACCATAAAAATAAATTGCAAGGTGTGAGGTCTGGCGACCGAGGCGGCCATGGAATGTCTCCGTACTTGCCGATCAGTTCATTCGGAAAAACTGTCCTTAGCCTTTCCATCGACACCCTATAGCTGTGTGCGGAGTGGCACCGTCCTGTTGAAATTGTGTTCGGTTGTTGTACCCTGAATACAGCTGCAATTGTGGTAACAGAAACTCATCAATCATACGGCAATACACGCACCGGAGCAGTGACTGTCTCACCTTGGTTAAAAAAAATAAGGGCCAATTACCCCACTCGCTGAAATGGCACATCAAACTGTCGTTTTTAAACAATGTTAACGTTTTTGATGGCGTTCTCTAGGGTTTTTGGGGCACCAGTATCCCCTTTTTTGTTTGTTGACATATCCATCAATATGGAAATGTGCTTTGTCACTGAATAAAATGTTTCCAAGCGTAAGTGCTTTCCGAAAATGTTTCAGCATTGTTCTTGCGGAGGATTCTCGCAAAGGATAGTCACTTTCGTTGAGATACTGAACAATTTGCATTTTGTACGGGTGGAGCTTTAATTTCTTTTTCAGAATAACATGTACTGTTGATTTTTTTTATTCCTGCGGAGGCCGCAATCTTCTTTATCGATTAACGTGGATTTCGAATAATTTAATTTCGAACTTGAGACACATGTTCTGGCTTTGATGCTGACGTTGATGGTCCAGGAATAGGTCTATTAACCATTGTGCCTTCTTGCCTGAATCTTTGTACCCACGACCGGATTAGTTGCCTGCTCGGCCCATCACTTGGTCGTCGAATATTAAAATGAGTACATAAAGCACGACGCGCACGTACTAATGATTCACCGCACTTCAAATATTGCTCCAGGCTCCACCGCAAACGCTCGGTGCGCTCCTGACGGTCACTCATAGCGGCTAACAATTCCGCAAATCCTGCGCTTTGAATGATACCCCTCCTGTTTACCTCAACCCGCGATAATTGCAATTTAAATCCCGCTGGACACCCCTTATATATAAAAGTAGTAACACTAGAATTCTGAAGTGTAAAATTGTATGATAATCGATTAACTAGAATTTCGGGCATGGATAAGCCAGCAAAGCTGCTTTGAATTTGTTCGTTCTTCATTCGTTGTTACACGTACCGCCAATTGCAACTACGAACAACGTATAGGTACCCTTAGCACAGTCTTATTCCAACTTGAGACATTTTCACATCTAGTTCCCTACTTGGTGAACCTCATTGTTATAATGCACATAGCGGCTGTCTAGAGCTTAAAGCTCGAGCCATCGTAATGCTGACTCGATGCATTGCAGTGACAGTTACAATGTGCGCAAATAGCTCCTAAAACGTCATTGTGATTTTCCACCGCTGAAAGCGCCCAATTTTATTAATTCCTTCATTGCTGGAGGCCATTTTATTCTTCATTCTAAATTTTACACCCTCCCATGTCGCCAACTTCTAAATTGTTTCTCTTAAAAATTTAAAGTTTATGAATAAAAGCGGACTTAATACTTTTGTCAACGTTTTTTATTGTTTATGGGCACTGCCACCACGGCAAAATCAGGACATTTGAGTCTGAAAACTTATAATGAATATTTCAGTTCGTTTGTGCCATGCAACCGCACCATAGATAATGATGGTCCGCACCTTCAAGGATGATTTACCTTCAACTCTCTGCACCTATACATATGTATTTAGGAGTCTGAGTTGAGAAAAATTAAATGCTATACTCACTTAAATCGAATGTTTCTATCGACATGAATAGCAAACTAGGGCTGATTGTCATTATGAGCTTAAATAGCTGCAATGTCAAATAGATTAATCCAAATGTTGTTAATCTATCCAATAAATAACGCTGACCCATTTTTGTTTTTGTCCAGTATCCACTAAGGAATATCCTTTATTACCTACCGCACAATTGCAAATAATTAAATTTCCATTTGTTTGTGGCAACAAACAACAAGCACTTTGGTGTCGACAATATTGCTTCCGATAGCATTCATCCCGCATAATTGTATTGTAATTAAAAACAAAAACAAAAACAACAACTGATAATTTCGAATGAGAGCAGCTCCCTGGGGATATTGCCAAGAAGCAAGTAACGATTGTCGACTGTAACCGCGCACACCGCACCGAAAAGCGACAACTACCCGGGGACATCCGCAAACAAAACCCACCGAATCACCCAATTATTTTCAGTTTTATCACAAAATTTATTCTCTTGTTGTATTTTTCTGACAATTACCCAAGAGAGTTGATATAAATATAAGTCCTGCCGGATGCAGTAGGAGGCCATTTTTCTAGCCGAAGTAGCTGCTCCTATATATGTATGTATTTGTATGCCTACTGCTGGTGTATTCATTGATTTCATTATTTTTTTTCTTTCGAGCTTTTCACAAAAAAGAATAACAAAACAAAAAGGACGAAACACACCAACCAACGATAAAAATAAAGAAGGTCAGAATTTATGGGCATTTCACTTAACTAGGACACCAAGTGTTGCCCGATGGCCGTTGGCATTCAGGACATTTTCCAATTTAGTCCTGGAGGGCCAGTTTGTTGAGCGTGTGTTGTATGTGTGTGTTTGAGATGTTAAAAAAAGAGAGTGGTGCAATAAATGCCTTAACGACTGGAAACTCTCATTTAAATGAATTTGTATCTTTTCTTCTTGTCCCATCTCCCATTGCCCATTGCCATCGGTTGTCCGTAGTCAGTGTGCCATCGAAAAAAACCCAGCGCGTTCAATTCAGTTTAGGTCTTGTCAAGTGCCTCAGTTTTTGTTTTCTACTTTGTCTCTGTTCCCGAGTGAATGCATTTTTAGGTATTGCTAGAGAAGTCGGGTGTTTTTTTTTTTTGTTGGTCCTGTCCTAGGTCCCATCGTGATCTATGTGACCGAAGGACGGTTCAGATGGAAGAACAATTTTTGAATTTTCAGTGCAATTTAGAGAACCGTTGCGAGTTCGTGGCAACAAACACACGACACCACAGCCACACACAACACAGTACACAGCACAAAGCACGTTTCACATCTCATCCTCATCCTCGTCCTCGGATAGGTACTGTTCTGTGATGTTATCTGCTCTTGCTTCGCTGAGACGTGATAAACATCTCCGTTCTGTGAATCAAGTCGAGTGGGTATCCCGATTCCCGAAGCTGTTATATTCCTTAAGCGTTCCGTGTTCTAGTTCGTCAATTGGGAATGCAGCCATTATTTGTTTTTAAGTCAAAGAGGAGAGGTTTTTTTTTGTTGCTATAGTGCAACGAAATTGTGTTGCAGGTCAACTCTCGTTTCGTTTGAGTTGATTGTATCGATTCTGAGGCAGGACACCAATTTGGAAACATTCTACACATCCTTCGCCTGAATGCTTTTATTCTATAGGAATTTAAGTCCTTTCGATCGCTTGTAATTATATGTGTATTCAGGATTGTTTTGACATTTCATATGAGTTGTGAGAGATTCTAAAGCAGAATGGACTCAGGGACTATTTTCGACATTTTTTTTCAATTATATTTTGTTTTTTTTTTTTTGTTCTTTCTTTGATGAAAGTTAGAGGGCGTCCTAAAAAGGAACAAATTGTCATGTCAAATTTTGTTTTTGTTTTCATCAAAATCATTTGGCCAGGCACGCACAAAAGTGGCGACCGATTGGAATGGTAGTGGCGTGGTGGCATTGCAAAAACCTATGTAAACATTTATGAAGACGCGCTCATCAAAGTAGAGTGGTGGTGGTGTGATATTTTGCAAGTGGTGTGGTGATGATGCAACTTATCTCGAATAAGTTCAATTTTCAAATGGCAAACGAGTAGTGAGGAAGTAGATGCGTGACGGTAGATGCGTCTTCATCGTCTGAGGACGACATTGTTCACTGATGAATCGGTGGCACCAATGCACCATAGTTTGCCACGGTAGTGCGCATTAAAACACTTTTCTACTACTTTTCCGCCACTCCATTTTTTCACCAATCCACTGCAACTCACCACTCCACTACCTACCACTCCACTTCGTCCCCACTTCAGTGCGCACCTTGCCTTAAATCGATTATTTAGGGTTTCTAGAATTAAATTTGTTTTTAATGCGGGACCCTATTATTAGTCGTGTTTTTTTTTTTGAAAATGTGAATAGCTAGCCAGCTTAACTCTGAGTTTTTATTGCAAGTGTGAAGCGCATTAAATAATTCAAATATTAAAGCCCATTTTCTGAAACGAAACTTAAGAATTTATATTCAACATAAGTAGAGCTTATGTGACAATTTTCGCAGAGGAAAAGTAGAAAATTACCGTTTAAATATTTATATAAATTATCGAAAAATTGTTCGAAAAAATGGAATTTCTTGTAACGAAGCTCCTCATACTTCCCCCACCGAGCAACCGCATGTGACAGAACCTGCAGTATGTAACATAACACATCCATTACCAGTTAAAGTTTAGAAGATATATAGGTATAACGTGGAGTGCTCGTTTCTATGCCTAATGCATTGTAGAGCCTGAAGCCATAATAGGGGGCACTGTTTCATTTTCGACAACATAAGGTCTTAGAGCATATCCTACAGCTGCTATCAATTGTAAGTCACAATTTACTTATTTTCTCTCTAAATTGTTCTGCTTTGAAGTAATTCTTGAAATTAATTAGTGTTTGTTTTTTTTTTGTCCAATGTGCAGAAAACTGAGTGCCTTTTCAATTGCCGAAACTTGAACAGCGACCTCTATGAAAGCTTCGCATTCAAATAAAAAGAAGCACTCCATATGCGAGGTATGCAATAGAGAGCACTTCAATTATTGACGACTCCTCAAAGTAGGCAACAAAAACAAAATATATTCAACTTTGTTAGTCTACGAGTTATTGTAAGGTTTGTATACCAAACCTCTTAATTTGTAAACATATTCACTCTTGCTCTACTCTGTCGTAACATTTCAATATCACCCAAATTTTTAGTATCGCCAAAAAAAAAAATTGAAATATCGCCCAAATTTATATTTTTCCAAATCTCAAGTTGGAAATATTTCCCAAATATTTGCAATGTAAATTGTTTTTGTAAAATTTGGGAGTTATTGTCTCAATTTGGGGCGATATTTCCAAACTTTTTTTAATTAATTTGGGCGACAAATCCCACTGATTTTTCCTTCTTCTAAGTACACGGTGGATACTGTCTCTGATCCGGGTATACAGACGAAAGTTTCTTGCTGAAGGCAGGGAAAGAATCTCTACCTGTCTTTTCCCTTTCAAACATCTTCTGAGCATAAAGTGGATGCTGTCCGTGAGCTGGATGTGACTTGTATTTCCTTAAGATTGCTGCTGAAAGCAAGTAAAGGGTTTTCAAATAAGAGGTGTTATTTTGAATAGCCCGCTATTTCGGTAGCTGTCACATTTGAAGCTGTCATTTTTTAACATTTGACAAGTAGAAACTACGCCATTAATAAAAATGGAACGATACACGCTTCAACAACGCATTGAAATTATTAAAATTCACTATAAAAATGGTTAACATTTGGCAGAGACGGTTCGTAAAACTAAAACATTTTTGGGTCGTCGTGAAGCACCTTGTCGGACCGCAATACAGAAATTGGTGGACAAATTCGAGCTGTTGGGACAAGTTTGTGATGTGAAGAATAAAACCCGTGCACGTCGCTCAAGAACAACTGAGAATATTGCTGTTGTAGCCCAAAGTGTTGAAGAAAACCCAGGTTTGTCCATTCCTCGTCGTTCTTTGGAATTAGGCATTCCACAAACGTCATTACACAGTATTTTGCATAAAGACTTGGGTCTTAAGTCTTATAAAGTTCAGTTAACACAAGAACTCAAGCCGGCTGATCATCAACAACGACGTCGTGTCTTTGCTGATTGGGTCCTTGAAATGCATGAAAATGATCCGGAATTTCATCGAAAAATCATCTTGACTGATGAGGCCCATTTCCACCTCGGAGGCTACGTCAACAAGCAAAACTGTCGCATCTGGGGCTCGGAAAACCCAAGAGTTATTGTTGAAAAGCCTCTCCATCCTCAACGCGTGACTGTTTGGTGCGGTTTATGGTCCGGCGGTGTCATTGGACCTTACTTTTTCGAAAATGAGGCTGGAGCAACAGTTACGGTCAATGGATTGCGCTATCGAGAGATGATTAATGATTTTTTATGGCCGGAATTGGATGGTATTGATCTGGACAACGTTTACTTTCAACAAGACGGCGCTACGTGCCACACAAGCAATGAAACCATCGATCTTTTACGGGAAAAGTTTCCGGACCGTGTTATCTCTCGAAGAGGTTATCACAATTGGCCACCGAAATCTTGTGATTTAACACCTTGCGATTTAACACATAAGGTCTACGCCAACAGCCCAGCGTCGATTCAAGACCTCAAAGATGGAATTCGTGAGGCTATCGAGGACATAGGGCAGCCACTTTGCGATTTGGTTATGGAAAATTTCATGAAAAGGATATGGTCCTGTAAGCGTGGTCGTGGCGGCCATTTGGCTGATGTTGTGTTCCATTATTAACGGCATACCTTCCTCTTTATACGATCATTTATCTCAAAAAATGCCATTTTTCTTTGAATATCAAAATAACACCTCTTATTAGAAAACCCTTTATTGTATCTTATTTTATAATTGTCATTCACAAGAATGAAATACCGTGTTAGCATAGGTAGGAAGAAATGGCGGCACGGAGAAATCTAGGTCCTAATTAGCGCTGGAGAGCGCCATTTTAATACCATAACTCGTATTGAGCTGTGGTTTACAAGCAGTTTTATAAGAGTGGTTTGCAGATATACCTCTTTTCGGATATGAAACGGGTATACCCTTAGACAACCTCAGTCCGCTTACGAGCTGTCTAAGGTTAGGAGTCCAACGGATATGGTTAAGGAATTAAAACTGAAGTTAAACCTAGATCCACTTCGTCACGTTGAAGAAAGAGATAAAATCTTTATCTCAGAAAGATAGTTCAGGTCTTAAAGAAACGCTTTTTAAATGTCTGGCCAGAGTAGCGCATCTACAGAGAATGACTGTTTCCTTCTACTGCTGGTCCCCACACCACAACTATTTACGACAAAAAGTATTAAAGGAATGCCCAGCTTTGCCGCATGCTCAACGACGCTGGCTAATGTCAGGACTGTGTCTAAATATCAGGCCAGTTTTTCGGGATTTATTACAGATGGGCCATATTTTTCTGGATATAATGCAGTTTGTTAAAGTTCCCCACTCATGTAGGTGGTAGCATAGTAAGATTATATTGTTATTAGTTATATGAAATAATTGTTATAGTTACTTTAAGCCGAAAAAAAAAATCCTTTAAATGGAATATTGAAAATTTATAACGTACATAAATCCAAGTACGGAAACGTTTGCACACGAGCACTTATAAAACGCTATCATAAGCCCAAAAACTCAATAGCGAAACTCCCGCTCATGGGCAAGAGCCGAAACAACATATGGCCCATGGCTCGTGGGCGAGTGTGGGTGGTTGTGAGCCCTCTTGAGCAGTGATGAGTATTATGTGTTTTCCTTTTTCTAATACAATATTGAGGATTTAGGAGGTGGATGTCACCTAATGTGACGTTCGACGTTCAAAGTCGCATTTATTGCTATTAATATATAGGTATGGGTTTTACTTATAGTCACTTTAAACCTCCATACATATATACATAGATAGCAATTATTTAAGCAATATTCATTAAGAGATTCTTCAAATTGCTATTGTTGATGAAAAGAACTCTTAAACTATAAAAAGGGTAATATATACAACATTAATATTACCAACCTTCATCTCTCTTAACCACGTTTACCCCGAAAAAACACTAAAATATATCGCCTCAAAGACACTTAATCCGTCCATCTACTATAATTTATAGTGGCACTTCGGCCACATATCAAACCCTCCTCCATATAAATATTCTTGAGAATTCTAAACTAGAGAATTCAAATAAACTGTTGCTTTATTGAATTACTTTTCACAGAGTGAATGTATGTACCGCCACACCGCCTGTCGTTGCTTTATACAGCACAAGATCATCATTCTCTTCGGCAACATACTCTATAGCAGCCCAAAATCCGCTAGAAAGAATTCAGCAAGTATTTGGGAAATTTTATGAAGCTCCCACTATACGGCTGCCTCTTGTCAAAGAGATTTATTTATTACCATACATGTACGAGTATATATGCTTCTACGTAACCCTTTTAGCTTTTGGATCCAATGCCATCTCATATGGACGAGGACGACGACGACGACGAAGCGACGCAGAACGAATCCGATACACCCATCTTCTGATGACGCTACCAACACCACATACACTACACATCCTTTATTAAACAACCAAAACTTTAAGTATCAATGTTTAACTTTTTCGACAACTACGCTATACGCAGTCATTCCGGCGCCGGATCTCGATTAGGGTTTTCCTTTGAGTATGCAAGGATTAAACACACATACATACATAGACATAAGTGCCAACAGGGAATCAACAACACAACAAAACACAACGGCAACATTGTACCAAGAACACAAATTTTTAATTGAAATACCGAACATACCAAGTACGTAGACAAACACGTATCGTACACATACGGATTGGGGATAGAAATTATCAGGGAATAATTTTCTGAGGAAAAGAACGAAGATGAGCTGAAGGTGAATTCTTACAGTTTGAAAACTAGAGAAATACCAGGAAATATCAGGAATAAAAAGAATGGTTTTCGAGAAAATAAAACGACAACACTATAGGGGAATTCACAATCCCGTGCAACTACTGGGGGCGAATTACCGCATCAGTTATCGAGTAATACGTGACTGAATTATGTGAGTTTGGCATTACCGCTCACGTTATGAAGCCATCATCCCCATAGGTTTTACTCGTTCATTCGATCACTGATGGTACTCACTCGATCAGTCACTGATGCGGTAATTTTGCCCCTGGTTTAGTATCTTTGTAAAAGTGAAAAAGTGTAACATTTTTTTAAACTCAAACAACAAAATATACTGATTAAAATATGACAAGGCTTTAAAACTTTTGTATACCCTTACCGTTGCAACAGAATATGGTAGCACGTCAAACGTCATTCTTAATGTCAGCTATTATTTGTTTGTAAATTTTCGGCAATGTTACACAGAATGGAAAAGATCTTGCCCAACGGATGCCTCAAGCAATTTTCTGCATCTTTTAACACTCGATTTAGACATTAAATATCTGGTATCCTGCAGCGCGATAAGACTGAATTGCTGGTTTGCCAAACCCTATTGGTCATGGCAATATCGCTAATTTGATTCCCAATGATATGACGTGTTCGACTCCTACCGACAACTGCACCCCGATTTTAAGCATCGGGGGGGTGGGGGTATATTTTAAAGTTAAAATTCCATCTAGAGAGGGACTGGAAGGATGACCTTGTGACGAGAGACTTCGACATAACTATCTGCACTGACAGCAGCAAAAGATGAAACTCAAACAAGACCCAAACCAAAATCGAAATACTGCAATTCTGACAGACAGTCAGGTGGCTGTTGAGGCTATTGCTGCGGCTACATCACCCTCCAAATGAGTCCAGCAATGCCGGGATGAGCTCGCAAGCCTGAATGTCGATCTTTGTGCCACTCTTATCTGGGTACCGGGTCACTGTGGAATTGAGGGAAATGAGCGGGCAGACGATCGGCTTTTCATAGCTCACTTGCGGATAGAGTTTACATTTCTCTGGGAGTTATGAAGGGCAATATATAATATACAATTTTTCTCACCGAATCCAATTGGAGGTGGAGCAGTCTAAGCAACTGTGTTATATCTAAAAATAAGATGTGGCCCGCCTACAATAAACCCTGAACAAAAGATCTAATGTGTAAACCAAGGCAAGATATTGATAGGTTCGTTGCTACATGCGTCGAGCACTGTTCAATAGGAGATTATGTAGCGTAACTGGGTATTTCTTACAAAACCCATTGTCGTTGCTGTGTGAACCAGCAGGAAAAGGAAACATTAGTTCACTTCCTCTGTAAATCTACTGCCCTAGCCCGTTTAAGGATACATTCACTTTGAAAGGCTTTCTTTGACGACCTTCGCACGAACTTTCCAAACTGAAAATCAAATAACGGACTTATCCAGGTTTTTTTTTGAGAAAATAGTACCACATCTATCTTTTTTTGCGTATATTTAATGATTGGAGGAGCAAACTCGTTATAATTTTATAATCTGGTACTCATAAATTGTTAAAACAAATTTAAAAAAAAATAACACTTTTTGTATTACTTTTATTACAGTTTTGCAAGTATATATGCAAGTTCTCCGATCCAGTCGTGCATATTTTTTTGGAGTCTATAACACAACTGAGAAAACCAAAACTACGAAAGACTAAACTTCCCAGTACAAAACTAATAATGAACACAACTGTGCAGTACAGAACTTCTAACGACCAAAACTACTCGCGACACAACTACGAAAAAGGCGGATGCTATAATTATTATCGCTTGGTTTTTGGATTGGCAACAGTTGACCGTAGTATGTGTGCGCTAGGCAATGGGTTTTTAAAAGAGGAATATAGCAAGGCTGAACGGGTGTGGAGTTGCGAATATAAAAATAGGGCGTTGGATTTAAAAAAATGGTATCCTCGTCGTTCTTTGAGCGATTTCAATGAAATTGACACAGGTTATAGCTGAGGCAGAATTATGAACGAAAAAAATATTTTCAGCACAGGGCGCCCCCAAAAAATGTCACTTTCTTATTCTTTGAGCGATTTCGATGAAATTGACACGGGTTATAGCTGAGGCAGAATTATAAACAAAAAAAATATTTTCAGCACAGGGTGCCTCCATAAAATGTCACTTTTTCATTTTATGAGCGAATTCGATGAAATTTAAACAGAATATAGCTGAGGCAAAAATATATAAATATTTGAAAGATACAAAAATTGATGAATATAATGGATGATTTTTTAAGAGGTTTAGAACTTTTTTTAAAAAAAAAACACAAAAAATTCGAAAAAATGAATGAAATATTTATTTGAATCGATAGTTTGAACCTTGCAATTTAATGTTTAAAGATAATTTCAGGCAAATGTTGACCGCGGCTGCGTCTCAGGTAGCCCATCCGCTGAGTCCAATTTTGGCATACTCTTTCACACATATCGGCCGGTATCTCACGAATGAATGCATGGATGTTGGCTTCCAGTGCGTCAATCGAAGCGGGCTTGTCCCTATAGACATTAGCCTTGACATACCCCCACAAAAAATAATCTAATGGTGTCAAATCGCACGATCTAGGCGGCCAATTGACCGGCCCGAAACGTGAAATTAACTGTTCACCAAACTCGCCTCGCAATTGCGCCATTGTTTCGCGTGCTGTGTGGCATGTGGCACCGTCTTGTTGAAACCACATATCATGCAAGTCAAGAACTTCCATTTCGGGCAAAAAAATGTTTGTTATCATCGCTCGGTAGCAATTCGCATCATCTTTGAAGAAATATGGCCTAATAATGCCGCCGGCCCATAAACCGCACCAAACAGTGGCTTTTTCGGGATGCATTGGTAGCTGTTGCAATGCTTCTGGCTGATCTTCACTCCAAATGCGACAATTTTGCTTATTTACGTACCCATTCAACCAAAAATGAGCCTCATCGCTGAACACAAGCAGCGCGCGATGAACATTTCGAACCAAGCACGAATTTTGATAGTAAAATTCAATAATTTGCAAGCGTTGTTCATTTGTAAGACGATCCATGGTTAAATTGCAAACCAAAATGAAGCTGTTTGACAGTGACACAAGGTACTAAACACACGTCAGCTGTCAACACCAGTGTTGCCAAAACCAAACCAGCTTAAAAATCACCCTATCATTATCACAAAAATAATCTTGTTGCTTGTAAAATTCTCTTTCTGCTTCCTCTTAACCAATCTTCCGGCGAAGAGGTGTATTTTAATGGTTTAAGTAAAAGTTGGACTCGAAAGTCGAAATATAGCTAACCAAACCTCCATTTTCTTAAATCATTTATTGGTGTAAGTGAGTGTTGAGGTGTGCAAGAAGCTAATGGCAGAAGTGAAAGTTTTTCCTTTTTCGAATTTTCCATCAGCTTTAAAAGTGTATAGTTGCTTTTGATTGCCTCTGCGTCTGTTTCTCCTTCACCCTGTAAATTCTCAATCTTTCAAGTTATTTGCAATGAAAGTTGCCAGTTTTCACTGAAGGTATGTTTGTTGTGTATGTGTAGGTTCATTGTGATCAGAGAAAATAGTTGTGGGAAAAGGGAGAATGGATGACTGTAGACTTCTCATAGTATTATAATCGATAAGGTGGTAGAACTATACAACTAAGCTGAGACGTGTCCAACATTCCAAGTGGAACAAAATGTTTTATTGGGCAGTAAGTTGAAATGTTTATAGGATCTCTCTATACGCCATAGCTGTTGCTCCCTGCACTCCTGCACACAATATATGTACACGGCCAGGGCCACTATGATGATGGCTATTGGTCTTCCAACCATTTTTAAAGTTAATTAAGTTTAAGTGGTTTTCAAAAGTTTATCATTAAAATGTTTTACTCATGCACAAAAGGTTTATACAACCATATACATACGCACATATTATGTTTGTGTATAGACTCAGAGCTATCAGAGCTATCAGAGCCACAAAGGGAAAGTATTCGACTTTTGACGGTAGATGGCAGCCGGTGGAACCAGAGGTTTTATATTGTTTTGAGAAGAATGTTTTGCGGATTGATGGGTATTTAAACTTGAAATTAAGTGCCGACTTTTGTGTGTGGTGTTAAGGTGGTGAAGTTTAGAAATAAATTAGTTTATAAAAGTCATTATCTGTTCTGGCACTTCACAGTTTGGCTTTGATTGTTCTTTCTAGAAATTTAATTTACGCCAAAAAGTTAGTCAAGATATGTTTTGCCAAGTTGTGTTACGGACGTTGTTACATTTTTTAAAGGGAATATTCTTAGCTTTTATTTTATATAAGAAAATTTGTAAAGCGAAAATTTTTAGATCAACAAAAATATCATTGTTGTGCTTATAGATTTTAGGTTTGACATCTTTATTTGAAGCTTTTTCCCTGCTAATTTTTTTTAAATTTAGTAAGCGAAACAAATTGCTGGCAGCCAAATCTGATGAATGTTACAGCTTTGGCCATTACTATTGAAAAAGAGCATTTCTCTGACAAATACGGACATTTAACTTTGAATAAACCATTCATGATTCAAGTTGGGCAATAATGAACCAAGGGTCAGGGATAGTTCTACATTTTTTCAAATAGTTTATGAGCAATATGCCATGAAAATCCCAGAAGACGATTGCAATGAATTTTCGGACAGATGGAAAAATTTGATTCAGGCTGCTCCTTCGCCTCCAGAATAAGTCTTAACATATATATACTTTACTAAATATGGGGTTTACGGTCCAGGATGGACTATAATATGGACAAGCTTTCCCAATCAGGCCAGTGCTTAGCTAGCTGCCTCCAGTTACCGGGTTACTCACTTTAATTTATTATTTCCTCCGTTGGTTGTAACCGATAGACAGAGGTTAACTCGGTGGTCTAATGCGCTCTTGTATAAACTTTCTAAACCTTTTAAGTTCAATGCATCTCACCCGCTATTTGATCAAATTGACGTTGCTGTAAGACCCGTCCTCCAGACCAGAAACATTTCACTTAAAAGGGTTTGTGGGATAGGGAGAGAAAAAAATATGCGCTAGACATGCCTTTGTGCGAAAAAGGGTACGAACGTTTTGTTTGATCTTGCCAGTTTAGATTGATTTGACAGAACGAACACAATTTTTTCGCATAAGAAATAAGCCGTTAAAGGCTTGACTAGATTGTAGCAAAAAGTGAACAGCAAAAACAGGTGCCAGAGATGCCTGAATGCAAAAAATCTTACGAAAATTGTGTTTGATCTGTCATTTCAGATTTACTTCGTAGATCAAATCCAACTTTTTTCACGTATAGGCATCTCTAGAGTATGTTTTTATTCTTAGCTGTTCCACTTTTAGCCACTTTCTGCAAAAAGTGTTGAATGTAGTTAAGCCTTAAGAGCTGGCCAAACAGAACGCGATCGGGCTGTGCGATCAACAATTCACAAGTCACGACCGTCAATTATTTGTTATAATTTTTTACAAAGACCGCTAGACCGCGCTCTGTTTGGGCAGCCCTTTTTTTCATTAAAAATCGCAGCGTTTAAAAGGTAAGAAAACCAAAAGAGAAACGAAGGTTAGAAATCGCTCTTGTGTAAAAGCAGTCATACATTTAATTTGATATAATCACATAATTTTCGCGCGCTTTTGTCCGTCTCGTCAAAATTTTGTTTCTTGTATTGTTGTTTTGTGTTGTCTATTGGTTTGTTAAATGAAGTAAAAAATATTGGAAATAAAGGTGAGTTAATTTCCATTTTTTTCCAACATTAAATATTCTCTCGTAGGTTTGCACTTTAAAAAAAAAAAAACGATTCTGGCTGCCATATTCGGTATCGTATCAATTTTTTAACTATATACAAGGTACCAAATTAGTCCTCCAATATCCTGCGTCCACTGGACATGCACGAAGCCCAATATCACTACCACCATCGAATCAACAATCTTATTGAAGTCGCTGCACTATATCACAAAAGACAATTGTTAGTTTTTTTAAAAAGCTTCTTTAAAACGACTCTTACAAGTTTGAGCCTCTTTAATATAAAATCTGACAAACCTCAGCCAATTTTTCGATAAAACTTCTAAAAAATTTAACAACATGACAGCAACTTGTATAAAATAACTTAAACAATCCATGTACAACTACAGCTTCATTTAGCTTCTCTTACTTCATTTAAAGAGGTCTAACCGAAAAACTGGTCCTAGCCTCGATTGAGTTTCTTTATCTAGCTTACAAATAATTTAATAGAAGCAGTTACCGAAATCATGACTTCTGTAAGAATTTTTTTTTTTAAAGAAAGCTCTATAGAAGCTTTATACATGTTATGACTTGTTGCATATCAATATTTCTAAGCTTAAAGGAGCTGAAATGTTAGTTGGGAGGTAAGTACATATACTTAGATCCTGTTTTTTTTAAATTTCACAAAACTGCATTGGGATGTAGTCCGTTGATGAAAGAAGGCTGAAGGAAAGATTTTTTAGGATTGTGATTTGCAATTACAGAAGATATATCGCTAAAAATCGTAAAAGGTAGTAGGAGAATAGTAGGAGAAAGAAAAAACTAATAAGTTAAACCAAAGAGAAAAGAATATACCTCAAGGACATTCTAGACTCCCTGTAAAATTAAATGATGATATATTTGTTTAGTACTTTAGTAGTTTTTTAGTATTTAGTACTTCTTATTACCTTAGTAACTTTTACTACTTTTTAGTGCTTTTAGTTAAATTAAATGATGCTATATTTAAGAAATACAATGAAGTTATGAAATGTTGCTTGCAACTTTGCAAAGTTAAAAAAAAAAAAAAAATAGCAAAAACAATTGAAAATTTTACTTACCGGTGTAGAATATGGATGAGCTGTCAATCGTATTCCATCGGCTTCTAAATGCCTTTTCATCACAGATTCAAGTTCCTTCGGTGTAGAGGGTGTATCACATTCTGATGCTAAAATTTCATTGCTATTACTTAAAGCCTTCGGATCGTTTATCATCACATAAACAATAGCTGCTCCCTTCTCTCTAAGATTTCGTACGCTCTTCAACAGCTTACTTCGATGCTGTCCATTCTCTACGCCAATAGCATCCAAATCGATTTCGCCAATTTGTTTGCATATCTCCAATTCATCATATCCATTTTCCATAAAACTCTCGCCATATTGACCCAAACCAAGGGCACGTAGCCATTCACAAACGATATTACTACGATATGCCATTTCGAAGGATTCTAATTGTTGTTTCATTAATACGATGGGTCTTTTTTGAAGGCTTCTTCATAGCATGATAATGTTAATGTTGGTTAATATCTGAAGATTTAATGGGATAAGCATGTTGGATTAAAAGAAGTTATATATGCATGTGAATTTCGCCAATATTTTGATTCAAATAAAAAAAGGGAACTTTAGAGCTGTAACTCATGGCACATCTTGAGAGATATTGGAAAACTTGGCTTGACTTTTAGTAAATTTATTAAAGTTCTAGCTTTATCGTTGATCGTTATTTAAAAACAACTATTTGTATAGTTATTTCTATTCCTATAAACCTAAGTAAGCGAACAATATTATACATGTTGTCCTACATCAACTATGGTTCCTAAATTTTAAAGACCTTAGAATTAAAGCCATCAAAACATCGGATTTGTTCAATTTGGTATATTATTTCTCGTGTTGTAGGAAAACTTTAATACAGTAGAAACATCGGCTAAATTCACCTCGGCAGCATCACAGAGGATTAAAGGCCAACCAAAAACCCTTAAGCTTTGTGTGGTGACGTAAGGCGACATTACTCTAATAAATTTATGTTCCAATCATTAACACCATAATTATGCGGCTTTTAAGTAGCCTTTGTGCTACATGTTGCTTGTGCATTTAAATACAGTAGGCACCACCTACCCACCGCATCCGAATCCGCATAATATCATTTCTCTCGATGACACATTTTGGCCATTGATTTACTTAACCCCAAGGAAATATGGGCAACCCAACCCACCAGCAATCTGTAGCACAAAGCAACAGCAATGCGCGTTAAATTCGTCCAAAGATAAAGTGGTTTACGCTTTATGCCAAACGACTGTGTCACTAAATCAAATTGATATCCTTTTGTGAATATGAATAACCCATGAGGCGACCGCACGACTTGTAATAAAATCATCCCTTGGCTAGGGTCATACATCAAGGATATAATGTTTAGAGATGAAAAGGAGCAATATGGGAGTGGAGATTCGGATAATGGGACAGCTTTGTGGACTGTGGTGGATGCCACACGACCAAAGACAGTTTTCTTTGTTTCAGTCTGCGAAAAAGAGGGAAGATAAATATCTTTGAATATCAAAAGGGACGAAGCCATTTTTTTTTTTTTTTGTAAAAACCAAAGCAATCGAAATTGGCTTGGAGGTTGATGGTAGCGACACCATGGTGGTAAGGGGAATAGTTTCTGTATTGTATATACGTGAAATGCAGTCACCTTCGGCTTGGAATTGGAGTTGTAGGAGACTATACTGCAATTCACAAAAGACTTAAGGCCAAATGGATGATGGTGATTTATAGAGCCGATTAACCATTGGGAATGTGATCTACAGAAATATATGAATATGTACCTGTATACATCTTAGGATAATGCTCTCTAGAAAACGGATTACCGTAATTTGTCTGAGAATCAACGAAATGCGATAAAGAAAAAAATTTGGTAGCGTGAAAGCTCTTAAAGAGCCAGGGCCTAGTTACTTACAACACACAACTTTTCCTGCGGGTGCTAGTTCTTTGTTTTGCGGGAATGGGAGGGACCTACAATTTTCAGCCGAATCATAACAAGGGATACCCTTTGCGGATTTGTCATTTTTTCTAAATAGGCAGTAGCAGGTATTTTTGGGTGGGCTAGGCTGGACACATAACAGTTTTACGCATTAACCATTTTGCCACGAACTATATGCGTTTGCATTGCTACACTTTATAAGAATAAAATGCACGTACTTGTTCTTGGGTCTCAAGTGGCTTAGAAACTTAAAGATTTTATATTATTAAATATACAAATAACTGGTGTTTTTTTTTTAAGAGGTATAGAACTTTAAGTTGGTAACACTATTTTAACTGGCGGCCATTTTGTCAGCTGTCAAGTGATTTATTTTAAGGTTAGTTTGGTTTTTCAACAAAAATAGACTGACGCCTGAACAACGCTTCCAAACTGTGCCCAAATGGGCCCAAAACAAAATTGCCGTTGATCCCAATTTTCGTAAGCGATTTTTTTTAGCGATAAAACTCACTTTTGGTTGAATGGATGGATACGTCTATAAACACAACTGCCGTATTTGGAGTGATTATAATCCTCAAGTGTATGTTGAGACACCGTTACATCCACAAAAACTCACTGATTGGTATGATTTATGGTTTGGTGGAATAATTGGTCCATAGTTCTTTAAAAACGATGCTTGCCAGAACGTTACAGTCAATGGTGACCACTATAGAGCCATGATTACTGAATTTTTCGTTCATCAATTGAACAACCATGAGCTGTGGTTTCGATAAGACGACGCAACATGTCACACAGCTTGTGCCACAATTGACTTATTGAAGGAAACGTTTGGTAACCAGATAATTTGACGTTACGGACCCTTGAATTGGCCTCCAAGATCGTGCGAATTAACGCCACTTGACCATTTTCCGTAGGGATATGTGATATCGCTAGTTTATGCCGATAAGCCCAAAACGATTGACCACTTGGAGAACAATATTCACAGCGTTATTGCCGATATACGGCCACAAATGTTGGAAAAAGTCATCGAAAATTGGACCTCCAGATTATAATACGTTCGAGCCAGTCGTGGCAGTCATATACCAGAAATCATATTTAAATTGTAATGGCAAAAAATTATCTTTTGAATAAAGTAAATTTCATGTCAATTAAAAAAAACATCTTTGTTTTATTCCATTTCAAAGTTTTATACCTTTAAAAAAAACACCCTTTACAAAATTAGAGAAAATGGTTAAGAAATGTCAACCTCGTTCTTTAGATTACTAAACACCTTTTAAAATGATTTGAGATCAAAATAAAGATTATGAAAATAAATATTTTGTCAAAAAATTCATTTCAGTTGAACTGAACTTAATAAAAATACGTAATGACGACGCCCTCACTAGCAAACTGGTGATGAGCATAAGTGAGATCGGTGGGCAAAACTCCAAATTAATAAAAAATTAAAACCTATTTTTAATTAAAACAAAGATCGCCGTCTGAATTCTTTAAAATATATGAAATGATCAAAAAAATATTCCAAAAATAGTTAGAAACAATTTATTAATAAATGATTTTTAATTAATAAAATTTAAAATAAAAGAATGGTATTCCTACTTCAAGTATTTAATAGCACACACTTAAAAATGTTAGTGGTTGCTGTAGCTAGGAAATGTTTTCGTTAGACAAGTGAACACATTTCCATCAAAATTTTAAGTAACTTCAAACAAATAAATAGGCTATTCAAATTGTATTACAGCTCAGTTGTTTAAACGCTTTATCAGGGTTGCCAGAAAACACATATTTTTTTCTTTTTTAATATAATTTTGTTTTATTTTAACGTGAATAATATAGGACCTCTAGTAGGTTTACCAGTAAACAACTATTTTTATTTTTATAAATAAGGTAGGCTCCCGGAAAAATTAAATCTCCGAAAAGTTAATTGTCAATTAAAGTTAAATACGTTTTATTTAACAAAAACATCCAACAAATTAAGTTGATTAAATATTTAAAACTTATTGCACTTTCTTATTGAGTCTAAAATCATTTGAATAATTACTATAAAAAAAGGACATAATACAGCAATTAAAAAAGATTTTTGAAAAAAACATTAACTAAGGTCTTAAAATAAAAATGTCTTATTACTTTTGTAAAATGAAATTTTAACTAAATTTTTTATTTGGTACCTAGCTATCTATACTTAAAATAAAAATCACAAAAATATTTCAGTAGTTTTCTGTGGTCCGTACATAGTTGACTCCAGATGGCATAGAAACTTTATCGAATCCTTTAGGGAAAAGTTTATTCGCATCTTCATCGGAGACAGTCGGCAAAATCATAACCTTAGTTCCAGGCTAAATATTAATAAATAAATAAAAACAAATCAAAATTAAAGTAAGTAACAAAAATCAAAGCTTTAATCTTACAGTCCAGTTGGCAGGAGTTGCAATAACCTTAAGCCTATCGGTTAACTGCAACGAGTCAATGCATCGAAGAATTTCACTAAAAAAGAAAACAAAATATTTTAAAATTTTTTTTTTGAATCGATTGATTGATTTTGTATTTTAAACTTACTCTACATTACGACCAGTGGACATCGGATAAAACATTGACAAACGCAATTTCCTGTCGGGACTAATGATGAACAGCGCACGAATGGTCTTTCCAATTTCGGGATCTTTCTTTTGTTCTTCATCGAGTAAACCAAAAGAAACGGCCAAGTCACGGTTTGGTTCGGCGATAATTGGGAATGGGAAGTCCCCGGAAATGTCCAAGCAGTATGATTTGATGTCATTGACCCAATCAACATGAGAGGCAAGCTGATCAACGGAATGAGCTAGGAGTTTGGTATTACGCTTGGCAAACTCATGCTGGTGCACAGCCATGCGTCCAAGTTCGGTGGTGCATACGGGAGTGAAAGCAGCGGGGTGGGAGAAGAATACACACCACCTGAAAAAATGTTAAAGAATTTTGATCAATTGAGGTCTTTTATAAGTTTTAGAGCACATATATCGAAATTCAAAGAAAATAGTACGTATACGCCATAGTGACAGAAAGTGATACTTCTGTTTAGATTGCATTGCAATTTCTATGAAAAACAACACTTTTCTTACGAGTTTCACACTTCAAATATTTTAAATTCGAATGAAGCAGTCAAAACTACTTTTCTTATATCTTTGATGTCCGTTTGCTTCAAGAATAATAAATTGCAATTAGTGAATATTACTGATCGCACTTACGAGTCACCCAACCAATCGTAGAACTGAATTGGTCCCTTTGTGGAATCGACCTTGAAATTCGGTACTGTTGCATTTTTTTAAAGTGTTTTTGAAGCGATTTAAGTTAAATGAAGTTAAATAGTGAGAAGTACTCGCGAAAGCTCAAGCTTACTGATTGTCAACTGAAATACAATTAATTGCCTTTTATATGGATATTTCTTAAATTGATTAACTACTTATTATCTTTTTTGCTTTTGTTGTCAATATGTTTACTATATTTCGCTTCAATACATGTATTTTCGTCATCGTTTAGGTGTCTGATAAAATTATGCTTATCGAACGGAGGACTTTCACAGCAGTATTGTTATTATTCAATCTACGTTCAACATTTGTTTTTTTTTTTTATTTTAAATTAGATCTGAAGATAACACCAAGAAATATGATAATTAATGAAACGTAAAGATCTGTTATTTTGTTTGATTCTGATAAAAATTAATCACAATTTATTCCATAAGCGATACCAAAATTACTGAATTATTATTGCTCAAACCGGATGGACAATAATCTCTGTTTTAACACAAAGATAATAAGATTATGTTTGAAGTATTTTCTTGCCAATAAAATTCACTTCCTTGCTCTTAGGGCTCAAGTGGCTACAATTATCTAAGAGATTAATTTATTGCAATTTTTGCATGAAAGTCCAACCTAATCGATTCGAGAGATGTCACTCAAAGCTCAATAAAACATCTCCGTTAAGTAAGCAGTACCAACCTTCAAAATATGATAAAATAAATTCAAAAAGAAAAGAGTGTTTCAATTGTTGTTGCTTTGTTGTTGATGCATTTTGGTGGTACATAAAATATTTGGTTGCACGTCAGCTCGTGAAGAGCCAGGACGTAGTGACTAAGAACTCTCAACCATTCCTGTGTGCATGTTGTTTGCTTGCAGGAATGGAACAGTCTTAAATAAAACCTATTATAATATTTTTGTGTGTTAAATATTTGTGGATAAAAACTTAAAACATTTTTAGATTTTTCAATTTCTAGAATTGAACTTTACATTTTTTTAATATTTAGGACACATTCCAGCACATTATATTTTTTAAAAATGAAAAATGGTGCTGCTAACGTATTACGCTTCGCAAATTGCAAATATTAGTTGCTGAGCACAAAATTGCTTAACTTTGTTTTCAAAGAAAATTGAAATTTTGTAAAAATGAATTCGTAAAATTTAATTTTTTATATATAAACGGCACACAAGTTGAGCAAATTATATAAAAATATTTTTTGAAAATAAAAATGGCGGTATTTCCTTAACGCTTAGGCGCTCAGCAAAATTTATTTTCGTTTGTAAAAGTTGCAAATATGTGATTAGTTCTATTTCTTTGGAACATGGCAGCATAAATTGCAAATTCGCAAACATTTTTAAAGTTTCATACATGCCTTTCTTTATTTCTTCAGCACCTGGCTGAAGCAGAAAACAGCACAATTTTCTTTAAAAAAAAAAATCATTCGAAAATTTGCGATTTTTCTTTAATTTTAACGACACGTCACAAAACAAATTGTACACAACAGCACAACTTTAAAAATCTCTAAATTATTTTTGGTATAAAATTTGTTTATACAATTATCTCATGACATCTTTAAATTATTTTTCCCGAATGGAAAAAAAAATTAGTTTTT
Source organism: Leucozona laternaria (assembly GCA_932273885.2). Classification (NCBI taxonomy): domain Eukaryota; kingdom Metazoa; phylum Arthropoda; class Insecta; order Diptera; family Syrphidae; genus Leucozona; species Leucozona laternaria. The sequence continues at coordinate 189,159,893 of OW026366.1, read as the reverse complement.
AATGAGATCCTAGAAATTTTTGTAAAGGGTGTTTTTTTTAGACGTGTGGTTTTTAAGAAGAAATAAAACGCATATAATTTAATGTTATGGCCAATCATTGAGCTTTATTATAAAGATAAGGGTTTGCCATTATATTTTAAATATGATTTTGGCAAACTGGCCGCCGCGACTGGCTCGAATAAATTCTAGCCGAGAAGACCAATTTTCGACAGCTCCAATTGTTGCGCGCGATGGTGGATGGACTCATTCGGGTCTTCTTTGATACTCTGGACTCATTCAGGTCTTCTTTGATACTCTGCTCCGCAGCAGCAATAGGTTTTTTGGTGCGCACTGTATGGCGTCTCTGAGGATGCGCATTATCTACTAGAGTATACGTGGTGCGAAACCGATCCATGGTTGCTCGAATTTATGCGATTTTGCGATTATGTCGATCGAATATTGGACCCAGCGCGCGATGATTAATAAATTTGCATGATTTGCAAACGTTGTTCAGGAGTAAGTCTATTTATTATGAAATGACAAACCAAACTGAGTATAAATCAAGTGACAACTGTCAAAAACACCAACCCCAAAAAAGTATTGCCAGATTGAAAACCACACGTCTAAAAAACACCCTTCTTAAATTAATGGCACATTTTTTTTCCTTTTTAGTTTACTTTATCATATTTTGAGGTAAGCAGTACTTAACGGAGATGTTTTATTGAGCTTTGAGTGACATCTCTCGAATCGATTAGGTTGGACTTTCATGCAAAAATTGCAATAAATTAATCTCTTAGATAATTGTAGCCACTTGAGCCCTAAGAGCAAGGAAGTGAATTTGATTGGCAAGAAAATACTTCAAACATAATCTTCATAATCTTTGTGTTAAAACAGAGATTATTGTCCATCCGGTTTAAACAATAATAATTCAGTAATTTTGGTATCGCTTATGGAATAAATTGTGATTAATTTTTATCAGAATCAAACAAAGTTTCAAATGTTTACGTTTTATTTATTATCATATTTCCTGGTTTTATCTTCACATCTAATTTAAATTACAAAAAAAAAAACAAATGTCGAAGGTAGATTGATTAAAAACAATACTGCTGTTAAAGTCCTCCTTTCGATAAGCATAATTTTATCAGACACCTAAACGATGACGAAAATACATGTATTGAAGCGAAATATAGTAAACATATTGACAACAAAAGCAAAAAAGATAATAAGTAGTTAATCAATTTAAGAAATATCCATATAAAAGGCAATCTATTGTATTTCAGTTCACAATCAATAAGCTTGAGCTTTCGCTAGTACTTCTCAATATCTAACTTATTTAACTTAAATCGCTTCAAAAACACTTTAAAAAAAATGCGTCTAGGAGCAACAGTACCGAATTTCAAGGTCGATTCCACAAAGGGACCGATTCAGTTCTACGATTGGTTGGGTGACTCGTAAGTGCGATCTGTCATATTCACATAATTCAATTTATTTATTTATTATTCTTCAAGCAAAGATATAAGAAAAGCAGTTGTGACTGCTTCATTAAAATTTAAAATATTTGAAGTGTGAAACTCCTAAGAAAAATGTTGTTTTTCATAGAAATTGCAATACAATCTAAACAGAAGTATCACTTTCTGTCACTATGGCGTATACGTACTATTTTCTTTGAATTTCGATATATGTGCTCTTAAACTTGTAAAAGACCTCAATTGATCAAAATTCTTTAACATTTTTTCAGGTGGTGTGTATTCTTCTCCCACCCCGCTGATTTCACTCCCGTATGCACCACCGAACTTGGACGCATGGCTGTGCACCAGCATGAGTTTGCCAAGCGTAATACCAAACTCCTAGCTCATTCCGTTGATCAGCTTACCTCTCATGTTGATTGGGTCAATGACATCAAATCATACTGCTTGGACATTTCCGGGGACTTCCCATTCCCAATTATCGCCGATCCAAACCGTGACTTGGCCGTTTCTTTTGGTTTACTCGATGAAGAACAAAAGAAAGATCCCGAAATTGGAAAGACCATTCGTGCGCTGTTCATCATTAGTCCCGACAGGAAATTGCGTTTGTCAATGTTTTATCCGATGTCCACTGGTCGTAATGTAGAGTAAGTTTAAAATACAAAATCAATCAATCGATTCAAAAAAAAATTAAAAATATTTTGTTTTCTTTTTTAGTGAAATTCTTCGATGCATTGACTCGTTGCAGTTAACCGATCGACTTAAGGTTATTGCAACTCCTGCCAACTGGACTGTAAGATTAAAGCTTTGATTTTTGTTACTTACTTTAATTTTGATTTGTTTTTATTTATTTATTAATATTTAGCCTGGAACTAAGGTTATGATTTTGCCGACTGTCTCCGATGAAGATGCGAATAAACTTTTCCCTAAAGGATTCGATAAAGTTTCTATGCCATCTGGAGTCAACTATGTACGGACCACAGAAAACTACTGAAATATTTTTGTGATTTTTATTTTAAGTATAGATAGCTAGTTACCAAATAAAAAATTCAGTTAAAATTTCATTTTACAAAAGTAATAAGACATTTTTATTTTAAGACCTTCGTTAATGTTTTTTTCAAAAATCTTCTTTAATTGCTATATTATGTCCTTTTTTATACTAATATAATAATCCTAAACGGGCTTTAGGTCTTTCTTGATTTATTTATTGATTATTATCAAATAGACGACGTTTCGTACGTGCTTACGTACTTCTTCAGGTCTCCCTGAGGAGAGACCTGAAGAAGTACGTACCTCCTCAGGGAGACCTGAAGAAGTACGTAAGCACGTACGAAACGTCGTCTATTTGAAATTATCAAGAAATAAATCAAGAAAGACCTAAAGCCCGCTTAGGATTTTTATATAAATTATAAAAGGTCACGAAATAGGAATAATTACTTTTTTTATACTAATTATTCAAATGATTTGAGGCTCAATAAGAAAATGCAAGAAGTTTTAAAAATTTAGCCAACCAATTTTTCAAGGATGGTTATGTTAAGGAAAATGTCAATAATTTTTTTGACAACTGACTGATTTAACTTTTCTAGGATTCTACCTTATTTATAAAAGTGAAAAAAATGTATATTGGAAAATTGGCTTCCTGTCAGCCCAGCTATCTTAAAATATGTATAACTTACATGTTTGAAGTTAATGATGAAATTTAGTGGAAACTTATTCACTTGCCCGACAAAAAACATTTTCTGATAGCAACGGCGGTGGTGGTGGTGGCGATGATGATGACGCGGTGGCGTGGTGCTGACCCTTTTAATCATCACATGAAATTAAATCTCAACAAAAGTGCTTAAAAAAACCTCCAATCCGCCATATAACCCAATTTTTAATTCCATTTTTAATTAAAATTATTTATGCCATATAAAATCCACGAAAGATAAAAGTTTTGTACCTCTAGCTACATACACATACTTCCTCACTCAATTATTGCGTAACTTTGCCAATTTCCTTTGCCGAAACATCCAAAATCCAAATCCACATCCCTCTCTCGTAAAAGCAATTACATCCTCTCTGCTGCGTTTATATGCAAGAAACATACATATAATAAAATCCTGCAAAGAAAATTGTACACATCCTATTCCTAAACGAGTGCAGTATTCGAATATGCTGTGCTGCACTGCACTCCAGATTAGCTCAACTCTATTCCACTATACCCACATCAGGCAGAGGACTGGCAAAACTATATGGTTCAATTTTTAATTTCCGGTCGGTCAGGAAGGATTACACACAGTAAGTTCAACCCTTTCTATATAACCAAACTCAAACTACCACCCTGCTATGATATTGCACCAGCCACCCATCGACCGACCAGAAACCAATTCATTTGTTCCTCCTGCTGTTTCCAATAATCAACTGAACCGTGGAACATACTCGCATGCACTTGGCTTATTTATGTTTGTACAATGTTTTGCAAACATCTCTTGGGTAATCCTTTCACAAGCCACCCACCCCCACCTGCCTCCTTCGGCTCCATTCTGCAACTATACCACTCTTTAATGAAACATGGTATTAATCCGCAAGCCTCAGGTTACATGGCTTGCAATTGTCTCTATTTCCATTTCCATCTGCCCCTGTCGCCTGTTCCCTACCCTCGCAAGAAAGTAGTGCAGCGTGCTCATGCAGCAAGTGCAACAACAACGCCTGTGTTGTGTCTGAGTATCACGAGTATCACCGTATCGGATATCTGCTGTGCTGCCACTTCGCCGCTATCACCGTGTCTTCTCGTGGTTGAATGGATCAGCAGAAATTTCGCCCGCAGGTCCTCCGGCTAAATCCATCGCCAACTTGACCATCAAGGGTTGATTACAATCGCATGTAAGGGAAGGAAGCATACAATTGCCATTGTCAAGCCTTCCTGCTGTGTCGTTTCTCGTCTCGTCTCGTCACGACTCGACCCATCCCAGCACAACCCAGCCTGGCAGACAGAAAGAAGGATTACAAAAAATTTGCTGAGGCTTCTTTATTCCTCGAGAAGTTAGTGGTTGCAACCTTGGCCCCCACGACCCCTCTCGCTGTCCCTTGTACTCCCTGCTAGTTGCAAGTTGCACGTTGTGCGTCGTCCTCGTCGTCGTCATATCTGTAGACGTAGCATACTTTCGTCGTTCATTCACTTTTTAGGATGCTTGCAATATTTGCAATCTGATGGATATGTGTTCGTTCGGTGTTCGTGATGTGTGCATTGCACGCACCTTGCCCGCGTTTATGCTCGGATGCGTTGCGTGACATAAGGGTTGATGTTGAGAAGCAATGTATATCTCGTATAGGTAGACCGAAGGGATGATATAATTGAAATCGTATTGGGGCATTGGAAGTCTAGACGTTGTTGTGACAGTGAATAATGAACACAACAACAACAATAAAAAAAAACAAACGAACTCTTGCTTCTCTGAATAAACGCACACTAAGGCTCGTTCCAGTGAACATTAATTGATTTTGACTGATGCACTAGGTAGAAGATATAGTTAATTTAAATGTAGACAGGTTATGCTCATAGAAAGCAGTATATCAGGTATACAGAAGAAGGTTTGGTCGGAGCGTTGTAGGGCATACGATGAAATTTGCAGATAAAACGATGTAACAATAATAGCTTTTATGATTGAGCACAGACTTTAGACTTTTATAAATCTCATACTTATATGCCATTGTTATCTCCATAAGATTACTGTGCTCTTTTATGAAGTAGATTTGCATTTTGCTCCATCAAGTTTCAATATAAGAGCAAGCAGTGCTTTATATTTAAGTGTTAGGCTTTTAAGAGGAAGACAAAAAAAGAAGAACCTAGATATGCCTTACAACGTTCATGAGTTTAACTTTATACCTACATAAAGTATATTTATCCTCTAAAAATATTTTGTGATAGTAACAAAAATAACTTAACCACCTTTTCTTATGGTTGAATTTTTAATTGACTTATTTAAGCAACACTACTAACCGCTGTCTGTTCTACACGTAAAAGAAAGTGGGAGAAGAACTAAAAGCTCCAAACTCAAAAACGAAAAATTCTTTGATCTACAAAAAATCTTAAAATAACCGATGTAACAAATAATTTTTCATATTTTTACATTCTTTCAAACAAGAGCCATGCAGTATAAACTTGGATGTGAATGGTATAAGGCCCTAAACCTACAGGCATCATATACGGGGTGGAACAAAAGTAATCCTAAATATCTTAAATTGGTGTTTCAAATTCTCCATCGTGGCCCGATCTATGTAACCGAATGCTCCAGCCTGCTGAAACCAGAAATGCTCGAGACCCAATTCAGAAGCAAAAAAAAAAACCCGTTTAGTATCTATCTGTAGACATTTGACGCCATTTTCTTAAATTATGGTACATTCACATTATGACATTACTTTTGCCACACCTTGTATTTTTACATAAATGGTACTTCAATTTGTGCTGGTAGATTTTGGCAGCCTTTGGCAGCCATGTTGTTTTGCTGATATCTGTCAAATCTGTTGTTTATTTAATCAGTTACTGGATGTCAAATCATCATTGAACAGCACGTCCAAATAATAAAACTATGACATCAAAATCTTTTGGGGCAACGATACATGATGCGTTGCGCCAAAGATTACAGTTCACATGGCTGTCCTTTTTAGTCGATTATCCAAAACTTGGTGGCAAAATTTGAGTCGACCGATTCAGTGAACAATCAGCCAACGCCCTTGCATCATTGAAACGCAAGACCAACCGAAAACATCGTCACTGTCTGTGAAAGTCTGTAGTTCTTCGAAAACGACGATGTCATTGCCATCAGAATTAACGGATAGCGCTACCAAACGATGATAACCAATTTTTGCCGACTCCAATTGGATAATATGGATGTGAAAGATATGTTGTTCCAACAGAACGATGCGTTGCGTGCCGCACAGCGAATGTCATATGCATGAACGATATTTGATGGTAAGGTTATCTGTCGCAGAGGTAACGTAAATAGGCCACCAAAGACATGCAATTTGACCCCGCTAGACCTTTTCTTGTGGGATGCCCTTAAGGTGAAAATAATACAGGCCATTGCCCAAATTCAGCCGGATCTATGCAGAAGAGTCATTGAAAATTGTACTACTTGGACTTGGATCCGTACCACCATATGAAGCCAAGGCGGGCATTTGAACGATGTCATATTTCATACAAAATGACTTACATGGGCCTTTCAAATAAAAAAAGTAATTTGTTAATACACACAGTTTGTTTTATTCCATTTCAATATCTACCTGCCCTTATTGAAAAACCCTTTATAAAAATATTAAAAATGGGTTTAAAACCAAAGTATTTTAAGTTCAAATTTTCAAACTTTTATATAAGAAAAGTGTACATGGAAAGGTTCTCCCACTTAACTTCGTGCCTCATACAAGTGACCTACCAATATTTTGCTCAATATGCAACGTTTCAAAGGTGTATGTCAAGCATTCAAAGATATAGGAAGGAATTTCTTTGGTGGAAATTGCATTAAAAGACCTGATCGGGAAGCTATTACCATACTAGAATAATATAGATGAAGACCTTATATAAAATCAAAACAGAGACAAAAATAGTGATTAAATTAAACAACTGCTAATTATTAAGTAGAAATGATAGTAATTTTTTAAATAAAAAACAGCTTTTGTCTTTCCCTAAAAACCTTATCCGGTTTATTGCGAACATTTAAAAAAAAAAATATGAGCGAAATCGTTTCAGCTGTTCTCAAAAGATGCCAAGGACTAGCAATTCATTGATTGATAAGTTGTTATAATTTTTTTGCATTTTCTATAGGGAAATAGACTTTTGTTTCACAAAAATTTACTGACTTATTTTCTTATCCCAATTGAGTATGGAAAGAACGTTTAAAGGCTTATTTTAAACTTATTTACAAACAAGTATTTTTTTAATTTTATTCTTGTTAATTTTATGGAAAAGTAAATAGGAAAGCAACCTTCCATGAAAGTCATCAAAATAAGAATATGTCGCGTCAAATGTGTGGTCAGCTTAAATAAAATAAACTTAGTTTTATGGCAGTGCAATTGGTATTTTAACAGCTGTTCGGCTTAAATCAAAGTAGGTAGATCGATACTCGAAGTAGTCTATCCGGCCGCCCAGCGAGATAGAACTTCCTCTTTTGGGGCAGACGTTCCCCTTTTCCAATGCTATTTCTAAACTCTGATGGCTAAAATATACCCAGTCTTGTTACAAAGAAAGGTATGTAAGTTTATTTAAACAAAATCCTGTTTAATTTTGGTTTCTAAATCCCATTCAGGATCTGTAAATTTCCTATTAAGAAGATCTTTAAAAACGCATCGATGTGAGCGATTTATAAATCTATTGTAATCAAAGCCATCAGAAGACGAAACAAGTGAAAGAAACTTAGAACTAAACCCATAAAACAAATAAAGACTAAAACCATTCACTAGATGGACTAATTTTTGCCCAATTGGCGGTAAAAAAAAAAAAAAAAAAAAAAAAACAGAACCCTATGAGAAAAGTGGAATACTAAAAAAATAAGGTAAGAGAGATAACTTAAAAAAAAGTAAATAGTAAGTAAATCTTAATTGTAATTTTTTTTTTTTATCAAATAAAGGATCCAAGATAGAGGATAGAAAGGAGAGTGGGCATCAGTATTTTCGCTCCAACATAGTTACAGCGTTTTCATCAAAACCTTACTCAGCTATCTCGCAAAAACAAAATTCATGATCGCCAGCGAAAACCCCGTTCTCCGCTTGGGTCCCTAAAATTGGAAGCGTCACAAAAAAAAAGCATTTATTAAAAGTTCGTCAGTCAACGATCAGTTCCACGCCAGCGACCGATCAGTCGCCAAGCAGTTGACTAACCAAAAATCCTTTATTTTAGGTCACATAAAAGAAAGAGGCAACAAAAAAAATAGTAAAGAGTGCGAAAAATCTATATGGTCGCGATAATCGTAGGAGATCGGGTGAAAAAAAAAATTGTAAAAAAAAAAAAAATTTAAGAATAGTTAAAAACAAAAAAAAAGGAAAGAAAATCGGAGTTTAGCAAAAAAAAATTAGAACCAAAAGTAGTTAAAATACCAATAAGAAAAAGTATATAAAAAATTTAAAGCTTTCCTTCAAAAAAAAAAGAAGGCCTTATGCCTATTTGCTGAATAGTAAGTCGTCAATTTGTTGTTTGCATTAGTGAAATCGTAATTTCTTGGTTATATATTTTTTTTCTGTGTGAATCTGGCTCCCTTGACAACGTAGTGAGTAATCTCAAAAATATAAACAAAAAAATAGTGGACTACATATATGAAAGTGATCTTCTCTCTCTAATTAATATATAATCTAAGCATCAGTTTCCAGCATCATCTTCAACATTCTATGCGGGTTTTTCAATAAGAGCAATACAAAAGTTTTTTTAAATAAAACAAAAACATTTTTGGATATCAATGAACTTCTTCATTTCTGTGAAATGTACGTTTGATGGCATTATGTATAGAACTAGATTGGCATAGACCATAGACTTGACGTAGCCCCACAGGAAATAGTCTTACGGCGTCAAATCGCACTACCGAGGCGGCCAAGCGACTGCACCATTTCCTGAGATAACACGTTCTCCAAACTTGGTTTCCAATAAATTGATTGTGACATTCGCTGTGTGGCTTGTGGCGCCATCTTGTTGGAACCACATGTCCTCCAAGTCCATATCATCCAATTGGGGCCAAAAATATTCGGTTATCATTGAACGGTAGCGATCCCCATTCACAGTAACGTGCCGGCCTTGATCATCACGGAAGAAGTACGGCCCAATGATGCCGCCGGCCCATAAACCACACCAAACCGTAATTTTTTCGGGATGCAATGATGACTCATGGAGTACGTGTGGATTGACGAAGCCATTCAGCCAGAAATGAGCCTCATCGCTGAAGATGATTTTTCGATGAAAATCCGAATCATTTTCAAGTTGTTGCTCAGCCCAATTCACGAACATACGACGCTTCTGGTGGTCAAGCGGCTTCAGTTCTTGCGTCAATTTAATCTTGTAAGGATGTAGGCCAAGATCTTTTCGCAAAATTCGCCACAACGACGTCACAGAGATGCCCAACGCTTGAGAACGACGTGTGAGAGACACATTTGGGCTTTCTGCAACTGAAGCCTCAGCGGCAGCAATATTCTCGACACTACGGGTACTTCTTTGTCTCACTGGCACGGGAATATTTTGTTCTGTGCCTGTGGATTCAAATTTTTCCACTAGACGCTCAATTGTTGATCTGCTAGGACGATTATAACGACCATAAATTGGGCGTAGCGCTCTTAACGTTAAGGCCTCTGACTCCGAATTTCGGTAGTAAATTTTAATAATTTCGACTCGTTTTTGGCTCGTATATCTTTCTATCATAAAATGGCAAACTTTACTGAAGAGAATTGTCAAAAGAGAGGCAAGAAATATGGCGTCGTTTGCTGTCCCTGTTGCTCTACTTTTGTAGCGTCCCTGTTGAAAAACCCTTTATAAGAATGTTAATAGAATAAAAATATTTTTTTTGTGGAAATTTAACAATAAGATTTTTTTTTTGGAAATCAAGAATGGTAGTTAAAGGGGATACTGAATTAGCTATGGTTTGCTAAAAAAAAAAAGATTAATAAGGGATGTTAATTAATTAAGAAAGTAGGATTTAGGAATGTTAATAAAGGATTCACTTAGAAAATTATGTGAGCAGAATTAGTGATCATGGTGTGATATTTTCTTTTTAATCACAAAGGCTATAAGTGTGGGTGAAGAATTGCTCAAGGACTGCAACAACTAAGTCCTCTACTGGAATAAAGGCTTTACAAAAAAAAAAAAAAAACTAAGAAAAATTGAGGATTCTTACTTCGTAAAGGATCGGGTACCAAATATCAAAATTGTCTAATTTCATCGTAGGCTTAGGCCTTGGATTTAGGTAACAAAAAAAAAACTTTTTCTCTACCCTCAAGATGAGCAAAACTCTACCAATCTGATGAGCAAAAAAGTCTGGGAATAAAAGGCCTACAAGAGAAGTCAATAGAGAAAAGGCAGACTTTGTTTTTGGTCCTTACAGATGAAAGGAAGTGAGGCTGTAATCACTTCTTCGAAAAGTGACGATGTAGGGAAATAAGACCAAGACAATGGAAATCATTTTTAAACGTACTAAACAAACATTTTTAACGTTAAATTTCTTACTATTTTGTGCAAATAAAAGACTATTTATAGAATTTTTCAAAATAATAATTCTCATAGGTAACACAGGGAATATTTTTAGTGAAATAAACTTCTTCAGTTTAATGCAATTTGGTTTTAGGACTGGGTTTCCACTGAAGATTTTTTTAAATTATTATATTGGAATGTTATAGAAATAATTACCACCTATACCTGCTGCCATGTTGACTAAGAATGACGTATCTACAATTTATTTTAATGATCTTAATAGTTTTTTTTATTTTTTTTTTATTTTTTATTTTTAATAAAAAAAGAAAAGAACCATTTCTTAACCATGGTTAACTGCTTAAAAAGCTTTTACTTCCAATAAAAACCATCAAAAAGATTTAAAACTTCAGTCTAACTGAAAAAAAAAAACGAAAGTGTTGAATACGTAATTTTTAGTTAACATGGCAGCATAATACGGTGAAACAAAAGATTTTATTAAATTAACCTTACTAAGCTGGTTTTAATGAAATCATTTTTAAATGTTTAAAAACTGTACACAAAGTGTAAAAATTAAACACAAAACTAGTTGCCCTTCAACCAATCACTTGGGAGTACCACGAAGTTCCATTTTCTTTCCAATATTATTTCTGATAACACGATTTGAGAATTTGGTGCGCAAAAGATCGATTGTGGCTCCGTGGATTGTAGATTCATCTCTTCACTTTCAGTAAAAAAAATATTCGGCTTATGGCTCTATAAGGCCCACCGTTGACCGAAACGTTGTTCCCAGCCTCATTTTCGAAGAAACATGATCCAATGATGCCAGCACTCCACAATTTGCACCAAACTGTCACTCTCTGTAGGTCCATTGGCGTCTCGGCAATAATTTTTTATCAAAATATTGACTTTGAAAATTAATTCTTCAAAAACTATTCACAAAAACAATTTGAAAACATTTAAAAAAAGAATGGATTTAAAAAAAATTACTTGTAAATATTTATTGTATCGGTGAGGTGATCACCAGTGCTGGATTTAGGCTTAGGCCCGTGAGGCCTGGGCCAAGGGCGGCAACATCTTTGAAGGCGCAGAAAAATAATTGATTCTCAAAGTGAGCGATGATGCCTTTGGGCGCTAGTAGGCCGCAGAAGGGCGGCAATAGACTAGAGGATATTTTGTGTTGAAAAAGCAGTTTAGGAGGATTATGGATAATTTGTTGAGAAAGTTCAATTTTATTGAAAAATGACAAAATAGTATTTTATATTTTATCTCTTTCTGTGGGGGCGCTGAAAAATAATTGATTCTCAAAGTGGACAATAAACGAATTGAGTTTGAACTTTCGAAAAAAAAAACAATTATTTTCACATTAAAAATTGCAATTTAATGTGAAAAGTCATTGTGAAGTAGTGTGAGCCTACACAACTTTTATTTATTTAAATCATTTTTTTGAGCGTTTTTTTTTTCATATTAGATTCAATAATAAAAACCATAATATATTCGTACGTTTTCCTATTTAAATTTAAAAAAAAAGGTCTGTTTTGCGTTTTTTAATAAAATCGCAACAGGTATGTACTTTTTTTTTCTAGTATTACACATATTTTTTTTTTTTCTTTTGCAACTTCCATCTCTAATCAGAATGAACATGTAACAAAAAACCCATTGCATGTAAGAATATTTTTACTTGTGATATGTATATATTTCGATACATTATGGCAAGTTATGGATTCGTTAAGAAAAAAATCGAACTCGAGATTTGGATGAAACTTGACATTGCGATTATAGCAAAGTGGAAAAAAATGGGTCTCGCAATTCTGTCCGTCTGTCCTTTATATTGCACCCTTAGCGAGTGGGTCGATTTTCTTTTAACGTTTTGCATTTTTTGGGCATTCCCCCACACGCTTTTTTCATTTTTTGCTAACCTTAAATAATGGTATCTGATGTAAAAAATTTTTAGCAAATAATAAAAATCTCATTTTTTGAAAAACATGCCCACAACTAGAAAAAATTCAGTGATTTTTTACAATTTTTTACCATTTTATGAAAAAAAAATATACGAAAAATGCAATAGTTACCTCCCATAGATAAGTTTTTTTTGTTTCCGATTTTTTTAAAAAAACATATCAACTGATTTTGATCATTTTTTATGGAGAATGTTACAAAAAGCTGCAAATGAATTGTATACCAAAATTTTATATTTTTATTTATTTGAATTGAATTTTTTTTTTTTGAGAATTAATTAATTCAAAAACTACTTGATGCATGTTTATTAAACTTGACACACAGAATTTTTTAAGATTATTTAGCAGATTTGAAATTTAAGATTTTTAAGAAAATTCAAGATCACCCTATTCTATTACTAAAAAAATAGATATTCATAAATCACAACATAATAAGTATACACACCTACAAAGGTTGTTATTGATTTGTGTTTTCCCAATATACCTGCACCTACAGATTATAAACATAATACCTAACTGATAATGTATGTACGTAGAAACCTACACAGTAATGCATTTTTACAATTTGTATATACATCTATAAATAAAATTAAAAAAAGGAGAAAAATAAATAAAAAACAATATCTTCATTTTGTTATTTTTATTTATTTAATGCAGGTGTAGGGAAAATATAGTGATTTTTTGTCTATGCTGTAGGTAATTCTTTTGTTTTCATGTGGCATTACTGCTTTTTAGTTCGGTCCTCTTTTAGAGCTTTAGTTTTTAAAAACTGAAATTCATTTTTGAGTCTTAAAATAAAGATGATGCCATATAATGTATGGGAGTGTCTGACCCCACATTCCCTCCCCTGATGACGGTACATATATTATCATATTGTAGGTCAACCTAATAAAAGCGTGTTAAAAATGTTCGGGCGTTTTCTGGGAGCACAGAAAAAAGGCTATGCAAGAACGATTAAGAAGAAAGGCAAATAAAAGAATTTAGTTAAAAAAAATAAGGGGGGGCAGCGTACTCAACCGGGCCTAGGGCGGCAGAAAACCTAAATCCGCTACTGGAGATCACTCAGCTTATAAAGAGTAACATTACCAATATCCATGTCAAATTTTAGCCTTTAAACTAATTTATTCGTTGTAAAGGGTGTTTTTTTTTTAGAGGTATAGAACTTTATGTTGGCAACACTATTTTAACTGGCCGCCATTTTGCATGTTGTCAAATGATTTATTTTAAGTTTGGTTTGCCATTTTAACATGCATCAACGACGACCACCAGGCACGGCCGGTGCGGCCGGCGGCGTACATTCGGTGAATGGACTTGAAACGAGATTGCTGTTGATTCTTTTGAATTGATTGATTTTCACAACAAAATTTTGTTCAGCGATGAAGCTCATTTTTCGTTGAATGGCTACGTCAATAACCAAAACTTCCGTATTTGGAGTGATGATAATCATCAAGTGCATGTTGAGACACCGTTAAATCCACAAAAACTGGCTGTATGGTGTGCTTTATGATTTGGTGGAATAATTGGATCTTACTTCTTTAAAAACGATGCTGGCTAGAACGTTACAGTCAATGGTGCCCACTATAGAGCCATGATTACTGAATTTTTCGTTCATCAATTGAACAACCATGATGTGCAGGAGCTGCCGTTTCAACAAGACGGCACAAAATGTCAGACAGCTCGTGCCACAATTGATCTATTGAAGGAAACTTTACGTAACCTCATATAGTTTCACTTTACGGACCCGTCAAGTGGCCTCCAAGATCGTGCGATTTAATGCCGCTTCACTATTTTCAGTGGGGACATGTGAAGTCGATAGTTTACGCCGATGAGCCCGAATTGATTGACCACTTGGAGGACAACATTCGCCTTGCTATTGCCGATATACGGCCACAAATATTGGAAAAAATCATCGAAAATTGGATCTCCAGATTGGACTACGTCCGAGCCAGCCATGGCGGTCATAAACCAGAACTCATATGTCAATTATAATGCCAGAAGATTATCTTTCGAAATTTCAGGTCAATTTAAACAAATCCTCTTTGTTTTATACCATTTTGACTGGACTATTGACGCGGATCAACAAATTTTATTCCAATTTTGCAAAAAGACACAAACAAGAAACACTAGTTAAATTACATTCCAAAAATGATTTAAAGGTTTTTTTTCAGAGGGACCAAAAATACCTTAAAAATGGTATAGCTACCAGTGTTACCACTTTGACACTATATACTGTCCCCGGGGACTCTTTTTTTTGTAGGGGACTCGGGGACACATTTATTTAAAAAAGGACACATTTTTTCATTCAGAAGGACACATAAATAATTTGGCCTGCGGTAACACTGATAGCTACCTAAAATATTTTTTTACTACCAATAAAACAATGAATAATCCTATGCGCAACATGTACTGTACATATACAGGCTGGCCCGGCCAAACATGTGCCCTGTGCAAGATTTGTAGAAAGCGCCCCTTTTTTTATATTTGCATACATACATACAGACACTGATACACATGCATAAGACTTTTCCACATTACCCAGGAGGTAGACTTTCAATGAGTAGATCTATAGTGGGATCTTTAATTTTACAGTGAAAGTGAAGTTATTAAGTGTGCAAAATATAACTTAGCACAGTTGTGATGGCTGTTATTTTGAGATTACTTGAACAAGTTTTGTGGTTCAAATGCAAATGGCAGTACATATTTGTTTGCGCAAGATCAGATTATATTTTCTTGCTCCTGGTAATGCGCCCCCAGAATTTTGCGCCCCGTGCTTTTGCACGAACATTTTTAAATGTGCTTTTTGAAAGCATCGATTTATTTTTATTCATATTTCTATATTTAGAAAAAAAAGGTCCTATGTAGTTTTTGTAACCTCTAAAACCCTTGTATTATTTTATGATTTTTTAATTTCCATTTAATATGCAAACAATTAAAAGTCCAAGGGGTAAAGCTATGGCTTTCATAGATTTTAGAACACAAAAGACCTTTCACATAACCATCATATTCTTAATCGAGGGCATTAAGATGTTTTTGAAAGGATTATCCTTAAAGAAATTGTCAAAAAAAAATCTTTTGGTTTCATTTCACGCCGAAACTCTGTTGAAAGTTTTCCCTTTGTTCCAAATATCAACAAAATGCTTTACCGGCGGAAATGTCACATGTTTCCAAAAAAATTTTCTTTGGAAACTCATTTAAATCAATACAAAATATGGAAGGTATTTGGTTTCCCTACATAACCTTAAAATGCATCGCCATTCCAGGTCATCCTATAAACTAAAAACATAAACATGGTATGCAGGTACATAGCCCCTTTATGTATACCCCCAATTCCATTGACAAACCAAATCTATGCCAACAGGTCACGATGTGAACCTATACCTATAGATACATATATAGCTACAAATTTTCGCGTATATAAAACATAAATTAAATCGCTGTTCGCCATTAATCAAAGAAACATCAAAACAAATACTTTAATCCAACATGCTTCGGCAGCGGGCGGTGGGTGTTCGGCCCCCGCCTAAAAAATGTGCACATAATGCCACTTAATGCCATGATTTACATCGATTTAGTTTTGCTTTACCGTTTGTTCACCAAAACAGCAGCAGCAGCAATAACAACAGCAAAACAATTATTTTAATATTATTCCCTTTGATTTATGATAATGTGCTTGCCGGAACCGGAAGAATATGTTACTATGTCGGTGGTATTTGTATGCAGGATTACATTTATTTATACATTCCCATCATTTTGGTACTGATTAACTACCTACTGTCGTTGACCACAGACCTACAACATATAGGCAGATATTTTCACTTTATTTTTATTTTTTTTTTTTCTTCAAAATTCATTCAGAAACCGCGAATGACGTTTGAATTTCACTTCCACTTCCGGTGTGCACCCACATTTGCCTGACAGACACTGAGATTGAGAAACACACTCTTATAAACAAGATAACGAACCGAAACCGGCACAAAAGTTTAGAAACAATTTCGCACTAAATTCAAATTCGAATGCAAAAACAAAAATAATTAATATCTAAATATTTAAGATATAGTTACACCGATGCTAACGGTTAAGTCCGCGCGCAAACACTATTGGACTTTTCCATCAAATCCTTGCGGTAGGACTGGCATATAAATCAAAACTCGGAGACAACTTGATTGCACAGGTTGTGCACATTAAAAAGCCTCCAACGAAAATGCTTAAAAAAAGCACGCCAGTTATATTTATTTTGCCCGAGCTCCGAGAGCATACACAAAACATATACGGCAGCACCACAAGAATACGTCGACGACGACGATGACGATGACTCTGACGACATCACACAAACACAACATGCATTTACACACAAACAAAAACTAAGAAGGGTAACAAAAAAAAAAAGAGAAATAAAAATGTGCAAAAATAATTTAGCAAAAAACGTTGAGTGAAAAAAAAAAAATTAAGAAATCAGCCGGCGACTGACGACATGCAAAAATGACACGGATACACAAACAAGCAGACAAAACACCCCCATAAGTCAGGAGCCATGAGCCACCTCCGCCCCTTTATTGTCACATGCACTCGCACACACCCATAGACTGCACTTCACCAGCACTTCCCCCCACCCGGCGGATTATCCTGCTGCGTGTTGTGTTGAGTTTTTTTTTTATCTTTTCTTTCCTTATGCATTCGGGTGCCATTCGTATCTATGGCAGTCTGACTTGTCTGTCTTAAGCATCCGGCAAACTGTCTGTGGTGTAGTCGTCCACGTTGACTTAGCTATCAGAGCTCCGTGGTAGATCCTTGGGCTTCTCAATTAGAAAAGGCAGAATCTGTTCAGTTGGGATTGCATCCGGCCACATTAAAGTTACGGAACGATACAAGCAGAGCACCGACAGCAACATCAACAACCAGTTCAACAAACAAACATCGATAGCATCGTCATCAACATCAACTATCGTTGTCAACATCCTCATCATCATCATCAGCATCATCATCATCATCTTCGTCGTCATCATTAGTCTTTTTTTAGCACCAGACGGAGAAACCATTCCTCTCATTAACGCGATGGGGGTTGATATTTTGCACTTGTGTCTGTTCGTAGAGGTGTAGGCTGGTGCATGCTTGAAGTAAAAAAATAAACAAAAAGTCACCAAAACACACGTTTGAAAAAAAAGTTCGCAATTAGAGTTGCCATTGCATTAGTAACAAAGACGTTTGCTTAGAACTCCTGCACAAAACAGACTGCCTATTTATCAAGTAATAGTATTTTATGATTTCAGTGAAATGGTCCTGTTATTTTCAGCTGAAGAAGTATTTAAAACCTTAATAGCCTTTCAGTGAAAGGAAGTGGATTTTGGTAGTCCTGAAAGAGAAGAAGTATAAGTCCAAGTTCTTGAAACGCCCACCGTGTGTGTACCTGGCGAAATAAAACATATCGGAAAACGAGAATTGATCTAGATCTTAGGTTACAACTTATTCTCAGTTGCACCCAATTTTTGATTTTAAATGCAATTTGAATGAAATATTAATTTTCATACTTTCCTCACTTTTCAGTTCACATTCACTTGTGACCAATAATATAAAGGGTTTTCCAATAAGAGGTGTTATTTTGATATTCAAAGCAAAATAGCATTTTTTGAGATAAATGATCGGATGTTTATTTCATTATTAAGAGGAAGATATGCCGTTAATAATGAAACACAACATCAGCCAAATGGCCGGCACGACCACGCTTACAGGACCATATCCTTTTCATGAAATTTTCCATAACCAAATCGCAAAGTGGCTGCCCTATGTCCTCGATAGCCTCACGAATTCCATCTTTGAGGTCTTGAATCGACGCTGGGCTGTTGGCGTAGACCTTATCTTTCACGTGGCCCCAAGGGAAGAAGTCGCAAGGTGTTAAATCACAAGATCTCGGTGGCCAATTGTGATCACCTCTTCGAGAGATAACACGGTCCGGAAACTTTTCCCGTAAAAGATCGATGGTTTCATTGCTTGTGTGGCACGTAGCGCCGTCTTGTTGAAAGTAAACGTTGTCCAGATCAATACCATCCAATTCCGGCCATAAAAAATCATTAATCATCTCTCGATAGCGCAATCCATTGACCGTAACTGTTGCTCCAGCCTCATTTTCGAAAAAGTAAGGTCCAATGACCCCGCCGGACCATAAACCGCACCAAACAGTCACGCGTTGAGGATGGAGAGGCTTTTCAACAATAACTCTTGGGTTTTCCGAGCCCCACATGCGACAGATTTGCTTGTTGACGTAGCCTCCGAGGTGGAAATGGGCCTCATCAGTCAAGACGATTTTTCGATGAAATTCCGGATCATTTTCATGCATTTCAAGGACCCAATCAGCAAAGACACGACGTTGTTGATGATCAGCCGGCTTGAGTTCTTGTGTTAACTGAACTTTATAAGCCTTAAGACCCAAGTCTTTATGCAAAATACGGTGTAATGACGTTTGTGGAATGCCTAATTCCAAAGAACGACGAGGAATGGACAAACCTGGGTTTTCTTCAACACTTTGGGCTACAACAGCAATATTCTCAGTTGTTCTTGAGCGACGTGCACGGGTTTTATTCTTCACATCACTAACTTGTCCCAACAGCTCGAATTTGTCCACCAATTTCTATATTGCGGTCCGACAAGGTGCTTCACGACGACCCAAAAATGTTTTAGTTTTACGAACCGTCTCTGCCAAATTTTCACCATTTTTTTAGTGAATTTTAATAATTTAAATGCGTTGTTGAAGCATTATTAATGGCGTAGTTTGTACTTGTCAAATGTCAAAAAATGACAGCTTCAAAAGTGACAGCTACCGAAATAGGGGGCTATTCAAAATAACACCTCTTATTGGAAAACCCTTTATAACATGAGGAAGTAAAGAACTCACCGAAATTGTCTTTCAATCTCGTCCAAGTGGTGGGTACTGGGTATCAATCTAGGGTATAGAGACTAGAACATCTGGTTGACCTTGACACAGGCCCATAACAGTCGTGACAACTGAAAGAGAGTCACGCTATTGTGGTGTTATCACACTACCTATAAGAAGCCACTCAAGTTTTTTTTAAATATTTTTTGTAGGGCCGTTAGGTTATTTAGATATAGGCTTAGAGAAATTTCTTTAGGGTACCTCTTCAAGGTTTATTTGCGCAAGGAACCCCCTACGAGGATTCCGACCAGAACTTTCTTTAGTTTGCTCACTAGAGACAAGGTTTTCCTAAGAGAATCCCACCAGAACATTCCTAAGGCTTCCTCTTCAAGGTCCCTTTGGACAAGGAATTCTCTACGAGGATTACGACCAGAACTTTCCTCAGTTTGTTCACTAAGGGACAAGGTTTCCATAACAGGATTCGGACAGAACTTTCCTAAGGTTGCCTCTTCAAGGTTACTTTAAGAGATAATTAAAGAATTTGCTATTTCTACAATGACGACTTGAAACAATGGTATTTAGAATCAATCGCTTAGTACAAAAAGTTATGCGTCCTTAAAAAAGTTAAATTTCGCAACTACCAAGCCCATTTGTTAGGAGTCGCACTAAAACTTGAAAATAATGTTGAAAAATCACCAAGTTAATAAACGATGTCAAATTTTACAATGGGCATAACTGCATCCACATTTGATCTGTCTGGTACAATTTACACTTCGAATAGTTTCTTTTCAACATATCTAATTTGTCTTTTGCATATACGCCATATGGAAACGGTAGTCTTAAGCCGCGCACAGATCAATAAAAATGTACGTTGTGCGCCGTGCGCCTTGAATTTTCTATTCGCCGCAAATACTTCCGCCGAAAATTTCAACTTATTACGGAATTAATTTTTGCTTAAAAGTGCCATGCGTCAGCTCTCAGTTTGAGCGGAAAATAATTTTAATAAGCTGATGAATCAATTTTTCCACATCAAAACACCTTTGCGTCGCAAATATTTTCGTGTGCGCCGAAAATCCATCGGAATCGAATAGCGTGTGTTGAATTTGACACACAAATTTGTGTGCGCCTGGACGTCCACATTGACGTATTTTTTTGCATCTACACAGCGGACGCGTCTTTAGACGAAAAATGAATGGATAGTGAAAAATTACTCAACTATTGATCGGTCTTACCTCAATAATAAAATCGTCTCAAGCCAGAAAATAGAAATAGATTGGGTGCGATGTATCAGTTGAATAAATATCGACTCCACAATGTCGATTTTTATAATCTAGACATCAGAAATTAATCGGCTGGTTAAAAGACCACCTGATCAAAAACTCAAAAAAATGCATCGATATTTTTTTTAAAATGTTGATTCCCAAAATGTTGATGTGAAAAATTTCAAAACAGTGATCGACAATTAATGAATCGAGATTTCAATAGTCGACATTTTAAAAATCGTCATTTGGATGAGATCATTATTAACTACATCAAAACCATCTGTTTACCTTATCCAGTGTTAACTCAACAAATTTGATGAGTTGACTCAGGTTTAACCTTAAACTCATCATACTGCAAAACAAGGTCTAAGAAAATCAGTTAAAAATAATTGTAAAAGACACAAAATTAGTTTTTTGATAAAACCTTGCGATTGGCTTAAAAAGGCGTAGGTAATTGCCCTTCTTGAAAGCTTAGACATTCAACAAAAATTGACGTCGGTCATTCATATGTAATAATTTTTTGGGTTGGATAATTATTATTTTGTGGACCAATCAAAGTGAACTGTTGAACATATTGTCCAGAATAAGTCTTTTCCTTAAAAAAATATACCTGCTGCTGCGAACTGACGGGTTTAAACAGAGGAGGCGGTGTTTTATTTGCTATTCGATCTGGTTATATAAGTAGAGAAATTATGTTATCTGATACTAATATTGAGCAAATGTGTAGATTTATCTATTTTACCAGCTTATAGAACTATTCAAATATATTTTTTTCTTTCATACATTCCTCTTTCTTCTCACATAAAAAATATAAAAGATATTGCGAAAAAAATATATGAAAATTGCTATATTGTAAGTCATGGTGATTTTAATTTACCTAATGTAAAATGGTTGCTTTCAAATGATGAGAAACAAATTTTTCCTTATAACATATCTAAAGATTTCGAATATAATGTAATTGATAGTTTAATGGCTTTTTAATTCTGTTGGTCGTATTTTAGATTTGGTTTTTATTGATAAAAATCTTGAAGCTCAATCAAATGAAGCTAGTTTTAAGTAATTAGGGAATAGTATTCATCACAAAGCACTAAAAATAAAATTAAATTTTTTTGTTTTAATAGAATCACAATTTTCTTCCAATGTAGTTCAAAAATACTGATTTTATCTCTATGAATAGATATTTTGAAACAGTGAATTGGCAAACAATTTTAAATTATACTAACTTAGATATAGCTTTTACTATATTTTGGAACATATTAGATCGTGCTATTTTTAATTTTGTTCCCGTGAAGACAATAAACAATTCAAAAAGACCAATTTGGTTCAATAGAAGTTTACCCAAGCTTAAAAACGTCATGAATAAACTTCATAAAAAAAATAAATTTTCGGTTGCTTTTCTTGAACAATTTATTAGACCTAGGAAAGAGTATGAATTTTTAAAAAGATTTACTTATGACCAATATATTTGGTCTCTCGAGTTGAAAATCAAGAGTAATTCTAAACGTTTTTGGTAATTTTTGAATACTAAAAGAAAATCGATTGGGATTCCATCTAGTGTATCATACAAATGGATCTATTCTGAGAATATAAGTGATATTTGTAATAATTTTGCGTTGTTTTTCCCATCAAAATTATCTGACCTAAGAATAAATTATGTTCAAAATATTAATAATTTCAATTCTAATATAAATGCTGGTAGCCTGTGTTTATCTAAAGATGATGTGTTGACGGACGATTACGGAGACGGTACAATCATGAATTGTACGCAATCTACCTTGAAGCAGATATCGTGACAAAAATTAAGCTCGGTAGACTCCGGTGGGCAGGGCACCTAGCTCGCATGAACGAAGAGGAACCTGCTCGGAAAGTTCTTTGTGGTACATTCTATGGTAGACGACAGCGTAGACCATGCTTGCGCTGGAGAGATGGCGTAGACCAGGACGCCCGGAGCCTTGGGGTGCGCAACTGGATGGCGGCGGGTCGAGACCGGGATGGGTGGAGAGACTTGTTGAAGGAGGCCAGGACCGGACCCCGGTTGTCGAGCCGACGATGATGATGATGATGATGTGTTGACAGCTATATCATCTCTTGACAACATTTTCTCTGTTTCCCGGATAATATTCTGCCACTTCTTTTAAAATTTTGCAAATATAATCTAGCAGGCCCGCTGTATTACATTTTCAATATGTCTTTACGACAAGGTATATTTTTAGACACTTGGAAACATTCTCTAATAACTCCTCTTAAATTAAATTATATTTATCTAAATTTATAGACTTATTGCTAACTTCAGCTTATCCCTAAGATATTTGAAGCAATTGTTAAAAATAAACTATTATATGTAGTTTAGTTCGAAATCATATTTCCCAGCACCAACATGGTTTTATGAGTGGGAGATCGACGGCAAATAATTTATCAATATTTAAAAATTACTGTCTTGATTGTTTAGAAAATCGCTTGCAAGTCGACGTAATTAATACCGATTTTTCGAAGGCTTTTGATCGTGTACAACACAATATTCTCATAAAAAAAACTTGAGCTATACTTGGTTTTCACTCTCTTCTCCTATTGGATTGAAAGTTATTCGGTTGGACGTAAGCAATATGTCAAAATTGGGGATGTTTTATCAAATGAAATTATAAACTTTTCCGGTGTACCTCAAGGCAGCCACCTTGGGCCACTCCTTTTTATTAATTTTATTAATGATTTGACGTATCATATATCTTATTCAAGATATCTTTTATATGCCGATGATCTCAAGATTTTTAGCTGTGTAAGATCTCCATTAGATGCCAGTAAAATTCAACTTGATATTGATTGCATAGTTAATTGGTGTAATGTAAATGGGTAATATGCAGTATTGTAACATTTTCAAAAATACTGGATCCGTTTTGCTTCGATTATAAAAATGAGAATCATTCATTGGAAAGATTAATGAGCCAAAAATATCTTGCAGTTATTTTTGGCTCTAAAATGAGTTTTTCGCTTCAAATTGACCATGTAATTTCTAGAGCCAAATCGATGTTGGATTTTATTTCTAGAAATTCTAAGTCTTTTGAAGATCCATATAGTCTTAAAACTCTTTATCTATCCTTTATCAGACCTTTGCTTGAGTATTGTTGTATTATATGGAATCCCTTCACACAATCTAGTATTCATAGGATTGAAAAGATTTAGAAATGATTTACGAAATTTGCCTTACGAAAGATTTTTAAAAATTCAATTATTCCGTCTTATGGGACCAGGTGTATCTTAATTGATTTAAAACCTTTAGTGTTGAGAAGAAAACTATATTCGGTACTCTTTGCATTTGATGTTCTAAATTCTAAAATTGATTGTTCTGTTTTGCTATAAATGTTTAATATTTATGTACCTTCTTGTAGTTTGCGACCTAGAGTTGGAAATTTTCTGTATGTTCCTTTTCACAGTACAAATTATGCAAAACATAATCCAATCACTGATTCTTGTATTTCTTTCAATGAATTTGCTCTTTACATTGATTTTAATAAAAGTTGGTTAGATATTAAGAAAGATTTACTACAACTATTGGAAATTATGTATTTTAAGTTATTAAAAATCTTATTTTTCTTTGATTTAACTGTAGTCTCCATAAAGTTATGTTACTTGACAGACGAAATAAATAAATAAATATACAGATACCCAAGTAGCAGTGTGTATTTGATGATTTAACATGGATTCTAGAGTCAATCAAGGTTGTCTCCTTAGTTCTCTATTATTTTCGTTGTTGGTAGTTTTACCGAGTGGAATTTGAATCGCTTATACTAGTATTATAATAAAATTTGATGGCTCCACAGCTCGTGGAGAACCAGGGCCTAATAATTTACAACTCTCAACCATTCCTGTTTGCGTGTGTGCTCATGGTTTTTAATATGCCGCTGACTAAGTATACTACTATCAAATTACTGTACAAATTAAGGTCTGCACGCTGTATTCAAAAATTAGAAAATATGGAAAATAAATATAAATTAGTACCAGTTTCAAAAAATGGTCTCGGATTCAGCATGAATTTTTTTATTGTATGAGTGAGAGATAGATGGATCTTGAGAGCGTAGGATAAGGAAGGATAGATAAAACTGAAAGAATTTCAAAAACAAAAATTTTCAAAAAAAAAAAACATTTCAGACAGGCACTTACGACGCTGTTCAAGTTTGACGAACAAATGAATTTCAACATATATTGGAGATACTCCGAGCTATGCTGTGTATTTAGAAACTTGCCTTTACCTTATATTTTGACTTAAGGTGAACACATACTGGAGCTGCAAGCAGAACGGTGATGTGAGAGGTGAGCAGGGGCTTTGAAAACAATCAAATGTGTTCATATGAAAGCTATCATACTGAGGCGTCTTTTCATCTTAAGGCAGTATTACATTATGGCAAGTTTGCCAAATAAATATGTCTCAAAAAAGTGCCATATAAGTGTGACAGTCAAATTTATAACACAACAAATATAACGGGTGGTTTTTTAGCTGGTTTGGTTTTGGCAACACTGGTTTTGACAGCTGACGTGTGTTTAGTACCTTGTGTCACTGTCAAACAGCTTCAGTTTGGTTTGCAATTTAACCATGGATCGTCTTACAAATGAACAACGCTTGCAAATTATTGAATTTTACTATCAAAATTCGTGCTCGGTTCGAAATGTTCATCGCGCGCTGCTTGTGTTCAGCGATGAGGCTCATTTTTGGTTGAATGGGTACGTAAATAAGCAAAATTGCCGCATTTGGAGTGAAGATCAGCCAGAAGCATTGCAACAGCTACCAAAGCATCCCGAAAAAGCCACTGTTTGGTGCGGTTTATGGGCCGGCGGCATTATTGGGCCTATTTCTTCAAAGATGATGCGAATCGCAGCGTTACTGTCAATGGTGAACGCTACCGAGCGATGATAACAAACTTCTTTTTGCCCGAAATGAAAGTTCTTGACTTGCATGATATGTGGTTTCAACAAGACGGTGCCACATGCCACACAGCACGCGAAACAATGGCGCAATTGCGAGGCGAGTTTGGTGAACAGTTAATTTCACGTTTCGGGCCGGTCAATTGGCCGCCTATATCGTGCGATTTGACACCATTAGATTATTTTTTGTGGGGGTATGTCAAGGCTAATGTCTATAGGGACAAGCCCGCTTCGATTGGCGCACTGGAAGCCAACATCCATGCATTCATTCGTGAGATACCGGCCGATATGTGTGAGAGTATGCCAAAATTGGACTCAGCGGATGGGCTACCTGAGACGCAGCCGCGGTCAACATTTGCATGAAATTATCTTTAAACATTAAATTGCAAGGTTCAAACTATCGATTCAAATAAATATTTCATTCATTTTTTCGAATTTTTTGTGTTTTTTTTTTTTTAAAGTTCTAAACCTCTTAAAAAATCACCCATTATTATGGAGCCTAATACTACTTTGTCATACTAAAACGATTGTGTCACATTTCATATGGCGTAATGGAATATGACAGTGCAGTATCGCCTTTACGATAGCTGCCATACAAATATTTTGGTTTTTTTCAAATTTTGGAAAACGGATCTAACGATTTTGATTAAATTTCGTACCTGCAATAACCAAATGAATTATAAAAAAAAAACTTCGTTTCAGGTTTTTCTCAAAAATTTCACATAACGGAGTTAGGTATTCCACTTTTTTTGAGAAAATGCGGTCTTATTTTTGCTTTATTCACGTTTATCTTTGGCATGGTTTCACCGATTTTGTTATTGCAATCTGATGATCTTCAATAGTTTAAACAATAATGCATTTAAAAAAATTTAAAAATATTTTTGTATAAACAAATCAAACAAAAACTCATTTTTTTAGTGCATTTCTCTCTTTTAATATTTTCTCGTTAATATGCTGCATTGCTACTTAGCAAATCAGTCATGGCAAAGAACCGAAGGGTCATATTTTCAATAATCCAGCTGATTCTGAAAGATGGCCTTGATTATGTTGACTTCATAATAAACCACAAGAAAATTCAAATCGTATGAACTAGCTAGCGAATTCACATCATCTCCATGAGCGATCACTCTACCTGCTACCTCAAATTTTTCATGCAGAATGTCCATTGTAACGTTCGCTGTATTTCACGTAGTACCGTCTTGTTAAAACGAGATGTCCCTCACATCCATATAATCCCATTTGGGGCAAAAGAAATTGGTTATAATCGATTGGTAGCTATATCCGTTGATTGGGAAATCAAAGACATCGTCTTTTTGGAAGAAGTATTGACCCTCACGAAACGCGGCGGTTTTTCGGGTAGATCTCGGCGTACGGATGTTCACTGAATCGGTTGGCTCAATTTTGGCTATCAGTCGTTGGTGTCATCCCAGCTCATCCCAAGCTTATGGGTCCCACTCAGCCCATCCCCGATCATTCTTCCCGAGACCCAACTGGTACCGGGGCAACTTATCCTGGGAATATGGACTCATCTCATGAAAAGTGTGGGGGATGTTTTGTGCGAGACAAAGAAAAACAGCGCTTTGTTGTTGTGATTAAGTTTATTGGGGATATATGCATACATATGTACTTGCTAACGCTTTAAAAATTTATTACATAGGATAAATTCAAAGTTTCTTTAAATCCAGATTCTTTAAATACAAAAGAAACTTTGCATACACCCAACCTCACACCTACGCCAAATCCTATACAGCCCAATTCTAAATGACAATTCCCCGGGAAATTTTTCTCTTTTCTCTACTCCCGTATTCTAAACAAAAAATTCCGGAGAATTTTTCTCGGGGAATTCGGAATAAGAGTACTTACTACTACTCCCGAGAGAACACGTCCCCCGCGGAGTTGTTTCCCGGGGAGTTATTTTTCCGGGGAATGTTTAGAATTCGGCTGATAGTGTGCCGCAAACACTTTCCTTGGGATGAATTCTTATTTCTGAAATGAGTTGCCCCGGGATGAGCTGTCATGGAACCAGTTTTGTTCTGGGATGAGTCGTCGGGGATGAGTTGTCTTGGGGCCAGTAGTTCTGGGATGGGCTACACCCAACCCCAATCGTTGACTGGGAAGATACAAAAGAATACATTCTATTTATTATAGCTTCTTAGGCTTATGATGATTTTTTACTCATCATTAAACAATTACCTATATCAGTGTTGTAAGGATAATATTTTTTTCTTAAAATTGTTCACTTAACCCTTCGAGTCTATAAGATTGAACACAACAACAATGTTTTACAAACACAGCCAAACAACATGTTTCAAATATAGAAAATAACAAATTACGTATAGGGGTGGCAAAATGTTGTGCATTCATGAAACACGATGCATCACTTACATTACAAGGACCAAAAAGTTTGATGGTAAAGGATTTACAATTTCAGAGGTTTGAGGAATGTAAGAGGCATCACATTAACAAAATAAAAAAATTAAAAATAAAAGACAAGAAAAGAAAAGAAACAACGACAACTTCTCAAGAGTGTCTCGGTTTCGGTTTTAAAAAAAAAAAAAAAAAAAACGTACTTATATAGGTACCTATGACAGACAGGAATAACGATAAACCTATAACAACGCAAAAAAGAATAAAACAAATTTTCAACCCTCATTTCTCATTTATACTTTACTTCTTCCTTTCCAACACATCGTACATATATGTTTTGTGTTCATTGCACAGGCATTTGTATGTAGGTGAAATTAGAGTTGTTGTTTTGGTTTGTGAATTCTTTGAATAGTGTTGCCATAGCAGAATGCATATCTACAGAAATTTCAGACTTCAGAGTGATGGAGGCTATTAGTATTAAATTTTTAGTGGGAAATACGTTAAAACAATCAATTTACATCTGGAGTAAGGCTCTTTAAATTTAAAGTCAGTTTTAAATTTACAGTCAGACAGGTAAATGGAGTTCTTTTAATACGATTATACACGATACCTGCCTACATGGGTTTAAACTATCACTAACATTTAAAATGCGATCCACTGCCGCTTTAAGAGAGTTACAGCCAGGGCTACCTTCGTGGCTATAAAGAGCCACTTTGGCTCTTTTTTCAGGAGTGGCTCTTTTGCACCAGTTTTTCAAAATCATCGAAAATTGCTTCTTTTTGATATTTTCGTGGCTCTTTTTACTCTTTTTCAGAATAATATTACATAAATTTCCCTTTTCATAATAATTTTTCAATTTTCTTCTAAGTAAAAAACTCTTTGAAATTTTCTTCTGAGTAAGAATTCTTTGAAATTATTTCTCTGAGTAAAAAATTCGTTGAAATCTAAACGCGTTAATTTTCATTAAAAATCAATTTCTTACTTTTTAGCTTTTCGCCTTAATATTTCCTGAACGTAGCAAAGAGAAAGAATGAGATGAATATAGTGTGCCATATTTCGTATTTAATTTTCAAATATTTTAGCCGATGTCTGTTGTGTATTTAATTTTTTTACAACTGTTTTTTTTCAGTTTTTCCTTATTTTTTTCAAATAAATAAATATTTTAGCATTTTTTTTTATTTTGGGGACGTTTCCAGAGGTGGCTCTTTTCTTTTGAATACTTTTTCTATTGGCTCTTTCTCAAAATCTAGAAAGGTAGCCCTGGTTTTAGCATTTAAAGACTTTTTCGAAGGAAACATCAGTAAGGGCCAATTGTGAAAATGTGGTTCAACTTTGTTTCAAGATTCTAACGCACTGATTTCGTTGAATTGACTGAGTTTCAACGCTGGATTAATCATACAATTTTCATTTATCACAAACTTGTAATCTGAACCACCGTTGAACCTCAGTTAATCCGCCAAAATCAGTGGTTTAAAATTGCTGAACAACGGTTCAAATGTTTGTAAAGGGTTTTCCAATAAGAGGTGTTATTTTGAATAGCCCGCTATTTCGGTAGCTGTCACTTTCGAAGCTGTCATTTTTGACATTTGACAAGTAGAAACTACGCCATTAATAAAAATGGAACGATACACGCTTCAACAACGCATTGAAATTATAAAATTCACTATAAAAATGGTGAAAATTTGGCAGAGACGGTTCGTAAAACTAAAACATTTTTGGGTCGTCGTGAAGCACCTTGTCGAACCGCAATACGGAAATTGGTGGACAAATTCGAGCTGTTGGGACAAGTTAGTGATGTGAAGAATAAAACCCGTGCACGTCGCTCAAGAACAACTGAGAATATTGCTGTTGTATCCCAAAGTGTTGAAGGATACCCAGGTTTGTCCATTCCTCGTCGTTCTTTGGAATTAGGCATTCCACAAACATCATTACACCGTATTTTGCATAAGGACTTGGGTCTTAAGGCTTATAAAGTTCAGTTGACACAAGAACTCAAGCCGGCTGATCATCAACAACGTCGTGTCTTTGCTGATTGGGTCCTTGAAATGCATGAAAATGATCCGGAATTTCATCGAAAAATTATCTTGACTGATGAGGCCCATTTCCACCCCGGAGGCTACGTCAACAAGCAAAACTGTCGCATCTGGGGCTCGGAAAACCCAAGAGTTATTGTTGAAAAGCTTCTCCATCCTCCACGCGTGACTGTTTGGTGCGGTTTATGACCCGGCGGGGTCATTGGACCTTACTTTTTCGAAAATGAGGCTGGAGCTGGAGATGGAATTCGTGAGGCTATCGAGGACATAGGGCAGCCACTTTGCGATTTGGTTATGGAAAATTTCATGAAAAGGATATGGTCCTGTAAGCGTGGTCGTGGCGGCCATTTGGCTGATGTTGTGTTTTATTATTAACGGCATACCTTCCTCTTTATAATGAAATAAACATTCGATCATTTATCTCAAAAAATGCCATTTTTCTTTGAATATCAAAATAACACCTCTTATTGGAAAACCCTTTACAACTGGTCTTTGGTCATTTAGTTGTCAAATCCTGCGATAAGGCTTTCAAGTCATGTCATCAACGTATATTGGTGTCTACGCTTTGACGTTGGCGGTTAGGGTCACTGCGTTCATTATTTTCGCTGACATCAATGTAATCACTCTGTCAACGTAGTTAGGACATGTTGACAGACTGTCCGTCAACGCGTTTATTGTGATTTAACGTTGAAACAGAAGAAAAAAAATCGTTTCACTCTAACCTAGCTGGGTGAATATTTTTTTTAAATATGGACGTGTATGGAATACTTTTTTTAATAATTATAGAGTCATAAAATTTGTTTCCACTATTATCTTTAAGACAGGATTAACTTTACTGAATTCGAGGACTTTTGGCAGTTCTTTTAATTGAATATAATGTTTATTCCTTGTGGTTCAAAAGTCTTTGTTCAGCAGAAGATTCTGATGCTCCCTGTGAGGCATTTTTCTTAAATGATGACATGGGGATTTCCTGAAGACCTTTTTCTACCTAAAATGTAAAACTAAAATAGTATATTTCGATATCTGATATGTCAAGAACTTAAAACAAATACTGTTTTGAAAAACCTAAAAAAATATTTCCAAACAGTTTTATATAGCTATTATTCGTTTACTTTCAATTGGCAAACTGATTTGCTTGAATGTTGAATTAGCGACTGGACCTAAGTCTGATTTTTTAGTGCGAGTTTAAAGCTAAGCCAGAGTTAACTCATTAAATTTGGTGAGTTAACTCAGAATTAATTGAACAAATTCTTTTGATGTTTTATCCACCGAGTTTGTCTAGTCGTTCCAATGAATTCTCTATCAAAAAACTGCTTTCTTAGTTGACTGTTAGTTAGTTTTAACTCACCACTGAAAAACTAGCCCTTAAATCATAGAATTTTTATGGTGAAATTTCGTGGAAAAAAGTTTTAGTTCAGCAGAAAATTGCGAAACACCCTTTACAGCTTTATATCTGCATTTGGACTAAAGGTTGCAAAAAAATCCTTTCATTTGAATTAAATTCATTATAGTCCACTTAAATGAAAACAAAAAAAATGCATTTCTATTGTTTTCGTTTTCCTCGTCTTCACATTATCTAATAATTCACTATTTTAGGGCAGAAAAAAAAACTGTAACGATACCTAAACCCGTTAAAGTGTCATGATTCTTGCAACCAGAAAAGTCACTGTGCAACGTTCTTGATTGATGCCTGGCTCCTGGCTCTGTAACCGAAAACCGATAAGCATTATTTAGTATTTTGTATTTAGAACCAGAAACAAATGTTTTATTTTAAGTACCTACTTACAGTTTTAACCAGAGAA
This sequence comes from Leucozona laternaria, assembly GCA_932273885.2. Classification (NCBI taxonomy): domain Eukaryota; kingdom Metazoa; phylum Arthropoda; class Insecta; order Diptera; family Syrphidae; genus Leucozona; species Leucozona laternaria. Next base: position 189,128,108 of record OW026366.1, on the reverse strand, counting down.
TGCCACCAAATGTATGTTTCTTTATCGAAGCAGTAATACCAACACAACATGTAATCAGCCCTATCACAGATTCCATCGTAACAAATCTCCGAACGGACTTCTACTCTACGAATCACGAAAAATTGTCTTCACAGAATCCTAATGGAATCGAAAAAAGCATTGGCCGCGTTCGGATGCCAATCCGATAGGCTATCCTTCCGATATGTTTTCGAACGACCAAAACCAGATAGGTTACATAATTTGCTGTCAAAAGACAAGGCGTAGTTGCTCACCGCGTTCTGTTATGTCACACAGAACGCGGGCAGCTGGCGGCGTTCTAGTTTCTTCAATATTTTTCTCTTGAATAGTTGCCCGGTGTGCAAAAAAAAAAAAAAATATAACTATGAGCAGCAGTTCTAACGAAGATGAAGTGCTTCTTCTCCTTTCCAATTCAAAAAGACCATGCTATGGTGAATTTCATCGTCTATGTAAGGAACTGGATGACGATCGATTTTACAAATATTTTCGGATGTCTCGGGAACAATTCGAGAACATACACACAATCATCGCACCGAGGATTTCAAAACTGACAACTAACTGGAGAAAGCCAATAGGAACTAAAGAAAGGCTGGCGATATTTTCAAGGTAAGAATGTATCATTTATTGTCATACATTTTGTAACATGAGAGTTTAAACTTTAAAGTGACAAGTAAAAGTTAAAAGGATTGGTTTAAAAGCTCAAATGGTGCACTGCATTCTCATACATCTCCTTCAAAGTTGTTGTTTGTGTTGAGGATTTACCTAATGCTGAGAATATAATTGGTGGCGTCCGCATTTCATAATGAATATGCGGTGAGCGATCTGATTCTCCATAAAATTTACTTGGGTAATCGGATTTCGATGAACCTGATGAGTACACTGGAGACGGTGGTGTTGGTCATTCAATATCCATTCTATCGCAGGACCACGTAGATTCACTATTTGAAGTCGACAATACGGGTGATGTTGGCTTGGAATAATCGAAGGCTGAGAGTTCAGCCTTCCCAAATAGTTGAGTTAACTCCATCTTCAAAATAGTTTGATTTCGCACCGGAAAACTTTTGAAAGTGTGGGCATAGCTCAAAAATAGATGATCTACGTGGTCAAGGTCATGTTTTTCCTTCCTTTTGTTATCCTCCTTTTGGAGATAGTCCGAGACTGCGTTTACGTATTCGTTGACACTTTTTCCTTTTTTTTTCTTGGGAGGTGACTGCACTTCAAGACTATCTGGAACGATCTCTTCAAATTCCTCTTCATCTCCACTTATTTGTTCTATGATGATATCTTCCACATTGGACGATGTCGGCCGCGGAATTAGGGAATCATGTAAAAAATTCATGTGGTCAGCCCATGGCCAGTTTTTATATTTTTTTGCAGAACCTGTTGAACCTTTGAGGTGTTTGAGATATTTGTTATTCGAGTCTCTTAAATTTTTCCATTTTCCTTTTACAGCCTCACCTATCAAATATAAAATAAATCTATAAGCAGGACAGTCAAACTAAAAAAATAGGAAAAATACAAAATAAAACGCTGTTTTTGGTTATGCCATTTATTATGTTATTTATTATTATCTCAAACTCGCAACATTATTTCCAAACTTTGCCTTCAGTTGCTCTTGCAAAAAGGACTAATATTATTTTTATCTGAAAAAGACTTCAACCAAGGCACAAATACATTTCTAGTTGAAATAAATTTGCTTTTTAGAAAAAGGTTTTCAAGACCATTTGATTTTGATTCCGAAATTCTGGGACAAAAATTTCTTGGATTCATTTCTGTTCGTTTGACATTCAAGTTGTAATTTTTCAGAGGTAAATTCAAATTAAAGACTGACTGTTGGTAAATATTTAAATTAACTTTCCTTTTTCATTATTTTAAATAATTGTTTTGCTTTAAATAATTAAATATTTCTAGTTAAATTTCTTAATTTATTTCATTCTCATACTAATTAGCATTAGCCACTGGCGATTCGTTAAAAATCATTGCCTTTTCCTTCCGAGTAGGACGATCGAAGTTTGCAAAGAACTATGGAATGCTTTACAGCCACTTTTTTTTAAACGGCCAACGAAAAATATTTGGAAGCAAATTGAAACTGGGTTTTGGGAAAGATGGAACTTCCCAAACTGCGTTGGAAGCATAGACGGGAAGCATGTTCGGATAAAATGTCCGAAAAACAGTGGATCAAGCTTCTTCTGTTACAAAGATTTCTACTCTATTGTCTTACTGGCTATTGTTGATCATGACTTTAAATTTGTGGTAGTCGATGTTCCCGGTTATGGAAGACAAAGTGATAGCAGTATTTTTCAAAATTCCGCTTTTTATCGTGAGTTTTTAAAAGAGCTGTGTTTTATTGGTAATTTATAGGTAGCGCAATAATAAAGTACCAATAAAACGCTTTGGATGTGTTAATAAAACGCTTTAGCAACTTTTGGCTGTGTTCGCTACAAATATCATAGATCACATCCATTTTGTCTGCACCAAACTACAAATATAATAGATCTAATTTATCGACATTCTTTGTTTTTGTTTTTATTTTAAAAGGGAAATTTTACTGCACTGGCTATAAAATTACCAATAAAACACGGCTAAGGTAAAACTATGGGAAGAAAGTTTCAAATTGGAAACATTTTTAATGCACCCTTTTCCTAAACCAGCAGCGTTGGCAGACACTTCCAAAACAATATATAACAAAAGACTTTGCAGAGAGCCCGGCGTGTAGTTGAAAATGCGTTTGGGATTCTAACTCAAAAGTGGCGAGTCTTTTTAAGGCCGATTGAATTGGAAGTCGATACCATAACAATATCGTCAAATCTGCATGTTGCTTGCATAATTTTTTGCGTAGCCATTCATCAAAAGATTCAAATGCTGATGAGGAATTATGTGGAGGAGATATTGAAAATAACCTAAGTGGTGCATTCTCATATTCAAAACCATTGAGGGAAAGATCGAGTGGGTCTGCACGTGAAGTGCGTGAACAATTCATGACATATTTTTCAAAAAGCCAATTGTACTGATTTATGAGAAAATAAAATATTAATATAACTACAATTGGAGTGATAATCTTTAATTTTGAAATGATAACATTTTTTAACGCATTTGATATTTGTCTGCGTGTATTTGTCCACTTGTCTTCGAAAATAATAAAGTGATTTTAACGGGACTTTTCATACAGATAGTGAACTTTCCAAGAGGTGATCAATATTACTCTCAAATGATTAGCGTTTATTTGCAATAGTTAAATCAAAATCACGAGCAAATTAAGCTGGAAAAAATATAGGTGTTCGAAATATTTCAAGAATGCCATGGAAGAGGGTTACGGAACTGACACACCAAAGCTGGTACCCAACTTGATTGATTGAGACATGAACCAATTTCTTCCCAAGTCCTTGCCTTTTTGGCCACGTCCTTGTATTCCGGGTCCATTGTATCATACAAAAACTTATTTGACCGAACCAAATCAATAAGTACTTCCGTGTCAAACATTATATTTTTGTAATTTGTATAAGTTCAATTAAAATTCAACTCAAAAAATAATTGTAAAAGTTAGATTATTTTTTGTTTTGAAAAATTCTTGCACAGATTTTTTTATTTTGAGATTTGACAGTCGCGTCCTTTGTAAAAATCTACAACTTCAATTTAACCGTCGCGTTCTATTCTTGCCCGCTTAAGTTGTCCGCGTTATGTTTGAACAACAAAGTGTAATTCTACATAAGACAAAGAACGCGACGGGCAGAATTTTCGCACGCACCGCCAGACCGCGTTCTGTTTGACCAGCCCTTTAGGATAGCTTGGGATTTGTTTCTGACAACAGCTGATTGGTTCATCAGCTTAATTTTTCTATGTGATTACAACCACACAAACCTATCCGGATAGCTTTGGATAGTTTCCCGAACGTGGCCATTGCCTCATTCATCGTACTCACTCTCAATTTCGAAGTCAGCTGTCTTACGTCAAATCATTGAGAGAATTAAGAAAACAGTGATGGTATACATCAAATAAAAAAAAATTACCTGCGCTATTTGGAAAAATCCCAATTTTTTCCCTACACTAAAGAAATTAACACACTTGAATTTAATTTTCTTAGTTTAGGGGTTCGTTTAAGCGATCAGGAAAAAATTTCTTTTGGATAATTTAATGTCTAACTTACAATTTGAAAAATAAAAACCTATGAGAAATCACTGGAAATAAATTATTCGCAAACAAATATTTTCCTTTGAGAAAATATTTTTTCTTAAAAAAGCATTTATTAATATTCTTGATGAAAATTCTGTACGGAAAAAGAATTTTCATTAGAAATATAAATAAATTATCCAAAGGATATTTTTTCATGATCGCTATAACCGGCCGGCGAGTGAACCGAAAGTTTGTCATTTGCGCATTTCTTCACAAATTTACTTTGGTTTTATTTTTGAATTAAAAATTAAAAAATATTAAATTCCACAGAAAGACAAAAGTAAGATTGACAATAAACTAATAGAAAACAAAACTCTATATACCAATTAATATTTTTTCAAACAGTGTCATTTGCGACAATTGACTACGAGTAAAGAATTTTTTCCTACGTGTACCATCACTGTAAAGAATAAAATTATGGCTCATTGTTGTAGACTTACAATTAGTTCTACAGAAATTGTTCATTGGAATTTGGAAGTGTTTTTAGCTTTATTTTAGTTTTACAAAACAAATTTATTTATTGGTGCAATTATTGATGCTTTAATATTGCATCCGCTCCGTTTTATGTATGTTTACAAATACAACAGATAGAAACCCATATGAACCTTCAATTTTTTTATATTTCAAGTAGAACCTTTTTGGGTTTGATAGAGTGCAAACATGTTCGGAGGAGCTGGAATAGGAGTTTGAACTATCAAATCTTTTCGGTGTTAATAACTTATGCCACTCTGACTACGAAAAGAATAAAGTATCGTAGAGAAGGATGACATAATTTTCGTTTCATTCGGATTCAGTGATATAAAATTTCAAGAAATTCGAAATTAGTATTAGATTTTCTACTACTAATGATAGATATTTTTGCGTTCGTAGAAAATTTTTGATTACGATGGATTCTGTGATAGGGCTGAATATCTCAAGAACCTGAATTGATGGCTAAAATCGGCAGACGGATTTGAGTTCAACGACCAAAAATATACTAACAGCTATATTATTGACTTGTTTCAAAACTAGTTGAATAGCAAAACTAGTTTTATAGAAGTTTTTAGTCTCATATTTAGCACGGTTTTATAAATTTAGAGTTTTATTCATAGCTTGTTTTAAGTTTTCGAGTTTGTAGGTGTCAAAATATTTTTGAATAAAACCGATTTGTCCACTTCCAAACATCTTTAAAACTAGTTCTGTCATAAAACCAGTTTTGAAAAAGTCAATTATATGGCTGCAAGAAACACTCTCGTCATATTTTCTCTAAAATTTTAACGTTTTTTTGTAAACCTTTTTTATTAAGAAAAACCTTCGTAATAAATATACGCAATCCCCGTATCTTCTATCTACCCATCCACCGTCCCTCTTATGACTTCAACGAACCTATCAGTCGTATGCTGCGGAGTGTTAATTCGAACATGAACTGTTTCAACTCTAACCTCTGCAAACCTTGCCTAGAAATCCGTATCCGCTCCTAAATTATGTTCTTAGATTGAAAACCTGAATCTCGAATGATCTCGCAATGGAAAACTGCGGCCTTGATATTTAAGTGATGCGACACACTTTAAACCTGTATTGTTCATTATAATTTAATTATTATGGTTATACCATCATTTTATTAGCTCGATGGAATAATTTACCATACGCCATAACGACACTTTTTTTATTATCAAAAAGTTTAAAAAAAAAAAAATATTTTGAGCTCATGTTTTTATGTCATGCGCCCGACAGTCTGTCTTGACATGAAGCACTCTCTTAAGGATAATGGTTCATTTTTTGCTGTAGGTATATTTTTATTTACTGTTTGTTTCATCTTATAAGTGTCAAAAAAAATAAAAAGAATAATTCGGCACATAAATGCAAATGTGTGAAATAAATCGCACAATACCAAGATGGTGTGTTTTTATTTAGTAGGTATGATTGTGACTGTGTGAGGTGTTTCAACAAGAACAAGGAAAACCCACCAAAAATACATGTGCATATAATTTCTTAATCCTTTTCCCTTCATTTTGAGCTTGGTGACAAAAAAAAATCAGTGTTAAAAAATCTATTATGTTCTTGGTCGTGTATATTCAACAAAAGAATTATTGTAGGTAAATGTGAAACATAAGGGAAGTTTTTTTGGAATTAATTTTGTTTAATTAATATGAGCTGTAGATGTAGGTATAGGTATTATAGGTGTATGGTGGATCATGTTACAAAGGGATTTCATGATACAACAGCCTGAATAATAATGACATGAGTTGACAACTTATCGATGAACAAGTTTGAGGTTAATGACCCCTTTGCCTTTTATATCTATAAGGATGTCAATAAAAGCAGAAAAGGTTTTCAATTTAAGAATTTCTTTTGGTAATATCATTTGAAAAAAAAAATATTACTTTCCTTATATTTAGTAAAAGATAGGTACAAGAGTAGAAGACGACATGGCGGGAAAATATTTCAAAAGCAGTTTTTTTCAGGGGGGGTGGAGAAATATAATTTTTACCTTAACGGCAATTTACTATACCTACCTATTTATTTTCCTTTAACTTTTTTTCAACAATGATTCGTCTTACTGGCCGATCACAATGATGAAGTTGTAGCTGTAGAACGTATAGCTCTACCAAAGTTGAAATTTACTATAAAAAATGTAACCCAACTACTTTTGAAACAACAGGAAATCCTCTAACTGTTTACAGCGCTATTATTTGATTCAACTTAACACCAATTCTAATCCGCCATCTGTCAACAACTGGAATAGAAACTACTAGAGAGAGATACTCGAATATTGTAGTGTATGCTAGTGGAGACTAGAACCATTTAATTTCCTGTATAAGGGGATGTTTTCGACCGAAAGTATATTCGGAAGTAATTTTTAATTTGCATAGGTACTATTGAGATTGACAAATAATAAAAACGATTTGAAGGGAAATAAAGTGTGTTTATTTTGTAAAGTAAATAATTGGAAGTTATTACTTAAAGTAAATAACCTTGGTAGAACATTACAATAGTACAATCTGAAGCTATAGAAGAAGCAATGAAAGTATAGCCATGCCAAAATATGATTACACTCTAACTTTTATTTCACGGTACAAGCTGCATTTTGGGAAAATGGGATATAGTCATTGGGAAACCACGTCCTTTGTAACATAAGTGGGCGATTTTACTGGGGGCTTGTGCTATACCGAGTGTTTTAGCTATAGTTGTCCCCCATTGTGTTTATTCTCACAGCAAAAAAAAAAAAAAAAAAAATATGTTTGATCTGATCATTTTGCACAGATACATAGAAATAGAACATCTACCCTAAGGTTAGCAACGATGAGGATAAGAACGAAGACAATTTAGAAAAACTTTCTTGTGAGATGAATAAATTATTTTTTTTTAATATTCCTACTTATATTTATAAGTTTAATAAGAATCGATCATTCAGTAAATATTCCGTTAACTGTCAGGGGAATAAAAATTAACAATACAAAATATAATTACTATCTGATGTGCAATAAAATAATTTGAAGTCTAATTTTATTTTTTCTTAAAAATGCAGTTTTATTTTTGTGTAACAAAATAACAAAAAAATATGCACGACTTGGTCGCACAAACTTGCTCTTGTGGTTAAATATTGTGTCTAACCCAACATTGAAGATGCATGATGTACATATGTATATATTTAACGAGAAAATATTAAAAGAGTCAAAAGTACTAAAAAATTGATTTTTTTTTTATTTTTTTTTTGTTTTAATAAAAAAAGTTTTTAAAAATTTTTAATCTAATTATTTTTTAAAATATTGAGAAGCACCAGATTACAAAATCATAACAAAATCGGCTTAACCATTGCAAAGATATACGAGAATATCCCATTTTCTCAAAAAACTTAGATTACCTAATTCCGTATTGTGAATTTTTTGAGAAAAACCTGGAACGCAGTTTTCTTTTAATTGACTTGGTTATTGCAGGTACGAAATTAAATTGAAATCGTTTTAGCCGTTTTTGAGAAAATTTGAAAAAACCAAAACATTTGTATGGCAGCTACCCGTTCTAGATGAGCTTAAACAAAAATTCGAATTTTCCCTCTATAAAATCACATAAAAATCCTCTGTGCCAAATTTAAAGCAAATCGGTTTACCCGTTTAGGGTCTAGCTCAAATTACAGTGGACGCACAGACTCACAGACCCAGCACAGACCGACGGACGGCATGAAGAAACCCACTCTTTTGGACTTCTCGATTATTGTAGTATTAGTTTTGATTACAACCTCAATTTTTTTTTCACACGAAACCAGTATTTGCCGTATAGAGCAAGTAAAGAATCAATTTAAGAAATAAGTGGGGCAAAATGAAGGAGAAGTACTCGGAGGGAGAGTACGCCTAAATTCAAATTTAGTTTTATATTTTATGTAGATTTTAAGGAACAATAAAATGCAAAATCCAGTCTGTTACAAATAATTGTGATGTACTCTCATGTTGTACCCTCATTTTTCATTTTTTGCCTAAATTGACTGTTTTATGAGTGTTATTTATTCTACTTCAATTTAATTATCATTTGCATATGGCTGAGGTGTTAAATTTCTCAAGTCTAGATGTTTGCAAAGAGCAAGTACGTTCTATAAAATGACTTGAAATTTCATTATTACAATATTCTCGTTCTAATACAAGAGAAAAATGGCCATTAGTTTAATTTGACAAGGTCTCATGTTATCTACATGTACATGGGTTAGCTTTTTAAAGTAAAAGTCTCGAATGTTAATTTATCTTGGTTTGAGTACAAGCGTAACACCCACACAACTTTAATTTGAGAAATGATCATGCAAAATATACAGGTGGGCATTGTTAAAATCACATTTAACCATGTTAATTCATCCAGATTCACATGTAATCTTATACAAACAGACTTCTTTTTTAATTGAACCTTCAGTACTCCAGATAAGACTCATTCAAATGCTGTCAGTTCAACAATAAATCAAGTTAATTTACCTAGTTGTCCATTTAAGGGAGTTTAAATCCTAAAAAGATTAATTTTTATTTTGTTTTGTGTGTTGGCACGATTCTTTATATTTTGTTAAATATACTTAACGTTGTCAGCCGTGTTGAAAAATAAAAACCTGATAACTGATCCCTGAGTCTTTCTACTGAAAAAAAAAATCACACCTTGGTAAAAACCGCAGTGTGATTGCAGCTGGTAGTGATGATCATAGTGGCTAGTAACCGGTGGCGTCAACAAAAACTAAAAGTTTAGCTCTACTTTTACCTGAGCGTGGAACTTGTCGAGCTGTAGAACTTTCTCTGTACATGTCTTGTCCTATCCCAAAGACGTCAACTGCATTTGGTTGAACTCCAATACAACAATCCTAGTGATATAGCCAAAGCCGGCCCAGCCAAATTTGCGCCCTGTGCAAGATTTGGAGAAAGCGCCCCTTTTTTACTTGCGATGTAGGTACTATATGGGAAGTTATGGATTCGTACAAAAAATCGAACTCGAGATTTTGATATAACTTTACATTACGATGGTAGAGAAGTCAAAAAAAGTGGGTCTCGCAAAAACGTCCGTCTGTCGGTTCGACTACAGCCTAAACGGATGGGTCGATTTTCTTTAAACTTGGTACCTAGCGTTTTTTTGACATTCCCCCCACCCTTTTTTTCTCTTTTTTTTAGGACCAAAATTACGAGTAGCTGTCATACAAAATTTCTTGGCCAAAGAGGAAAAACTTATTTTTCTCAAATCCAGCGCTACCGAATTTGTTTTTAAGAACTCAATAAATTTAAATAGTTATAAGTTGCCATTTAATAAAAAAAAATGGTTCCGAAAAATGGTTATTAATGGTACCTCCCAAAGAACCATTTTTTTGATTTTCGCTTTTCTCGAAAACGGTTAAACTGATTCTGATCAATTTTTGTATGAAGAAGTATTGACACATTCTAAATAATATTGTGTACCAAAATTTCAAAAAAAGTATTTAATAGATTTTTAAAAAAAGTTTTAATATTTTTTTTTCAAAGCTCAATATTTCAAAAACGACTTGGTCGATTTTCATTAAACTTGGTAAATAACAGTTTTTTAACTTTATCTAGAAGATTTTTGACAAAAAACATTCTAATACCCAAAAATAATGGTGCCTCCCATACAAATGTTAAAAAACCGTTAAGAAAAATATTTTGTTTCTCAAAAACGACTCCTACGATTTTCATAAAAGTTTTTTTGCGTGTTAAAATTAGTACGATCTACCATTTAAAATTTTTAAAGTTTATATTTTACGTTTATTAACAGTACCTCTCATAGAACGGTTTCTTTGATTTTCGACTATCTCAACATCTGATCAACCGAACAAAGATTTTTTATACAGAAGTTTGTAACAAATATAAATAAAAGTGCGTATCAAAATTTTCTAAAAAATGATTTTTGGATTTTTTAAAAAAAAATCAAAATTATTTTTTGAAAATTCGATAATTCGAAAACTGGTAACAGATTTTTTTGTGAAGTTCAATTTTTAACGCAACATTAATAAATGCTTTAAATTGGCGTACCAATTATTTTTCTCAAAAATGTTAACGAAATTTTATATATAAGAAATTAATTATTTTTAAAACCGCTCGTACGATTTTCAAAATGTTTTTCTCATAAATAAAGATTTATATAAAAAATCAGATGGTGTACATCGCGTTGGGTTAAAACAGATTTAAAGTATTTTAATCAATTTCTTTCGAATTTATTTGATTTAAAACAACACTAGACTATATTGTTAATTTTTGTATACTCACATAATACCACCTGAAACTAAACTATGATTTGGCAAATGGATAAAATATATACTCCTATAGCTAATTTATTTCAGACTACAGAACCACAATGTGATCGCGCATAAGAGCAAGTTCGTGCGACCCAGTCGTGCGTATTTTTTATATTTGCATACATGCATACATGCACTGACACGCATGCATAAGACTTTTCCGCATTGCTCAGAAGATAGACTTTCAATGCGTAGGTCCTGGTAATGCGCCCCCAGAATTTTGCGCTCTGTACATTTGCACATCTTGCACATATGGTTGGTCCGGCCCTGGATATAGCAAACACTTAAATAAGTTTAGTTACACGCTTCATAAGGACCTCAAAATGATTAAACGAGTAGGGAAAATCTTTTCTATATCCAATTGGTATCACAACAGGACAACATTTGGTCTTAGTGTGTCGATTCTCCACCGACAGCCACTTCTATAACTAACCAAACCTAACTTCAGCTATTCTAATCTCGCCTATAAAGATACTTAGATGTAAACAAAGTTAGGCTTCAAAAGCGTTTTTTTTTGTACCCAATTATTTCGCATGAGCTGTCCAAATGCATACAATTTTCCTCTTGATTTGCGGTTTTAGCTGACTTGCACAGCTCTCAAGATAGATCACGATATGAAAACTAACACACATTTTAAATGTTGCATGTATATTGATTGTGTAAGGTACCCTTTATTAAGGTAACTTATACAAAAAATAAATCTTTTCCATCAACCTATTGAAACTCATTAAAACTCGCACTAGATCTGTTCCTCCGACCTACATAGTTTAGTTAGCTGATTTTCTAGTGTTGTCTATTGTCTTTCTACTTTCTTTATCTCGCCTGCAAAAAGATAGTACGTGTCGTTGTGAAATATTTTCCAAATTAATGTTAACTAGGTGTAAAAACTTTGTTTTACCTGCAGTATGCACAAGTTATTTGGTGTCAGCACATTTAGTGAACGTGTGAAAACATTGCTTCAAACCACACTTTAAGAGGAAACCTATATGTACCCATCTTGTATATGCATACACCATAGAAGAGAAAGGGAGTAAGGATAGAGCCATCTTAATTTTGTCGTCAAGCTATCTACTCCTTATTTTATGCATGTGTGCTTCTGCCTCATACAAAAAAAAAATTGTTAAGATTTTGTTTTTTTTTCTTCTCTTTATTAAGCCAAAGGACACTGTTGTTCCAGCTCATGCAGACGCTAGAACACTCACATACAAAAGCAACGAGTATAGTTACTGTAGGTTGATGTAAGCCCTGCAGGAAGTTCTGCACTATACATTCTCTGCTCATGAAAAGGTACCTACAACAGCAACATGAAATCCATTCGACTAAACGTCTATCCATAACTCGCAAGGATTTAAAAACAAATCCTCTGGGCAATTGTTAATGAGCATTACTACTTTTTTCCTAAGCCAACAATACAGAAGCATCTCGTTTTCTTAAAGTTTCAATTTTTGTTTTGCCAAATGGAAAAGGATAGAACTTTGTTAGCATGTCAAAGCAAAGTCTTGAACAACACTTGTCGCGCTCCCATTAAGAAGTCAAGTTGCCAAAACAGATACTGAGGTACACCAAAACAAAAAAAAGTGAAGGAAAAAAAAGCATGGCCAAAATCACTGAAGTAATTAAGCTTCCCGCTGATACTCGTGTGGTAATTTCACGTCGTCGTTGTCGAGGTTGTCACAACCACATCTCTGCAAGTGAATGCTATATAGAAAAAAAGATACAAAAAACAAAAAGGCTCATATGTGTAGACATATCACCCCCCCTCCCACACCTCCCCATCATCTCACACCCATACTCTTTTATTGACAAGAGTTGAATGACATTTATTTCGCCACACACACATGCACACAAAAATTGTAAGCTTAAAAAAAGAAGAAAAATTGACAGTTGCCCCAAAAAAATAAATAGAAAAAAAACAGGCGCTTAAAGCGAAAAGCTCCTCGTTGAGGAAGCCATTTAAAGGATCCTTTTGTTTTTTCACCCCATTCCTTTATCTTTTACAATAAATTAATGACACCACAGTTGGAGGAGTTTTACTCTCAGTCGCAGTTACTTTACTTTTCGTTGAACAAAATGGGGGAAGCTACGAGTAGGTATATTCTCAATGTCGCATTTATGCATTTTGCAGTTTTTGGATTAACGGTATGTATGACAGAACTATGATAGGCTCATCGTAGGAACAAATGTGATATCTTTACTGTGTAGTGATGGGAACAATGTGCTTGTATATCATTTAGCAAAAAAAAAAAAAAAACAGTAAAGAGCTTAAGAAAATTAAACTCTTTAAGAAGAGACTGCAAAACAAATGAAATCAAGTGGACTTTTTTTTTTGAAACGGACATGCATGGGTAATGGATGAGAAATAATCTCATCTGAGGGGTAGTTTAAGTAATTGGATTGGGAAAAAACATCTAAAGGGTCCGCCATCTAACGTTTTTTTTCAACTAGTGCTTATTTCGTGAATGGTAACATTAAGCTCATGTCTGATTTGACAGATAATTAGTTTTATCTTTCCGCTGAACGAATATGGTTGTGTATACGCTTCGCTAAGTGGACCTGCGATCGACTTAGAGAAGATGCCGATTTTGCCAAAAAAATCATCTTTTCAGATGAAGCTCATTTTGATCTTGGCGGGTTGTAAAGAAGCAAAATTGTCGCATTTGGGGCACAGAAAACCCGCACGCATACATTGAAAAGCCGATACACCCAAAACGAGTCACTGTTTGGTGCGGATTTTGGTCCAGAGGCATAATTGGGCCATTTTTCGAAAATGAGCAAGGAGTGGCCTTTACAGTCAATGGCGATCGTTATCGGGCCATGTTGAACGAATTTTTGTTCACAAAAGTTGAAAAGGAGGATATTGGCAACATTTTGTTTCAACAGGACGACGCTACGTGCCGCACAGCCGAAGCTACACTCGATGTTTTGCGCCATTTTCAAAAAAATTGCTTATAAGAAGACTTTATGCCTTTAAATAAAAAGACTGTAACTGTGTGCATTTTTATTATTGCATAAGCATTAAGCACTCACAAATTTTCGATGGGATGTATATATCGCAACTGCTACGTAATATTTGTGCAGGTTTTCAATCTTGCACATATGGAATCTACCTATGACTAAAAATTGTCAATGAGTGTATTCTTAAAAGGTTTTTCAATAAGGGCGGTTAGATGTTGAAATGGAATAAAACATGTGAAGCAGGGCTACCTTTCCAGATTTTGAGAAAGAGCCAATAAAAAGAGTATTTTAAGGAAAAAAGAGCCACCGCTGAAAACGTCCACAACATACAAAATATGCACGACTGGGTCGCACGAACTTGCTCTTACGTGCGACGTGCGATCACACTGTGGTTCTAAAGTCTGAAATAAATTAGTTATGGGAGCCTATATTTTATACATTGGCCAAAACTTAGTAAAGTTGCAGGCAGTATTATGTCAGTATATAAAAATTAACAATTAGCCCCGTGTTACACATATGCAAGGAAATTATATTATTTTAACTGGAAAATTGTTTTAAATCAACAAAATTAGACAGAAATTGATTAAAATACTTCTGAAACTTTTTTTTTGAAGGTTTTGATATGCAATATTGTTTAAATTTATTACAAGCTTGTGTGTACAAAATTTAGTTTTAATCGATAATCAGGTAATGAGAAAGTTGAAAATCAATAAAACCGTCCTATGATACAGGTACTGTTAATAATAGTTCAATGTAAAATTTAACAATTTTAAATGCTTGAGCTTACTTATTTTGATACAAAAAAAAATATATCAAAATCAAACAATTTTTCGCAAAGAGTTTTTACTTAAAGGAAATTTGAAATATTATGAAAAAGGAACTTTAAGCAGATATATTATTCTGAAAAAGAGTAAAAAGAGCCACGAAAATCTCAAAAAGAGCCAATTTTGGATGATTTTAGAAAAGTGGAGCCAAAGAGTCACACCTGAAAAAAAGAGCCAAATTGGCTCTTTAGAGCCACGAAGGTAGCCCTGATGTGAAGTATTAAAAAAATTCTTTTTTTATTTGAAATGTTCGTGTATGCCACTATCTGTGGAATATGACATTGACATCGTTCAAATGCCCACCTCAATGACTCTTCCGGATAGAGTGTAATGGACAAGTCTTAAGGACATCGCTCGATTGTGGTTTATTCGCAGAGTCCTGAGACTTCAAACCCCACAAGAAAAAGTGTAGCGGATTCGAATAGCATGACCAATTCGTGGGCAATTCACGTTACTTCCTTATACCCTCAAATCGTTCATGCAGAATGTGGCGTTCGCAGTGTGGCATGGTAGTGTCATTCTGTTGGAACCACATGTCATTCAGATGCATATTATCCAATTGGAGCCAACAAAAATTTGTTATCATCGATTAGTAGCTTTATCCGTTGATGCTGATGGCAATGACATCGTTGTTTTCGAAGAACTACGGATTTTAATAGACAGCGACGATGTTTTGGGATGATCTTAGGTTTCGTTAGGGCGTTGGCTAATTGTTCACTGAATCGGTGGACTCAAATTTTGCCACCAATCTTTGGATAATCGACTTGAAAGAACAACCATGTGAACTGTAAAATTGGCACAACGCATCACGTATCGTTACCTCAAAAGATTTTGATATTAAAGTCTTAACATTTGGACGTGCTGTTCAATCGTGTAATTTGCCATGGTGATTTGGCATCAGTAAATGAAGAATTAACAACAAATTTGACAGATGTCGCCAAAACAACATGGCCGCCAAAATCTCTCCGGGCCAATTTAAAAACCCCTTATATCATTCCGTAGTATACAGAACATTCACTTAACACTCTAAGGCCTAAATTTACCACATGATGCCTGGGAGATTAACCTTATACAGGTTGAACCACGGCAGACCCATTATTGTTGAAGTCAAATTAAACCCAGAATGGACGATAAAATCATAAATAAGTTTTGTGGGACAACAACCATTCCTGTGTGCATATTGGGAATAAAGGGGACCTACAATTTTCAACCAAATCCGAACGACACTTATTTATGACAAGAGATACTCTTGGAGGATTTGTCACTTCCTTCGCAGTAGCCGGTTTTATAAGGGTATACGAGGCTGGGAATCGAGCACAGACCTCCGGCATGACAGTCCTACGCTCTAACTACTACGCCACTGGCTTCTTCAAAGGTACGACTTTAGAATTTTAATTTATATGGTTTTAAATAAATTAACAGTCGAATTGTACCCTTCAGAGTCCATGCACTGCTTAAACGTTACCATTTGAGATCGCCTCTTAACGAGATGGGGTTAATGTGGTAGCGCCATCTTGTTGGAACCAGCTTGATTTCTTTATCAATATAGGCAAGAAAAAAAAAACTGATTCTCTCATTTGAGTTCATAATTTAAAATACTGCATTAGACACGGTCCTCCCTATAGATGTTACTGGATCTTTAATAAGTGCCGACCTAGACCAGGACATTTACGGTAGTTATTTGACAGTTTCTGGGCAGGTCAAAAATTGTTTGTTTTTTCGGAAGTTCTAATGCTAACTTTATAGACGTGCTGTATCAAGCTCTATCCTAAAGATATACAGACTTCATCGGATGGGACATGGGAGCATTTCTGTAGATACTATATGAGGATCTTCTGATGTGTAACAACATAGATTGAAGTCTCCGACCACGACTTTGACATCGTACTCCGAACAGGCTCTGTCCAGGAGGTCGTAAAACTTCTCCTTGTTAGACTCCTCAGCTTCATCGGTAGGGGCGTCATGGGTGGGTACATATTAGGCTAATGTTTTAGAAGGTAGCTTTGATGCGGATCACAGCAAAGCGATAGCTAATCGGCTTCAAATTGATGAGTTTCGCAATCTATGATGACAGCTGTCGCAATCTTTTCTTATTATTATTCCTGATCCTATTCATCGTATCTCCTGGATAGCTGTAATGTCTTCCTTGTACCGCGAGAGGACAGATTTAAGTTTTTGAGTAGCACCCGGCGTATAGAGTATCCTTACATTCCAGGTGCATACTCGTAGATCATAGTCCATTTTCGTTCCGAGTCTGGTTGCCATTTGAGGGGGTCGTTATCCGAGGCTTCTCGCGTCTCTCTCATAACAAAAGGTTTTTTTTACTGAGGCCAGGTCGTTAGCCCGCCGCACTAACCTTCAATCAATCTATAGGGCCATAGGTTGGCTGTTGGAATAATTTCCTGCATTAACACTCGCACTTACAAGTTTAGCAAGTCATAACATAAAGCCAAGACCAGTATCCAGTGGTTATACCAACGTGGAGGGAATGTAAGCACTTGATGTGTAGGAAAAGATACAGCTCGAGGCCCCCAGTTTCTACAACATACAACCACCTCTATCGTATGGTTCTTTTAATAAATAATCTATAAATTCAAATACCAAGGCTGATAGTTTCAATAGTTTCAAAAAAAAGTTGAAAAGGTGCACTTTAGTTATTTTAGAATTTATGCCCAAATTGCCAATGTACCGTCTTACAGCTTGATTAATTAAACGTTTTTTAGGCAAAACTCAACCCATTTTATTTAAGCTCATTTGTTTCTGCTTTCTTTTTTCTTTAATTTTTCAATTGATAATTTTTTAGTGCTTCATTTGATTTAACCAAAGCAGGCCTTATCTAGCTCCTATACCGAAGAAGAAAACACCTTCCATCATATAACAGACTCAAACATAACAAAAGAAGGAATTTTCAACACCTTAACGATTTTCAAATGAATGAGTCGTGGAAAGTGTTTCACCGCAAATGAATAGACACCAAGTTTGCTCTAAAAAAAATAAATTAAAGTTGCAAATGCAAACACAACCACTTCTTCTCTCGAAGGAAGGTGACAGAATGCTCGTGCATTCATCAAACAGCACACCTATCTCTATTTGTATGTATCTTCTTATAAAATACACCTCCTCCATAACGACGGATGACAAACAGGACTGCTTCACATTATCTTTTTGAATAGACACGATGCGATGTGGATGTCCCTAAATCTGAGTCCTACCGAGGTTCTGCAATCTTCAGTGCGCATAATATAAAAGGACTTTTGCTCCCTTTCTTGTACCTATCTTCTGTGATGGCATCAGTATAATAATAATAATATCTGTAGGTTTGAGCTGGTTTCTTTCTTTTTAACCGCCCCAGGAAGTCCGTGTCTGAATGGTTGGACTGTTTCAACAAGGTGTCTGTTACCAACCGCCTTCATAAGTAATTGCCATAGGTGCATATACGATCGATGAAGAAAAATTTGTTAAAAAACTACGCAGAGGAATTTTGTTTTGCTATAGCTTTAAAGCGGATATCTAGGACCATAACAGGGTTGCCAGGTCAGTCCTAAGAACATATCATTCGGGTTAAAGTTTGTAAGGGGGTGATAGGGATAAGAATTCCATTTTTTATTTGTAAATAGATCGAAAACTATAAGGTTGTTTGTAGAAACGTCAACGCAAACATTAGGTGTTTTTTTACAATCCCCGAGGGAACTGAACGAAAAAACAGGTCAGTACTAAACATACATATATGTTAAATGCCATAACAACTAATCTACGGGCTTAGCTAAGCCCAGATAATTTTCGGGGCTTAAGTTAAGCTCGAAGAAAAACTGTGTTACCGGCGTAAATTACATACTTGTTATCGGTAGTTTGTATGGAAACGTCATATTTTGTCTGTGATGGCGTGCGTTGCTAATCCCCAGTAATCAATTTTGTATGTGTAAACATCTATGCCAGCCGGCGCGGTAGGGCAGATTAAAAACAAAGGCCTCTCGTACTACACGTTCCTTGTTATAATGGGTGATTTTTTAAGAGGTTTAGAACTTTTTTAAAAAAAAAAACACAAAAAATTCAATTGCAATTTAATGTTTAAGAATAATTTCATGCAAATGTTGACCGCGGCTGCGTCTCGGATAGTCCATCCGCTGAGTCCAATTTGGCATACTCTTTCACACATATCGGCCGGTATCTCACGAATGAATGCATGGATGTTGGCTTCCAGTGCGTCAATCGAAGCGGGCTTGTCCCTATAGACATTAGCCTTGACATACCCCCACATAAAATAATCTAATGGTGTCAAATCGCACGATCTAGGCGGCCAATTGACCGGCCCGAAACGTGAAATTAACTGTTCACCAAACTCGCCTCGCAATTGCGCCATTGTTTCGCGTGCTTTGTGGCATGTGGCACCGTCTTGTTGAAACCACATATCATGCAAGTCAAGAACTTACATTTCGGGCAAAAAAAAGTTTGTTATCATTGCTCGGTAGCGTTAACCATTGACAGTAACGCTGCGATTCGCATCATCTTTGAAAAAATATGGCCCAATAATGCCGCCGGCCCATAAACCGCACCAAACAGTGGCTTTTTCGGGATGCATTGGTAGCTGTTGCAATGCTCCTGGCTGATCTTCACTCCAAATGCGGCAATTTTGCTTATTTACGTACCCATTCAACCAAAAATGAGCCTCATCGCTGAACACAAGTAGCGCGCGATGAACATTTCGAACCGAGCACGAATTTTGATAGTAAAATTCAATAATTTGCAAGCGTTGTTCATTTGTAAGACGATCCATGGTTAAATTGCAAACCAAACTGAAGCTGTTTGACAGTGACACAAGGTACTAAACACACGTCAGCTGTCAAAACCAGTGTTGCCAAGACCAAACCAGCCAAAAAATCACCCGTTACATTACGTGTCACATATTGTGCTCATACACTACTTTTCACACGTTCACGTAACGATAGCTTGCATTATGTATATTGGTTACGTTGAATAACAAAACTCCTGCACTCGGACGAACGTGATGTGTACACATTTTGACCTTAAGTCCCGGCACTCACACAATTTTTTTAAAGAGTTTATTTTTTAAATTCATCTGGCAACACTGTTTGCATCAGTCATGGTCCCATGGGCCACTTACCAGACGCAACTCTTATAGGACAGTGCTGATGACAACACGACTAGCGGCATCAAATCAAATGCGCTCTAAATGCTTCTCATTAAAGCCCTGCCAAAGATCGTAAAGTACGTCGCGGTCGTCGCTATACTCAGATATAGATCTGTCAAGAAAAGGACGAACAATGAGAATGATGAGTCTACTTCTTTCTGCAGCAGACTAAATAAACATTGCTTTCGAAATGTTAGGAATGAGTTGCAATGCGTTTACGCATTTTTTCATTGAAATATTTTGCCGACATGCTTTAGGTAGAATGTAGAATCCTTTTTATAGAATTCAGGGTTAAGGCTAGACAATGCTAAATGATGTGTGCGGAAACAGCTAAGGTAAGGTAATGTCTGCAGCCGTGCTATATCTTTCATCTAGTTTGGTGGAATAGTTGTTTGAGTTTGCTGTATGACTGAAGGCGCTACACACATATGTGGGGGTGCCCGTATTAATAATGCTTCATTTGCATAGAGTACTTTGCGGTGGCATTTTTACCAATTAAACGGATGTAGGGTGAATGCAATATTAGTTGATGTGCGTTTTCGTTGTGAAAAAATGAGCTCATGAAAAATTAATAACAGTTTTATATCTCTATCAATTCAAATCCATTGGATATAGAAGGTAAAGTCTTTTATAAAGATAGATGAATTGCAAATAAACTGGGATTATTTAATAAATAAGCTAAATAATACATTGAAAAGAATAGGCCCTATGAATTAATTCCCAAAAGAGCTAACTCTCAATAGCCGAAATGAACTTACTATTAACAAATTTGTCAGTGGAACTTAGTTCATAAATTGGGAGTTAATTCAGTTGGGGCTTAGTTCATTATGAACCAAGTCTCAATTTTCATGGGAGCTAGTTCATTAGGAATTACCTCTTTTCGGAGTAAGTTCGTAGAGCCAAAAGAATGAATAGTTAAATGTTAACGTATGAAAAGGTTGTATGTAGGTAAGTGGGAATTGTAACTATTTAATAAAATATTCTTAAAAATATTTGGATTTTATCGTGATTAACTCTTTAGGAATAAAACATTTATTTTGGAGCCCTCAGCAAAGTAAAGTTATACAAAGCTGCACAGTATAGTGCACAATTTATAAAGGTGTTGCGGTAGACTTGGAAAATCATTAGTGTAGATATTGTACACCTACACGGCTGGACACTGTTATGAGCCTTGGGGTACGCAAGAATCAAAAAAAAAAAACATGCTAAAAACATAACATAACATAACACCAATAGTATCAAAAACTTAAAAACATCTACCGGCTAAGAAACTGAACAATTTTACACAAATTCGAAGAAAATTCGAACAAAACCTATCATATTGGAGCATACTGAAGCAAAAGGTAATTTGTTTGTATTTAAATTCAAAATGAAAATCATGGAATTAAATTCTTGTATTGCAGGTACCGCTCTAGCTGAGATTTAAGAAATAATCGAAATTTTCCTTTGAAATTTGAATGAACAGTGGATATACAAAGTTTGTTTAAACCCTCAAAATACCTGCCTTTATAGACCAAACATAAAATACTTATGGGCAGAGTGGGCTCAGATCGAGTGAGACTAATACTAGGCTAGGAGGCAGAGGCAAAAAAGAGTTTTCATAAAGCCAAAATATAAAGATCAAATTGTATGATGGGAATTGGTAGAGGTTATACTTGTATATTAAACAATATGCACGACTGGGTCGCACGAACTTGCTCTTATGCGCGATCACATTGTGGTTCTATAGTCTGAAATAAATTAGCTATAGGAGTATATATTTTATCCATTTGCCAAATCTTAGTTTAGTTTCAGGTGGTATTATGTGAGTATACAAAAATTAACAATATAGCCTAGTGTTGCACATATGCAATATGCATAAAAGGAAATTATACTATTTAAACTGGTAAATTGTTTTATATCAACAAAATTAGAAAGAAATTGATTAAAATACTTTGAATCCGTTTTAACCCAACGCGATGTACACCATCTGATTTCTTATATAAATCTTTATTTATGAGAAAAAAAATTTGAAAATCGTAGGGGCGGTTTTAAAAATAATTAATTTTTTATATATAAAATTTCGTTAACATTTTTGAGAAAAATAATTGGTACGCCAATTTAAAGCATTTATTAATGTTGCGTTTAAAATTGAACTTAACAAAAAAATCTGCTACCAGTTTTCGAAATATCGAATTTTCCAAAAATAATTTTGATTTTTTTTTTTTTAATCCAAAAATCATTTTTTTAGAAAATTTGGAGACGCACTTTTATTTATATTTGTTACAAGCTTCTGTATAAAAAATCTAATTTTATTCGATTCGAGGCACTGTTAATAAACCTAAAATATAAACTTTAAAAATTTTAAATAGTAGATCGTACTAATTTTAACACACAAAAATACTTTTATCAAAATCGTAGGAGTCGTTTTTGAGAAACAAAATATTTTTCTTAACGGTTTTTTAACATTTGTATGGGAGGCACGGTTATTTTTGGGTATTAGAATAATTTTTGTCAAAAATCTTCTAGATAAAGTTAAAAAACTGTTATTTACCAAGATTAATGAAAATCGACCAAGTCGTTTTTGAAATATTGAGCTTTGAAAAAAAAATATTAAAACTTTTTTTAAAAATCTATTAAATACTTTTTTTGAAATTTTGGTACACAATATTATTTAGAATGTGTCAATACTTCTTCATACAAAAATTGATCAGAATTAGTTTAAACGTTTTCGAGAAAAGCGAAAATCAAAAAAATGGTTCTTTGGGAGGTACCATTAACGGTTTTTTAACATTTGTATGGGAGGCACGGTTATTTTTGGGTATTAGAATAATTTTTGTCAAAAATCTTCTAGATAAAGTTAAAAAACTGTTATTTACCAAGATTAATGAAAATCGACCAAGTCGTTTTTGAAATATTGAGCTTTGAAAAAAAAATATTAAAACTTTTTTTAAAAATCTATTAAATACTTTTTTTGAAATTTTGGTACACAATATTATTTAGAATGTGTCAATACTTCTTCATACAAAAATTGATCAGAATCAGTTTAAACGTTTTCGAGAAAAGCGAAAATCAAAAAAATGGTTCTTTGGGAGGTACCATTAATAACCATTTTTCGGAACCATTTTTTTTATTAAACGGCGACTTATAACTATTTAAATTTATTGAGTTCTTAAAAACAAATTCGGTAGCGCTGGATTTGAGAAAAATAAGTTTTTCCTTTTTGGCCAAGAAATTTTGTATGACTGCTACTGTTAATTTTTGTCCTAAAAAAAAGAGAAAAAAAGGGTGGGGGGAATGTCCAAAAAACGCTAGGTACCAAGTTTAAAGAAAATCGACATATCCGTTTAGGCTGTAGTCGAACCGACAGACAGACAGACTGACGTTTTTGCGAGACCCACTTTTTTTGACTTCTCTATCATCGTTATTCGTAATGTAAAGTTTGATCAAAATCTCGAGTTCGATTTTTTGTATGAATCCATAACTTCCCATATAGTACCTATATCGCAAGTAAAAATAGCGCGGTCCTTAATGTTGTGTATCAGCCGCCATTTTGAAAAAGCAGGCAGGTAGCAGGTACCTACATTACAATTGTAACGTGTGTCAAGTTAGCACTACACTTTTAGAAATTAAATAAAACAAGTACACAGTTAATAGTAGGTTTTTAGTAGTAAATTAGCTGTGGAAAAAAAAGTGTAGCTCTACTATCTAAAAAAAAAATGGTATCTAGTGCTAACTTGATATCAAATTAGCATTAAACTTTCAGAAAATAAAAAAAAACTTATGAAACAGTTAATTGTAGTTTTTTTGTTGCAAATTAGTTGTGGAAAGAAAAAAATTTTAAAATTTTTGTTGACGGAGTTTCAAACAAAATCTAGGTAGGTAGTGCTAAGTTGACACTCTGAGTCCAGGCATTAGAAAAGGAAATTAGAAAATGTAAAGACGGCATTAATTGTAGCAAAGAAACTTAGTGGAAAGAAATTTTAGAATGTTTTTCTTTCCACAACTAATTTACAACAAAGAAAACTACAATTAACTTTGTTATTAGTTTTTTTATTTTCTGAAAGTGTAATGCTAGCATGACACACGTAAAATTGTAAGTATATTGTAACGATTTAATAATTACCTAACTACTTTGAATTTGAAACAAAAGAAAATCCTCTAAATGTTTGCAGCGCCATCTTTCTGAAAAGCAAACCACCAAACCTTAATCCGTTTATAGCGCCATCTTGTGATTCAGCTGAGTATCAATTCCAGTGTTCCATCTGTCAGCAACTGGAATGGAAACTAATAGAAGGAGATATACTCGAATATTCCAGTGGATACTAGTAAAGACTAGAAATATTTAATTCCCTATATAAGGAGATGTTTTCGAGCGAGTAGACACAGTTTAATTTTGAATGTGGTAACGCAAAGCAAGAAGTAAGAGTGTATCCGGAAGTGAATTTTAAATTGCATACTATTGTGATTTTAGAATAATAAAATAGATTTAAAGTGGAATGAAAAGTGGGCGTTATTATTTAAAGAAAATAAGAACATTACAATATTTTAATAGGAAATTCAATTATCTTTATATCATTGAACATTTGTGTATAGGTTTTATACTTTCAGAGTTAAAACACCTAAAATTATGCTATTTTTTGTTTTCCCCTTATAACACAGTAACGGTTTCTGTTATGAAAAAAAAAAAAAACGAGTCAAAGTTGTAAAATTGCTTACAAGCCTTGTAAATAAGCATTTTTCCTACGACGTATCGTTTGGAAATTATATTTATATAAAAACGGAAATTTCACTAGCAGGATTGACTAAATTCCCCACCACCGAAGAGGTAGTGTCAATGTCGCGTTTTTTTTTTTTTGTGTAGTGTCCCCTGTAGGCATAATCCATAAAAGTTTGTTTAAAAAAATACTCAAACCTTCCTCTTTTGGATGGTCCTGGCTCGAAGAGTTCTAAATTTTGTTCAGTTAACTTGTCGTCTTGATATATTTGGCCTGGAAAATCTTCATTGTCCATATGGGATCAAAGTCTACTATCCGAACTAGATTTTCGCAGGATTGTCCACTACCATAAGAATAATTTATAGAAGAATAGAACACATTTAGTTTTCAATTTGCATGAAATAAGTTTCAGCAATGAAAATGCTGTATGTGGTGCGGTATTTATAGTTGGTTCTAGT
Source organism: Leucozona laternaria (assembly GCA_932273885.2). Classification (NCBI taxonomy): domain Eukaryota; kingdom Metazoa; phylum Arthropoda; class Insecta; order Diptera; family Syrphidae; genus Leucozona; species Leucozona laternaria. Next base: position 189,103,092 of record OW026366.1, on the reverse strand, counting down.
CCCCGTGATGTCCTACTCCAACCCCATTCCTCGGGTTTGAAAAATTCCCCAAACCATGGTTGAACTTGATGGTTGATTCGAAGGCTATGCAAAAATACACTGGAACCGAAATTTTGTTCAGGTTTCGAAAAACATCTCTTTTTCACTAGCCTCTCTTAAAATTCTGGCAAACAACAGCTTTACATCTTTTTTTCTTAACTTCTACATCCTACTACCTTTCCTTTGCTTTAAGCTTTTCCAAATATCACACAATAACTAGATATTATTCATTTTCACCACTTTATTTTAAACTTTATCTTTCAACAACAAAAAAACTATTATAAGAACTTAAGTTAAATTCCGTAATTGAAAAAATGAGAAAAGGAAAAAAATTCGATAGTAGAAAAACCAGCGCCATACAAAATTTACGTCACTTTGAGCTGTAGAGAAGCATAACTTCCAAACCATCCGTCGTAGAAAAAAAAACTTATATGCAAACTTGTAAAAAATATACTAACCTATATATTTGATGGTCGAAACTAGAGACATGCCAATTTATAACAGTTATAACAATTTTTCGCCAATAAAAGTGGGCGAGCGTTAACGCACTTCGCGCGACTTGAAAAAAATATCAAGGTGCTTGAGGTACGTCCACCGGCGGAGGGCCCTGGCAGTATTTTTACTAACCAAAACTGTTATAATTGGCATGTCTAGAGTCACTTTCATATTTAATACACAATAAGCCGTTCTCAAGGTATTGGTTTAAACGCGTTTTTCAAAATGGCGGCTTACGCACCACATTTATAGCCACACCATTTTATTTTTATTCTCAAGAACATCCCATCTTTCAATTCCAATTGATAAATTTGATACCTATATTTTTTCAAAAAAAAAACCTCTGCCGACTGGCCTATATTTACGATCGGACAATTGAACGATCGTCATATGACGGCCTTGCCTCCACAAAATCTATAGGGAAAGAGAGAGCAATCGTCAAAACGACGATCGTTCAATCGACCAATTGTTTTAGTCTTATCTTAACCTTTCTCTCACAAAAGATAAGAACATTCTCTAACAGTTTCATATAAATGGGTCGAGTGGTTTCAGAGACATTGAATCCTAAAAATAGGTAGATACCAAGTAAGTTACTATATGTGCATATTGTGCAACCCATAGTCGTGGCTCTCCTTAATATTTAACAATTCACGTTATTATTCGTAATGGACTAATGAGTAATCTTATAGGTGTCTTCAAATGAGTTAAGCCTGTTTCCCTATACAGCTTGAATTTAATGGACCTCATTTTCCCAATGCTAAAATGAATGACTTCACTTGTAATTTTTAAAATTGATGTAAATAAATGAACCCTAATAAACACCTCCAAGTCTACTTGCAATCACAACAACAAAATATTTACTGAAACGAATTAAATGTAATTAATTAAGCCGATAAATGCTTCAAAATCGAACTCTTCGAAATATTCAAATTGTTCACTTCGATCAACATATGGTCGTTTTAATTTGTAGGTCGAAATAAAAACCTTACCTACCTATAGTTTTACCTGCGCCTGCTAGAGGTGTTTCATATAGGTGTAGTGGAAATTACAAAAATATTACACTGATAATCTGTGATATGTGCGACCAGAAATTAAAGCAATTTTCATTGGTGAACGCGCATAAGTCCATAATGGGTTATATGATGGAGCAAATTCGTACAAAATGTTCAATTGGCGAAAGAGGATTTGTATTACCAATAAATGGCAAATATCCTTCTGCGTTCTGCCCTTATCCTATTTGGGCTCTGGCGGGTTGAGTTGAACACAAAAAAAACACTTATTTTCCATTAAATTAATAATTTACATCTCGATAATGTGGGGTTATCGTGGTTTTTTTTTTTTAATTCCAGACATCACTGCATTATCTACCGCTTTCCATATGCGTTGTTGTGGAATCATATCACCATCATCATCGACATGGTGCGTCGTCGTCATCCTCTAGTAGGTAGCATTAAAAGCCGCTTAATTGCAACGTCCTCGTTCAATCCAAAAAATTAATTAATTAGACCTGATGCTTTATCGGGGTTGGTGTTATGGACCCACTCGATTGAATATATGTATGTGATAGCTGCGAAGCTGAATGCGCTTGGATCTGGAAGTATACAGTACGGGTGAAAAAAAAAAAAAAAAATTTATTCCGTGCGGTTGTGCGGGTGAATGTCTTTACAAAGGAACTACTAATGCAGATGAGCAGATGAATTGAGCGTAATCCTGACCAGAGTAGTGGGCCGAGGTGACTGGAAATGTATATTTTACCACGAAGCGTTATTATGAGCATCGTTTTTTTAAGTTCAGAAATTCCTAAACATCTCTATGCTTATGCTAGCTTGATATCGAGTCTAGTAACCAGACATGGGAGGAATTATACGAGTTTGAGATGCAAACAAGCCAACAGTCATCAAAATGGAGGGCAAAAAAAAAAACGAGCAGAAGCCACCATGTAGGAAATCGAGGACTATAAAAAGCTCTTGAAAGTCAAAGAATTTTTATTCTGATGGCTTTATAGACCAAGAGCGGGCAACGAATTTACCTAGTTTCAGCAAAGATGAAACGGCTCTCAGAAAATACCATCGGCTTAAAATTTCAAAAGACACCATTAAGTGAAAAATAAATTCCTAAAATTGCTTATGTATAAATGGTACCTCCCATACCAACCGTTTTTTTATTTTCTAATTTCTCAAAAACTGTTTATGTTTCGGATGGTATAAATCCATCCCCACTGCGTAAGACCTGAATAAGTTTAAACAAGCTAGAAAAACTTGTAATGCTCATATTCGATGAACCAAATTTTTACATACTACAACTTCTTCTTTGGTTCCAATTCAACGCTCGTCAGGACAGTTTTTCCTTTTGGGAATTATGTCCCATATAGGTGGGACATAAACCCCAAAATCTAATTTGGGACTTATATCCCACTTAGGTGAGACAAAAGTCCCACAAAAAATGTGTGGGGCTTTTGTTCCACAAACATTCTGATTCTATGGGACAAATCATCAAATCCACTAGCGCGGATAGTGTCTCTCCCATTGTCCTGAAGAGGTGTTCTTCTTCGCTGGCAAATCTACGACATAAGCTATTCTACCTATCCTACTCTACTCTATTTCCGAGTGGATAGGAAATAGCATTGTAGAGCCAATTCCTTAAAAAAGGCGAATTTTCTTTACCCTCTTACTATCCTCCAATTGCACTCACGACCCTTCTTTCCAAGGCCATTAAAACACTGTTTAACCATCAGCTTAAGAAATATCCTGAGGAACAAGAGCTTCTTAATGACCGGCAATATGGCTTTCGTAGCAATTGGTCCACTCCACTGGTGATCTGATGGTATACATATCTCCCCGAAGAACTGTGGAATAAATCTTTACATCGTTTTGGAGAAGGTAAGATTGTTTCATTGGATATTTCAAAAGCGTTTGATAGAGATTAACATCAAGCACTTATATCTAAAATGCGTGCATTTGGTATCGATGAATCTTTTCTTCGTTGGATTAGAAACTACCTTTGCACAACACAAATTTTAGAAATGAGCTCTCTGATCAATTTTACGTCAACTCTGGTGTTCCAGAAGGTAGCCGTTTAGGCCCCCTATTATTTATTTTATATATAAATGACATAACTTCCATGATACAAAACTCCTCTGTTCTAGTATACGTTGATGACATTAAAATTTTCTATCTATGTCTACGGCATCTCTCCAGCGCAAGCATGGTCTACCACGCTGTCGTCTACCATAGAATGTACCACAAAGAACTTTCCGAGCAGGTTCCTCTTCGCTCATGCGAGCCAGGTGCTCTGCCCACCGGAGTCTACCCAGCTTAATTTTTGTCACGATATCTGCTTCAAGGTAGATTGCGTACAATTCATGATTGTACCGTCTCCGGAAACGTTCTTCCTCACATATGGGGCCAACAATTCTCCTTAAGACTTTTCTCTCGAACGCGGCTAAGAGGTCGAAGTGCCTTTTGCTAAGCACCCAAGTCTCGGATCCATATGTGAGTACTGGCAGGACCATCGTCCTGTACAGCAACAGTTTTGAAGTTATGGTGAGATTTCTGGATTTGAAGAGCTTTGACAGACTATAGTAGGCTCTGTTGGATTTGAGAAGCCGCCCGCGTATTTCTTCTTCTATATTGTTATCGGCTGCTACTATTGACCCAAGGTATTTAAAGGATTGCACCACTTCCACCACATTCGTGCTCCGCTACCTTGATTGTTTGACCAACTGTTCCTCTCGCATCCGACGCCACCATGTACTTTGTTTTACCTTCACTAATGTGCAGCCCCAGATTTTGTGCCGCCTGCTCGATCTGGATGAAGGAATCATGTACAGCTTGCTCGGTTCTTCCGATGATGTCGATGTCGTCTGCATAAGCCAGTATCTGGCTGGACCTGTTGACGATGGTCCCACTTGTTGCCGTGCCAGAGTCACGGATTGCTTTCTCCAACGCCAGGTTGAAGAGGAGGCAGGCCAAACCATCCCCTTGTCGGAGTCCATTAAAGATGTTGATTGGTTTGGATAGCAATCCGGCTATTTTTACTTGGCTTGTTACGTTGGTCATGGTCAACCTACATAGTCGTGTCAATTTATTTGGGATGCCAAATTCTCTCATGGCTTTGTAAAGTTCTACCCTGGCTATGCTATCGTAGGCGGCCTATAGTCTATAAACAGATGGTATGTTTTCCATCGCCTGCCTAAGGGTAAGGATCTGAGCAGTTGTTGATTTGCCTGGAATGAAACCACACTGATATTGTCTGTTGATGGTTTTAGCGTATGGGGTTATCCGGTCTTGTAGGATAGAGGAGAGTATCTTATAGGCGGTACTCAACAACGTGATACCTCTATAATTGCTGCACGTTGTGACATCTCCCTTCTTATACCTTTTCGCCAGTCTTCTGGAATTTCTTCATGCTCCCACACGTGCACTATAATATCATGAATTGCTTGACGTAAAGCTGGCCCACCGTGTTGAAATAGTTCGGCTGTTATACCAACCTCTTGTATGCTTGGTGGCGGCAACATAGGGTACTCTTCTTGAAGTAGTGGAGCCTCCACTTCTGCAGTGAGCTGACCATTTAGCAATTCATTGAAGTACACTTCCCATCGCTCCAGTATGCTTTGAGGATCGGTGATCAGATTTCTCTCTCCGTCCTTGCAGTATGTGCAGCGTGGTGTGTACTGCGTCATGTTTCGGACGGATTGGTAGAACTTCCGCGCCTGGTGCGGACCTCGCTCTCGGCTTTTCTCTATTTCACAGATTATGTTCTTCTCCCAGGCTGAATTTTTCTGTCTGTGAAGCCGTTTTTCAATTCTTCTGAGCTCTTTATATTCGTCTTCGCGTGCCCGCGTTCTATGAGATTGTTGCATTGCTCGGTACGCAACATTCTTACGTTCAGTCGCTAGCTTGCATTCATCATCAAACCAGTCGTTCCGATTTCTACGTCTGCTGCCTAAGATGGAGTTGGCAGTACTAATGACAGTATTCTTAAGGCGTGTCCACTTCTCATCTACCCCCAGCATACTGGCTCCAGGACTTACTCTACCCAGTTCTAGGGCGAGTCCTAACGCATTACCAAAGGTGTTACTGGTGTTTTCATTGCGCAGAGCAGCCGTGTTGATTCGAACCTGATCGGCGGATGCAATACGTCTTCGCAAGGCAATCCGCCCTCGGAAAACCATACCAACAAGATAGTGATCCGAGTCGATATTGGCACCTCGGTACGTTCGTACCGTCATCAAGTTCGAGTAGTGGCGACGGTCTATCAACACGTGGTCAATTTGGTTACGAGTGACTCCATCAGGTGATACCCAGGTGGCTTTGTAGATATCTTTACGCGGGAACCTGGTACTCGCAACGACCATGTTTTTCGATGCTGCCAATTCTAAGACTCGAAGTCCATTGTCATTAGTGTTCTCATGCAAACTATGGGTGCCTGCGTAATGCCTGAATACCGGCTCCCGACCTATTTTTGCATTCAAATCCCCAAGGATGATTTTTACCTCATACCTTGGACAGGCATTGAGGGCCCTCTCGATTTGTTCGTAGTAAGTCTCTTTTTCTTCGTCTGAGGACTCCTCCGTAGGTCCGTGAACGTAAATGAGGCTGATGTTCTTAAATTTGCCTCGCACGCGAAGGGTGCATAGCCTTTCGCTTATAGCGTTAAAGCCGATGATGGCAGACTTCATTTTTTCGCCGACTAGGAAGCCTACCCCGAGCATATGGTGTTTTGTATGACAGCTGTAGTATAAGTCATAATCTTTCTTCTGTAGAACACCATTCCCTGTCCATCTTATTTCTTGAAGTGCTGTTATGTCAGCTTTATATTTTGACAGGGCATCGGCTAGCTGCTGAGCAGCTCGAGCTCTGTAGAGCGATCGTACGTTCCATAAGAAAATTCGTAAATCGTTTTTCCGTGTTCTTTGCGTGGGTTGTCGTCGTGAGATCAGTCTGTTTCCGAGGCTTGTTGTAGGTCTCAGAAGTCTTTTAGTTTTACGGAACAGGGAATTAACCTGTTCCGTATTATTCATATTAGCTAAACCTTTTTAAGAGGCTTGTTTCTAGCGGCCGCCACGAAGTGGCTATGATCACACTTCCACCAGTCCCGAAAAGTTACGGCACGTGCATGTTTTCGTATGCTAAATGTTATTCCCCCTATTTGGCTGATGGCTGACCGCCATTTATTGAATGGTGCAGTACAAGCCCGCCGTTTTATTCTTGACAGTAAGAATGACCTTCATAACTTTATAGTTAAAAAAGGTAATAAAATCCTCGGTTTTGTTAAACGATTCTCTAGCGATTTCCGCGATCCCTACGTCTTCAAGCTTCTTTATATATCTTTTGTTTGACCAATACTTGAATACTGCTGCGTAGTATGGGGGGGCACCTAACTATTCAGTTCATACATACAGACCTCAAGGCATCCAGAGAAGGTTTTTGCGTTCTTGTCTTCGTATTCTTCCGTGGTCCCATAGAACCACACTACCTCCATATTTGCACAAGCTCTTGCTCATGAATCTCCCTTCACTTTCAAAATATATACAGTATCTCCAGCTTTGTTTTATTGTAAAATTAATTAATGGTTCGAAAATATCTCAACCAGCTCTGTGTCGTCTGAATTGTAATTATAGTTAATCTAGCATTAGAAGACAATAACCTTTATGTTCGATTTTTCAGCAGAAAAATGTATGGTGTGTATAGCCCTCTCAAGCAATTGGTACTTGTAAATACAAATACAAGTTGTATTGGAAGATTTCGAGTCTGAAATTTTTATTGTTAAAGGCTGGTGTGCCCCAGGGCTTTGTTCTTTCTCCGGCTTTCTTTCTTATATTTATCAACGATTTGAACTGTCTGAAACTTTCAATCCATTAAAATTTCTTGATGCAGACAGTACTCTAAGCTCTTCATATTCGTTTCTAGAACCACATCCCTACTCTTTCAATTTGGAACTTCAACGGCCGGGTATGACAAGATCCTTAAACTCCGATCTCTATCCAATGGAGAATTAAAAACCGTGTTAAACTTATAACCCTTAAAAGAGTCGATACACTATCTATTTTCGTTGAAGCTAAACCAACCCCCTAAGCCACTATCCATGAGTGGCATTTGCATTGAGGAAACTAAACAGCTTTCCATTCACAGTAGATATATGTGTATTACCAAGCACCTTCTGTGGAATGACCACATATTCGAGGTCGTGCTTAGGCTTCCTTCGATGATGCAAGAAATTTGGCTCCCTTTCTGAACTCGAAGTTATATATACAATTTATGCATTCCTCCAAAGCTTGTATACAACGTATGTATATATTTGGGATGGATTAAATAAAAGAGCTTTAAAAATAACACCGACGTAATGTGAGTTGTCTTTCCTTATGATATCACTGCTTTTATAAACAGTGTTCCAATGAAATAGCTATAGTTGCATCCCTCCCAGAGAACAATTTAACCGTAGTACTGGCGCGTCTAAGAATGCCCATTAGTTCATTCCAAGGTACTTCGTTATTGTCTTTGTCACCATTTCGGTGTTGTCTGGAAGCTTGTTGGTAATGCTATCGCAGCGTGATGCAAAAACCTCTTCGATTCCTTGTTGGTGTTCTAAAGCAAATGAGCTGTTTATCTTCAGGCGCCCCACAAGTTGCTGAAGTGCTCCTGCCCTCTTCTCGTCTTCTTGCAGCGATTTCCGGTAAAAGGGGATGTAGCGTAGGTTATTAATTCATCGGCATACGGTTTCGTCTTCAATATTGGTGGGCTGGGCTGATCCGCTGTATATAAATATGTTGAAAAGACAGAGGCTTAACTTGGATCCTTATGGTACTCCAGCGCTGATTCTCTTCTTTGTCGAATGTTCCTTGCTAACCAGTCCATAAAAAAATCTATTACCAAGTGGTCAGGTAGTCCTAGGCTGGACAGATGGAATTAAAGGCCTTTTATTCAGGTACCAAATTTGCCAGTATCCATGTTTCAGGGAAGTAGCTGCTGTTCATACAGTTGTTCAAGATTATCGTCAGCAGGAGGATGGCGACAACATCATGGATTTACATCAGATGGTTAACAATAAGCTTGAGGTGAAGCGAATAAAGTCGGGCTAAGGATCAACACCGGGAAATCGAAGATCCTTAATATTTCTGTTAACTCTGCTCAAGTCGACCTTGCTGGACAGCAGGTTGAAGCAGTGAACAACGTTATGTACCTAGAAAGCGCTGGCGATGGTTGATAGATGAAGATGTTAAATCCACTATTGAAATAGCTAGAGCTGCTACCGCAGGCTGTCAAAAGTTTGGAGGCGCTACGTCTACAGTACGAAGACCACGCTACGACTGTTCCGCTCTACCATAGAGTCCGTTCTACTATATGGATGTAATACAAAAGCTGCAAACTTTTGTGAATAGATGTCTGCAAACATTCTCCTTCCAACCAAGAACTCCATCGGAGAACTGGTCAAAAACCTATTGACATCGTTATTCGTAGAAGGAAGTGGCAGTGGATTGGTCGTGGTAAAGACTCTATTGCGAGACATGCAATAGTGTGGGATCCTTTTTATCAATATGGCAGAAGACCTGGGGCCAGAGAAGACAGAGCAGTCGAAAAGGAATCTTATAGAAGTTGAGAAAAAGTTGAAGAGAGCCCAAACACATTCCCAGACACACAGTTGAAAAAGAAATCAAAATAATTCAATGGGTCTGGTGAAATTCACCTGCCTCTAAATTACCAAACAAACAGACTTGACAGCCCATCTATAGCCGGCCAAACGATTATGCGTATGCAAATTGATAATTTATTCATTTGCGCCAAAATCTGTAATTAGTTTAAAATTCCATCGTTAAATATTAATACAATCATAATATAGCTCGGAGGCAGAAGAGTGTTTTGATGTTTTTTTTTGGATATCGTACTTTTATGGGCAGTGGGGTGGTTTGTTGATTGTGTTAGTGGTGTATCATGATATTGGTCTTTATTTCGCAGCAATGCAAATTTAATTATTGTTTTTTGTTTTTGTTATTAAATCTGGATTATATTTCGATTGGTGATTGCTTGAATTGAAATCAGGTTTTTAATATACATACATGTACGTTGGTATACCTAGATGCATAAAATAGATATGTGCGATGAGCAATTTCTCATGGTACTATGTTGATAGGGTGATGCGGTTGGAAATATTTTATGATTTATTTCATATCAGATGTCAATATAACTCGGTGGTTTATTATGACAGGCGAAATTACTGCAGAAGATAATATTTTTGGAAATGTATATACCATATCGCATCGACTGTTGTGATTGGTAGTATAGGGTATATTTTGCTTTTGTAAACTTAAACTGAGCTCGAAATTTTGATATAATCAAAGTTGACACAACGATGATACAGAGAAGACAAAGAAATATGGGTGCCGAAACTCTGCTTGTATGTCTGTCTTACTTAACCGCGAGCAGGTATCTACTCAAATTATAATTTAAGATCACAAACGTAATGAAGGGTTTTCCAATAAGAGGTGTTATTTTGAATAGCCCGCTATTTCAGTAGCTGTCACTTTTGAAGCTGTCATTTTTTGACATTTGACAAGTAGAAACTACGCCATTAATAAAAATGGAACGATACACGCTTCAACAATGCATTGAAATTATTAAAATTCACTATAAAAATGGTGAAAATTTGGCAGAGACGGTTCGTAAAACTAAAACATTTTTGGGTCGTCGTGAAGCACCTTGTCGGACCGCAATACAGAAATTGGTGGACAAATTCGAGCTGGTGGGACAAGTTAGTGATGTGAAGAATAAAACCCGTGCACGTCGCTCAAGAACAACTGAGAATATTGCTGTTGTAGCCCAAAGTGTTGAAGAAAACCCAGGTTTGTCCATTCCTCATCGTTCTTTGGAATTAGGCATTCCACAAACGTCATTACACCGTATTTTGCATAAAGACTTGGGTCTTAAGGCTTATAAAGTTCAGTTAACACAAGCACTCAAGCCGGCTGATCATCAACAACGTCGTGTCTTTGCTGATTGGGTCCTTGAAATGCATGAAAATGATCCGGAATTTCATCGAAAAATCATCTTGACTGATGAGGCCCATTTCCACCTCGGAGGCTACGTCAACAAGCAAAACTGTCGCATCTGGGGCTCGGAAAACCCAAGAGTTATTGTTGAAAAGCCTCTCCATCCTCAACGCGTGACTGTTTGGTGCGGTTTATGGTCCGGCGGGGTCATTGGACCTTACTTTTTCGAAAATGAGGCTGGAGCAACAGTTACGGTCAATGGATTGCGCTATCGAGAGATGATTAATGATTTTTTATGGCCGGAATTGGATGGTATTGATCTGGACAACGTTTACTTTCAACAAGACGGCGCTACGTGGCACACAAGCAATGAAACCATCGATCTTTTACGGGAAAAGTTTCCGGACCGTGTTATCTCTCGAAGAGGTGATCACAATTGGCCACCGAGATCTTGTGATTTAACACCTTGCGACTTCTTCCTTTGGAGCCACGTGAAAGATAAGGTCTACGCCAACAGCCCAGCGTCGATTCAAGACCTCAAAGATGGAATTCGTGAGGCTGTCGAGGACATAGGGCAGCCACTTTGCGATTTGGTTATGGAAAATTTCATGAAAAGGATATGGTCCTGTAAGCGTGGTCGTGGCGGCCATTTGACTGATGTTGTGTTTCATTATTAACGGCATACCTTCCTCTTTATAATGAAATAAACACCCGATCATTTATCTTAAAAAATGCCATTTTTCTTTGAATACCAAAATAACACCTCTTATTGGAAAACCCTTTATAATATAATTATTTACTTAAGTACTTTAAAGCTCTTCGCTTCGTTCTTAGTTTTAAGCATTTTTTAACTACATTTAAAGTATTTTTCAAACTTATCGCGACGATTTTATTCTTTTTCATAAACGTTTATGAAAACACCAAAACGCGGGAAGTCCGAAAAATACTTTATTCTAAAAATGTTACAAAACCGCAAAAACCGTAGTTTAAAATTCAAAATTTTTAACCAAGTATCATACATCCATTAATAAGAATAGTTTCTTAATAAACTCTAGCTGAACATACCTAAAACAGTGACACTTCTTATCAAAGAGTAAGCAAACGTACCTTTTTCACATTTGGTATTGTCAAAGTGACATATGATGGAGACAAAAAAAGCAATTTCGGTATTTATCTTTAGTAAAATGTTAAAGAGGTAATACGATGCTATATGTCATTTAAAATTTGGAAAATCTTCATTTTAAGTTTAGTTATCAATCATCGAACCAGTCTCATGAACTTTCTTGACGTTCTTGACGGTCTTACGAGTGCCAGATTTTTTTTTTATTAAATCTACACTTAGGTCGAGTTTTTCATTGCGTGATTTATGTTAAACCCGAAGTAACTCATCAAATTTGATCAAATTTGATGAGTTAACTCAGGATTAACTGAACAGATGCTTTTGATGTTTTATCCACTGAGTTTATTTAGTTGGTCTGAATGCATTCTCGACCGAAAAACTTCTTCCTCAGTTAACTGTGGGTTAATTTACTTCTAGAGTTAGCTAACACTGGTTTAACTCACCACTGAAATACTGGTGATTAATGTATTCCACGTCACGTATTACAAGGAACGCATTACACTTTTCTACTTTTCTCTATACCCCGGCATACATAGCTGTTTAAAATTCAAAAAAAAACATTTCCTATTTGTATTTTAAGTTTTATGAGTTATTTGAGAAAGTTTGCTCATCGATGAATCAATTCAAAGCGCTAAACAAAAAGGAGTTGAGAAATCTCGGCCTTTCTCTTTGATAACTCAATTAATTATTAATTAATTTTGAATACAAGTTTGATTTTTTTTATAAAAGAGCTTCTATAGATGTTTTTTAGAAAATTTTATTTTTAGAGCTAGATCTTCAAACCGCATTGTCAATCAAAACAAAAACGATGTTAATTTTCTGTGACTGTGTTTCTTTAGTTATGTTTGCACATATTATTAACAGCTTTAAAATTCTAAAACTTGAATTAAAACAGCAAGTATACCTTATGTTTGTGCGACAGAATATAGAATTTTGTTTGTATTATTTGATATAAGTATATTGCACCACACACCGGGTCAGGAAATCAAAAGAAACCCACTTTTTCTTTTGTTTAAAACCAGTTTTAAATGAGAAGGCTCTAATCCCCTGTTATTTATATTTGAATTGAATTAATAATGATTTTTTTCAAAAATCGATAAGCAATTCAAATTAACTTAATTTAAATTAATATGCAATTTAAATTTAATGATGAAAGTTTGCATAGTGATTGAATACCTATTTCTTTTTAAATGACGACAACTTTTTTTGTTTTATTCCGGAAATTTTTTAATTGACACGAAACCATTGCACTTTCATTATTTATATTTATATTATTAATTTGCTTTTGCTCAGTTTTAATTATATAAGTGGACAGACAAGTTTAAATCCTAAAGTTGTCAAGATGTTATAATCCTCAGAAGTTGTTTATGTTTCCTTATTTCAATCAAAATAAATTAAAACACACTCCTAAGTGACGCACAGCAAGCAGTAGCTGATTATAAAGTAATTTAGTAGTGCAGTGTGGTTTACTTATGTGAATTAATGGCATATTTTAAGTAAAAGAGAAATTGAAAAAAGGTCAAAGGTAGTACAAATTGATAAGTTTCTTCAACTTGTTTTTTTTTTTTTTTAGAAAATTTTGGTAATAAACCACAGTAAAAAAAAAAAACGATAAGTCATTTACGACGAGAGAAAGATGAGAACAAAAAAAAGTTGTAAGATAATCAACTCCATATTAAAGTTATACAGGGTGTTTCCTAATTTTGTATTTATTTCTAAACACCAGAAATCTTAATAAATTTATAAAACAAAGTCGTTTTAGTTGCAACACTTATAACTCAAGAACGGCTGGATCGATTTTAATAATATTTGATTTTTTGGATTCGTCTCCACCCCAAATAGCAGAATAATATTTGAAAAATTCACTTTGTAGGGTGAAGTGGGATAAAATGAAAGATTTATCCGATTAAAAAAAAAACAACTTGCGTTTGAAAGAGGTTATTCTTCGGAAATGGCTTCAAGGGTATTTTTTTTTTAATTTTAGTTTGTAGGGTGAATGGGGTAAAAATAAAAAAAAAAATAGTTTGATTTAAGAAATTCGAAGATTATACTTCTTTGACGAACTAAGCGACATCTCGTTTTTGCCACTAAGGAACATCCTGAAATTCACTCAAAGTTCGGGTTGGTTCAGGGAGGCTTTTCACACTCATACCTAAAACTCCTCTGACTCCTCTCCTCGTCCTCAGCCATCCTTTTGTCAACCCAACTATATCCTGGAGACCACAATGGATCCATTGAGAACCAAGTGCGATGATCCGGCTCGCCGTATTATCACCCCTTCTAACCTAACCTAACCTAAGAAATTCTTTTTTATTTGAAAGGATTTTTTAGAAAATGGATTTAGGGATATTCTATTTCAATTTTTTATTTGTAGGGTGAAATGGGCTAAAAATAAAAATTGTCCGATTAAAGAAATTCTTTTTGTGTTTGAAAGGTTATTTTAATAAAATTCTATTTATATAGAGTGAAATGGGGTAAAAATAAAACGATGGTTCTCGAATACAAAAATTGTTTCTGTGTTAGTGTGTTGGGGAAGCAATGAAGGTTGGACTTAGAGGATCATATTTTCACAAATTAAGGCTTTCATAGCGTGAAGTGGATTAAAATTCAATAGGTAGTATATTCGATTACAAAAATAATATTATCTTCTGTAATTTTTATACGATGCTTACGTTTGTCCGTGCGAAGCCGGGACGGCCATTTTGTGAATAAATCAGTTAATTATGCAAACAACGGAAATCCTTTGAGAGCTTTAAAGAGCGACATGGTTATGCAATCAGTAATCCTGTCAGTATATAAGCTATAAGTCGCGGAAGTGCAATTTTTTTTTTGTTTCATGTTGTCTGTGATTTGTTTTGAAAAAGCATATACCGGTCGATTTATTTGTTTTGTGCGAGTGTTATTTTAATATATAAAACAAAGTCGGTTTAGTTACAAAACTTATAAATCTGCTGGAACTGCTGGACCGATTTTAATAATCTTTGATTTATTGGATTTGTTTCTGCCCCGAATAGCAGAATAACTAAAAAAATATAAAAATCACTTTGTAGGGTGAAATGAGGTAAAATGAAAAAGATGTATTCGATAAAAAAAACTCTATACCTGCGTTTGAAAGGATATTTTTAGGAAATGGCTTAAAAGATATTTTTTTTTTAATGCAATTTGTAGGATGAAAGAAAGCCATGATTAAAGAAAGCCATTTTGTGTTTGAAATGTCATTTTGAGTGGATAGAGGAATATCTTTCTCAAAAATTTTATAGAATGAAATGGGATAAACACAAAAAAGTGGTTTTCGATTACAAAAATTCTTTCTACGTTGAGAAAGTAATAAAGATTGAACTCAGATGATCATATTTTTACAAATTTCGCCATACATAACGTGAAGTGAGTCAAAACTCGGCATGTAGTATTAAATTACAAAAATTAGCTTAAATATTTATCTATATTTGCATTTATAATTTGTATGCGAAGCTTAGGTTTATCTACCCGTGCAAAGCCGGGCGGGTCAGATTGTTAATATTAAGATAAACATCTTTTAGATAATCAAGCCTTGAAATGGAATTTCATCAAAAATGAAATAAATAATAAATTATTAAAAATAATACAAAAAAAAAATACTAAATAAATAATTATTAAACAACGAAATATATTTCCTAAGCGCGCACAAACAAGCAACCCAGCTCCAACAACAACAGACCATTGTTTATATACAAAAAATAATAATCAAAACTATATGTAATGAGTTCAATTTTAAAGATGATTTGAAACATGAAATGGGCCTAGATTTAATGATTTGAAACATAAACATTAAGTATAATCATGGATCTTTAAATGTGATTGTTCCGAAAAATATACGGTTAAGTTTCTCTGACAATTTTTCAGACTATCCGCTCTTCTTAATTAAATTGATAATGAATTCCAAAGAGGATCAGCGCCAATAAAAAAATGTTGCTCAGAAATTTGACATCTAAAAGATGGAATTGATATATGGTTGGTTCTGTTAGACGACAAGAACTGTAAATGGTTGCAGAGCGGTTGTTTAGATTGAACAATATTAAATAACATAGTCAGTGCAATAAATCTTAACACAATCACAAAACTTATGCTGTAAAAACTTCTCGAGTAATTCGAAACATGTTCAAATCTTTGAAGTCCAAAAATGTGTAACGAGTAGCAACGTTAAGTTTCATCCAAACATTAAAAAATTTCGCACCTATACGTTAGAACTGGAACTACAAATGTTTTAACCAGCATTTGTATGAACTTTTTTGCAGTGGAGAGTGTGCTCAACGCACCAAAACCTTTTCCTACCATAGCATTTATGTGATTGATCTAAGTTAGATTACGATTAAAATATATGCCTAAGTTTTTGGCCGTATTAACATACTCAACGGGAGTGTTATATAAGAATACTCTCGGATTGAAAACAAAACCGTTTCCACTAGACCATTAAAGTAATGCATTTAGATCAGTAATGATATTGTCAACGCAGTTTTCAATAAGACCCAGTATTTCCAAGGTGAATCATCAGCAAACACCCCTTGTGGAACACCGCGCGCCAGTGAAATAAAATCAGATTTATGAGTTCCACAAACCAATGCTTTGCTCCTACCGGATAAATAAAATGTTTGTACTCCCTTTTTAATATACTTAAACCGAACGCCCGATAATAAAAAAATTATACCATTTGAAAGCTAATATTAATTAAAAGTGCCATCGGAAGAGATTATGTGAATCCGTCGACTACTTACATGCAAAAATGTTAAATAATGGATTCCCCATACAAAAAGTATAAAAGAAAAAACCAAATTCACGACACACACGGCTGTTTGTCAACACCCGAGCGTAGTGTACCAAAAGTTCATTTCCAACGTGTTTCATGTAGCTTAGACACAATATTTCTGTTTCCTTCCGAATGATGTACTCTACATTTACTTACAATCACAGATTAGCCAAATGAAGATGAGAATCCCCGGCAGCCATTTTAATTTGCCTACAAGCTTGAACTGGCAGTTATCAGATAAAAAATGAGAATGTGTGAATAAAAATCTCACACTTAGGCAGTAGGGATCTTCACACACCTGGTTAAATTGTTGTTGCAATTCACATCTATTCATCGACGCGGGAAAATATTACAAATACAACAATGTAAACAAATGGATTTTGGAGGGTGAAACGTACGAAACATTCTCATCTTCATATGGCTAATCTGTGCTTACAATGCGTAGGGATCCAGTGGCGATTCCTCTTAGTTAGCTAGTATGGCGGCGCCAAACCTTAAATTTCAACTTAAATGTGCATTCTACAAACAAATTATTTGTATTAAAACTTAGATACATAACAGCCCTATGCGTTTAAATCATTATAAACCAGCAAAAACAATTGAAATCACTACAACCCCTACGTGAATTAATCCCATAGTACAATATGGACACCGTCACGTCATACAAAGTATCTCGCTTCATATTTAGCTTTCAACTTCGGTGTTGAGTTGGCTACAAAATTTGCGCCATCAAATCGCATAAAAACTTCCAATTGAATAAACTACACTATTATTCCCGATGTGCTGTCTCATTCTTTCTTTAAGAACAAACCGAAAAAATATTCACAAAGGTTGGCTCTATTAGAGATTAAAATGAGCGTGTTCGAATCAGTTCGAACAAAATCCAATTTTTGTTTATGATCGTTCATACTCGATCGTTCCGCTTCTATACTCGTAAGTCATTTTATCCACGACTAAAAATACTCATAAGTAAAGTCAAACAAATTGGTCGAACTCATGAGTATCGGTTGCCTCCTTTATCCTTAACCAAAATTACTCATGAACAATTGCAACAATTTTCGGGTACTCAAAACAAACCGAGTATACTCGAAAGAAAATGGGTATTCGAAAATATTGTGAACATCATGAATAACCAAAGGCAATGGGATCGTGGATCGGTCATCGGTATTGCATCGTAGTTCGTGGAAGGGTAGGTAGATTTTGTGTATTTTATCTATTCATTGTTTCTATATGTTCAGTGGTTTCAATTTGCAAGATGTAAAACCTGTTTTTGTTGTTTTTTTTTCCTTTTGCATGGAATAGATTTATTATAGGGTTGGTAAGAAGATGCAACATATGATCGTCAATATCTGCGACAAGTGTATTTACGTATACCTAATTTATGTATGTAAATAATATACGCAACCCTATAATGAAATTGCACTATAATGTTGTATTTTGGAATTTGTTTTTAAAAAGGATAAGTCTTTTGGTTTCTAGGTCTACGTATATTGCAGCTTAAACGACTTTACAAAAATTCATAAACATATGTACATATCTGTATCTAAATAGCGAAAAATTGTATGCGCATTGCGTAGGTATGTAAGATGTAGGTTAGGTGCATTTATATAGTGATGTCTATACCTACAATGTTTTTTTAGGAACGGGTTGAATTCGCAGGAAAAAAACTGGTCTCTGTTTTTAGCGACTATATTGAAAAGATTTATGAAAGGGTCGATATATGGAAAATATGCAATTATATGACACATAATCGTCAATATCGCGACAAATGTCTTTTTGTATGTAAGGTATGTATGTATATAATATACACACGAAACGCCATATGAAAGTTTGGGATATTGCGGTTTTTATGTCATTCCTTTTAAAAGGATAGATTCTTTTGTTTTTATGTGGGAGATTTTTAAACGCCTTCAAAAAAATATATAATTATATATAACATAGGTATATATGGAAATCTAATAACTGAAAAAAGAATGAGATTGAACCCAGAAACAGTCAAGAATTCAATGGTCGCGAATTTCAATTTGAAGATAAATCCAATTTCACTGAACGACGCCAGCTTTAGAGAATCAACAATTCAATAATAAAATAAAAATATTATTCAATAAAAAGGTTTCTAAAATACATTATAACCTTTATAAATAGGTATACCTATCTAATTTATTATTTTAAACAATAATTTCATAGCTTTGAAGTTTTTCTTAGTTTTATTTATTTTTATTAATTTTCTTCTTTTAGACCTAGGTAACTATATATCTTTGTTTTTCATTTTATTTTGCTTGGATATCATATCTATATGTATTTATGTTATGTACGTTCATTTGAAAAAAGTTGAACAAATTACGTTTCACCTATTGGAAAACTCATAATCCGAGAAACAATTTTTTCTCACTACTTCTTAGACGTAATACTGAAAAAAGGAATTGAAATTACATCTCAAAAACCAACCACCATCCACCAATCTACACAAAATAGTTCAGCTACCCATCGTCAACCACCGACCTCGAATACACATCTTCCGCCACGATTCGAGTATATTTCATCATATCGATCGTGGACAATTTGGTAACGAGCGCTTGACTCATTTTTATTCGAAACCATTTGTACTCGGTTGCAACGTATACTCGTTTGTACTCGCACGAGGTGTGTGCTGACTTACGAGTCATCATACTCATGAACATGAAAACTCGTAAACATTTTGGTTGTGTTTGACTCTGTTTGTTCGAACTCGCTTTTTTCGAATGAGTATTCGATGTTCATGAACTATACTCGACTCGTTTTATTTTCTGGGCTCTAATAAAAGAGACAAACTGGGTAGAGAAATGCGAGACAAAATGTAGTATTTGATTTTTATCTTTTTAAGGGGTGGTGCTATAAAGCTGAAATTTTAGAAGATGGTTGAACTTACTGATCTTAATACGAATACAAAAAATTTTCATCCTAGAGTACCCTTGAACGGTGATAACGGCAATTTTTTAGTGCTTTCACATATGAACTCATATCTCTTGAGTGCATAAATGGATATCTTTGGTTTTTATTAACTTTGCATACAAATAAAATGACGGTTATTTCTATACCACACTTATTATTCAACATGGAATATAATCATCACAATCTTGATTTTAAATTGATCGAAAAATCAAAAAAAATTGCATTGAAATTACCTGTTGGACCAT
The DNA here is from genome assembly GCA_932273885.2 of Leucozona laternaria. Lineage (NCBI taxonomy): Eukaryota > Metazoa > Arthropoda > Insecta > Diptera > Syrphidae > Leucozona > Leucozona laternaria. The sequence continues at coordinate 189,083,491 of OW026366.1, read as the reverse complement.
AACCGACTAGTACCCACCAGTGGAGAACCCCGTTATCTGAATCGAATGTTTTAATTCGAATTTGATGTGGTTGGCTTTTAAAAAATCATAACTCTCGTTCCACTAATTGGAACTTCAATGTTAAGGCATTTGAGTAAAGCCAACATAACACGCTACATTATGTAAAAAAAAATCATTAAAGAGGTGCTGTCATTTTTATACTAAAAGGGTGAAAAAGTCACCCATCAATTCGATTTGCAGTATTTAAAATATTCAAAAGTTGATGAAAAAATTTACAATTTGAAAAATCAATAAATGCTTATTTATTGCTTAATCTCTCTTCTAAAATTATTTTTTACAATGTTTTATCATCAAGCCCACACGAGAGGTGCTAGAATTATTTTAAATGTTTTTTTTTTTTTTTTGCAAATAAAATGCATTTTAATTAAAAAACAGATCGTCATAGCTTCATTAATAAATTGATTACTCAAAAAGTTCTGCATTAATCTTTATGATTAAGGTCTTAAACTACTATCATTAAGGCATTTGTTAGATTTGTGAACAAAATAGGTATCACTTTTTACATTGAAATTTTGAAAAAAAAAAAATCTAAAAACAATTTGAGTTAAAGTTGCAGTTATGCAAATTAGTTTAGAGTGAAAAAATCGCTACTTTCGAGCCTAAAAAATCAAAAAAAAACTTGAATATTAAGAAATAAAAGGTATCTATAATACAGAGTTATGAATCCTAATTTATGCTTCAAATATCCAATAAATAGAATTTTAACTGAAAAATAAGTTTACTCTATACAAAGGGATGTTATTTATCATTTGGGAATATATACCTAATCCTGGACTCGGACGCTTTTTTCGTGGGTCGTTTTGGAGTATACTTATAAAATGGAGCAGCTTTAAGTGCTGTGCATCAGCTAATATCTCATGTATTTTGTAGCCAACCCAGAACTCAAGAACAGAAATCGCCCCCGTTGGGACCAGGGTTAGAACCTCAGTAGTAAAATTTCGGAGCAGATTTGTAAAAAAAAGTGGAGTAAATAGAAAATTTCTGTAGTAGATTTGAAAACGAAACAAAAAACCTTCAAAAATAGTATTTTTAACAAAAACAAAATAAATCACAGATGGTCGAATTTCGACCACAGGCGATACTATAGTAAGAATAAATTAAATTCATTGCTTCGGATGAAAAACTAAAATCAGTTGACAGCTTTTGTCACATTATATTATGGTCAATTGTATCAAATGCCTTAGAGTAGTCAAGAAGAACCAAGAACAAGACTTTGTCATCATCAATGGTTTTCCTCAATATAATAACTCAACAACATCCAAGAGAGCAGTCGTGTTACTATGCGGAGATCGAAAGCCAGATTGTTTAGGTGAAAGGAGACTTTTTGCAGTAAGAAATCGAATTATATGCTTTTGCATTCATTTGTCAACAAATTTTGAAAAAAAATGCTAGAATAGATATTGGGCAAAATTCAGTTTTTAGGCGATTTTTTGGCAAAGTTATGATTTTATTAAATTTCCACTGGGAAGGAAAAATACTTTTAGTAAAAATTAGATTTATGGTTTGTGTTGCAAATGTTAAAATATGTTGTATAAAGTATTTATAATTGACTTAACAAATGTGGGGTTAACTTTATCAAAGCCTTCGGCATGCGACTTATATGAAATCGACATCTTCAGGTGTAACTCTTGAAAAATTAAAGATACTTGGAAGTCAAGTGGCAAAAGGTCAACTTGCGAAGAAATTGGGTTGGTGAACTGACGTTTTGAAAACTTTGTTCAATTCAGTACAGTCAACATCTAAATCTTCATGTTTTTGGTTCCCTATTCCTTACTTACGTAAATTCATCCAAAGCTTCCGTTCATTTTAAGAAAGATTTAAATGATTTGTTGAATGCCATATTGTTTTTGCGGCATTTATAAGACTAACACATTTGTTCCGCAGCTACCGGTATTAATGACGATCTTCAGCAAACCTGAAACGTTTCCATTTATTATATACAGTAAACTCCGCTTATTTGCAACACAAAAAATGCAGAAAATTTGTTGCAATTAAGCGGAGTTTTCATATAAACGAACTTCGGATATATGCAACTTTGTTGCACTTAACCAAACTTCGTATAACTGGAACTTTGTTTCCCCTTAAAACTATGTGATGTGACAAATAAACCTCAAACTACACACAAAACAACTTTTAGTAATTGTGACAGTTGAAAGGATTGGAACGATAAGAATGGAATGACACTTAAATTGTCATATTATATTTGGTGTGTTCAAACTTCAAAAATGTATGGATGCTTTCAGTGTTGCACTTAAGCGGAGTTGTTTCAGAACAATAAATAATTATTTGGGGAAAGAAAAATGTTTCAGCTAAAGGGAATTTTCAAATAAATGGAGTGCAGTTATCCGTACTTATTTGCGTGAAAAAGCCCTGAAAATAAAAACTGTGATACATTTCTTATTGCATATTATAACCGAAAGGGGATCGTTACGAAATCCCGGAGCACATTACACCGCAGCACGAAATCCCCCATATTACAAATACAACAAAATCCCGCAAGAAAGTACGCTGTCGGATTTTCAATACTTTTAAAAAAAAATACGATTGGAAGAATTATAATGGTGATTTCGAATAAAATAATACAGTTGGAAGAATGTTGGTAATTTCGAATATAATATTTTTCTGGCCTTCTGGACCTGTATAAAGGTGGTCCTGGGCCTGGACGGAGGTGGAATTTTATTTTTTGAAAAAAATATTTTAAAAAAATTAACTTTTCTCAACTTTTTTTTTGGAAAACATTTTTGGTTTTTTTTTTGACAAAAAAAATTTGATTTGTTTCTTTTTTGAAAAAAAAAAATTAAAAAAAGAGTAAAATAATCAGGGTTTTTTTAAAAAAAAAATTAAAAAAAAGTTTGATTTTAGTTCAAAACTGTTGACATTGGCGCCTGCCGGGCGACTGAACATACCCTAAGCGGAGCAACGGAGTTGCATGAGCGGGATGACCAGGACCACCCGAAAAAGGGAGTTAAAATCCATAGAACTCGCACAGTGGCCCACCCAAGGTACTATTGCGCAAGAAAACTGTTGACATAGACGCAATCCTGGCGACTGAACGGAGTTATACCTACGTGAGCGGTCTAGAGAACCGAAAAAAGAGTAAAAAAATCATTTTTTTTAAATTTTGTAATATAAAGTTTATGAAAAATGATTTATTTCCAAAAAAAAAAAAATTTTCCTTTGTCCAAGTTCCAGACCCACTTCCAGAACTTTTTTTTTTGAATTTGTAAAAAGTTGTTTCCAAAAACGAGAAAATTTGTCCTTTGTCAAAGATCCAGACCTGCCTGCAGAAGTTTTGTCCTGGGTCCAGATCCACCTATCCAGAACCTTGTTTCAAAAAAAAATTGTCCTCTGTCCATCCAAGTTCCAGACCTACCTCCAGAACTTCTGTCTAGGTTCCAGATCCACCTGTAGAACCTTTGTCCCAGATCCAAAACCTTACCAATATATGTGGCAAAAAGAGTTTTTTTTTTAAATGTGTAAGTTAATAAAAAATGTTGTTTCCAAAAACAAAAATTTGTCCTTTGTCCAAGATTTTTTAAATTGTAAAAAAGTTGTTTCCAAAAACAAAAAGAATTGTTCTTTGTCCAAGTTCCCGACCCACCTTCAGAACTTTTGTCCTGGTTCCAGATGCACCTCCAGAACCTTGTATAAAAAAAAAATGTGTCCTCTGTCAAAGTTCCAGAGCCACCTCCAGAACTTTTTTCCGGTTCCAGATCCACCTCAAGAAGCTTTGTCCCAGATCCAGAACTTCCGTCCCAGATCCAACCCCAAGGGCAAAACCTATTTCCCAGGTCTAGGGCCAGAAAATATGTCCCAGTTCCAGACCCACCTCCAGAACCTCCCCCGACAGACCCACTGATCCGGACATAAGACCATAGTCGTCGGCCCAGAAAAAATAGTAGGAAACTTCGTTCTTCGTGATCCTCATACCATCAAGGCACCAATTCCTATGGGAAAGAATAATTTTATGCGCTGTCGCATTGTAGTAGATCCTGGGGGATTTTGTGCTGCGGGATTTCAAACCCAACCCAACCGAAAGCGGAGTCCATATAGATGGAGTCGACTGTACCCGATTTCTATGATTTATACATCACTTTCGTATCTCTAGTGTAAACCAAAGATTATCGCAATGCTTTACAGATCTTGTTTTCAATGGAACATGGTGGATTGAAAGATAACTGCGTTTCAAGTTTTTGGAAAAAATATATGCATAATGGAAATAGGGTTTTGAAGTTTTTTGAGAAAATGCACTTATTTTTATGATTTCTTACTAATTTTCCAATCTGGTGCTACTAAATAGTGCAAATAGTATTGCGTTTTAAAGTGTTAAAAATATTTTTTTTTAAACAAACCAAACAAAATATTTTTTATACTTATGACATTTTTAACATTTTCTCGTTAAAGATAATTAGGTGCGTTATTTTTAATCTCCTATTCTTGCTTAACTAAGTCCAGATAATTTTCAGGAATAATTTCAACCAAATCCCTCCGGAATTGGAACCTTATATCTTGTATTGACTGATCTCTCAAAATTCTGATCAAATTTTAATTAAATTAACTTAGAATTATCTCCACACCACGTGCAGTTATCTTAACCAAAAAAATGTTAATTTAAGCAAATTCATCACCCTGGAGTTGTATTTTTCAAAAGGGTCAATAACCAAACATCATTTATGTAAACACATTTTGTAAAAAAAAAAAAAACAACACCAACACTCTGGACCGGACTCGCTATCAGCAAAAAATTGAAACTCACACACGAAATATTATTCATAACGAGTTTCAAAAACAAAATAAGAAAAAAAAAGCAGATTCTTTTTTTATTTTTTCAATAATTACTGAATTCATTGATCTTTTCGAATCAAAGTTTTACAAACAATTTTTAAATCAATAAACTTAAATATAAAAATGATTGAATCTAAACTGTGATCTGATGTTGATCTGCATAATATCACTGTGAATAATTTAGTGCTGGCAGAGCTTATTTTATCATAATCCCTAATTAAAATATTAAATCGATGATATTAACAATAAATTTGAATACATTTGTGATTTTTTATTGGAAGTACACATATATGACATGTGTATTTATTTGTATTTATTTATTATGATTTTGTATAGCCACCGAAATTATTTTTATTATATTTGCGGTTAATGACAGGTAATAAAATAATGAATTCTTGAAATTCTAGATTGATTAATTCAGATTATTTGAAAACTCGTTTCTAAAGCAGTTTTATCAGAAGTCACAAATCATAATCGGCAAGATTATGTTTATATTTTTGCAAATTGTGAAAATCTCTTGTCTTAGGTCAAACACTCTGTTGTTGGTTTAAAGATTGCAGATTTTTTTTATTAAAAAACATTAAAAATCACAGATTTTTAATATGGCTTTGTTGATTTTTGTAATTTTGAGCACTAACTTAAATTATATTGAGCTTGACCTTAGACAGTAAAAATGTTCATAATTTCAAGACAAAATATATGTTAAAGAATTTCCCCTTGGATCAACGGTTAGCGATTTACAGTGTTGGCCAAAACTAAAGCACGAAATTATCTAACTTTAGAAAAATATAAGGAAAATTTAAAAAAAAAAACCTATGATAAATCTTATAATTTTATTTTTTTTCTAATCAAAATATATTAGACTTTAATTCACAATCAATAATTTAATCAACAATATTATGTAACTCAAAATTCATTAAAAACTAGGTGGACAAAACTAAAGCACATTTTTGAATTCATAAAAAAATAAACACAAGAACATGTTTTTTGCTAATACATATTTAGTGGCGTAGCTATTATTTTCAATTACTGCAACACATCAACGAGCCATGGAGTCAATAAGGTTGTCCATATTATGCATGGGGATATTCTTCCAGGCAATTTGAATTCGTTGAAGAGCTTCACAACGGCAAAGCAGACCATTTTGAAGAATCTCCTGATACATGAAACGATCCATTACACCATTTACCTTGTCCATTGGCCCGTACCCTTTACTGGAGAAATATCCACAGACAATAATTAGCCTCCACCGTGCTCAACTAGGCCATTTGTGAAATAAAGGATTTATAGGCGTTTTCGTTCTCGCCTGCATACCGTAAGAAATCCGGCAGATCCCTATAAATTTAAAATAGACTCATCAGAGAAGATAACCGTTTTCCAATTTGCTGCAGTACCGTTTAGGTGCGTCTTCGCAAGCTCCAGTCTTGCAGGTTGATTTTTCTGAGATAAAGGGTTTTCCAATAAGAGGTGTTATTTTGATATTCAAAGAAAAATGGCATTTTTTGAGATAAATGATCGGATGTTTATTTCATTATAAAGAGGAAGGTATGCCGTTAATAATGGAACACAACATCAGCCAAATGGCCGCCACGACCACGCTTACAGGACCATATCCTTTTCATGAAATTTTCCATAACCAAATCGCAAGGTGGCTGCCCTATGTCCTCGAAAGCCTCACGAATTCCATCTTTGAGGTCTTGAATCGACGCTGGGCTGTTGGCGTAGACCTTATCTTTCACGTGGCTCCAAAGGAAGAAGTCGCAAGGTGTTAAATCACAAGATCTCGGTCGCCAATTGTGATCACCTCTTCGAGAGATAACACGGTCCGGAAACTTTTCCCGTAAAAGATCGATGGTTTCATTTCTTGTGTGGCACGTAGCGCCGTCTTGTTGAAAGTAAACGTTCGTTGTCCAGATCAATACCATCCAATTCCGGCCATAAAAAATCATTAATCATCTCTCGATAGCGCAATCCATTGACCGTAGCTGTTGCTCCAGCTTCATTTTCGAAAAAGTAAGGTCCAATGACCCCGCCGGACCATAAACCGCACCAAACAGTCACGCGTTGAGGATGGAGAGGCTTTTCAACAATAACTCTTTGGTTTTCCGAGCCCCAGATGCGACAGTTTTGTTTGTTGAGGTGGAAATGGGCCTCATCAGTCAAGATGATTTTTCGATGAAATTCCGGATCATTTTCATGCATTTCAAGGACCCAATCAGCAAAGATTGATGATCAGCCGGCTTGAGTTCTTGTGTTAACTGAACTTTATAAGCCTTAAGACCCAAGTCTTTATGCAAAATACGGTGTAATGACGTTTGTGGAATGCCTAATTCCAAAGAACGACGAGGAATGGACAAACCTGGGGTTTCTTCTCAGTTGTTCTTGAGCGACGTGCACGGGTTTTATTCTTCACATCACTAACTTGTCCCAACAGCTCGAATTTGTCCACCAATTTCTGTATTGCGGTCCGACAAGGTGCTTCACGACGACCCAAAAATGTTTTAGTTTTACGAACCGTCTCTGCCAAATTTTCACCTTTTTTATAGTGAATTTTAATAATTTCAATGCGTTGTTGAAGCGTGTATCGTTCCATTGTCAAAAAAATGTCAAAAAATAACAGCTTCAAAAGTGAAATAGCGGGCTATTCAAAATAACACCTCTTATTGGAAAACCCTTTATAAACGGAAAGAAAGAATGTCACCATCAACCGCTCTTCCCTAGATAATCCTGCTTGAGATCTCTGAGCCTTTTTTATTTTGCATACTTTTTGTCTATATGAAATAATCTGTTTTGATATCCCTGATGTTTCTTTTATCTTCGCGACTGATAGTTTTTCAAGGTCTATCGCCACTATGGATCGTTTTGACATTTCCCCATGCACGAAAATGAGCTATTTTTTTTTTTGCGAAAATACCGTACGTACCAAATAAATGTTATTGATTCACCGTTAATGAAATCAGACACTACTTTTTCTTTTAATCCATTGGAATATTAACTTTGATAGTATTTACCACTTTTTATATCAATTATAATACTCGATCTGAAACGGGTCTGATGACTCACAACTAATTATTTTTGTTTGTATTATTTAGATCATGCTTGAGTAGAAAGAAAGAATTAAACTTGAAGTTACAGTAAATTGACTTAGTTTAGGCAAGTTTTTGCTTAAATAAGGTCCATGTGCTTTAGTTTCGTCCATATACATTTTAATTAGTTCTAAATTATTTGTTGATTTTTAAAAAAGAGATGAGTTACAATAAAATTAATTTTTGTGAACTAAAGCCATATATATCGGGTTTTTCAATAAGAGCGCTACAAAAGTTTTTTTAAATAAAACAAAAACGGTTTTGGATATCAATGAAATTCTTTATTCTTGTGAACGTACGTTCAATGCCATTATGTATGAAACTCGATTTCTTTTGCATGGGAACCACGGGCACGCTTGCAGAAGTCCAGACGCCGAACCCAATTTTCGACGGTTTTCAAGCATAAATCGGCCGATACTGCTGCAATTTCACGTTCGATATTCGTACGAAGTTCATCAATCGTCGCTGGCTTGTTGGCATAGACCATAGACTTGACGTAGCCTCACAGGAAATAGTCTAACGGCGTCAAATCGCACGACCGAGGCGGCCAAGCGACTGGACGATTTCATGAGATAACACGTTCTCCAAACTTGGTTTCCAATAAATTGATTGTGACATTCGCTGTGTGGCTTGTGGCGCCGTCCTGTTGGAACCACATATCCTCCAAGTCCATATCATCCAATTGGGGCCAAAAATATTCGGTTATCATTGAACGGTACCGATCCCCATTCACAGTAACGTGCCGGTCTTGATCATCACGGAAGAAGTACGGCCCAATGACGCCGCCGGCTCATAAACCACACCAAACCGTAATTTTTTCGGGATGCAAGGATGACTCATGGAAAACCTGTGGATTGCTGCCTGACCAATACCGCATATTTTGTTTATTGACGAAGCCATTCAGCCAGAAACGAGCCTCATCGCTGAAGATGATTTTTCGATTTTTAGCGCTCTTAACGTTGAGGCCACTGACTCCGAATTTCGGTAGTAAATTTTTATAATTTCGACTCGTTGTTGGCTCGTATGTCTTTCCATCATAAAATGGCAAACCTTATTGAAGAGAAATGTCAAAAGAACGGCAAGAAATATGGCGTCGTTTACTGTCCCTGTTGCTCTACTTTTGTAGCGTCCTTGTTGAAAAACCCTTTATTATTATTAAAAAAATTAAAATTATAAAATTATCAAAGGAATTTGGAATTATCTATATATTTTAAAAAATGAGTTCATTCCGTGCTTTAGTTTTGGCCAACACTGTATATAATTTCAAAAGTTAAAACCACAAAGCTCGTATAAGGGAAATAAAAAATTGTTTTTAGCTATTTATATTTTTTATTAAGAGTTTATATTTTTAGAGGTTTTTCTAAAAGGCCCCAAGCAAACCTATTACTATATAATTTTTTGCACATGAAAAAAGTTGATTTTATGTTTAAGACATAAAAAAAACAATAATTTTCTCATAAAATAAAACTCTAGCATGGATTCATGTCAGTGATGATCTAGAGCTTGAAGCCACGGCTACGCATTAGATCGTTAACAACCTTACAATGATCTAGCGACATATCTATAAGTTGCTGTATTACGTTAAGCCCTTAATAGGTCAATGTTAAATGCATGTGTGTTTATTTTGTCCATCACAACAAACAAAAAGCATCTTTAGCGAAACACATGTTTTAAAATCATCACAAATCAATTTGCTTAAATTATACGATTGGTCGTGGGTGCTCCATACGATTTGAAGCTTAACTATTGTGCATTTAATTAAAACAAATCCAGTTCTCCGCACTTAAACTTCCCTTAATTATTTTGGTTTTGCATATAATCTATTAAGTTTGGGGAGTTATTCGGGGATTTATAGTCCAAAAATTAGTTTCGTAACTTCAAACTGGTATACTTTCGTTTATGTGCTAAAACAAATATAATTTAAAAATAGATTATAGTTGATTCTGTCACCAGCTTATGGTGTGAATAATTTTATTTATTGTTTGAATTTAAGAAAACAAACCCAAATACAACAGGAGTGCATAATAAAAAACAAATAAATGAAAGCAATTAAGACGTGCTCTCATCACATTCCGAACCCAGACCAAGCTGAAACAACATGGTAGCAATAAATTATACGTAGGTATACCTACTTTTTTTCTCATCATGTTTTAACACTGATTTGTTCCTCATTCCTGGTCAACAAGTCGTCTCGTCCCCACCATGCATTCCATATATTCAAACTGATTTTTTGGCTTACTCAAGTCTAGACCACAATAACAAGCCTTTAAGCTACTCAATTTAAATGCTCATTTTGACCTTCAAAATGAAATGCTCTGCATTTCTTTATCACTATGCCACTCGCAGCATAACATTTGCATCACAATAGATTAAAATGACGATTTGGGTTTTATATACGAGCAGCTCAAATTTGAAAAATCTTAACAAGGTGACTGCCCTGCTGGTGTTTAAGCCAAACTTAAAAATTCTATCGATCTTTAAGCTTAGCATTAGACACTCACAGTAGGTCAAAAGAAAATGTTAACACTTATTAAAAACAAAAACACATTAATGTCGGATTTTGAATAAAGTTATTTGAAACATTTTTTATGAGCTTGTTAAAATTGACGTTTAGGTGAATTATTTTAACGACTGATGCTGATGGATTACACTTAAATGTATCTATGTACTGTAATGTATCTATGGGTGTAAAAAAAAAACAATTAAAATAAATAACACTAGTTTCTACGAAAAATCAACCTAAAATAAATATTTTCTCTTTGTCGATGTCGCCGAAAAATAAAATGACTTTTGGAATGTTAAAACTACACAAAAACGTTTTTTCGTCATGTTTGAGGTTATTTTACATAAAGATCTTTCAAAATAGCTTTTAACTGCCTTTAGTCTATAAAAATTGGCGTTTCGTCCCGGCGATCTCACTTGGACTCATTAGTTGACTAGTTTTATATAGTTCACATTGGATTTTTGTCAAAAAGTTCATGTAAGTTGAACTGAACTTAATAAAAATTGCGTATTGACAATTCGATGCCAGAATGAGGTATGAAATATGACATCGTTCTAATGTCCGCTGTGGCTTCTCTGGGTGGCGCGCATCCAAAATGTCCAATTCTCCATGACGCATAAATCAGGCTGAATTTAACCGATGACATGGGTTATATTGGCTTCGAGGGTCGCTGTGATTTGTGCCTTAATCGTATAGACCTGCGATTTGGAAAAACCCTTCAAGAAAAGTTTAACGGGGTCAAATCGCACCATCACGGTGGCCAGTTCACATCACCTACCTTTGTAGTGAGAAGACGATGCCCCCCAATCGCTCGTGTGGAATTTCCAATATGGCGTGAGCTGTGTGGCACGTAGTTGGTTCAGGTCAAACTAAATTGGTAATCATAGACCTATCGCGCTCGCCGTTGACGGTCATGGCCTGTCCAACGTCATTATCAAAGATTTTTTCGGGATGCTTTGGACGCTCTTAGATCTCATGTGGATTGGTACCGTCCCAAATTCGACAATTTTGTTTGTTGACGTGTACCCACCCATTCATCCAGAAATGGGCCTCATCGCTGAAGATGACCGTAAATGAGTGAGGCGCCCGTAACTGTGCCCGAACAGAACACCCGTTTTGATAAAACAATTTTATCATTTGCACGTGTTGTTGAACGCTTTAATCTATTCATGGTGATTTGGTAAAATAGACTGCATAAATTAAGGCCAATTTAACCGGTGGAGCTTCAACAATATGGCCGCTATCAACTGTCGAAGTTTGGAAGTCCCTGTTGGAAGACCCTTTACTTACATGTCAGAATACTTGCGATAGGTATATCAAACATTCAAGGTTTCCAGGGTAGAACATGTGCATTGTGTAATGGATGTTGTTGAAAAGGCACTTGAAGAAAAACAAGTTTATTCCGCTGTATTTCTAGACGTTACTGACCGATTTTTTCGAGTATGGTATGAAAATGTTATAACACAAAGAAGTGTTGTAGGACCAAGCCTGTTTTGGTTATACAATTTAAGGTATATTCCAGTAGACAACAGTGCTATCATGCCCACCTTTGCAGATGATACTGCAGTATTAGAGCCTGATAAATGCAGCCGATAAAGCAAGCGATTAAAAGCAACAATGGCGTATCAAACCCAATGAAACAAAATCAACTCACAGAAACTTTATAAACAAAAAACTTAACCGATGTTCCGATTTGTATCAAGAGTATCTGAACCTCCTGCCGATAATACCAAATGCTTCAAAAATACTCTGTGACCTTCAAATAGAAATAGTTACAGAAGTAGGTTAGAAAACTCACTGTTTTACACAATCAGCGACTGTATAGTCATATTCTTAATCTGAAATCCACAATCTAAAAAAAATCTTGCCTTTCTTGGCTATCTTTTTCTCACCAGGAAGTGGAGGTGAGATGAAATATAGAGACGTCAACAAAATCAGACGATTCAGTCCAATCGTCCAATGTGAACACTGTCCAGCAGCGGTGGGTGGTCGGTGCTATATCTTGGAATATTTTTGTACGCAAGAAATATATATAAAGGATGTTTTTTTTTAGATGTGTGGTTTTCAAGAAGAAATAAAACGCATATAATGTAATGTTATGGCCAAGAACTTAGCTTAATTATAAATATAAGGGTTTGCCTTTATGTTTTAAAAATTATTTCGGGCAAGTGGCCGCCGCGAAAGGCTCGAATAAATTCCAGCCGAGAGGCCCAATTTTCGACAACTCCAATTGTTGCGTGCGATGGCGGATGGACTCATTCGGGTCTTCTTCGATGCTCTGCTCAACAGCAGCAATTGCATCTTCGGTGCGCACTTTACGGTGTCTCTGAGAATGCGCATTATCCACTACAGTAAACGTGGTGCGAAACCGATCCATGGTCGCTCAAATTTATGCGACTTCGCGAAATTTGCACGATTAGCGAACGTTGTTCAGGAGTAAGTCTATTAATTATAAAATGGCAAACCAAACTGAGCATAAAACAAGTGACAGCCGTCAAAAAGACCAACACCAAAAAAAAGTATTGCCAGATTGAAAACCACACTTCTAAAAAAACACCTTTTCTAATTGACAAGCAGGGTTGGCCAAATTAACTATCCTACAACACTTTAGATAAGAAAAGTACAACTTTTTGCTGTTCTATGAGTAATTCTCTGTTCTAAACTGTTCTGTCTGTCTTGCACATTTTGGAACAGTTTAGAACAGAATTTTCTGCACTTGCTTTTTAGGTAAACCTACTTAGAACAGATTTGTGAGAACTGTCAAAATCAGCTGTTTTAACTTTTTCAATGAAAATAGTTTGTTTTTGGATTGATTTTCTGATTCTGATTCACTTTTATTAAAGTTATATTATTTTTAAGACGTTTATTTCTCGATTTAAAAACTGCATACATACTCGGAAAATTTGTTGTTGTTTTTTTACTGAGAACTATTAAGGTGTCCATTTACTGTTCTAACTTGTTCTGACTTTTTTCACAAATCTGTGCTGTTCTGTTCTCTTATTTATTTGTTATTGGAGAAAGCTTGAATAAACTTCAAGTTTTATTTTCTAGAATTTATTATGTAGGTACGTCTGCTACATTTGTAGTAAATACAGAAATATAATATAATTTCATAAACGAAACACAAGAATTAAACAAAAAAAAACTGCAAAACAGTATATAAGACCGATTTCCAACGAAAGCATAACAGTTACAACTTTTTCCCTCTTCATTAGTATCGAAATTTTCACTCGCTTTGATGCAAATAAAATCTTTAATGTACGACTAAATATTTTAACTCAAAATTAAAACTTTAAAGTGACAGCTGAAAGATCATTTGACATTTGAAACTACGTCTGCTACAATTTGATTCATTAACTAATGGGATTTTCTATTGGTAAAATAAATCAATTTATTTTTGATTTAAAATCAATTTTGCAGATCTAAATTTTTTCGGCAGATTCACCCCTCCCTGTACTACCACCAACATAATTTTCAGCTGTCAGTTTGCAAATGTGTTTTTTGAATTGATTAATTTATTTCAGGTTTAAAAATTGTTTTCAAAATATGTGAGAAATATTCGCTCATAATAAATGGAACGAGTTAAAAATTAATCGGTTACTTCATTAAGCTAATTTTTATGTTCTAAAAGTGCATCAAGGGATGAAGTTTTTTGAAATAGTAACACAGAAACGAAACTACACGAATACAATGACAAAAATAAATCAATTTGAAAAATAGTTTCATTCGCCACGAAAAAAATGAATTTTTAAATTGAAATGGAAAACGCCAGTCACCTACGTTTACGTTTAACAAACTACATAAACTACGTAGCAGACGTAACAAATGTAGTTTTTTTTTTTTGAAAAAGTGACAGTTCGGCCAATCTTGGTGCCAATTAACTTTTAATTTATGTAATACATCAATGCTTTCATGAGTCTCGATGGTTGGGTTTGTTGATAGTAGTGTGTTTTATTCACCACGTGCAACACTTTGAAGTCAAAATGTCATTTTAAAACTCATGTTAACTAATAAAATGTCAACAAACATGATTGAACATTAACTCTTCATATCTGGTTCGCATTTTTTTTTCTCCCCACTGTACCTACTTCGAAAATTATGAAAATAAAATTAAAAGAAATTATTATAATATTATTTTTTATTTGCAAACGGAATGGATGCCATAAATAAATTTTTACTCCAAGGTGGTAGGTAGATGTTGTTTTATGATTTTTTTTTTTTTTTTTTTTTGTTTTATTCATTTAGGGGTTGGGCTCATCCGAACCGGATCCTGAAATGACTAAAAAATTATATAAGCAGATGGCATGTGCAGCGAAGCGTTAGAAGTTCGGTGTTTTTCTGGCAAAGAAGATGCTGATTAGCATGTTTGTGACTAATATTATTTTGGTAATGGAATTTTGGTGATTTTCTTAAGCTCTGACATTATTTAAAAAAAAAAAATTAATTTTTATTTTTTGTTTTTTTTTTTAAAGAGTGTACTTCTGTTGGCTGGCGTTAGCCATTGTGCAGTTGAAGAAGATGGATACGATTACTCAAGGCCATCAATTGGCTTCAATGATGGACCAAATTCTGTTGGATCTCAGTCTATCTACAGCAAACCAACGGAATATATTATTGCCTCTTCGAAACCAAAACCAGCTGTGGCTTACAATGTGAAACCACAATCAAGTATTAACCAAGCATTTGGTCAATATCCAAGTGTTCAGCAATATAAAGCACCAGTTGTAACAAAGCCTCAAACTTTGTTCGGAGGATCGTCATCATTTGGACAGTCTTCGACTGGTTTTGGTCGACCAGTTTCGTCCTTGTCTCAATTTGGCCAATATCAAAGTCCTCAGTCGTCAACATCAGCCCAGCCTCAAACTAACTTTGGTGCCTACCAAGGAACAGGTCAATTTGTATCGGGACAATATAAGGCTCCAGTTGTTCCAGTGACATCCAAGCCCCTTACGAACTACGGTGCCTTCCAGGGATTAGGTCAGTCTTCTTCAACAACCGGAGCTGGTCAATACGTATCGGGACAATATAAGGCTCCAGTTGTTCCAGTGACATCCAAGCCCCTTACGAACTACGGGGCCTTCCAGGGATTAGGTCAGTCTTCTTCAACAACCGGAACTGGTCAATACGTATCGGGGCTATATAAGGCTCCAGTTGTTCCAGTGACATCTAAGCCCCTAAATAACTTCGGTGCCTTACAGGGAACTGGTCAATTTGTATCGGGACAATATAAGGCTCCAGTTTCAGTGACATCCAAGCCCCTTACCAACTACGGTACCTTCCAGGGATTAGGTCAGTCTTCTTCAACAACAGGACCTGGCCAGTA
Organism: Leucozona laternaria; assembly: GCA_932273885.2. Classification (NCBI taxonomy): domain Eukaryota; kingdom Metazoa; phylum Arthropoda; class Insecta; order Diptera; family Syrphidae; genus Leucozona; species Leucozona laternaria. The sequence goes on along the minus strand of OW026366.1, from coordinate 189,067,734 downwards.
TGTATCCGAACAGTATAAGGCTCCAGTTCTTTCAGTGACATCCAAGCCCCTTACCAACTACGGTGCCTTCCAGGGTTTAGGTCAGTCTTCTTCAACAACCGGAACTGGTCAATACGTATCGGGACAATATAAGGCTCCAGCTGTTCCAGTGACATCCAAGCCCCTTAATAACTACGGTGCCTTCCAGGGTTTTGGTCAGTCTTCTTCAACAACCGGACCTGGTCAATACGTATCGGGACAATATAAGGCTCCAGCTGTTCCAGTGACATCCAAGCCCCTTACCAACTACGGTGCCTTCCAGGGTTTAGGTCAGTCTTCTTCAACAACCGGAACTGGTCAATACGTATCGGGACAATATAAGGCTCCAGCTGTTCCAGTGACATCCAAGCCCCTTACCAACTACGGTGCCTTCCAGGGTTTAGGTCAGTCTTCTTCAACAACCGGAACTGGTCAATACGTATCGGGACAACATAAGGCTCCAGCTGTTCCAGTGACATCCAAGCCCCTTACCAACTACGGTGCCTTCCAGGGATTAGGTCAGTCTTCTTCAACAACAGGACCTGGCCAATATGTATCCGAACAGTATAAGGCTCCAGTTCTTTCAGTGACATCCAAGCCCCTTACCAACTACGGTGCCTTCCAGGGTTTAGGTCAGTCTTCTTCAACAACCGGAAGTGGTCAATACGTATCGGGACAATATAAGGCTCCAGCTGTTCCAGTGACATCCAAGCCCCTTACCAACTACGGTGCCTTCCAGGGTTTAGGTCAGTCTTTTTCAACAACTGGCACTGGTCAATACGTATCGGGGCAATATAAGGCTCCAGTTGTTCCAGTGACATCCAAGCCCCTAAATAACTTCGGTGCCTACCAAGGAACAGGTCAATTTGTATCGGGACAATATAAGGCTCCAGTTGTTCCAGTGACATCCAAGCCCCTTACGAACAACGGTGCCTTCCAGGGATTAGGTCAGTCTTCTCCAACAACATTAACTGGCCAATATGTATCGGGACAATATAAGGCTCCAGTCATTTCGGTGACAACCAAGCCTCAAACAAATATTGGTGCCTACCAAGGATTCGGACAATCAGCCAATAAACAAAGTTTCTCGACAGGAACTGATCAATACCAGCCTTCAGTGTCTATTGTTGCCAAACCTAAGCCAACATTTACCGGTTCCCAAAGATTCAGCCAATCTAATTCAAAGCCATCTGTGTTCATCGCTAAACCGATAAAAGTTGAAACATACAGGCCAGTTACAGCGACCGTTGTTAAACCAATCGTCGTTAAACCGACCGTCATTAAACCAACTGCCTACAAGCCAATAATCGTTAAACCACAACAAAGCTCATCTGGCTTTGGTTCCCTCCAAGGTTTTGGACTGTCAAAGCCTTCAAGCACAAATGTGATCATCATACCATCAAAGAGTAATTCCAATATATACCAAGGATTTGGACTTAAAACCAACCAACAGCCATTGAAACCTTTAAGTTTGGCTTCATCCCAAACAGGTCAATACCAAAATGCGCAGTATCAGAAACCTTCAACCGCTTTCGGTCAAACTTCTTCGACATTCTCTCAATTCGAAAAGCCACTGACAACATACGGATCATTCCAAGGATCTTCAGTGTCTAGACCTGTTACATCATCATTTGGCAACATCGGTCTATCATACTTGGCACCAGGCAAGCCTCTGGTATCTTCAACAAACAAAAATCAGCCAACTTTGAAGCCTGCTGTTTCTCAATATAACTTTGGAAGTGCCTCATCAACTGGTGGACCTGGATTAGTTACACCAGTGGCAACTTTGACCACTCCCAAGCCACAAACAAGTTTCAGTGGATTCCAAGGATCTTCAGTGAAACCCATACTCAATACTCAAACAAGCTTCAGTGGCGTGCAAGGTTATGGGCAATATACTTCAAAGCCCGCTGTAGTTCAATATCAGAAACCGGTTGCTTATACCACTACTAAGCCAATCTTCCAGCAGCCAATTGTTCAATACCAGAAAACTTTGGTGCCAACCCCCATTAAATCTCAATCAACTTTTGGATCTCTCCAAGGTTTTGGACAGAACTCTTACCAGAAGCCAGCAATAAGCCAAACTTATTCTATTCCCAGTACAACAGTCAAGCCTCAGCTCTCTTATCTGCCACCAAAGGCACAAGTGCAGCCAGTCTCAGTGTTCGAATCAGCTGAAGATAAGTACATTAGCACTCCCTTAAGCACGACTTTAAATTCTATCATCGTAACTCCTAAGCCACAAACTGTCTTCAGTGGATTCAGTGGACAGTCAGTTTTCCCAAAGCCAGCTACCAACACTTTCGGTCAACAACCAGCTTCACAGTACACAGTTAAGCCTTTCATTGTAACCCCTAAGCCACAAACTGCTTTCAGCGGTTTCGGACAGTCAGTTTACCAGAAGCCAGCAGTCAGTACTTTCAACAATTACGGACAACAATCCACGTCACGGTATACCAACACTCCAACTACATTTAAACCTTTGACTGTAACGCTAAAGCCTCAATCCGCCTTTAGTGGATTCGGACAGTCAGTTTACCAAAAGCCAGCTGTCAACACATTTAACACTTTCGGTCAACAATCAGCAACACAGTACCCTAGCGCTCCAATTACAGTTAAGCCTTTGATAGTAACTCCTAAGCCACAAACTGCTTTTAGTGGTTTCGGACAATCAGTTTACCAGAAGCCATTTGTCAGCACTTTCGGACAGCAAACCGACACACGGTTCACTAGCACTCCAACAACAGTGAAACCTTTCGTTGCATCCGCTAAGCCACAAACAGCATTAAGTGGTTTTGAACAGTCAGTTTACCAGAAGCCAACTCCAAGGCCCCAGCAATTAATTGTCTCCACAACTTTTGCCCCCAGGCCAACAATTGCACCTCAAAGTCTAACATATCTTCCTCCGAAAGGAATTAATCTGCCTCTAAATGCAGCATCTGCGTCTGGAGCCATTTCGGAATCGTTTTTTGAGTATCCATCGACTACTGCCAACCAAGTAGTCGATGTAGCTCAAGAGCAGAAGGTTGGAGGATTTGTTGCTGATCTGGGCTTCAAAAGTCAAGAGTCAGAGTTGCCAACAATTACAAATCAGGTATCCAGCGGCAGTGCTCAAGAGCAGAAGGTTGAAGAAATAATAGATTTAAGATCAAGCAAGCTTACAGCAACGAACAATGGACAAGAATCAACATTTTTCAGCGAAAACAGGAGAAATAAAAGAGATACATATTCATATGCAGGCTATCAAACCGACTACGCCCCTCCAACAGGATATTTATCCTATCAAGGCAATCCAATAACGTCACAACAATTTGGAGGAGTGCAACCGAATTCGTATCTGGGAATTCCCTATCAACAAATCGCCGAGGCTCAATCAAGTGTCGGTATAACCGATGGGACAGCAGTGTTAGATCAGCAAAGTTTCCAAGCTGAACCGCGTTCTACTGCTTCAAATGGAGCCACAACTCAGGACCCATTCAACTTTGAGACTCAGTATAGTTACTTTTCTTCAATTGAGGACCAACAACAACAAATACCTCAAAACTATGAAACAGCTGCTAGTTTAACGGATGCGATCAACACACAAATGACCGGTGATGCGTCAGTCCAAGATCCACAGCCGCTGAATAGAGAAGAACAACAAATCCCTCAAAACTATGAAACAGCTGCTAGTTTAACGGATGCCATCAACACACAAATGACCGGTGATGCGCCAGTCCAAGATCCACAGCCGCTGAATAGAGAAGAACAACAAATTCGTCAGGTAGAAGAGAAACCCGATAATAATTTTCAAAACTTGCAACCTGGCAGCTACATAGGGCCCCATGTTAACAAGAATTCTGATCACGAGTATAATGTCTTCGATTATGACCAATACAGTAAGGATCCAGAAGATGCCGATGTTTGAAGTTGAACTTAGTCTGATTTATGTACATATGAGTAGGATTTATTTTTAAGCACTATATATGATTAACTCGCAAAATAAAACGAACAACATAAATACAAGTTTGGTCTTCTCTTCTATTCTCTTCTTTTTTTTTTTTTGTTTTGGTATTGTTGTTCTAAAATGTAGATGTACATAGGTATCGAAGAGGTAGCCTTTTGTTTGATTGATGGTGGAACACTTAGCACATTAATCACTTAAAATTTCGATACATATTTTGTGGATCCAGGTAGACATGACAATCAAAATACAACAATGGCAACAAATGGTAGACAAACTTCCATGGAATTCAATTTTAGTCATCAATCTAAGCTAACCGAAACTTACAAATTTAAATGCAAACGATGTCACGTTTTTGGGGTAACCTTGGCCTTGGCCGACATGGGTGTGGCATATTTTGGAAAAAAAAAACAAAAACAAATTAATGCTGTCATGCTGTTGTGATGTTTTTATTAATTTGTGAATCACTGAAAGCATAAGACATTAGGCATTATACTAGTAGCTGCTAATTGAGTTGGGGCGGACTTTGATTATCGCGGTAAGTTTTATTTCAAAAATGCCATTTAACTGGACCCTAACATCAGTAATCAAAGGCTGGAATTATGGAGTAGTATCAATAAGCACATCTAAAAGAAAAGTGGAAAACTAGGTCACAGGTAAGTACACTAAGCATGTTTCATGAGCCTTAAAAATATTTTACGGCTCAGAGAAGAGATAAAGAATGTTTAAAAATCTCACTCATAGAGTAACAATGGGGACACTGAAAATGACACTTGTATCAACTATTTAGTACAGTGCAGTGTTCCCAGATTGGTGGTTTTTCCCACCAAAATGGGGGGAAAAAATCTCTTTGGTGGGAATAATGGTGGGAAAAAATTGATGGTGGGATTTATGGTGGGAAAATATTTGAAATGCTTTTTTATGGGGGGAAAATATTATTTTTAACATAACCGAAACTTTTTTTTTTCTTACTAAAAATTCATAACTCAAAAAAAAAAAAACTATTTGGCCGAACCACCAATGACACAGAAAATGTCTCAATAAAAGAGGAACAATTTTTCGTTCTTCTTTCGCCACACAAAAAATAATGGGGCATATTCATAGTCACTTTTAAACTCCAGTTTATCTTAGACTGGGGCTTATTCAATGTTATTTAGATAGGATAAACCCAGGTCTTAGATTAACTGGAGTTTAAAAGTGACTATGAATATGTCCCAATATGTTTACAGTTTTCTGTTCCAATAGCGATCTTCTTTCTCGGCTAGCATTTGCATTTGCACCCTCGTTTTGGCACTTTTAAGTCTTCCCTTCTCCAATGCTTCAGTCGAGAGAGCGTTCTCAATTGTTAAAATAGTAAAAAATAAACTCAGGAATCGACTTAGTATCGATACAGCAGATTCAGTTTTACAAGTTCGCTATAGCCTAGGAACTAAAGGCTGCATCGGTTTCGAACCTTCAAAGGCAATGCTGCCTAAATTCAATTCAGAGAACCTCTTTGTTTCGCATGACAGTAACCATGATGATGAAAACGAAGAAACTCTTGAGGCATTTGCCTATGAATTAAACGTCAATAACAATTTGTAAATATGTGAATAATGAACATAAATACAAAATCATTTTACTTATTTATACTTTTAAGTTAATTTTTTAAATCAAATATTTTGAAGTCTTTTTTATTTATTTTTTTTTTTACAAAAATTATTTTTTTTTATAACAAAACTTAAAATATGTGCTCCTAGCTTTTTATTGAAATAAGATCTTTTTTTTATATTAAAAATGTGAAAATGTACGAAAGTACAAATTTTACCTATAAGATTTGACTTAAAATATTGAATTCTTACAATGAAATCTAAGAAGTTTTTTTTTAATAAATATGAAGTGAAATTAATTTTTATTTACTTAGAAAATAAAAAAAAAATATTTTTAGAGTGTGTTGTTTATTCGGGAGCTTTTTTCTTAAAGGAGAAGTTCAGTTCTCACATTTAATTTTTTTTTTTTGTTTAATATCTAGGAAAGGATTGTGGCAGAGAAGTATGGTGGTTTTTTTTTTCTTCCAGTACAAAAACAGTAGGATTTTTTTTCAAATACGGTGGGATTTTAAAAATCTCATCTGGCATCAGTGGTACAGTGAAAGCTTAGCTGATGGTGACAATATTTTGATCTGGTTAAGTCTAGTTTACAGTTCCCATGCGAAAGGCCAAGGCCAAAAATGTTTACCTTGGCATTATAGTGCTTAATTTAACCTGATTAATTAAACTGCGAAGAACTAGAACGAGAAATTAATTTTATTTTATTTCATTTGCATGCAAATTTTTATTCTTCACACGTTAAGCAAAAAATTGCCGATCGATTGCTTGGCATACAAACAAAGATAATGGGTACGTTCAACGCATTACGTTTTACATCTGAATTTTCAGATTTCTGAATTTTTGGAGCTTCTGATTGGCCAGCTGCCATAAATAGTTAGATGACTTTTAGTGACTTTTAGTTACGTTTCATCTGAATTTTCAGCCGAAAATTCTCATCTGAAAATTCAGAATAAAGTGATAGTGGTGGGAGAAATGTTGAAGTACTATACATAGAAGTTGAACTTTATGATTTTCACTCTGGTTAGTGGTTGATTTGTGATGATTAATTTTCAAATTAATACAAATTAATACTTTTTTTACTAATTGTTTATTGATAAGTGAGTTTTTAAATCAAAAGATTGACTGTTCTTAGAAAAATGTTCCCAGAATTCTCCATCGCAATATTGTGGAATTATTTTTTCATTGAATCTTACATAGTCTTGCTGTATTTTGTTGCTGATTTAGTTACACATATAATCACCAAAACGACTGACGCTTAAATTTTAGTTTAAGAATATAATTAAAGTTCTATTTTATATCGTTTTAATGTAAATCATTAAGGTAAATGCTAGCATTTGACATAGCAACTTTCAACTGAAAATTCAGATTTTTTGTGCGTTCAACAACATAAATTCAGATCTGAATTTTCAGATTTTGTGATTGAACGTGCCCAATATAATAATTATCTTTGATACAAATGCAATTATTCAGACATAAGGCGTGATTTTTTTGTAAGCCCGGAGGAAATTGGTTGAAAAAAACGACGTCCAGTCTAAGCAATTTATATGTCAAATGCAACAACAACTAATCCCCTTTGGGCTTAGCTAAGCGCAGAGAATTCTTTGGGCTTAACTTAAGCACGAAAAAATGTTATTGATAGTTTGTATGGAAACTAAATTTTTTTTCTGTAACCGCCAGCGGCGTCGCTAATATCCCCAATGTCTTCTTTTTTTTAACCAAATCCCTCGGGCTTTACAAAAAAACACGCCTATTATTTCATTAAATATTCGCGAAAATACATATGTATGTACATATGTGAGTCAGGTAAAATATAGAATTTCGGTGGAATTTCGATAAATTAATGAGAATCTGCTTAACGTTATATTCTTCGCATGCGATTACTATAATTTTTTGGCTTTAAGGGCTTTTTCCATGCAAGGGAAAGCAATTATTTTTTTTTTAACAAAATGTCACCCGATGTTCTTTGGCTATCAATGAAAAGCTTTGGTTTTGCTTTTGGATAATGTTTATATAATGTCTTAATTTTTTGTTTGTATGTGTTTACTTCAAAAAATTTAAAGTAGAATTGAGATTTGCACATTTGTCATTTGAAAAAATCATAGCATTTTCCGATATAGTGATGACTTTTGCGGGTGTTTTTTTTAGAGGAAAATAACATTACGTTGGCAACACTATTTTAACTGCCGGCTATTTTGTCAGCTGAGTGATTTATTTTTAGTTTGGTTTGGCATTTTAACATGAATAGACTGACGCCTGAACAACGCTTCCAAATTGTGCCCAAATGAGCTCAAAACAAGATTGCCGTTTATCCCAATTTTCATAAGGGAATTTGGTTTAGCGATGAAGCTTACTTTTGGTTGAATGGATACATCAATGATTAAAACTGTCATATTTGGAGATTTGATAACCCTCAAGTGTAAGCTGAGACACCGTTACATCCACAAAAACTGACTTTTTGGTGTGCCTTATAGTTTGGTTGAATAATTGGTCCATACTTCTTTAAAAACGATGCTGGCCAGAACGTTACAGTTAATGGTGACCGCTATATAGCCATGATTACTGACTTTTGATTGCCCACTTGGAGGACAACATTCGCCACGTTATTGCCGATATACTACCACAAATGTTGGAAAAAGTCATCGAAAATTGGACGTCCGCGCCAGCCGTCCAGAAAGCATATTTAAATATTTGACAATTACGATGTTTTAGATGGTTTTCCGACGTTGCATGAATACACTGTTTACTAGCTTAAATTTTCATATTACATGTTGCATTACATGATTTCTGTCTTTTGAATCTAAAATGTAACCTTGCCTTTAAAATGATCTCTTTTTATTGTGTCGCTAAGTTTCTTTCACATTTGTTAAATTATTATACATTTTTTATTCTCTACCGAAGAAGGTCAACCCGTGCTTTTCATTTTTAAAAGGAGGAAAAATAAATTTAATCACAATGCAGTCCACTACGAAATCGGCACTGAACATGGCACTGAACATCAAAATATGAAAATTACCTACAAACTTCGTTTACCTGATTCTTGCATAATATAATAATTCTTATGAAGTAAATCAAAAGTTTAAAATTTGTCTGATGGGTGGCGCTTAAAATAAAAATATGTTTCCCATATGGACAGTTTCATGTGACATGCTCGCACGCTTTGACAAACCAATATATTATTATTCGCATTCATTTGTATTTGAAACAAAAGCAGCTTGATGTTTAAGTATAGGCATGATTCTTCTTAACAATTTTTTACTCAACAAAACCCTTTTTAAACGTTTTCTTAGCTTTAAACAATTTTTAACTAATATCATACTACCCTTTTTTTTTAATAAACTCCAGCTGAACACTCCTAAAAAGTGACAGGTTGTGCAAGAGAGCAGGCATCAAACATACTTTTTCACATTTCTAATTGTCAAAGTGTAATATTGAGTTAATATGATTCAGAAAAGATAAAGTATGCATTTGGTGATTAAAACTTGAATAAAATGTTAAAAAGATAGTACCATGCGAACTCTTTCAAAATTTAGACAATCCCCTTTTTAATTTATCATCAATTCAATTTTCAATTTTGCGCCATTGAATAAATGACAGCCAATTTGACAGATGTAGCTTCGGCAATATGGCCGATATCAACTGTCAAAGATCGGAAGTCCCTATTGGAAGACCTTTTGGTATAATTTATACTTGTTCATGTGGAAACAAATTTATAAGTTGTAGTCGGCGCAGTGTCCAAAACCACAATGGACTTTTGACCCACCTGGATGAGTTACAACTCCACAAATAAATTGTGAACTTTTAAACCATCCAAGTGGGTCAAAAGTCCACAGAAATTCTTTGTGGACTAATGACCTGTGGATTGTGGTCTCATGGCTCACTTTGCATATAACTGACCTCGCACCTATTCCAAATCCTATAGTGAAGTCAAGCAGGGGGGTTGCAGGGGGGCAGCATGCCCCCCGATACCGCATATGACTAGGCATATAAACAGTGAGGTAGGTATGGGGGGGGCATGCTGCCACCCTGCAACCCCCCTGCTTATATTCACTATAGGATTTGAAGTAGGTGCGAGGTTGGTTATATGCAAAGTTTTTATTGGATTTTTTTTATTTTTCATAAAACACATTTCGAAACCATTTGTATAGGTCATTACAAAATTTGTGGACGTATGGCTCACCTTCTTCTTAATATTGTGGTCTTACGACTCGAAATGTTGTGGACTTTTAACACACTTGGGTGGGTTAAAAGTTCACAATTTATTTGTGGACTTGTAACTCATGCAAGTGAGTCAAAAGTCCATTGTGGACTTTTGACACTGCGCCGCTGTAATCATAACTAACATTGCGATGATCGAGAAGTCTTATATCGTCCGTCGGTCTGTGCGTCCATTGTAATTTCAGCTTAAGTAAATTTGGGAACTGAGCATTTTTATGTGATTCCCTAGAGAGGAAAATCGAATTTTTGTTTTGGCTTACCTAGAACGACCAGCTGATGGCATAAAACAGTGATTTTTTTTTTTAATTATGTCGAAAACGGCTATTACAATTTTGATAAAACTTCTAACCTGTTTGACCAAAGAAATTTTAAAATTTTATTTTTTGGCAAAAAAATCATTTAACGGATATAGCCATTCTACGTTGTTTGAGAGAAAGGTCTTTCTTTTTGACTTATGCGCGTACCTTTTTTTTACCCGGCTTCGCACTGATAGACAAACCTTAGCTTCGAAAAAAATACCAACAAAATTGTTAATAAATATTTAAGGTACTTGTAATCCAATACTATTTTCTATCTTTTAACCTACTTCACGTTATGAACGGTTTAATTTGTAAAAATATAGCTTGAATTTTCCCGCTTCGCTGGGTGCTAAATAACTAATACACTTATACAATACAAACAAAAATATTGAATTTATATATTTATATTTATTTTACATTTTTATTTATATTTTTTAAATTTTAATAAAGCTTATTCAAGTAATTTTGATATACAATATTTTTCGTTTTTCCATCGGTCAGAATTATTAAAGCAGATGGTTTGCCTGCACGTGAACATGCTACATACAGTTGTCAAGGCCCAAATACTGGACCCTCTGACTTGATACCGCATATTCCTAAAGATTGACCTTGTCCCGTATTAATCGTAATGGCCAAAGCATAAGTCGAATCGGAAAATTTGCGTTTGAAATTGAAATCGAAGGATAAACCTGGTGGTATTATTGGAATTCTCAGAATTAAAACAACTTAACCTTTGTAAAGGGTGTTTTTTTTAGAGGCATAGAACTTTGAAATGGAATAAAACAAAGATGATTTTTTATTTTAAAATAAATAAATTTACATGAAATTTACTTTATTCGAAAGATAATCTTCTGGTATTATAATTTAAATATGAGTTCTGGCATATGACTGCCATGGCTGGCTCGGACGTAGCCTAATCTGGAGGTCCAATTTTCGATAACTTTTTAAAACATTTGTGGCCGTACATCGGCAATAACGCGGCGAATGTTGTCCTCCAAGTGGTCAAAGGTCAAGTGGCGTTAAATCGCACGATCTTAGAGGTCAATTCACGGGTCCGTATAGTGAAACTATGCGGTTAATAAACGTTCCCTTCAATAAATCAATTGTGGCAACGAGGCGTCAGTCTAACCAAACTTAAAATAAACCATTTAACAGCTGACAAAATGGCCGCCAGTTACAATAGTTTTATTTCCCTTTTAAAATTATTGCTTCGATCACACTGTTCAACAACCTTTTTACTGCAACTCCGTTGCTATTGCAAAACCGAAATTGATTAATATTGCGTAGCATTATTATCGGCGCACCAACTTTCTATGGCAATGGTAGATAATGTGGTGGCAAACCAGACAAATCAAGAGAATTCAAAAATTCAGCGGGATAATTCGTGACATCATCTTGGTTCATAGCTGTGTCGATCGATTGGAATGTAAAAAATTTGAGTTGGTTTTTTATTTAAAACGTCTGCAGTGATATCATTAACGTCTTTATTTTCTCCAGCCAAAATTGCTCGTTAACTCAACCAATCATGATTATTGAATTATTGTTGTGCTATAATTGGGAATGCACTGCAAGTGTCAATCCAATTTGGGTTACTAATCGTATGAAATTAAATGTAATGAAATAAATAAAATTAAAAATGTTTTTCCAGTTCCACCAGGTGCTTCTTAAAAAAAAATTCCACTCCTTTCACTATGAACAGCATGCATGATTGTATCATATGCGCGTTTCTGTTCAAAATTTAACTGTAGAACATTTGACCGCACAAAAGTATCCCATTCGACAAAATTATAATTTAATATTCAAGGCGCATTTCAGTGTTGAATAAATCTTGCGCCGAACGATTAGGTGATATCATTCCAAACTGAGATAATGCTTTAATTGCAATTGACATACAAATGGCTTCAATCAAAATTAGAGCTTCATTGTGAATTTTATCGGATTAATTTGATCATTATTTGACACGTAAAATATCATCTGACAATTATTCATCTCGATGAATGGACAAATACAACATTACAACAACAAAATGGACTTTTGCGATGTAGCTCTTAAAAAAAATGGACTACAAAAACTTCGGCCGGGCGGATTTTCAAAATTCTAAACCATCTAAAAAATGGTCCCCTTTTACTTAAAAAAAATTAAATAAACCATCCAGCCGGAAACAAAACAAAAGTAAAATTCGTGTTTATATATAGGGTGATTCGGATAAGGTGTGATAAAAAGCTAGAGTGTGTAGGTTGGGTTGAGACAAGACAAAAATCGTATGGGAGGGGGGTCTATTCGCCCCCGTTTAGTCTAAAGGGACACTTTAAAAAAAAAAAAAAAATTACTTAAAACAGAAAAAAGTAATAGATATTTAAGCATCTGGTTTACTGTTTTTGACCAAAAACTAATAAGATCATTGAATTTTAAAAACAAAATGAGTAGGTACTTAATTACGTAAAATATTCAAAAACTTGTTTTGAATTTTTTTTTCAAAATTTTTAGTTTGAAAATTAATTTTTTAAAAACTATTCTCTAAGACAACTTTATTAAAAAACACAATACCTAAAAGAAGAGATTTTTGGCTTTATAAAAAAGTGTGTCATGACACTGTAAAAATAAACGTTGTTTTTCAATACTTTTTTTCTGTTTTAAGTAATTTTTTTTAGAAAATTGCCCCTCCTTTCTAAGTTGGGATCTTAATATTAACCCTGCTAAACAATTCACTTGAGTTTATTTTACTGGTTAATATATTAAACACAAATAGAATATTAATAATAGTTCTTCTCTTGCCTAAAGTATCAAGATCTATAAGTTTTGAACGATGTGTATATGGAGGCAGGTTTACGTCTCTGTTTCAATTACGAAGAGCGAATAGTAGGAATTTTTTTGTGTACAGACTCAATTCGATTAATATTCGAAATATAACGCGGACACCATACACAGCTGCAATATTCAAGTCAAGTTCTTACTAGAGCACAGTAAAGAGTTTTTATTTTTAGTACGTGTATGTCTTTAAAATCAGTTGACCATCGGCGGCGTATGCACCCAAATTTACGATTTGCATTATTTTTTGAATAATCACATGAACAGTGGTTTTTGAAAGTTAACTTACAATCCAAGATAACACCAAGATCACAAAAATAACTAACACGTTCCAAAGAATAATCAGCAATATAATAGTCTATTCTAAAAGGCGAGATAACTTGCGAGTGAAGGTCATTACTTTAGATTTTGCCAAATTTAAATTCATATCATTATTCTTGCACCAATCAGATATTTTAAGTAATTCACTTTGGAGAATAAGTGCCTTTTCGTGATTTTTGTATATGAAAGTTTTATTTTAGTATCAACACCATAAAATTGATAATCCGACAGTTTGAACCAAAGTTATTGACTTAATGGACTATTGTGAAGCTTGCTTAGCATATACACGACGCAGTTATCTGAAATGTACACCAAAATAATTGTCATTTATTGTACTTGGGAGCTCAAGAAAAAATAGTTGCATACATACACCCTCTAAAGAATTTTTAGATGATATACAGGGTGTCCCGAAATCATCGCGTCAGAAAAAAACCATAAGTTCCTGAGATCATTTCAAGTCGAAAAACTTAATAGGTAATTTTCTCGTTTTCGCTTCGTTTTCGATTTATAACGGTTTTTATGATTTTTATTCTATTTTCCTTTTATTGGCTCTAACTTTGCCAAACTTCAACCAATTTAAATTTTTTTTTTTTTAAACAAGAACAGTTAGAAATTTCTATCCACCATACGACTTTTTTCTGTGTGTATAACGGTTTTTCCGCAATTTATTAGCAAACACATTTTTTATACATTTTAGGTTGTTTTTTTTGACTTCGATATGATTTTTTTCACAAAAACACGTTATTAAGTATAATTTTTTTGTTTTTATTATGAAAGCCCAATATGTTTTCTTAATAATACTTTACATTATTTTACCTAAAAATACATTTAAAATAATTAAAAAAACAAAAAAAAAGGAAATTCAAGAAAATATGAATATTGGAATAAAAACGAATAAAAAACTACGCAGAGCGTTGCATGTTAGAAAGAGTAAAGTAAGAGTAAGACCGTTAGAAATCTACGGCTATGTTTATCTCGAAGAATCTAGCCTTGCTTTTCTCTTGAAGGTCATTTGAACTTTTATTCGTGATTAACTTTTAAGTGACTTAAGAGTGTGTAATTTTAAATAGTTTTCGATTATAAAAATGGATTATACTATTGAAGAATATTTTGAAATTATCGTTATTTTTGGCGAAATGGGACGATGTGGTCGAAGAGCAGCTTGCAAATATGCCCGCTGCTTTCCAAACCAATGTCATCTTCATAACCACGTTTTTGATCGGCTATAGTAAATCGCATTCGCACAGAAGGTGTGCTTCAACCGCAGCGACAAGGTAGCGGACAAAACGGGCAAAACGTGCGAAACCGTGAAGGCAGAGTCCTTCAATTCTTTAGAAGAAAAACTTGTCCGAGTTTACGAAGCGGAGCTTGTAACCTAACTATACCGAGGAGCACGATCTTTAGTATACATTAAACAAAAACAATTTCCACCCGTACCATTACACCAAGGTACAAAATCTCCATCCCGGTGACCAAGAACGGCGCGTTGCTTTTTGCGAGTGGATTCTGAAATCGTTTGGACCGATGAAGCAATATTTACAGGAGGAGGTTTTTTCAATTGCCATAACTATTATTTTTGGGCTGTGGGAAACCCTCAAGTGCCAAGGGCTACACAATTCCAACAAAAGTTCAGCTTCAATTTGTGGTCTGGGCTTTTAAATGATTCCCTAGTAAGTATTAAGTGTTAATGTATTAAAATGAATTTTTGTAGACTAGAATACATTTAATTATGAAAAATGTGCTTCAAAGCTAAAATTTTTTCGAAACTTGTTATTGGTTAAGATTGAACCTTGGAAAATGCCCTCAAGAGTTAATGGAGCAAATTATGCAGATTTTTTAGGATATAATCTGCCAGATTTAATAGAAGATTTGACTTTTGAGCAACACAACTATATTTGGTACATGCACGATGGTGCTCCAGTTCGTTGCGCGCAACGTTTTAAATGAAAATTTCCCTGAGCGGTGGATCGGCCGAGGGGGTCCTATCAGTTGACTACCAAGGTCACCAGATCTGAACCCATTGGATTATTTCTTGTGGGGTCATTCAAAAAAGATAGTACATAAACGCCAAATAACACAATTGAGGAGTTAAATCAACGTATTGAAGAGGCATATCGAACCGTGACACTTGATATGATAAAAAGGGCTACCTCAAGTATTTTTAAGCGAGCACAGTTGTGTATTGATCAGCAGGGTGGGGTATTTGAAAACCTTTTGTAAGAAATTGTAAACAAAGAATTCCTTTTATGTGATTTTCTATTATATCTGGAATTTCCTAAAAATGCTTAAAAAATGTGTTTGATAATTAATTGTGGAAAAACCGTGATACACACAGAAAAAAGTTGTATTGTAGATAGAAATTTCTAACTGTTCTTGTTTAAATAAAAAAATTGGTTGTAGTTTGGCAAAGTTAGAGCCAGTAAAAGGAAAATAGAATACAAATCATAAAAACCGTTAAAAATCGAAAACGAAGCGAAAACGAGAAAATTACCTATTAAGTTTTTCGACTTGAAATGACCTCAGGAACTTATGGTTTTCATCTGAGGCGATGACTTCGGGACACCCTGTATATCACAACTGATCAGATCCTTACCCTTAGATAGGCGATGGAAACATGTCTAGAATTTAACATCCAAACATACCATCTGTTTATAGACTTTTAGGCCGCCTATGATATCATAGCCAGGGTAGAACTTTACAAAGCCATGAGAGAATTTGGCATCCCAAATAAATTGACACGACTATGTAGGTTGACCATGACCAACGTAACAAGCCAAGTAAAAATAGCCGGATTGCTATCCAAACCAATCAACATCTTTAATGGACTTCGACAAGGGGATGGTTTGGCCTGCCTCCTCTTCAACCTGGCGTTAGAGAAAGCAAAATCTGGGGTTGCACATTAGTGAAGGTAAAACAAAGTACATGGTGGCGTCGAATGCGAGAGGAACAGTTGGTCAAACAATCAAGGTAGCGGAGCACGAATGTGGTGGAAGTGGTGCAATCCTTTAAATACCTTGGGTCAATAGTAGCAGCCGATAACAATATAGAACTAGATATACGCGGGCGGCTTTTCAAATCCAACAGAGCCTACTATAGTCTGTCAAAGCTCTTCAAATCCAGAAATCTCACCATAACTTCAAAACTGCTGCTGCACAGGACCATGGCCCTGCCAGTACTCACATATGGATCCGAGACTTGGGTGCTTAGCAAAAGGCACTCCGACCTCTTAGCCGCGTTCGAGAGAAAAGTCTTAAGGAGAATTGTTGCCTCATATGTGAGGAAGGACGATTCCGGAGACGGTACAATCATGAATTGTACGCAATCTACCTTGAAGCAGATATCTTGACAAAAATTAAGCTCGGTAGACTCCGGTGGGCAGGGCACCTAGCTCGCATGAGCGAAGAGGAACCTGCTCGGAAAGTTCTTTGTGGTACATTCTATGGTAGACGACAGCGTGGCACACCATGCTTGCGCTGGAGAGATGGCGTAGACCAGGACGCCCGGAGGCTTGGGGTGCGCAAGTGGAGGGCGGCGCCGGCGGCTCGAGACCGGGATGGGTGGAGAAACTTGTTGAAGGAGGCCAGTACCGGACCCCGGTTGTCGAGTCGATAATGATGATGTATATCACAACAGTTAAATGTAATTATCTTTATTTAACGATATTTTAGAAAATTAAAAATTACTTAGTTTTCTGGAAATCAAAAAAAATAAATTTATCTTATTAAGTCATAGTCCTTAGTAATGGTGCATTATTTTTCAACCATTTATTTTTCGTCTTTTGATTTTCAAACGAATATAAAATCGATTTGTAGGTAGATTTTCTAGAATTTTTTGGAAGGTATATCTTTAATTTTCTTATGTATTTGATATCTTCTGATTAAACAAATCAACTCGCCAATACCAACTTATTCGAATTAAGTTTTTCAAACCTTATCAAATAAATGCATTTTACCCTACTTATGCTCGTAATGATCATTTACATTAAATTTCCCTTTCAGAGCAATTTGTATTTTATTGTTATAACTTACAACTTAAGCTGTACAAGGATTAGTCAGATTATAACAAAAACCAACAATTCGAAAGTTTAGGTACGCTGGGGTTGGCCGCAATCAGAAATTTGATAGTCTCCCCATTATATAAGTTGTAATTCATTTTTCATCTCTGTTTTTATTTGTGCATTTAATCATTTTGGTAGCACCATAATTTTCTCAAAATGACCCCATAAACATTTTCAATGTAAAAACAAATACAGATTATTCCGACAGCAGTTTGTATAATTCGATGGCTTCCTTCTGCATTAGCATAAACTGTCTAGGTACACTTAAAAAAAAACTTATTTCCTCCGATAGGTACTTCTTCTCCATATCTAATTAAAATAACTGTATAATAAAAGATCTAGAAAAACATTGCATTCGCACCACCACTAGCACCACCGACACTAGTTCACTACCACTTAACTTATTTAACGAAGCTGTTATTAAGAAGTTTCTCCATTTCTATAGTTTATATGACGGGAGTCATAAAGCAACGACATCGTGACTGGCAATCCGCTTGACCATCATAAAACCGAGAACGCTTTCACCAACCCTCCTCCAACTTTAACTCAAATCTCAACTTAACGCCCGAAATGAAGTAAAACTTTTATTTTATGATTCCTTATTGCGTATTCGAGAGTGGATTTACCCCCAAACCCCAAACCTGCCCCCGATTCCAAGGCATAAGATTCCATAGTGAATTCGTTAGGCCCGCGGAGTGGGTGCGCCATTAATTAAGATTGCACTTAAGAATGCAAAAAACTTCCTGCCTCTGGTGTATGCGGAGTTGGGAGGGGGCAATTAAATAGTAAAAATGGAAATCCCACTGATTAGTCTTGGTTTTTATGGACCAACAGAATGATGGCTCTGAAGCAGAATAATTGTATCGGGGGCTTCATAAAGCCTTTTCGGAGTAAGTATTACAGTGTTGCTATGCTTTTGCTTATGTTTAATCAATCAAATCCTTAAGCTAGTTATTGTAGCTGTTCCTTTGACCTTATTGCGTGTGCCGGTGCTGGTGCTGATGCCGGTGCCGTTGCCGGTGCCGAAGTCGTAAGTTATTCATCAACCAGTTTCAAATCAAATAGAAACAAATCAATGCTTTGCTTATGAATAAGCAAATAGTTCCTCTGGCCGATGTGATGGGGAGGCGTAGAGGTTCTTCAATTCAGAACGCTCCTGCTTGCTATAGTATATACGAGGACTTTCTTCTATGATAAAACGAAACACAGGCCAACAATGTCGAAGGTGGTCATCCTCATCATCGCTGTAGGTACAATACCAAAACCATTATGTTGCATTCGGTCTCTGGGCTGAATAATTGATGGTGGGATGTAATTAGTTTGCAGGAGGAGCTTTTCGGGCCGGTGGCTTACCGTAGCACCAACATCGCTATACAGCCATCAGTGAAGGCAATGGCAGCGGCAGCGCACCATAAGGATGTGGGTGAACGAATCCGCAGGGATTTGCAAATATTTACCCTGTCAACATTAATGCTGAGGCTGGTTCTCGGTGGGTCGTCAGGTTGACTGCGCGGCGGCGGCGGAATGGGATCCAAATTTGATTTTGGTTGATTTATTAGGTTCTGTATTATTTGGAGGACTTGCTTTGTTTCCTTTGAAACATTATGCTGGAGAGGGCTGAGTTGAAATTTGTTGATACTATACGTGTATAGGTTATACCTATTATTTAATTGGTGGGCCTCTAATTAGATATTATTGTGAAACTATTACAGTTTCTCAATGGAAATGGGTTCGAATCGTAATGGAGATATGGATAATAATGAAATATTGAACAGCAGCTATCCATAATTTGGCATATTCGTTTAGGTTATATAGTTTGTAACCAGCGGAGTTTGGACCAGCAGCGGAGTCAGAGTCATCAATGCAATTGATATTCTTGAGTTATAATGAGAATGATATTGTTTACATTGTTTTGGAATGATATTCGTGTACAGGGGTTAATTAATCAAACATGTTTGTTATAATGAACTTAAAGCTAAATGAAGTCTTAAAATTTAAGTTACATCGAAGAAGAACCATAGAATTAAAAGAAAATATAGCATTTTCATCAGCTAGATTAAAGACTGTAACAACAAAATAAAAATGAACAAGTTGTGTTTAGGAAAATATGATAAAGGAGTATATAGATACAATAAAAAGGTAACGTGTCTTAAAAAGTTCTTGAATAACGCTTCAAAACCCTAAAGCCTAAATAAAGTGGATATTTCGAGAACTAATATCAATGTGTAACTCGTATAGCTCGGGGTGAGTTTTAATTCGGAGTAGGTTAGTCACCTCTTAAAAGATTTCAGCATTATACCTTGTTAAGCTCTCTACCACGCACATGCTGTCCGAGAACCGCAGTGCACGTTGAGCAGGCAACCCAACAAGTGATGTTCCTCTTCGTTTGAAAATAACAGTTTTTCATTTAATATTTTGAAAAAAATCACCTGTGACAAACTTTATTGAAAATTATTTTAAAATTAAAATAAATGTTGCTTATGGCAACCCTGGTCACAATTTAAATTTATTTTTTACAAAAATTAATAATACCAATACGGCAACTCTGTTAACAAAATTATATTTAAGGCAAATAATGTAAGCATGGCAATTCTGTTTTATTAAAAGAAAAAAAAACAATATTGAAGGACTCTTGCATATAATGAGTTTCGATATAACTATTTATAATGGTTTTCTATGGACGGTAGTAGACCTTCGCACAGAGTGAACGGCATGAACAACATCCGTAGTTGTTGCTTCTTCTGTATAGGTACCTCTTCGTGGACGCTCGGAGAACTTCGCAGTCGAAGATACCAACACAGAATGAATATTTTGATCTGTGACAGTCGTTTTATATGGTTTTACAAAGAGCTTTTTTGTTTATGCTTTGAGTTTTTACATTGTGCTTTTGAGCTAAATGATTTGAGTGTAATTTTGAGTTGCGCTTTTGTTTTTATATAGGGTAATACGTTATTGTTTTATTGGAAGTATACATAGTAATATTCATAATTATACATAGGGTGCAATTAAATGTTAAATATTTATTTAATTCAAAATGCAGTGCAGATAATAGAAAAAGTAAATAATAAAAGTATTTCAAGATTATGCTTGTTACAAATGTTTATTCTTTCCTTTCGCCGAGATATGCGTTCAGAATCTTCAATTTAATTAATATTTTACAACTAAATTCAAAACAGCAGCTGTTTTATTAGTTGTGTTTTTTGAAAGAGTGAATAGTAAGCTCAGCAGATTTTTACTCACAAATAACAACAAAATTCAGAGTGAATATAATTTTGGTCAGTAATCAGAGTGAACATAGAGTGGATATAAATTGTTGAAACGTTGAGATATTTAGGTGGCGCTTAATTCAGTTGGAGGAAAATATATATCCCCGAATGGTTGGTAGCCATAGATTTTTTGGCTTATACAATGGGATGTGTTCTTAAATGCATCCCGGGTGAAAAAAAGTCGGCTGTATATACTTTTTTCTCAGACATGCGTTAAGGCATTTCATTTCGAAATAAAAATTGACCAGAAAGCTCTAAAACTACCATTTTCAAAAAAATAAAAACTCAAAATTTTCGAATTTTTCAGAGGTTTTTTAATCCATCGTCATCGTAGCCATCCATCAATGGAATTTGACAGTTGATGGTTTGACAGATAGGGGACAAATTATATTTGACTAGCGAGAATATTTCGTTCCAAATGTCAACCGATTGCCCTTAAAAATGCATTTTTCGGGAGCATAAAATAAAAGTTCAATTCCATATACAGCGTTTGTTACTCCAGATGGTCAGTATGAATATTTAAAAATGCCATTTGGGTTAAAAAATACACCTGCAGTATTTCAAGCGGTTTATTAACAATATATTACGCACATTTATTGATCAAGAGGTTGTTGTTGTATATATGGATGACATAACAATTGCTACTAATACCATCGCAGAAAATTTGGACGTACTTCAAAGATTACTACGACCACTCGCGGAATTTCGTCTTGAACTAAGATTTACTAAATGTCGTTTTTGGGATTTTCAATCAATCTAAAAGGAATTCGTCCTAATAATGGACATATTGAAAATATAAAACATCTTCCCATTCCAAAAACTATGTATCAAGTTCAAAAATATTTTGCTTTATTTTCATACTTCCGCCGATTTGGCCCGTCGTTTTCACATATCGATACGCCATTACGAAATCTTCTTAAGCCTGGTGTTAAATTTGTTTTCAATGAAGTATGCCTTTCCGCATTTTCTAATTTAAGTGATAAGTTAGTCACATCACCGGTGTTGGCATTGTATTAACCCAAAACGTGAAACAGAATAACATTGTGATGCCAGTTCTGATGGTGTTGGAGGAATACTAATGCAAAAACAAGATGACAACAAATTCCATCCAATAGCTTATTTTTCTCATCGTACGACGGCTGCTGAGTCTCGATTTCACAGCTTTGAATTGGAAACTCTGGCAATCATATATTCATTGCGAAAGTTTCGTGTATATTTAGATGGTATTCCATTTAAGATTATAACGGACTGTAACTCTCTTACGATGACTTTGAACCGTAAAAGTATCAATGCTTCGTTGGGCATAGTTCGTTGGGCACTTGAACTTGAGAACCATGATTACACTATTCAAAATCGAAGTGGTGTTTTGATGGGTCACGTTGATGCTTTAAGCCGTTATCCTGCAGCGTGTATTCAAACTTCTAAAAACGAAAAACAAGTTATCTCAGTAGTTAATCCAGATGATATTGATATGCAATTACAAATTATTCAAAACAGAGACAATAATATTGTTCAGCTACGAGAAAGGTTAGAAAAGGAAGAGGTTCCAAAATTTATTCTTGGCGATGGTTTAGTCAACCGAAAGTTGGATAGTGGAAATTTATTGTTATATGTCCCGAAAGAAATGTAATTACAAATTATAAGGCTGGCTCATGAAAAAATTTGTCATACGGGTGTAACGAAATGTCTCGACCAAATTAAAATGCAGTATTGGTTCCCAAAAATGAAAGATAAAGATGAAATTAATAACTCCATTCCTTCTACTACTGGCTTTTCCCCTTGTAAATTATTATGAATTCAACGTGGACACTCTTACAGAATATTTAGAGGATAAACGATCTTTAGCCACTGTACATGATTTAATAACAGTATGAAAGATAGCTTTGGATAATATTGAATTGCATCAATTACAAAGTTCTGAATATCATGCAAATGCACACAAACCGCATGTCACATTTTCGAAAGGAGACTTTGTCATGATTCGAAATGTTGATACAACAGCTGGTACAAATAAGAAGTTCATTCCAAAATTTCGTGGTCCATATAAAGTACATAAAATCCTTCCAAATGATCGATACGTAATAAGAGATATTGAAAATTCTCAGTTCACTCAAATTCCTTATGACGGCATAATTGAAGCCTCACGTATGCGTTCCTGGATTGATTGGCGTGATTCTCACAGTTTAAATTCTAGTTCAGAAAGATAATACGACACTTAATTATTTTTTTATTTTCATTTAACATTTTCATGATAGATTTTCAAAATTTGTTTTGTTAAACTTTAAAATCAATTTATTGATCGAGTCGATCAAGATTGTCAGGGTGGCCGAGTTGTGAGAATATATAATATCTACTGTAACTTTAACTTTACTTTTTTTAATAATAATATATATCTCTGTTTTAAAAATATATTTTAAGTTTGTCAAAAATATAAATATTTAAGATTCATTCGATATTTGGAAATCAACAAAAGAACTACTAATAATAATTAATTAAACGATTCGCCTTTATTTCCAAAAAGACCATAACACTCTACGGAACATCATATCGTTTTCATATCTTGAATATGAAAATCGTTTGATAACATTTTCTTCCTTAAAAATTTCAATTATGTCCTTGCGGTTTTGTGGACATTTTGGAAAGGCACTATTTCTTATGTTTATCAGTTGTCTTTGCATTTTTCTAAATTGTAATACACTTTCCTTGTCCATAGCACATTCTTCATTAAAAACTTCCCGCACACGACTTCTTAAATTAAAATCTGCACATTTCCTTTTAATTCTACTTGCCAAACTTAGTTTCGCTCTTAAATCTTCTTGGTTAGAGTGCAAATGAGGAGTGCCTTTGGGAATGCGACAAAATTTCTTACCCTCAAAATCAATGACAAGGCTTGCACTGCATGTTTTCTCGTAGCAAACATATCTTTTAACGCCGCCAGAGTTTGATTTGAAGCTGTACAATTGTTTGATTTTCGGGACATAAATTAATTTACTGTCTTTTCTTAGGCCTTCACACATTTCGTATTCAAAAACTAAATTTTTTCCATGACTCATTTTTAATTTTTATCGAAACTTTTACCACTTAACAAAAAGAACCGCGAACTATTTATGAGAGGCTGGTTGGAACATAATCTCACAAAAACAGTTGTGTTATCAGTTTTCTTGTTAATGCATGTTTGAAGAAACAAAGAATTCGTTGAGGGATACACATTTTTACATAATTCGGCTTTATTTCTATTTCTAAACCGAAATAATGCCAAAAATTATGAACAATTCGGCTTTATTTCCATTTTGAAACTATTTTGGTACTATTTCACGTCACCGCAAAAATGTACCTTCGAACGCGCCCGAAAAAAATTTCAAAACATAAAACGAATGTTGTTTCCATGTGAATATAAATTTTCATCAATTGGTGAGTGTTGAAGTGGTTATAAGACCTAGTTTATTGTTAGGCACATAAAGTATTTATGTTATTACCTCTTCTGTTTCGTTATCCAAAATATCAATTATTAAAGTTTGTTAATTTTATGATTGTCACTGATTATTGTTTGTGACAGATAAGAAATTTATTTTGACATCGAATGTCATTAAATTTGTCACGATTACCAACATTAAAATTAAAAAAGAAAAGTAAATATAAAAGTGACTATTATGGTTTTATTCATAATTCATTACTGCGCTGCCTATAATTTTCACCAAAACACGGCTATTACCCAATCAATTTTCAATACTATAAGTGGTTTGATGGTTACAAATCAGATGGTGTGATATATGAATAGGTGGGACTGAATTGTCATGCATTCAAACAAGGTTCAGATGAGATGACTCCAAGATCCTTTTTTTGGAGACCATTTGTAGATTGCTACCATTTATTGAATAAGTTAAGTTTGAAGAGGCAAAAGTTACGACGAAGAATTATATAATCACATTTGGACACATTAAGATGTAATTGGTGTGTGGAACACCAGCTGACTAAACTATTTAATTCTAAATCTTTTTGAAGTAGAATTCAATCAGATGGCAATTTAATACATTTAAGCAATTTAATAAATATCATCAGCAAACGTTGAGAACCAGTATTTCTTATGGAACGATGAAAATAGTTTTAATGTGTGGACAAAACGACGGATTTAGTGTACTTTCGTCAAAATTTAATATTAATTTGCAGCGAGAACATTTCATTGAAAACAAAAAGTTGACAACTGAAAACGTCAGACAAACGTCATACGCAAACGCTCTACCGCCACCTTTGGGCCAATGTGAAAACGAATGGGGAGCTGAAGTCGGCAATGTAGTCGGCGAAATGAGACGTTCACAATAGGTTTTAGAAGTCAGCCAGAAAATAAAAAATGTTGTTAATTATAAGAAAATAAAAATCCTTAGTTAAAATGTAAATGGATTATCCAATAAGAAAATGTATTTAGATTTTTTTAACTATATAAACACTTTTGAAATATTTTTGTTATACGAAACACATATGTTAAATAAGAATCAGAAATACTCTGAAGAATTTTTTCGGGATTATAATCTCTGGTGGATAGCAGCTGAAAAAAGAAATGATGCAACAAGGGGGAGAGCTTCTGGTGGAGCGCTATACGGTTTTAAAAAATCTTTATCGGCAGGAAAATGTGACTTTAAAGAATTTGAGGGATTCGTATATTTAGAAATTATGTTTTGCCGCACAATTTTTTGTATAATTCCAGTCTATTTAAACTGTTCCTACTGGCAAATGGATTTCACCAAATTGGTTAATGCAATGCAAGTCTTAGGCGAAAAAAAAATGTATTCTCGTTGGAGATTTTAACGCTCGCACTGGGCAAGAACAGTGTGAAACCTTTGGAAATCGGTATTCGACTACAAGAAAATCAAGAGATCTGGAAGTAAATGCAAGAGGAAGAACTATACTTGAAATGGGAAGCGCTTTTGATTTGTCCATAGTAAACGGCACAACAATGGGGGATGAGGACGGCAAACTTACCTTCATCCGAAACCCAGGACAATCTGTGATAGATTACCTTATAATGTCCAAGGATATATTATCTTTGCTATATGATTTTGAAGTTGGTAATCAAATATATTCCCATCATATGCCACTAGTAACTACTCTGCAAAATTCAGAACCAGATAGTGAATCACATCTGAAACATGAAAACCCACTCTTACCAAAACTTAAATGGTGTGAAAATCAAGTGGAGGTATACAAAAGAAACTTAAATATCAACCTTGCAGCACATGTCGCAAACGAATCGGAATCTTCAATTGAATCTTTACAACGAATAATTGAGGCTTCAGCCGTTCTACCAAAGACAACATCTAAAACATTGAAAAGCCATTCTGCCTGGTATGATAAGGAATGTGAATCTGCAAGATAAAAGATCTTTTGCTATATTAAAACTTTTCCAAAATTATAACTCAGCTTGCTTAAAAGAAAAATACTTAAAAGCAAACCAAAGCTATAAAGCATTATGCAAATTTAAAAAGGAAAATTTCAATAAAATACAAACGGAAAAAGTACTATCCTGTAGAAACTCAAAAGACTTTTGGAAAGCTATTCATAATCTTAAAGGAACACCCTTCGTAACGAAAACTCCACTATCTGCATCAATACTGCGCGAACATTTTGAAAAACAAGGTAACTCAGAACTATTTGCTGAAGGGATGCACTATTCTAGGCCCGCTTTTGTAAATGAGATCTTAGATAGCGAGATTACACTGGAAGAAGTCAAGTCAGCAATATCGCAAGGAAAGAATAATAAAGCCCCAGGATGTGATCGGATCCCAAATGAATTTTTTAAAAATGCAACACTTGAATTCATGAAACAACTTACAGATGTGTATAATATTATCTTTAATTTCGGAGCAGCACCAGAAATGTTTAAGAAATCAATAATATTTCCAATTTATAAGAAAGGAGATATGATGGAACCATCCAACTACCGTGGAATTTCTTTCATTAATACATCTTTGAAAATATTTACGGAAGTTTTACGTAGTCGTCTTATGAAATGGATCGATAATACACAGCTTCTTAGTGAGTTCCAAACTGGATTTCGAAAGGGATACTCTACTATAGACCACATTTTCACATTAACAAATATTGCAGATATGTACCTACGTAAGCGCCAAAAACTCTAATTCTTCTTTGTGGATTTCCGAGCCGCTTTCGATTCCATAGACAGAAACGCTCTATTTTATAAGTTGTACAGGGATGGAATGTCACTCAAATTCGGAACTATTATTGAAGGCATTTACAATCACACACAGAACGCAGTTTGGGGTGGGAATAACCTTTCTAACTGGTTCTTTTCCTCGGTTGGGTTGAAGCAAGGATGCAACCTTAGTCCACCACTCTTCTGTCTTTATATTGAAGATTTACTTCCAGTCATGCCTTGTGGAGTTCAGATAAAAGTCTTATTGTATGCCGACGACCTGGTTATCTTAGCAGAATCTCCTAACTCACTCCAATTAATGATCAACAAATTGCGTGACTACTGTGTTAAGTGGAACTTGACTGTCAACTTGAGCAAATCTAAAACTATGGTGTTTCGGAAAGGATCAGGGCACCTAGCAGCAACCGAAAGATGGTTTTTTGGATCAGAGCAAATCGAGACGGTCAAAGAGTATCAATATCTAGTTGAGCAACCTCAACATAGAGAAGCACTTAAGCAAAAAACTATCGGCATCCAAAAATGCGATCGGAACAGTCTGGCGAAACGTATACGGAAACAGGGACCTTCCCTTCAGCTCCAAGTACAAAGTATTCACTGCAACATCTGAATCAATTATGCTTTATGCAGCACAATCTTGGGGGTGGCTTCAATTTGAAACCACAGAAAAGCTCTTGCGATTTTATCTCAAACGTCAATTCCACTTACCAGATACAACACCTAACTACATGCTTCTCGTTGAAACAGGCCTGCCACCCCTCTATCTTACAAGCCTAAAACTTCATTTCAGCTATATAACAAATCTCATGTACAGTCACACTGGAAAAATTGCAAGGAAAGTTGCAGTCTCAATTGTAAAATCCAAAAAATCTTGGTTCGAGGAATGGAAAAATATAGCTGACAGATGTGAACTGCCATTCAATCTGTCTTTAGAAAACTTGGGAACGTGGAGACCATACTTGGATAACCTGCTGGAAAAACTCGATTCTAAACTCAGAGAAGATCGTATAGATCAGGCACAGAACTCACTACACAGAGAAATATATTCGACACTGCAGTACAACTTCGGCCAGAATAATTATTTCAAAGACCTACACTGTGTAGAGAAAATATCGATGATTTTTAGAGCAAGAGGAGAATTACTACCCTTAAATTTTATACCACATCGAAGTGACCTAGAACTAATTTGTTCACTATGTAACACCGGAGAAAGGGAGAACGTGGTACATTTCCTCGCAAAATGCCCAATTTTGGTAGAAGTACGTCGACAATTTTGGCGGAAAAATTATTTGGACCAAGCTGAACTTTTGGCCGTGTTAAATGGCAGTGACTGGGATCAATTGTATAAATTCATAAAAGTATCTCTAGCGTATAGAAATAAAATTGTAAGAGAAGATTTAAAAAAAAAAAACAGAAAAAAAAAATGAATAACATATGTATGTAAATTTATTTAGATTTTGCAAAACGTAACTAGCAATAAGCTATCATCTGGCTGACGGCCATTCTGGCCATGCCCTTAAAGATTTAAGTAAATCATAAGCAAATTGTTAACTTTTCTTTGAAAATTAAATAAATCTCATCTAATCTAATCATCAGCAAACATAAGGGACGATTTAATGATGTGAGGATATCATTAACAAAAAGAAGAAAAAGTAATGGTCCAAGGTGGCTTCCTTGGGGAACGCCAGAGGTCACAGATATTGCAAGTGATAAAAAAGAACTAATGTTAACGTACTGGGTTCGACGTACCAAATAAGATTCTAACCATAACAAAAGACTCAAATAAAACCTAAAGCTGATAGCTTAGCGATTAAGATATGGTGATTAACTCTGTGCAAAGCCTTAGAGAAATCTGTGTAGATAACATCAGACTGAAAACCATTTTCAAGTTTACTTGTGATCTCATTGGAAAGAATAGTTTGATTAGTTGTTGTCGATCTTCCAGAGACAAAACCAAGTTGAAACGGTGAAATGAGATCTTTGACCATAAAAGGTAATTTATTATAAATAACGATTTATTTTATAGGACGATAACTTTTGACATCTTGCTTGGGTCCCGATTTGTGAATGGAAATAATATATATCATTACAAAAGTCGTTTCAATGGTTCCGAAAGAGCAGCAAAATATGATTTGAAGACATTTATCTTCACGGTCGTTAATCACAGGAGCACGTTCGTGCAATCTAGTCGTGCATATTGTTTTGTTTCGCAAGTAGTATTATTTTATTACTCATTAACCCGGACTAAGATGATAGTGATTTCAAGACATCTAAAGTTTTTTAATTATGTACCTACATTTTTAGTTGGTTAAATTATCTTGTCATCTATTTTACTTGAAATCTATCACTGTAATATTTGCAATCTCAAAAAATAAAAATATACACTTAAAAAAAATAATCTCTCCTCTGTTTCACTCATATCGGTTTTCTTTTTAATCCCACTGTTTCAAAACAAATAATCTTTAAAAAAAACTCCGATGTTACTCTGAAACTGAACTTTTGGCCTTTGTAAATTGAAATATGTACAAATTATTTATACTGCCATTGCCTGCCTTAAATGGAAATTCTTTTTCTAAACAGAAAATTGTGATACACCCTGAATAGATATTTTTTTTTAAGATACTGACTTCATAGCCTCAGGATTTTCCTTTAAGATAAAACACAATTGTTACGATTTTTTCAACAAAAAAAGTCAAAACGGGCCACTGTTGGGTTAGTTCAAATTGTAAAGGCTTCGTTGTCTGAATTTCGAAATGGCAAGGACATATTTGAGCCGGGTAAGAAATTCCACATTCATTTAGTACGACTAAAGAGAGAATCTCTGTATACTCAACAGTACGTACGAAGTTGGGCCCAAGAGTTCCTGGAAGTAAAGGGTCGTTCATTTTTCGGTTTTTAAAGTAAAGCTAAATAAAACACACAAAAGTTTCGGCTTTGCCAATAAGTGTGAAAAACAATATCATTAAAATGGCAACCTCGGGAAGATTCGCAGCTTGAGATTCTTTTGAGGTAATTTTTAACCACTTTTTCGCACATTTCGGGCGGTATCTCGGCCATAATTGAGTATTGTTGGTTTTTAATGCGTCTAAAGTTTGAGGATTTTTCGCAAGAACACAGTCTTTTTGTATCCCCAGAGAAAAAAGTCTTACGGTGTCAAATTGCATGATCTTTGTGGCCAATTGATCTCGCCCAAACGTGAAACTACGCGAGCAGGAAACTTCTCACGCAATAAAGCCATAGTTGGTCATGTTTTATGGCTTGTTTCCCCGTCTTGTTGGAGCCACATATCGTCCAAGTCATGATCTTTAATCGCCGGTCAAAAAAAAAATCGGTTGTCATTCGACCAATTAATGCGAACGCCGGGAAATCGATAAATTCGGATCATCAGCAACACTTGCACTTGCAACAGCAATATTTTCGACTTAGCGTCCATAACGATGACCCACAAAAGCCTTACGTCATCAGTAACGCTTCCACTCTCTTTAAATTTCATCACAATTTAACCAATTGCTTACTTAGTCGGTCGATTATGACGACCAAAATCATCGCGTAATGCGTGAAAAAAGGCTACGTTTGAATCAACACTTTTCAATAGTAAGTTTTAATAATTTTAACGCGTTGTTCGATTGCTAAGCGATCCGTTGTCGTAAATTACAAACATTCAACTAATATTATGACACTTCAAATGACACCTGAGTTTGACAGGTTTATAAAAATAAAAAGAAAAACAGGTTTATAAAAATAGCTTCAAAATATTGAAATACATGAAACATTGCTGCTGTATTCAATTGCAATTGCTTCCGTTATAGTTCAAGATGCAAGTACCGTTAATGGATAGCAAGGTTCCGCTTTAACGACAGAAGGCAGCATTGTGTTTTTGAAGCATTAAATTCTACGTGATTTTTGGTTCCCCATTGGACAATCATGGCGAGATCAGAATTTAATGCAATTATCCTACGCTGCCGCTGTAGTTTCACATCCAAAGGACAAGAATATGAATCTATAAATGAATATAAAAAGAGTACTGCCACTAGCGAAACAGTTTACTGTATTAGATTGACAAAAAATCATTTATGAATATTAGGAAAAGAATCGGAGACAAAACGGTGTCCTGTGGCACACCAGCATTTATTTAATGAATTCCACGCTTGAAATCGTCCAATACAACTTGTCTTGCTTTATTTCTTTCATGTAATATTTTCCAATATTCAACTTATTTATTTATAATATTGCCATTTTTTTTGATAGGGTTTAAGTAGAATTTGTACATTATATAAAAATTAATTTACTTAAATATAAGAGCAAAAGCAAATATGTAATGCTTATTCAGTTTGAATATTAATTATTTTGTTTTACAGGATAATGCAATTTTTAACATTTAAATTTTGAGAATACTTAAGGTGTCGTTACAAAATCCCGCAGCAGATTACAAATACAACAAAATCCCGTAGGAAAGTACGCTGCGGGATTTTCAATACTTTTTTTTTTAAAAATACGATTGGAAGCATTTTGATGGTGATTTAGAATAAAATAATACAATTGGAAGAATGTTGGTGATTTCGAATATAAAATTTTTCTGGACTTCTGGACCTGGAAAAAAGTGGTAAGCAAAATATTTAAAAACAAATGAACTTTTCTCAACTTTTTTTTTTTAAAAAATTCAAAAAAAATATCTTTTTTCCTAAACATTTTTTGTTTTTTTTTTTTTTGATTAAAAATGAAAAATTCGATTTGATTGATTGGGTGGATGACCACCCAAAAAAGGGAGTTAAGATCCTTAGAACCATCGCAGCGGGCCACCCAAGGTACTATTGCGCAAGAAAACTGTTGACTTAGACGCCTGCCTGTCGACTGAACGGAGTCAAAGTGAGCGGTTTAGAGAACCGAAAAAGGGAGTTAAAAAAGCATATTTTTTAATTTGTAAAACAAAGTTTATGAAAAATATTTTGTTTCCAAAAAAAAAAAATTCCTTTGTCCATGTTCCAAATCCACTCCCAGAATTTTTTTTTTTAATTTGTAAAAAAGTTGTTTCCAAAAACAAAAAAATTGTCCTTTATCGAAGTTCCAGACCCGCCTCCAGAACTTTTGTCCTGGTTCCAGATCCACCTCGTTTCAAAAACAATGTGTCCTTTGTCCAAGTTCCAGACTTTTTTAATGGTTCAAGATCCACCCCAGAACCTTGTTTCAAATAAAAAATTGACCTTTGTCCAAGTTCCAGAGTCACCTCCAGAACATTTGTCCCGGTTCCAGATCCAATTGCAGACCCTTTTTCCCAGATCCAGAACAACCAAAATATCTGGCAATAAAGAATTTTTTTTTAAATATGCAACTTAATTAAAAAAAAGGTTCCAGACCTATCTCCAGAACTTTGTTTTTAAATTTGTAGAAAAGTTTTTTCCAAAAACAAGAAAAATTGTCCTTTGTCGAAATTCCAGAGCCACCTCCAGAACTTTTGTCCCGGTTCCAGATCCACCTCCAGAAGCCTTGTCCCAGATCCAGAACCTCCGTCCCAGTTCCAGAGCCACCTTCAGAACCCCCCCAGATCCACTGCCGACCTTAGTGGTCGGCCCAGAAAAAATATTAGGAAACTTCGTTCTTCGTGATCCTCATAGAATCGAGGCACCAATTCCTATGGGAGAGACAAATTGTATGCGCTGTCGCGCATTGTAGTAGATCTTGATGGAGTTTTCACTGCGGGATTTCGTGCTGCGGGATTTTGTGATACAAGATTTTGTGATGCGGGATTTCGTACCCAACCCTGTTCATTTATCCTACTAAAACTAGCATATTTTCGAGTTGTCAAAAATCACAGCAATCATCTCTCTCCTTTTTTCATTCATATTTATCACCAAGTGTCAGTTTCACTTAAGTGCTCTCAGGAGCATTAAATATCATTGAACAAATGATATTGAGTTTTTTTTTGTTAGTGGCTATAAAAAAAGGAAAGACGTCATAACAGCAAAAAGCTAACAACAACGCACATCAGAAACTACTACAATTTTCAAACAAAACTACATTTCTCAACTTTCCACCAAAATTGAAATCCCAAAGGGAATATTTTATTTTAATTTCAGAGATTGCATTTATGCAAACCAAACCAATATACCAACCCCTCACCACTTTACAAATAACCAATCTAATCCGCAGCAAAAATCTTCGATTTTAAAGCCATCGGTGAACACACAAAAAGATCCAGAGCAGCATCATCATCACAACACCATCGTACAGGGAAAATTCAAAATTTGAATTCCGTAAAACTGCAGAAAATACCATGTTCTATATGGAACGTCCCAAACAGCACCGTTCATCCGGGCGAGACCGTTGCGTCGTCGGTCACGTTATCATAATTTGGGGACAGCAGCAGTTCTGGGGTATACTACTTGCACATGCCACCACACACCGTTGGCGTTGACAGAATATAGTATAAAGGAAGTGCATATCCGAAACGCCTTTTCATCTTCATAACATGCAAAACATGACTGACAGCAGCCACGGAATTATTTTGACACAAATTTGCTATGCAAAATTGTTATTTGAATATACTTTCACTTGAAAACGGTATGCAGATGAGTTACGGTCCCGAGCTGCAAGTCAATTTGGGAATAGTTAGTGTTTCGAAAATTTAGAGACTGAATTTCGTGGAAATTCTTGCATTTACCGGCTCGCCTCGGTATATGACTATACAATGAGGACATTTTCAAGGGTTCGTTAACATTTTTAATTTGTTTTCACGTAGTTGTAGTCACTTCATACACACAACCGGCCTCGGCGCATTATCGTTTGCTGAATAAAATCCAGCGCTTATAATCTAAGAGGAGAGAATAAATTGGGGGCTTTGGATTGATGCTGGTGGTGTGAAATATTTTGAACGAATTTGATGCAGGGGTGTAGAAAAGCATAACAAGGATTTCATGCAAATTAACGGGAGTTAAAGTGAAACTCTTATAAACTTGATGATTGCTCGTTTTCTGAAATGTTGAGGTATGTGTGTGTGTGTGGCTAGTATCTTTGCTAGTGTCCGTGCTGTGAAGTATAGTAAACATTTTCGTGTTATTTGCAAAGAATAGAATTCAAGGGAAGGTATTTTTTTTAAGGAAATCGCGCAATATTTGTTGTTCCGAGATAAATGGGATTAAAAATTTAGTTTTTTTTTTTTTGCGAAAATGCCTCGAAAAAAAAATTACTTTAGTGCGACAAATAACACGCTCGTATATGTGAAATTGAGCAGAGATATCTAAAATTCGGAAACATCTTCATCACACTATCCGCACCTTAACACATGAATATAGAGAACTTATTGTCCGCTTGATAGCTTTTCTTATTAAAAAACATATTTTAGCTATATGATATACTAGTAGGCCCGTGCTTGCGTTGCTTTGCTAAATTAAAAAAAATTATTTGTTCAACTTAATACAGGGTGGGCCAAGAGTCCTTTTTTATAAAAGGAACTTTTTTAAAAAAAAAAACACAAAAAATTCGAAAAAATTAATGAAATATTTATTTGAATCGATAGTTTGAACCTTGCAATTTAATGTTTAAAGATAATTTCATGCAAATGTTGACCGCGGCTGCGTCTCAGGTAGCCCATCCGCTGAGTCCAATTTTGGCATACTCTTTCACACATATCGGCCGGTATCTCACGAATGAATGCATGGATGTTGGCTTCCAGTGCGTCAATCGAAGCGGGCTTGTCCCTAAAGACATTAGCCTTGACATACCCCCACAAAAAATAATCTAATGGTGTCAAATCGCACGATCTAGGCGGCCAATTGACCGGCCCGAAACGTGAAATTAACTGTTCACCAAACTCGCCTCGAAATTGCGCCATTGTTTCGCGTGCTGTGTGGCATGTGGCACCGTCTTGTTGAAACCACATATCATGCAAGTCAAGAACTTCCATTTCGGGCAAAAAAAAGTTTGTTATCATCGCTCGGTAGTGTTCACCATTGACAGTAACGCTGCGATTCGCATCATCTTTGAAGAAATATGGCCCAATAATGCCGCCGGCCCATAAACCGCACCAAACAGTGGCTTTTTCGGGATGCATTGGTAGCTGTTGCAATGCTTCTGGCTGATCTTCACTCCAAATGCGGCAATTTTGCTTATTTACGTACCCGGCTGGCTTTAGTTCTTGCACCAGCTGTATCTTAAAAGGCTTTACGCCCAAATCCTTCCGCAAAATTTTCCACGTAGTGCTGTAACAAAGGCCTAACTGCTGGGAACGGCGCCGAATCGACATTTCGCGGTCTTCTGTCACACTAGCTGATACGGCCGCAATATTTTCTTCACTACGCACAGTAGGTAAACGTGTTGGTGGTTTAATGTCCAACAAAGTAAATTTGGTGCGAAATTTGGTCACAATCTTCCGAATAGACTGCTCAGAAGGTCGAGAATGCCGATCGTAAAATGGAAGCAGCGCGCGATGAACATTTCGAACCGAGCACGAATTTTGATAGTAAAATTCAATAATTTGCAAGCGTTGTTCATTTGTAAGACGATCCATGGTTAAATTGCAAACCAAACTGAAGCTGTTTGACAGTGACACAAGGTACTAAACACACGTCAGCTGTCAAAACCAGTGTTGCCAAAACCAAACCAGCTAAAAAATCACCCTTTACAAACAAAATAAAAACTTTTTTATTTATAGGTTTATTTTAGAATAATCTTTATTATGTTTTAGACTTATACAGATAGGGAGATTTAAAAATGCAATACGACACGATCGCACGGCGAATAAAAACAGTCCAATTATTTTAGGAAAATGGCTGGTCAATAATTTACACAAATTTGCACCAAACCTTGTTCAAAATGTCCAACAGCTGCGACAATTCGTCCTGTGGAGACCCAATTCGTGCGATATGGGAACGTTAGACATGTGAGAAGTATGGGCAGACCGCGTTATAGACGATCAACCAAAAACATCCAGGTCGTTTGTGAAAGTTTTGCAGCTGGTCCTGACACATCGACACTTCGAAATTCAACACAGTTTTGGTGTGGCACGATTTTGAAGAAAGATCTGCACCTGTACCCTAACAAAATTCTAGTTGGTCGAGAAGCTCAACCCTTGTGATCTGGAAAAACGTTTAAAGTACTTGAGAGCTGTTTTCATTTATAAAAACATAAATATTAAATCAAAATGAGGAGACAAATCTTTTCAGTCTGTTGTTAACGTATAGGTATAGGAATTTATTAAAAAATAGTAAAAATGGATTAAACCGATTTTCGTCGAAAAAGCCTCCTTTACTTACATTATCCTGGCAAAGTCTGGAAGTGTGTTTAACGTCGTTCTCCTGTTGAAATACGAATACTTCGTCAATCAATCTTAGTCCAGAGATTAAAGCGTTTTCCTCCTTCTATCTTCTTATATGCCTCCTTGTTCATTTTTCCAGTAACTCGAGTCAAATCTCCCACTACACTTTGAATCGAAACATCTCCAGACCATCACAGAAAAACCTCCATGTTTAATGGTAGGAACCATACAGTCGGGTAGCATCTTTTGGTCAGCGTTGCGTCGAACGAAAACCCTCTGTTTTGTTGCCAAATACCTCGAACTAAGATTCATCGCTCCATTAAACTCTGTTAAAATCATCTTCCGTCCAGTTTCTATGCTTTTTGACCCACTCTAACCGTTTCACCATGGTCGAATAAGTGGTTTTCGAACAGCAAATCGTCCACATAGTCCAGCATCTCTTAGCATCCGTTTGATCGTTGTCAAGAATATGGCTTAATCCGTGTTGTATTTATTTGGGCACGTGTTTCCGTTGCTGTTTTTCGCCAATTTCGTTTGCTTATTGTCACTATTAGCAGATCATCGTGTTTAGTTGTCGATCTAGGCCATCCTGACAGGGCTTTTGCTCAATGACACGATGAACGCAGCCCTTCAATATCTTCAACTGCAAAGCAATTTCCCGCTGCGATTCGCATTCTTTAAAAAGAGTGATGATAAATGCTTATGACTTCAAAGCGTGGCTTTTATATCAAAAACTTGCTATTCAGGTCTACAATTTTTCGGTTTCAAAAATCTTTTTTATGTACGCATTGATAAAAAGTGCGGAATCAACAACTAAAAGTCATAAACATTTATAATAATGAAAAACCCAAATACTTCTGAATAATCCATGTGATCATCTGGATCAAAAATCCATCTTTTACTACCTGAACGTGTTGCGTATTGTTCAGGTTATAAAATGAGATAAAAACGCAATCTTTAAATCATAAAAACAACCGCCATGCATAAAAGAAGTTAGGGACTACCAGTGCTACCACCCTACTCCCTTAGCAGTAGATCTACTGCGCTTAGTCCCAAGCAAAACGAATCTACTCCTCTTTTAAGAATTTTGATCACTCAAATTTGAAATGTGCAACCATGTTCACTCTGAATGCATCCACCGGCTATCGGCTCAAAAACATTAAACTGACACATTACCTATGTCATTTGTTGTTGTTTTAGTTTGGTTCAATTGTTTCTTGGTTTTGTTTCTACTTCCTTGGATTCAATTATTTTGAAAATTGACAAATTCCTTATTATAGATCTGAGAAACCAAGGTACTGTTGCAGTCTTAATGTGTTTGATGATTAGTTAATTATTTTATAGGGTAGCAGTAGTAAAACCAATGAGTCGACGGCAAATAGGATATCAGAAACAAATAAAAATGGAAATCCCCGCATAACAGAAGCTGGGCCAAGCAAAAGATAGTTGTAAGCCAGCGTTGCCAACCACTTTGGGCAAAATAATGCCTCCCTTGCGAAAAAGATGCTTTCTTCAATAAAATAAAAGCCTCTCCTAATATTTTTAAAATTAAACTTGGATAAATCACAATAAACAACTTGTTAAGGAATGTTAATTACATCAGTCATTTAAATTACAAAATATATGCACATTTTTAATCGAGATCATTCTAATCTTTAAAATCATACATATTTTTCTTTCTCAAATTTCAGATCATAGCAATTTTTATTTTTGAAAAGCGCCTTTGTGTGAAGAATTCCACTCAAAGTTTCTGGCTTACGTCTATTATTTCTCAGCTTTGTTTTATTAAAATATATATGCCTTTCAACCGTGCGTCGCGTCGTCGAGGAATGTGGTAAGCCTACTAATTTTTTTAAGAAAAGGAAACATATTAAAACCATCTCCTTTTTCCAATTGAAATGCTTTCCTCCAAAACTGGGAAATATGTTCTCGTACAGTCGGTAGCAAAATTAAAATCTCTCAAAGAAAACCACAAATAAATTTAAAAAAATGTAGTTTTATGAAATGAAATAAAAAGTTTTTGTATATTTTAAGATCTACTGCGGTATATTGCAATCTACTGCCTTTTTTTCTGATATATACTGCGCTCAATCATCTATAGGGTGGCAGCGCTGGTGACTACTACTAAGGCTTTTGGCCCTTGTTCCTACTGTGAACCGCTGTTATTAAAAAAAATTGAGTAGAATCACAAAGCTTAGCGTATGGGAAAAGGTATGAGAGGGATAGTAGATAAGTGGAACGAGGAACAATTTTGTGGAATAGATATTAGGTGTGTTCCTTTGGGCTCCATTTTCTACTGCCAAGTATTTCTGGCTGCAGTCAACTACTTCTACTCTGTGGTCGAAGTAGTTCAAAGTAGTTCATTAATCTAGTAACAGAATGTTTCCAAACAAG
Organism: Leucozona laternaria; assembly: GCA_932273885.2. Lineage (NCBI taxonomy): Eukaryota > Metazoa > Arthropoda > Insecta > Diptera > Syrphidae > Leucozona > Leucozona laternaria. The sequence goes on along the minus strand of OW026366.1, from coordinate 189,029,408 downwards.
CAAAAGATATCACCAATCAAAAGAAATTACGTAATAGATTATTGTTGTTGACATTTTTCTAATTTTTAAGTAAAATACGAAAACAAATCGAAATTAAACTGATATTGAGGTTAGATTTTACTTTTGGCAAATTGAAAGCATTCCATTCGTCATCCACTGGGAAGTACTAAAAAGTACTTTGCAAGGCCCAATGAAACACGGCTATTGAGAGCAAATAGAGATACATTGACATAGGAGGAGGAGAAAATTCAAAAACTCCGGAATGATAGTGAAATAGAACAAAATAGCGACCCAGTGACTGCCATTAAATCATATAAATATTAAAAGTTTATAATTTCAAAATTTGCATATAAAAGTATTTCTTAGCTTCTGTGTATAATTAACAAAAGATTAAGGGCTTTAAATTATCGTAGAACTTTTTACTCTATAAAACAAACTATCATTTTTCTGAAATATTTAACAGGATAAAAAGTATAATTGAAAATGTGGGCCAACCTCAATAAAAAAGTGGAAAAAAATTAAAAATAAATTAATATTCTCATTTAACAAACAAATTAAATAAACAAAATTATTCTTAAACATTCTTATTAAAATTATTATAAAAAAAATTTCAAAGACGTCAGTTAAATAATTTTTGAGATTACGCGTGACAAAGAATATAGTATGATTTCCTTTTCATATAACTGGAAGCACGGCAACACTTCACCACACTGTAGCAACATTCCAATAAGTGCGTCACATAGGGGAGAGTGGTTACCCTTCGTACACTTTTTATATTTTTTTTTATTTAAGTAATGAAAATTCACTTCATTATCTAGTTAATTCACTTTATGTGTAATAAATATATAGTAGTTTTTTACAAAAAAGTCTGAAACTGATATGTTAAGGGTTTGAAGAGCTAAAGAAATTTGTCGAGGATAAGATATTTGTATGATTGCGCCCCACCTGTGTAGCACATTCGCACAGCAGTTGTTGTACTTTCGTACAACATGGGGAAGACTCATACAGGGTTATTATTTAATAAATAACAAAAAAAAAAGTATTTATCCTAAAACTTACTTAAATTATAAAATTTGCCTCATAGCTAACTTAAATTTTTCTTGAAGAAAACTAACTTAAATTTTTCTTGAAGAAAACAACAAAAATTAGTAATTTCTTATTTTATTTATTCGTAATTTTAACTTTTACAAAATAAATGAGATCTATGTAATATTATAGGAACTTTAAGTAATTCATTTAATTAATTAAAAAAATAAATGAGATCTTTGTAATTATTCTTTGCAAAGTTATAGAAACCTTAACTAGGTAATTCATTAAATTAAATAAACAATAAATGAGGTCTTTAGTTAGTCTTTGACAAGTTATAGGAACTTTAAGTAGTTAAATAATTAAATTAATTAAACATTTGATTACTCTAGAAGTAATTGCACATTCAAATTACTTAAGTCAATTGCAAATGTAAATAAATTTGATGTCCTGGTTCAGGATCAGGCAGGATCATGGCGACGTCAATGATATACAAAGTGTGTATGTCTTCTACATTGGGGAAAACAAATGACATTAATGACCCCGATTTTTTTCGAAGATAAGATACTTTCAGCTCTGTTGGTGAATAATGACTGAGAACTTTTCCGACGTAATAGACAACAGAAGATTTTTTATCAAATTTGACCAAAATAAAGCAATTATCTTTCCTATTCTCCGGTGTCACTTCAACATTTGTGTTGGTATTAAGATCATAAGCATCTTCATCGGCTTCGCAATCAAAAGGAGACGTAGAGCTTTCCCGCAAGCTTATTTCCGATCCATCAAATTCCTCTGAATCTTCATCAATTTCTCCTTTTTTATTTTTCTGTTTCTTTTGAATTGAATCAAGTTCCACCAAACTACGTTTAATTTGTTTAGCTCTGTCTTTTCGCTCCTGTTCTACTCTTTTCAATTCTTTTTGTCTAAATCTTTCTTCAATTTCATCTTTTTCGGGTGTGTCTGTGTATATATATACGAGATTTACCTGGTTTTCTTCCTTTATTAGTTTTTCTGTTTCTAACAACTTAAGGATATGGTCTTATGGCTTCTGGTGTTATGAGAACAGTAGTCGTCTGCTCCGGTTGAGTCTCAGCTGTAGAAATGGATGTGAGGTTGCTCCTTACATCTAGAAGTGGATGGTTCTCAAGTAGTCGGTTCAGTTTGTGGCACAGCTATAGAAGTGGATGGTTCGGAAATTTCGTTGAGAACTTCTGAAAGATTTTGAAGCAAGTACGTAGGTGAGAGCTCATTGGAAGACAGAAGTGGATCTATATCATTCGATTAAACACAAATATGAGGCTGCGGGTCTATTTCAGCAGAACTTGTTTCTGGGTTTGTTGGAAGATTTTCATAATTATTTGCAGCATAAACATCAATGGGAGCAAAATCTTCATCGCTAAAGGCCATTTCATTGAACGGCCAAATACCTGGCTTAGCAAATCCACTTGTTATGTTTTTCGCTGTAAATTCTAAATATGCAATTTTAACCAGTTTGGGAATATTGTAAATGCTGATTGTTTTACCTGGATTCGTCGTATGCCAATTGTTGAACGCTATTTTCAGCTTTGACTTAAATGGCCCAAAAACTGCAACATCTAACGGTTGCAAGCGATGGCTTGTGTGGTGGGGAAAAGACACAAAAGTTATTCCATTATCTCGAGGATACGTTGAAGCTTGTAGGCTGATGTGACTTTCATTATTATCACATAATAATAAAATCGGATGATCTTTAGAGCTCACCGTGTACTTTTAGATATGTTTTAAAACTGATACAAATATATCAGTGTTTATCCAACCATTCTTATTTGCAGCCCCGATGCTTCCTTCAGGTGAACCTTCAAGAAAATGGTCTTTGTAGTGCACACGTGGAAATACAAATAATAAAATAAATAGCACCAAAAGTAACAAGTTCGCCTCTCTCCGCTGAAACGATATCTCCTACTTGTTTCTCTGACTTAGGAGCCAAAACTTTAGGAGTGTCTAAGACGGTAGATACACCCGACTCATCAAAGTTAAATATTCTGTCGGCAGTAAAATTATGTCGCTGCAAGACTTCAGCCAAATTAATATAGAACTCTGTAACTGCAGTTTTATTAAAAGCGAAAGACCGTGCAGCGCTGGTGTTTTCTGGCTTTCGCAAACTTAGATTTGAATTTCGTTCCCTGTATTTACGCATCCACTCTAAACCAGCCATTTGATTTTCGTCCCATTTCCCTGAATACTTTAAATTCAATGGCGCAAAATTTTAAACATTTAAAAGCTACTCTAAATCATTTTTAAATTGCACGCCGACTCTTAAAATGAGTTTTAGAATGAGTGTCTACACTTTGATAATTTTAAACGATATAAAGTATACTTTAACGCTAAAGCACTCGTCTAACTTTAAAAGCAGCAAAATGCTTCTCTATCTTTTTCAAAGTATACTTTATCCATTCAACGTTTGTAATTTCATAAGAAAAATTTAAAGAAAAATGTTTGATGAAGATTTTAAACATGTAAATCAACAATCACGAAAGCTTTCTTAGCTTTAATTTGTGGTGGATGCACCCAGTAACCATTACCACGACAAAACAACACCATCTCCACCCCCCCGATTCAATAGACTACGACACCAAACAATATACAATACAAACATGTGTTCGGTCGACCGCTCCAACAAAAACAAAAAAAAAATGTGGTACATAGTGTTGGACTACCATATCGCTGCAAATCATTTTCTGCTCACAAAATCGCCCGTCATCTTAGCTGGAAAGGTGAAATAGCTAAAGGGGAGTTAAAAAAAAGAAAAAAAATTACAAAAAAGTTTAATTTTCAAAGGGGACACCCGGATTTGAACCGGGGAACTCTCGATCTGCAGTCGAATGCTCTACCACAAATCATAAAAAAAAAACTTATAAATGCACTAAAAAACTTACAAATGCACTAAAAACCCTACAAATGCACTTAAAACACTTAAAAGGTTAGACAAGGGCTCGCAACTAAACGACTGCGTTTACTAGAGTCGGTTTTATTCCTTAAACGAGGACTGTTTTAAAATTTGCGCCAATGCTTGCGTATTCATAAGCAAGTTTCCGAATTTGTACCGTCGTGAGACCATAATGCATCTTGCAGCAGTTAGTCACGTATTTATTTAAGCGCTCTTCTTTATACTTCTGACTGAAACTTACGAGGCTGCTTACCTTTATTAATGTCATCTTTCAATTTTTTTACTTTGCTTTGTAAAGTTGTTGTTTTGATATTGTATTTCGATGCGGCTTTTCTATAAGACAATCGTACTTGCATTACTTCTTCAACTGCTGAATTAACGGATTCTTCGTTAACTTCATGGGTTTGTGTACCCTTTTTTTTATATTTCCTAACCATGATTCTGAAATGAAATATTTATTTTAAAAATACAAATACCTTAATTATAGATAGCTTAAAAGTAAGGGCTATATTTTGCTTCATAAAAATCGATATTTAATGTTTTGATTGTAATTTGAGTAAGAAAGATTTAATGGGGAGCATTCGTACGCGTACGAATGTGCCCCCTGTATTACTGTCCGAATGTACCCTAGTAAATATATGCACAAAACTAAATTCACAACTTTTTTATAAATTCTAGTCTAATTTTACTAATTAAAACACAAAATAAATATTGTTAACTTGAACTCTTCATCACTATTTCACCAAAAACATACACAAAATACTCACAATTCGATCGTAAACTTCAGTAAAAAAAAATTACTTTCAGCACTCGGAAACACCCTACGTCTTCTCACTTCTCTCACCGTTGCGCAACTGGCTCGAAGTTCAATGTGAACGCACACAAGCAAACACTTCTTTGTACACTTAGTTGTACTTGTTGTAGTTGTAATGTGCCACATGTACGAAGGGTGACCACTTTCCCCTACTTTTCCTTAAAATATATATATAATATAATGTTTGTAAGGAAGTTATCCGTCCTTAAAACGCCAAATTTGCCGATTTAAAGTTATCCATTAGCAATCTCCTCCTCCTTCGCCGTTTATTAAATATTTTATTTAGTGGGAAAATAAGTTCAAAACCGTCAATTTTAAAGTTATTTCATTTTTGTAGCAAACCAGTGATATTTACATAAATGTTGTGTAAAGAAAGATATCACGGTAAAGGGTTATAAAAAAAAAGAAATATTTACCTACAAGGAAACTAGTGAAATTGTTTTTTTTCTGTACCTATACCTACATTAAGTTAATAAGTTTCTGTTGCTTTCTTTTTTTCTCAGGTTTCAAATAATTGTGTCTTTGTCGTAGGTACACCTACGTGTTTCTTGTAAACAGTATATATATAATCTGTTTTAGCAGATTTCCTGCAGTCCTTATCACAAGTCCATATCTTTTGTATATTAACTCTATAGAAAAAGGTTTATAATACAACTTTCAAGACTTAATTTGTTTTTTTTTATTCTTTTTTTATTTAAAATTATCTTGAGCTAAAGGTACTTCCAAAATACCATACACTGTCCTATCTCATTCTCGTATATAATATAGACTCAGCACCTATAACATGCTTTAGTATATCTATAAGTACCTACAACAATGAAGATTCATAACAAAATCAAAATTCTTCACGTGGAAATTTCAATTAAGAAATTCCAAGCCCATCAGCAGATGTATTATACATATATCTGACGAGGACGATCATGATGATGTATAGACGACAATGACGGGATGATGAGATGAGAAAACGATGACGCGGTCATTAACCATCAGATACTTTAAGAGTTAAGACTAATAATATCCTCCAAGCTCCAATATATACATATATAAACAGAAATGCAAAACATACCTATCTGTATGTATGCAAGTATATGAAGGTTTCTATAAAAATCATAAATTGAACCCGATGCTTGAACGTTATAGGTTTTGTTAAGCATCGAAGAACAAAAGAGAAAAGCCTCGGAAAGTTAAAAAAATGATACAAAACAGATTTACAAAGTTAAACAAAACAATCGATTTTGAAAAAAGTATCTGACTATAATGGGAAATTCCCGTTGAAAAAGTCACTTAACTCCAGTGCTAATTTTGGGCATCATAAGAAATTCAAAGTAAATAAGAAAAAATCGCATCAAAATAGGCGAAAAGGATATTTTTTAATTTCTTTTAATCGTATTCCAAACGTACCTTCAACTTTTTAACGGATTCTTGAAGGTTCTTTTTGTTGGTTCTTTTTGTACCTTTAAACTACAAGGTGGGAGCTTCTTAATCATCGCTCTGTCATTTTTAGGTCACTTGGTTCAGCTGAAAATCACTTTGCATGCGGTAAAAACGGCAATATTCGAGTTGCTTAAGAACGGCTGGACTTATTTTAATAATCTCTAATTTCTTGGAGTCGTCTCACCTCCGAATAGCAGAACAACTATCAAAATATCGGAAAAATTCACATTGTAGGGTGAAATGGGGTAAAATGAAAAAGACGTAGGTATATTCGATAGAAAATACTCTACCTTCATTTATTTACTTACGTCTAACAAGAATACAACTACAAAATTAATAAAATACAAAAAGCTATTTGGAATAAGTACAATATTTGTATAAAATTTAAAGTAGATTCCTAATAATATTTTTATAAATTGATCTTTCCATGCTGAATTGAATTGAATTATACAAGAAATACTGATCCCTGGGACGTAAATTTCTTGATGGAGGGTAAACAAAAAATAAAAAAGCAGGCAAGGACAATCAATATGGCGAGTTAAAACATCCTGCGCAGATAAAACTGAATAGTAAATACGTCTTTGATTCAAGAGCTTTAAGCTTAACAAGGCTCATCAAGCTTCATAATTTTGTGAGTTTCCATTCCAATTCAACTAACGAAGAGCAAATCTTGTAAAACGTTTTTGGACACGTTCAATCCGAGCAATGTTTTTTTCTGACAATGGCGACTCCATACAATACAACAGTATTCCAATCTAGACCGTATTAGAGAATTATATAAAGCCTTTAAGGTGTATGGATCTTGAAACTCTGTGGACATTTGACATATAAATCCGAATAGAGAATTAGCTCTTGAGATTATGTAATCATAATGCATAGAACATTTTAGCTTGCAATCAAAGACTATACGCTTAGATCTTTTTGACTATCAACTCTTTTTAGGACAGTGCTATAAAAGAACTTATGGATTTAAATAACTTTAAATCATCAGCAAACAGAAAACAGTTTGAGTTCTTAACAAACGAAGGTAAGTCATCTATAAAGGTCAAAAAAAGAAGGGGACCAAGATGACTACCCTGAGGAACACCAAAAAAGTTATAAATAACATTTGATATAGTAGAACCAATCTTAACATACTTCTTACGATCAGTCAAATAACTATGGATCCTGCTCAAAATTTTTGAATGGAAACCAAGCCAACCAAGGAAGTTCAAGCTTTCCCACTAAAACTCAATGTTGAACACGATCAAAAGTATTCGCGAAATCAGTAAAAACTGTATCAACTTGATGACGGTTTTCCATAATATTAAAGCAATGATTTATGAAAATGCTCAAATTAGTGGTAATACACCTGCCATTTACGAATCCGTGTTGGTATTCAACAATTGCATAAAATTTATTTTTTACAACCGCTTCAAATATTTTAGGCATAAGCTGAAGCTTAGCAATAAGTCTGTAATTTTCCAAAAATCTAAAAATACGCCACTGTCCAAAGATTTATTAAAAAATAATGTATAATCGTTTAGCTAAACTATAGTTCTGCAAGAATTGAGACGACTTGGTGACGAATTATCGGGTCAAATTGTTGAACTTGGCTCTAAGGACGATAGGATTGAAAGGATTTCTTCTTCAGGAATAATAAAAAGATGACACAAATCCACACACGAAGCATTAGAAAAAGCTAGACTCCAATCTGGAGAGTCATTTACAAAGTTTGATTGAAAATAAGAACTAAACATATCACATATTTGCTTCAAATTAACAACAGCAACACCATCAGGAACCATACACGCTGGAAATCCATAAGATTATTTCCGCTTATAATTAATGAAGGACCAAAAAGGTTTATAATTTATAATTATAAGTGTCCAAATATATTGCCTGTAAATACATTTTCTTTTAGAAATTCATATTCCGACCTTAGTTGACGAAATTTGCCTTGGAAAGATGGATTGGATAATGCTCTTTTTATATGTTTTAAGCATTGCATTTTTTAGCCGTCATACATTTTTATTAAACGGTAAAGGTTTGTTAATAAAACGTTTTAATAATTTAACTGTCACATACCTAGAGACCGCATTATCTAATATGCTCAAAAATACTGCAAAGGCCGATTCTAAGTTAGAAGAACCCAGACAAATATGACAATCAAACTCAATAAGAAATTTGCACATTAATTCATAAATCAGCATTCATAAAACCTAGTTTATAATTTTCAACTTGAGAATCCAACTTCCAAGAATTTAGAACATATAAATTACGAGAAAAAGTTAAAAGGTTATTCTTAGAAAATGGCTTCAAGTATGTTTTTTTTTTAATTTAGCTATTTAAAGGGTGAAATGGGGTAAAAATAGAAAAAATTGTCCGATTGAAGAAATACTTATTTTGTTTGAAAGATTTTCTTTAGGAAATGGCTTTAGAGATATTTTTTTTCAAATGTTGTTATTTGTAGTGTGAAATAGGGTAAACATAAAAAATGTCCGATTTAAGAAATTCTTTTTATGTTTGAAAGGTTATTTTTTTGATTGGACTGTTTTAGGAATATTTTTTTTTTTTTTTTTTAAAAATGTGGTAGGTATTTATGAAAATTGGTGAAATGGGATAAAAATAAAACAGTAGTTTCCGATTTCAAAAGCTCTGTTTGTGTTTGAAAGGTTATTTAAAAAAAAAATGCTATTTTTAGAGTGAAATAGGATAAAAATAAAACAGTGGTTTTCGAATACAAAAATTCTTTCTGTGTTGGACTTAGAGGATCATATTTTTACAAATTTAGCCTTTAATAACGTAAAGTGGGCTAAATCCCAGAAAGTAGTACATATTCGATTTCAAAAAGTCAAAAAATTATATTTTTTTTTGTAATTTCTATGCGAAGCTTAGGTTTGTCTAGTGCGAAGCTGGGCAGGCCAACTAGTTTTTAATATTACAATTTGATGTGCACGCAACAATATGCTCAAATGTTCTTTTTCATGTCCTGGGAAGTTTGGTTTGGTGGCAAATAGTGTTTGAAGAGCCGAAAATTGCGTTTTTCAAGTTGATTTTTAATCTTGTATTTATAAAATTCTTAGTTCAAACATTCTTGTATTTAAAAATGAAACTACAATATATAGCAACTATCGTGTTTGTAGATTTCTGATGCAAGAAGTTTGCGATGGAGAAATCTGTGCTTGCGACTTGGTTTTGATAGCCTTAAGAAATTTTATTGAACCTGCAGTCCATTCAAATCTACAATTTAAGTTCAAATTATGTTACAAAATATAAGCACGGCTTCACACACCAAAAGTCAAGTATAACTTTTAAGGCTTTCGCGGTTGTTTACATAAGACATTTTAAATTTTTCGGATTAGCCGCGTTATAAATATTTAATATTTAGCGAGTTCAATACAGTACTCACCCCGAACGTTTCGCTTCAAATTACATTGAGCGTGGTCACCGGGAAACTGCCATGAAAATGTTATAAGCGATGTTGGCTACGCAAGTTGTAGCGGTGCGTAGAGGGTTCTGTCTCTTGCTGCTGTTGTTGTTGTTGAATCGCAGGTTGGGAGCAAACCGTACTCACTGCATCTCTGTTGGTATTAAGCGGTAATTGGATCGACCGTGAGGAGTTTAAAATGGGATCCCAAGTTCTCGACAGATTGAAACTGTCGTCCCGATTGAAATTTTGGTGACGTTTAATTTCAATCGCTTCGCGTACCAGACGAGGGATGTAATGCGGCTCGTTAGCTATAACCTTAGCTTGTTCAAAGTGAATCCAGTGGTGTTCGTCTGGGTGGTCGAGTATATGTTCGCATATGGCAGACTTTTCTCTTTGTTTTTTGCTTACAGCGCTTATATGTTCTTTTAAGCGTGTAGCAATACTCCTCTGAGTCTGTCCTACATATGAAGACCCACAACTGCAGGGCACCGCATATACTCCAGGTGTTTGTAGAGGGAATTGGTCTTTCGGTGACTGGATGTAATTAGTCACTTTTTTAGGTGGTAAGAATATGGATTTTATACCATATCGTTTTAAGACTCTTCCTACCCTGTCTGTTACACCTCTTACATATGGCAGGAAGGCTTTTTTGTCTAATTGGCTATCTTCCTTATCATTTAACGAAATCAGCTTCCATGATCTTTGTTTCTTGGAGTAGCCATTCGCTTTGAGAACGTTGTCTAACACTGATAGTTCAGCGGGAAGATGGTCGTTGTCACATATCCTGTGGGCTCGCTGAACAAGTGTAGAGACAACAGATCTCAAATTCGCAGGATGGTGGTGGGAAGAAGCGTGTGGGTATCTGTTTGTGTGTGTACCCTTTCTGTAAACTGTGTGTGCCAATGTACCATTTTGTTTCCGCATCACTTTCACATCCAAAAATGCAATGGAATCATCCTTTTCTTTTTCCATAGTAAACTTAATTTTTGGGTGCTGTGAATTAAGATGCTCCAAGAAATTCAAAATGGCGGAATTTTTAAGTATACAAAAAGTATCATCAACATATCTCAGCCAAACTTTTGGTTTTTCTCCGGAGCTGTTCAGGGCTTTTTTCTCAAAATGCTCCATCCAAAGATCTGCAATTAAAGGGGCCAAAGGTAACCCCATAGCAACGCCATCTTTTTGCAGATAAAACTGTTGGTTGAAACAAAAATATCCTGATGAAAGACAAAACTTCAAAAGCGGCATATAGTTCTCGTTTATGCCGGATGTTGAGATAAGCTCACGGATGATAATAAGTACCTCCTGCACAGGTACATTAGTAAAGAGTGACTCAACATCAAAACTCAACATCGTTTCATCATTTTCGAGTTTTAAACCACTTAAAATAGACACAAAATGTGAGGAATCTTTTATGTGGTGTTCCGTGTGGCCAACCAATGGTTTAAAAACATCAACTAAATGCTTTGATATCAGATAACAAGGGGCATTTATTTGACTCACAATTGGTCGCATTGGATTCCCTTCTTTGTGGATTTTAGGTAGACCATACAGCTTCGGTGGCTGTGTACACGAAGGTATGAGGCGCTGAGGTGGTAAAAGCGCTTTTTTTCGTTGATGAGTTTAGTAACTTTCCTTAAAACACGAGCTGTGGGGTCGTAATCAACAGGTAAATACATGTTTCTGTCTTCAACCAAAACATTCATTTTGACACGACCGTTGCATTACCTTTATCAGCAGAGAGAACAAAAATATTCTCTTCCCTTCGCAACGCACTTAAAGCTAACATTTCATCTCTACTTACATTGCTTGACGATGGTGTTTTTGTTCGTCTTATCATGACCGCTACGTCTTGACGAATTGTTTCTGAATCGATGCTGTTGAACTTGTTGCGAGCAATGCATTCTTCTACACTGCCAATTAGATGTTCGATCGGCACACGTCGTGGAGTGGGTGCAAAGTTCATTCCTTTGCTAAGAATGCTGTGTATTTAATTATATTCCACTTCATTCATACCTAGACCGTATTTACATACTATCTTGAATCATTTTCAAAAATCTTTAAATACAATTTTGCCATTTTAAATATATTCTAGAACAAAAAGGAAAGCTTCTTAAGCATATCTACGATACGACTACTGTGGCGTATACGTAACCATTCTGAATGTTTTTTTTTCTTTCAAAACAACAAAAGCAGCTCTCACATACACTCATATATTAAATATAATTGTAACGAAAGTCTCATGGAGAAAATATAATAAATCCATCAAATTTTTGCGATTCATATGGGTTTTCACATGCATAAATAGTTTGGTACAGGAATACACCTGCTCAACGTTATACCGTAAATTTCTACAAAATTAACTCAACCTTTTTCTTATAGTTCACAGGGTTGGATAAAGTATAAAATCAAGGCGCTGCTTTCAAAATAATATATAATTTAAAAAGGTTACCCGTGTGAAAACTTTCTCATTGCGGAAATCTAAGGCTCCAGGGATCTAAGCACACCATAAGTGGAATATTCGCAAAAAAGCCATAGTTCAGAATTGTTTTAAGTTTTTTTCAAGGTCGTATGGATTGTGACCTTGAAAAAAACTTTAAAAATTCATTAAAAAATATTTATGGGTGACTAGGTTAGGTTGGGTTATTGGGCTGATAAAAGATCTTATTTCTATCACACTTAGATCAATGTAGATCCCTTGTGATACCCTGAAGGATTGGACGCTCCTAATAAGTAAATCTAAATAAGTTTTCAGGGATTATAAAGCCATCTAGAGGCATTAATGTATTTCGAAGATTTCACACTAGATAAGTTAAAGAGCTCTTCTAAGTTATTAAAAAAAAATGGCTTCCTAGGTGTTCATTTCTTAGTTACGAGAGTGCTGGGCAGTGACATAAGAAGTGAGCAAAGTTTTCATGTGCTTCTTCATCACTGCATAAATCATCCGTGATGACTGCTGAGCCTCAGTTTTTTCTTGTGGTGATTCAGCAGGTTGTGTTCATTAACGGAACCTACAAGAGTGTACAATGAATTTTTATTTAGAGTTAAGATCATATCTGTCTTCCCCTTGTCAAAACACGGCCAAAGTTTTTGGTATTCACACAAGATTAGAGAAGGGTCCATCACACATTTGTTTTCTAAAGAATTTTCTTTGCCAGTCTGTTTGAAGGAGCAGATTGGTGCGTATATATGTTTTATTCTGCATGACTAGGATCAATTAATGATGCAATTCATAACGGATCGTCTGCTCTCTCATTACCTGGAATTCCCATATGCCCAGGAACTTAGCAGAGCCTAACGTTATGCCAAGAACCTTTATCTCTTCGCGGCAGCAGGAAACTAGCTTTGACTTTATTTTGATGACAGATATTGCTTTATGGTTGCTTGGCTGTCAATGAAGAAGGTAATATCATCTGGTGGTATCGCCAACACTGACAGACATTCAGCAGCCTTGGTTACTCCCAAAACCTCAGCTTGGAAGACGCTGCTGTTCTCAGGGAGTCTACAGGAGCTGGCTAAGTCAAAAGTTTCTGAATGCAATCACGCTCCAACTACACATTCCATTTTTGGCACAACGGTAAAGACTGCTAGTGGTGGGTCTTTGATGTGTAGTTGGTTGATTTCCCATTCTTATCTACTAGGAATGTTAGTCTATAGTTCTATATAGAAGTCTAGGTGGGGAGTAGTATATAGTCTATACAAGCATTACTACCGAGATATATATTTGTTTATAATCTGAGCGTGGACTACTTGACCGTGTTTCTAGACGTTTGTTTGGCTAAGTCGTAGACGTAGTGCACTCTTTGCTGCTGATTCTTGCATAAATAAATCAAGAGGCTTAAGCTTAAGTACAACTTCTAGCCCCGCTGTCGAGGTGGTTCTTATTGCTCCTGTGATCCCTATATATGCATGCCATTCTTTGTATTTTGGTTACAGTTTTTAGATTGGAAGCTTTTTCTACTGCATTCCACCAAACTTTACAACTGGCCTCACTATTGCCGTTTACCTCCATAGGATGATTTGGTTGGATTGGACTAAATCCCAAGGTTACTCCGGAAATTCTGTTGCAGGAGTAGAGGGTAAATATTGCCCTCTAAGCTCCTTCTTTTATATTTGGACTCCAATTTAGCTTTTTGTCTAAGATTACTCCTAGATACATAGCACCATCTGAAATCCGAAGTTGAATCAATGAATAGAATATTGAAAACGAGTAGCTTCCATTTATTTGTGGAAAGGACTAGCTCTGTTTTGAACGGATTAGTCGTTTGACCACAACAAGGCGAATTCAATTTCCTCACTAATAGCGCATAGGCTGACTAATTAAAAACTATAATCTTATAAATATTAAAGTTATTCTTGGCACAGAAAATGTACCAAAATCCGTCCCTTCTCAAACAGTGCCCCATCTTCTTCATCAAAGTTTAGAAAACCTATCTAGATGGTTGTTTATTATGAAAAATACTCTTCAGAGCTACTTACCCATGGAATTGAATTTGTATAGTTCACGAAGGTACATGTATGTGTCTGTGAATAGGAGTGGGGTCTCATTTGTATTTATCTAACTAACTCTCATTGCAATGTGAACGTCCTTTTTCGGAATAAGGACATTTATACTAACATTTATTTCAGATGCATTTAAGCGTTATGCATATTGCATACTCTAGTCCCCATAACAAAAGCCATTTGAGCAACAAGAACAAAAAAAAAAAAAACAACGCTGAAAGCGATGCGGTTTTTAAGTAAAGTACTTCGTCGAAAAGGAAGAGTACGTTGATGGAGGAAGGGTTAGAGGGGGGCAGCTTGAAGCTTTTACAAAAGACTCCACGTAGATTCTGTGGTCCCATTAGATGGTGGCGACTGGAGCCCTGGAGTAATGGAACGAGAATTACTAAAACTAAAAGGGTTCTTCACCCTCAATCCACCATGTCATGAATATATTTCACTAAGTTTGCGGTGGACGCGAGTGGTGGTTCTATGGAGTACGGGACGGACTGAGCAAAATGCAAAAAGGCACACCAAAAACCCTTAAATCGCAACTGTGTATCGGAATGCCTCTTCATCTACGATTCTCGTAGTGCCAACAACCTCTACCCCCCCCCCCTCCCCCCCCCCCCCCGCTTCCATCATAGGTCGTCGTGTTGGTTGGCGCGTAGTGGGTATACAGCAACAGAGCAACATGCAGAATATTTTATTTTGAGTTTGAGGCTGTGAGTCCTATGTTGCTATTTTTGGTCTTGCACTTTTTGTCGGTTAGAGAAAATGGTGCGAAGAGATGAGAGTTAAAGGGATTTTTATTCATCGCGTTGACTTAATTATTATTCACGATGTAGGATTTTTTTCATAAAATAATTCTTTGTTGTGATTTTAAATATTAGAACTGAACTTTTCGATTTTATTACTAATTGAAGGAGAAGACACATTTAGTTATATTTAATGAGTTTTTTTTAAATGTTAAAGAAACTCTTATAAAGGGTTTTCCAATAAGAGGTGTTATTTTGAATAGCCCGCTATTTCGGTAGCTGTCACTTTTGAAGCTGTCATTTTTTAACATTTGACAAGTAGAAACTACACCATTAATAAAAATGGAACGATACACGCTTCAACAACGCATTGAAATTATTAAAATTTACTATAAAAATGGTGAAAATTTGGCAGAGACGGTTCGTAAAACTAAAACATTTTCGGGTAGTCGTGAAGCACCTTGTCGGACCGCAATACAGAAATTGGTGGGCAAATTCGAGCTGTTGGGACAAGTTAGTGATGTGAAGAATAAAACCCGTGCACGTCGCTCAAGAACAACTGAGAATATTGCTGTTGTAGCCCAAAGTGTTGAAGAAAGCCCAGGTTTGTCCATTCCTCGTCGTTCCTTGAAATTAAGCATTCCACCAACGTCATAACACCGTATTTTGCATAAAGACTTGGGTCTTAAGGCTTATAAAGTTCAGTTAACACAAGAACTCAAGCCGGCTGATCATCAACACCGTCGTGTCTTTGCTGATTGGGTCCTTGAAATGCATGAAAATGATCCGGAATTTCATCGAAAAATCATCTTGACTGATGAGGCCCATTTCCACCTCGGAGGCTACGTCAACAAGCAAAACTGTCGCATCTGGGGCTCGGAAAACCCAAGAGTTATTGTTGAAAAGCCTCTCCATCCTCAACGCGTGACTGTTTGGTGCGGTTTATGGTCCGGCGGGGCATTGGACCTTACTTTTTCGAAAATGAGGCTGGAGCAACAGTTACGGTCAATGGATTGCGCTATCGAGAAATGATTAATGATTTTTTTATGGCCGGAATTGGATGGTATTGATCTGGACAACGTTTACTTTCAACAAGCCCAGCGTCGATTCAAGACCTCAAAGATGGAATTCGTGAGGCTATCGAGGACATAGGGCAGCCACTTTGCGATTTGGTTATGGAAAATTTCATGAAAAGGATATGGTCCTGTAAGCGTGGTCGTGGCGGCCATTTGGCTGATGTTGTGTTCCATTACTAACGGCATACCTTCCTCTTTATAATGAAATAAACATCCGATCATTTATC
Source organism: Leucozona laternaria (assembly GCA_932273885.2). Taxonomy (NCBI): domain Eukaryota; kingdom Metazoa; phylum Arthropoda; class Insecta; order Diptera; family Syrphidae; genus Leucozona; species Leucozona laternaria. The sequence continues at coordinate 189,013,253 of OW026366.1, read as the reverse complement.
TCAAAAAATGCCATTTTTCTTTGAATATCAAAATAACACCTCTTATTGGAAAACCCTTTAGATGAGCTAAAACAAAAATTCGAATTTTCACTCTAGGGAATCACATAAAAATGCTCTATACCAAATTTCATGCAAATCGGTTCACCAGTTTAGGCTCTAGCTCAAATTACAGTAGACACACCGACGCACAGAAGCACAGACGCATAGACGCACAGACGCACGGACGCACAGACGCACGGAAGCACAGACGCACGGACGCACAGACGCACAAACTGACGGATGGCATGACCCACTTTCTCGGACTTCTCGATTATCGTAGCGTTAGTTTTGATTACAACCTCGAATTTTTTTTACACGAAACCAATACTTGCCCTATTGAGCAAGTAAAAATGATCTCGCTTCAACTTTGTATGTATACATACTCTTTCCTATAAAAAGAGAGAGTGAGCAGTTTTTATTTTTTCTATTTTCTTTTATAGTTTTTACTTAGTTATCCTTATCATTAATGAATCTACTAAAATTTAAAATTTAAATCATAAAGTAAAAACCTTATTGATAATACGGTGCAGGGAAATAATTCAAGGGAAACAGGCCCGGGATTAACCATCCTGGCACCTCGGCGAAATATTTTTAAGTGCTTTTTCTTTCAGGTGTTACTTTTACTATGAATTGTTGAATTGGGTTAAAAAATAATAAAAAACTTTTTAAATATTATTTGAATGGAAACAAGACTATTAGGTGTCGAAATAAAAATGAAAAATTTTAAATAACACTTGTAGGTATGTGAAAATGTTGCATTATTGTTTTTATTTTATTTTATTTTATTTTATTTTATTTTATTTTATTTTATTTTATTTTATTTTATTTTATTTTATTTTTTTTTATTAAATTTTATTTTATTTTATTTTATTTTATTTTATTTTATTTTATTTTATTTTATTTTATTTTATTTTATTTTATTTTATTTTATTTTATTTTATTTTATTTTATTTTATTTTATTTTATTTTATTTTATTTTATTTTATTTTATATTATTTTATTTTGTTTTGTTTTATTTTATTTTATTTTATTTTATGTTTTTTATTTTATTTTATTTTACCGTTTCAGAATGAAAAAATACACAAACGAAATCTTTGTTGGCTATTGGGCGCCCACCGCTGACTTTTGTAGACTACTTAACTCCCATACAAATTTCAACAAATCAGTGACTACGTTCTGTACCTCTCGCATGGTTAAAATTGGTCGAGAAACGAAGGAAAATGGAACAAAACTCATACGATTTGTTTCAATTTTCATCGTTTTTCGACTGATTTTATCGATGCGATGGTTACAGAACATAGTCACAGGGTAGTTTTGTTTCCCTTTACAGGTAAGACCGCACTCGACGGAACTGCATTTCAATGGAACAACACGGCAACGGAACTTAACAACGCGACAAAATATATAATTTGTATGAAATCGTTTGCGATATATAAATATCACTAAGTGACAACGGCACTTGACGGTGTGGCAGTAAGCGGCAAAGTTTATAACCTGGCCAACTTTGTAGCGTCCGTGCAGTTCCATATCAGTGCACTCCGTTGCCGTTAATGCAATACATAGGAAACTGCGCTACACGGTGGGCGCGTCATAGATTTCTTCTGGTTCATTTTGAAATATTGAAATTGAATTTTGCACAGGATATTATATTTTTTATTTGAAGTCTAAGATGGGTTAGTGTGAGTACCTATAAAACTTGGTTTTCGGAATCGAAAGCCCCACATTGGGCCGCCATCTTGGAGAAAAAGGTATTAGAATTTTTTTTCTCGAGATAATATCTTGAGTAGCATAATAAGTGTAACGTATGCATTTTGGACAGCACAAGATGTCTGTATTTTAGGGAGGTTATTATGGGGTTTTAAAGCCCCCCATTTGGATACCATCTTAGCAAAAAGGATATAGAAAGTTTTTTCGCGATATATTGTGTTATTACCATAAGTTTCGGGAAAAATTGTGTATACCCCCTTTTCCAAATGGGGGCCTTTCAACCCCGAAAATCACACTGACATGCACGTATCTACAAGTCCAAAACTCATGGTCGGATCGCTATATCAAAAAACTACCGCGGAGTGCTGTGTAGTATCCCGCAGTTCCGTTAAAGTCCAGTTCAACCAGGTGCAGTCTTACCTTGAATTGAAATAAACTCTCAGTTATAATGGGTGATTTTTTAAGAGGTTTAGAACTTTTTTTAAAAAAAAAAACACAAAAAATTCGAAAAAATGAATGAAATATTTATTTGAATCGATAGTTTGAACCTTGCAATTTAATGTTTAAAGATAATTTCATGCAAATGTTGACCGCGGCTGCGTCTCAGGTAGCCCATCCGCTGAGTCCAATTTTGGCATACTCTTTCACACATATCGGCCGGTATCTCACGAATGAATGCATGGATGTTGGCTTCCAGTGCGTCAATCGAAGCGGGCTTGTCCCTATAGACATTAGCCTTGACATACCCCCACAAAAAATAATATAATGGTTTCAAATCGCACGATCTAGGCGGCCAATTGACCGGCCCCAAACGTGAAATTAACTGTTCACCAAACTCGCCTCGCAATTGCGCCATTGTTTCGCGTGCTGTGTGGCATGTGGCACCGTCTTGTTGAAACCACATATCATGCAAGTCAAGAACTTCCATTGCGGGCAAAAAAAAGTTTGTTATCATCGCTCGGTAGCGTTCACCATTGACAGTAACGCTGCGATTCGCATCATCTTTGAAGAAATATGGCCCAATAATGCCGCCGGCCCATAAACCGCACCAAGCAGTGGCTTTTTCGGGATGCATTGGTAGCTGTTGCAATGTTTCTGGCTGATCTTCACTCCAAATGCGGCAATTTTGCTTATTTACGTACCCATTCAACCAAAAATGAGCCTCATCGCTGAACACAATTTTTCGATAAAAAAGCGGATCCTCGGCCAGCTTTCCAAGAGCCCATTCACCAAAAATTCGGCGTTGTGGTAGGTCGGCTGGCTTTAGTTCTTGCACCAGCTGTATCTTAAAAGGCCTTACGCCCAAATCCTTCCGCAAAATTTTCCACGTAGTGCTGTAACAAAGGCCTAACTGCTGGGAACGGCGCCGAATCGACATTTCGCGGTCTTCTGTCACACTAGCTGATACGGCCGCAATATTTTCTTCACTACGCACAGTACGTAAACGTGTTGGTGGTTTAATGTCCAACAAAGTAAATTTGGTGCGAAATTTGGTCACAATCTTCCGAATAGACTGCTCAGAAGGTCGAGAATGCCGATCATAAAATGGAAGCAGCGCGCGATGAACATTTCGAACCGAGCACGAATTTTGATAGTAAAATTCAATAATTTGCAAGCGTTGTTCATTTGTAAGACGATCCATGGTTAAATTGCAAACCAAACTGAAGCTGTTTGACAGTGACACAAGGTACTAAACACACGTCAGCTGTCAAAACCAGTGTTGCCAAAACCAAACCAGCTAAAAAATCACCCTTAGTTCTGCAACAAGGAAAAACAAATAAAAATGTATTGAAATTTTTAAAGATCTTGATGTGGTTATAGGACGTAAGAAGAATCGCAAGATGCCGGAGATGTTTTTCAAGCGCTCATTGAGAATTATTTTTTATTTTTTATCCAATACAATCGCTATAGGTTGATGTGACCGACGTGTTTTATTGGGAAAGAGTGCATTGGGTGGACCGCTTCGCGGGATCAAAAGAATTTTAACCCCCTGCTAGGGTCTTCTGTCCCCTCACGCATTTTTGCTGCTTCGCTTAGGGTATGTCAAAAGGAAAAAGGACCCTCACTGAGAATAGTTCCCGAGGAATTATTTCACAGCAGCATAATTTGTTAATGAAATTTCATTCAGAAATTTCTTCCGTTGAAATGTCCGCTGCGGCTTCTCTAAGTGGCGCACATCCGAAATGTCCAATTTTCCATGACTCTGGTGCATAAATCATGCTGAATTTGACCGATAGCATGGGTTATGTTGGCTTCAAGGGTTGGTGTGGTTTGTGGCTTAATTGCATTGACCTGCGACTTCAGCAAACCATACAAGAAAAAGTCACGGGGTCAAATTGGACGATCTCGGTGGCCAGTTCACAATCACCTCAACGTGAGGTGACCATGCCCTCCAATCGCTCGTGCAAAGTTTCCAATGTGGCGTGAGCTGTGTGGCATGTAGCCCCGTCCTCTTGAAAATACATGTCGTTGGTGTCCATATCATCCGATTCAGGACAAAAGAAATTGGTAATCATCGACCTATAGCGCTTGCCGTTAACGGTGATGGCCTTACCAACGTCGTTCTCAAAGAAATATGGACCGATGACGCCGCCAGCAAGAAATCCAGACCAACCAGTGATTTTTTTGTGATGCATTGGACGCTCTTGGGTCTCATGTGGATTGGTATCTATTGTCACAAGTTCGACAATTTTGTTTGTTGACGTACCCATATTCATCCAGAAATATGTCCCTTCGCTGAAGATGATTTTTCGATGAAAATTAGTGTCAGTTTTCAACTACTCCAGAGCCCATTCAGCGAACACACGTCGTTATCTATGGTCATTTACCTTCAGCTCCTAGGTAAGTTGAATTTTGCACGGGTGCAGGCCCAAGTCACGACGCAAAATTCACCAGGTTGTGCTCTGCAAAGGGCCGAGTTCTTGTGAGTGACGCGAAATCGACTGCCTCGGATTCTTTTGTACACTCTCAGGAACAGCAGCGATATTTTCGGCATATCTTGCGTTTTGTCAACGTACGGGTGTTATTTGATCGTTTCCTGAACCATTGGACTGAAATTTATCAACCACACTACATGCAAATACATAGTTTTCTCGGTAGGACGATTATGGCGACCGTGAAATCGCCCGAACAGAACAACCATTTTGATAAAACAATTTTATCATTTGTACGTGTTGTCGTTGAACGCTATATCCGTTCAAGGTGATTTGAAAAAATAGACTGAATAAATGACAGCCAATTTGATGTAGCTTCAACAAAATGGCAGCTATCAGCTGTCAAAGTTCGGAAGTCCCTATTGGAATACCCTTTACATGTTCACAATTTACTTTTAACGATCTGTCGCCCAACGCGAGTCGTTTTGCTAGCGTTTATATTCAACAACTGTCTTTACGACGACATTTTTGCGCGGTTTTCATTCTTTTCACCAATACCAGCGTGTCAAATTTTTATATTTTCCCACTTCCCTCTTAATATTTTACTTCAATATAAACGCCTTATCTTTAAATTTCACTTAAAATTTAAAAAATGTACTAAAATTGTCGGTCGTCCGACATTTATTAAAAACAGTGCTCATCCGACCGAGAAAATTTTCAACTATAGACGGGGTTCACATTGGACTCAGTCCGCGCGACTCATTTTGACATCTTTTTGTTTTATCTTACTCCACCTCATGATGAGAAAGAGATGGTCTAGTGAGGCAGGATATTTTCAAAAAAATTAAAAATCCTGCCTCACTTTCTCATATAGTGAGGCGGAGTGGGATAAAAGAAAGAGATGTCAAAATGAGTCGCGCGGGTGAGTCCAATGTGAACACCGTCATACAGTTCAATATTATTTATTATTTTTGAAAGTCAAATTTAATGAAATAAAAAAGTCAAAATCTTCTTTTTTTGAGTGAAATTTTAATAATAATTACATATCTCGTTTACTTTAAAATTATTTGACGATTATTATAAATGCAGTCAAAAATTAAACTCTTCAACCTTTTTTTTTTAAATAAAAAGAAAAAAACAAGATGAAGTTTGCAACACTTTCCAAAGTTTCAATAACAAAAGAAAATACAAAAAAAAACATCTTTAAAAGACAACTTCAAAACTTACCACCTTGCAGTACTATACACCGCATAAAGAAGCTGTTTAAGTGTGTGTGTGTGTTTAAGTTTTATATCCCAAGCTAATGCAAAATTAAGGTTGACATAATTTCAAAAATGAAAATGTACCTTCCTAGCTAGATATTTTTTTAAAAGTTTTCTCTTTCTTTTTTATTTCATAACTTGAGTTCTTCTTTTTCTCAGAATTTAGATGTTGTTAACCTAACTATCTCCTATTCAAAAAACTAAGCCCTTGTGCCACACATGGCACCGTTGGCCTTAAGAGTATGCTAATAACTTAAAAAAAAAACTTATATTTCCAAACCCGGACTCCATCTTCACGCCCTCACTCTTGAAGAGCACTGCCGCTTTATACTTTTATAGTCAAAGTTTTCAGGAATATTTTTTTATATCGCTTCCTAGTGAAAATCAGCCAGCAAATGATGGCGAACTTCCGCTTGTGGAAAACTCCAATGTTCGTATTATAGATAAAGAAAACGGATACCTACTTAAAATGATTTGCACATGTTCAGGATGCCACTGGGAGAATGGCCCATTTCCGATGACTTAATTCGTTGAAAGTTTGTTGCTCTGTACGACCGACGAGTTGGTATTTTTTTTTTTTTTTGTTGAAGGTTTAAATTTTTAATTGAAGACAAGAATGCACATTTTGACATTTTTATCCCTGATTCCGAGTGAGCTGATGAGAAACAAGAAAAACAAATAATTCTTTTGGAAGGACCAACTTTGGGGAGTTTATTTTTGTTGACAATTTTATCGGTCGTATATTGTTTTTCGCTCGTACCTATTGATGATTTGCTGTTTCTGACTTTCGTCCCTAAACTATCAGTTACATATATCCGAATATCTGTATACTGTATGTGTTATTGTGTAAATGCACCAGAGAAACTTTAGGTACAGGGGACGAAGCTAGATCTGGAAAACTTTATATCACGACTCGACTTTGCAGAAGATGTAGAAGAATTTTCTGCGAATTGCCTTATACCTAGGAGTTGTAATCCTTCCAATGTGTCCACTTTCTGGGCTGTCGAGTTTCATATTTAATTAAAAAGTTTCTTCTTGGCAATCGCAGATTTGTCGTCGTCGTCGTTGTCGTTGTCGTCATTGTCGACGATGCGATGCGATGTCCTTGTCAGACCATCACCAAACGAAAAGGATTTATATTCTTAGATTTGTTGCATATTCTGGGAAGCTGGATGATGTTGTGTATTTGATCTTCTGTTGGCTTTTTAAGGATAAAAGTTGTGATGGACAAAGCGCTTTCGAAGCGCCTGTGTTGAGGAAGAATTCAAGATTGTTAGCAGAATTCAGGACGTGTTTGGTTGATGCTTTTCGTTCATGGTGACATTTCAAAGTTGTGCAATTGTAAATCCTCCTGGAATTTTGCTTATTCTGTTGATTTTTGTTATTGTTTGGAAGAATATAGTTTGTTTTAGTTTTCCATTCGTTATAAAACTTAACAATTTGAACAAAGAAAAAACAAAAAAATTCCCGTAGAGAAGAGATTATGTGTTGAAGTTCTTTTTTATTTGTTTTCTTCTTGATATGGATGAGTCAGTTTAGGAGTATTAAAAGAAGCAATGCTGTTATACATATTAGCGTGAAAAGGGAAACTGACAATTTTTTTTATTTAATTTTCATTAAGTGGTATGAATAAAGTATGCATACAATTGTTGTGAAAAGATCCAATTAGCAATTAAAACTAACGATGAAAGTCAATTTATTTACTTTCATGAATCAAGTTTTTAAAGGCTCTTCCAATAGGGACTTCCGAACTTTGACAGTTGATAGCGGCCATATTATTGAAGCTAAATCTGTCATATTGGCTCTCATTTATTCAGACTGTTTTGTCACCATGGATGGATGAAGCGTTCAACAACAAGTGCAAATGATAAAATTCAAAATGGGTGCTCTATTCGGCCAACGTTGCGCGCGCTGCGCCCATTTAACGGTCGCCAAATTCGTCCTACTGATGAGGAACTATGTATTTGCATGTAGTGTGGTGCATAAATTTCAGTTCAAAATGATTCAGTAAACGATCAATCAACACCCGTATGTCGACAAAACGCAAGATATGCAGAAAACATCGCTCGCAAGAATTCGGCCTTTCGCATACCAGAACTTGGTGAATTTTTCTTCGTGACTTGGGTCTGCACCCGTACAAAATTCAACTAACCTAGGAGCTGCAGGTAAACGACCATAGATAATGAATGATAATGAAATTCAACAGAATGGCGCTGTGTGACACACACCTCCCCACACATTGGAAACTCTGCACCAGTGGTTGGAGGCCACCGAGGTGGTGCGATTTAACCCCGTTAGACTTTTTCTTGTGGGGTTTTCTGAAGGCGCAGGTTTATGTGAATAAGCCACAAGCCATATAGCGGCCCTCAAAGCCAATATAACCCATGCCATCGGTCAAATTGGGCCTGATTTATGCGCCAGAGTCATAGAAAATTGGACATTTTAGATGCGCCCCACCCAGAGAAGCCATGGCCGACATTTGAACTATGTAATATTCCTTTCAAAGGAATAAAAAATGTCGATGATATCTCACACACACTTTGTTTTATTTTAATTTAATGATAAGAAGCGCTTAATGAAAAACCTCTTGATTCTTATTTTTAGTTCTGTGGTAATAAAGCATACCTTTGATAAATTAAATTTTTGATCAGCACCACCTTTAGACCAAGGGTCGACAGCGCAGTTTGGTAGTGAATGTAGAGTGATCCACAAAAGTCTGTGTACAGAAGAAGAATTATTGCGTGTAATATCGATATTCACTAAAAGAATATATTAAATTTATAAAATCAATTTATTTCGGTAAAATAGTATTAAACACATTCATTTCAGACAATTTTAATTTTCTTAAAACACATGTAGTGTAATTCATTGAATTAATTCCACAAAAGTTTGCGTACATCTGCAAAAATAAGGTTAGAATAAGTTTCACTAGCTTAAAATTAAAATATGTCATTTTTCTTTTATGGTTAATAAATTGTGGGATATCCTTTTATCTTAATTACCTCCCTGACGCTTTGGCATTGAAGCTACTAGCTTTTCTGTATGTCAGAGGTGTTTAATCGGGTTAAGGTCTGGACTCTGCGCTGGCGTTTCCAACATGTGGGGGACATTTATATAAAAGCCACATACGTTCGTATTATGAGCGGTACGTTTGGGGTCGTTATCTTGTTGAAACATAAAATCACTTGCTATTCCCAACATTTCAGCACTTTCTTTTAAAATTTTGTTCATCAGGATATCAATGTACGCAAACTGATCCATGATTCCTTCGATTATTTCCAGCTTTGCAACTCCTGATGTAGACATACACCCCCATACCATCAAACCACCACCTCCGTGCTTCACTGTTTTGATAGTATTCTTTGGATTATACGCATCACTTTGACGCCGCCAACCCTAAGCCGCCCGTCCGAGCCAAAAATATTATATTTCGACTCATCTGAGAATATTACCTGCCATCAAAATGCAGACGCGGCGGCTTGTTAAGATACCCCTTTGCAAATGCGTCACGTTTTTTCTATTTAATTCATTGACTAAAGGTTTTTTCCGGATGTGCGCGACTTGAATCCATATGCCTCTACTTATTTTTTCTGGATGCACTGTAATGTTGTTGTACATATTGAGATGTGTACTTATCTTTTTAGTGCTAATGAACGGCTCCTGGTTCACAATTCGTTTTATAGTGCACCTGTCCTTCGCACTGAGCTTCGAATGGTCTTCCAGATCCTGGATTTGATTCGATCGCACCGTCATCTCTAAAGCGAGTTTTGGATCTTTTAAATCATTGACCGGCTTCTATTTTAAAAATGTGAAACCTTTTATTTAAGAATATAGTAGCTTAACAGCAGAAATATTTTACTGTACCGGAGGTTTTTGTGTATTCGTTGTATGTAAAGGGTTTTTCAACAAAGACGCTACAAGAGTAGAGCAACAGGGACAGCAAACGACGCCATATTTCTTGCCGCTCTTTTGACATTTCTCTTCAGTAAGGTTTGCCATTTCATGATGGGAAGATATACGAGCCAACAACGAGTCGAACTTATTAAAATTTACTACCGAAATTCGGAGTCAGTGGCCTCAACGTTAAGAGCGCTACGTCCAATTTATGGTCGTCATAATCGTCGTAGCAGATCAACAATTGAGCGTCAACTGGAAAAATTTGAATCCACAGGCACAGTACAAAATTTTCCCGTGCCAGTGAGACAAAGAAGTGCCCGTAGTGTCGAGAATATTGCTGCCAGCCTCAGCGGTTGCAGAAAGCCCAAATGTGTCTCTCACACGTCGTTCTCAAGCGTTGGGCATCTCTGTGACATCGTTGTGGCGAATTTTGCGAAAAGATCTTGGCCTACATCCTTACAAGATTAAATTGACGCAAGAACTGAAGCCGCTTGATCAACAGAAGCGTAGTATGTTCGTGAATTGGGCTGAGCAACAACTTGAAAATGATTCGGATTTTCATCGAAAAATCATCTTCAGCGATGAGGCTCATTTCTGGCTTCGTCAATAAACAAAATATGCGGTATTGGTCAGGCAGCAATCCACACGTACTCCATGAGTTATCATTGCATCCCGAAAAAAATACGGTTCGGTGTGGTTTATGGGCCGGCGGCGTCATTGGGTCGTACTTCTTCCATGATGATCAAGACCGGCACGTTACTGTGAATGGGGATCGCTACCGTTCAATGATAACCGAATATTTTTGGCCCCAATTGGATGATATGGATTTCGAGGACATGTGATTCCAACAGGACGGCGCCACAAGCCACACAGCGAATGTCACAATCAATTTATTGGAAACCAAGTTTGGAGAACGTGTTATCTCACGAAATGGTCCAATCGCTTGGCCGCCTCGGTCGTGCGATTTGACGCCGTTATACTATTTCCTGTTGGGCTACGTCGAGTCTATGGTCTATGCCAACAAGCCAGCGACGATTGATGAACTTCGTACGAATATCGAACGTGAAATTGCAGCAGTATCGGCCGATTTAGCTTTCACAGGAATAAAGAACTTCATTGATATCCAAAATAGTTTTTGTCTTATTTAAAACAAACTTTTGTAGCGCTCTTATTGAAAAACCCGATATATATAATTGTATTACCATAATATGAGTAAGTATGTGTTCATAGGTTATAAGCGTTTTGATATTGAATTCAATAGTCTGGCATGTTTTTTTTGCATCAAATGGCGTGGGTCCTGAAAATAGATATTTTTCCTATTTATGATCAAGGGAAACACCACTTCCCATTTTTATATTCCACTAGTCTTAAAGCTTTAATCTTACCGACCCGAATTATACATATCATTTTGTTATCGAAGGGGTTTCAATTAAAATGAACATAATAGACTGACCAGTGACCACCACTTAAAGAGTCTATGATGTTTGGCCTGGCAGCCGTGAAATAGGTGTAGCTCCAGCTTATACAAACCTTCAATAATTTATTTCATTCAACTTCAATTTAAAGTTTATATGAGCTTTGCTGCACCTGATACCTACTCCAAATTGGTAACGCGTTGGTATGAAGATGGGTTCATCAGTTAAATGCATATCCCCACCAATCTAAGACCTATATTTTTGTCGATGTATACACTCATAGTACGAAGATATTCTGAAGTCTGAACTATAATATCTAAGAAAATTGTGTGGCTACTACACGAATTTTTAAATTTCCCCAAGCACCACCACACCACCTTGGGACTTTCTATCCACTCTCTACGTGCTTGATTGTGATGTTTCTTATTTAAAAACTCAAAACTAATCAAATCAATAGGAGTGTACACGAGTTCAACTTACAAACTATAAAATATCAATTATTCTAGAACTTCAAATTATGCATTTGTAGAATAATTCGAATTTCAGATTCTTATTTTCAATCCGAAATCAAAAATCTGAAACTGACATATCGTTTAATATGAATGAAGTTAAGCCCTAGGGATATAATCAAATAAGTTTCAACCAGTTTCGCACGTCCTTTAAATTAATTAACCTTTAACTTTCATCAATATTTCCTTCTAGGTAAATACATGGGTAGGTATAGCGATTGTGAGTGACAAGCCAATCTACTGCAATGTTTCGAATAAATTGATTAAATTATCCCTTCTAATTTCAGATTTGTTTTTTATTTACAATTAAAACCTTTTTTAAGCGCTTGAAATGACCCCATCCCGTGTTGTATTTTCTGAAAAAAAAAATTAAAGTAGGTAATTAAAATATGCCGCAGGACAATCTCACTTATTCATAAAACAGAAAAGAATTAAAAGCATAACTGATGACGATGGGTCGCAGATACATACTCTTATGATTTAAAGCTATGAATTGATTTAATTTCGACGCCTTTCTCCTTGTTTTGCATGCGATGTCCTAAATCATCCGCTTAATAAGTAGAAGTCTTGCAAAATCTTATTTTGGATGAATAAATGGAAAATTTGATTAATTCATTAAAAAAAAGTCCCCTTTGACACAAGGAAACTGAGATTCCAGCTACTTCCAGTTCATAGAAGAGAGGGGCACGAAGTAAGTAGGATGCACAAAATCTCCCCGGTCAACAATTGAAGAGATTTTTCTGACATTCCTTTTCAAATTTTAGATAGTGTTCATTCAACCAACAGGCTTGATATGGAAACTACAAAAACTCTCTCACGATTTTGTTTCTTCGAGTGAAATGTACAAGAGATTTTAGAAGAAATTAAAAGAACACGCTATTTTTTTTTTAATTAATTTTTATTTTTCACTAGCTGACCCGCCCGGCTTCGCACAGATAGACAAATTTAAGCTTCGCATACAAATTACAAATGAAAATATAAAAAAATATTAAAGCTTATTTTTATAATCGAATACTACTTTCTGAGTTTTAATCTACTTCACCTTATGAATGGCTAAATATGTAAAAATGCGATCCTCTAAGTCCAACCTTTATTACTTTCCCAACACAGAAAGTATTTTTGTAACCAAAAACCTTACAAACAAAAAAAGAATTTTTTAAATCGAATATTTTTTTTCTTTTTACCCCACTTCACCCTACAGGTAACAAAATTTTGAAAAAGAATACCCTTAAAGCTATTTCCGTAGAAATGCATTTTCGAAAAATAAAGTATTTTTTTAATCAGATACATTAAGTTATTTGTACCCTATTTCACCCTACAAATAACAAAATTTAATAAAATATATTTGAAGCCAATTCCTAAGAATAACCTTTTAAACGCATTTAGAGATTTTTTCAATCGGATGCATCTTTTTCATTTTACCCCCATTTCACCCTACAAAGTGAATTTTTCCGATATTTTAATAGTTATTCTACTATTCGGGGCGCAGTAGAATCTAAGAAATCAGAGATCATTAAAATTGGTCCAGGCGTTCTTGAGTTTTAAATGGTGTAACTAAACCGACTTTGTTTTATAACGGGTGATTTTTTTAAAGGTATAGAACTTTAAGTTGACTTTGTCGTTTGACTTTTTCGTTCATAAATTGAACAACCATGATATGCAGGAGGTGTGGTTTCAACAAGACGGCGCAACATGTCACACAGCTCGTGCCACAATTGATTTATTGAATGAAACGTTTGGTAACCACATAGTTTCACGTTACGGACCCGTGAATTGGCCTCCAAGATCGTGGGCTTTAACGCCGCTTGACTATTTTCTGTGGGGATATGTGAAGTCGCTAGTCTACGCCGATAACCCCATAACGATTGACCACTTGGAGGACAACATTCGCAGTGTTATTACCGATATACGGCCACAAATGTTGGAAAAAGTCATTGAAAATTGGACCTCCAGATTAGACTACGTCCGAGCCAGCCGTGGCGGTCATATGCCAGAAATCATATTTAAATCATAATGCCAGAAGATTATTTTCCGAACAAAGTAAATTTCATGTCAATTGAAAAATATCATCTTTATTTTACTCCATTTCAAAGTGCTATACCTCTAAAAAACCCACCCTTATATTAAGATTTTACTTATAACTAACTTAAAGCTAGACAAAAATTCATAAATCTAGCCTATTTATTTATAACTTACAACTAAATTTTTTTTCCTGTTTTTTTTTACTTTTATTTTTTGCTTTTTTTATTCTACCCTGACTGTTCCTACTTAAAACTAATACACCAAAACCTATGTAAGTCGGCCAAGACAAGAAAAATAAGTCAAATTTACATATACATATTGCCATTTTCAAATTTTAACCATCGAACACAATCCTAATGAACCGAAACCGCTCTACTCCGCCTTGTGTAAGGACGTCGCGGTTATAAAGGAGTCGCCTATCTACAGTTCTACGGCCGAAGTGGTAGATTAGCGGGATCGCCGCTCTAGCCTGGACCAGCCCTCGACTGCCTAAGTAGAGGAAAGCATCCGGCGGAATAAATCCGCTTAGACCGCACTCTAATAATATTCGTCGTTAGGGCAGTAAGCCCCAAAAAAAAACTGCGTTTCAGTTTTTTTGCAAAAAATTCACATAAAGGAAATAGATATTACAGGTTTTTTTTTTTTTTAAATACTTCTTTTATATTTGGGTTATTCACCTTATATATTTTCAATTGCTTGACCAATTTTATTATAATCGAATCCATAAGTTGCCTTTATACGGTGAGTAAGATTTAACACCCAAAAAATGATAATGCGTGAAGTGAATATTCGCAGTAACAAAATGTTAATTACTTTTCAACGCCCAAAATTGTTGTCACCAAGGTTGAATGCTTGAATAAATACCTATCTATACATTCATTAAGAGATTTTGGTGTTTAATTTGAAGCACGACACACCCCATGTATAGTGTAGACAAATTTTATTGTTTCAGGCTTCATTCCGGCCTTCTTTCAGCCCTTATCCTTGCTATAAGTATGTATGTATATATTAAAGGCTGCTTAATGAACAAGTACCTACTCATTAATGGCGGTTAAACATATAATGAGCGGAAACCAAACACTGACAATGATTAATTGTAAAACTTTAATTGATCAATGTTGACTTACCTATGGTTTTAATTTAGAGGTTCAAAGGCAATAATGCCAACACAGAAATTTTTAAAGAAAAAAATGCCTACCTAAGTATTTTTCAAGTTTATGCTATTTTAATTACAAAGCAAAAACAGGGTGTAAAATAATTTAATTTCACTTTTGATGAGGAACGAAAAAACAAAATCGGGTTATATCATGTGTTCACCCACAAATCTAAAATACACTTGTATATTTACGTGTACAGTTAAAAGTTTTCATCAAACACGAAACTGTATCCAATCAATTTTGATTGCAGAAGACCTTTTAATTATACCCCAATCAAATCAATTGCTCAAGGGTTATGTTAATCAGCGGCTACACCATAGGTTCTCAATAAAATTTCAAACATGATCCCAATATAGATTAGAAGAGCTCTCCATTGGTTTGCATATATTTCCGGGTATCATTACAAATCTACATACATATATAAATACATATGTATATGAATGGCTAATTAAACGCAAATAAACAATCGTCTGACGAAGGCAAATATTCCTAAAGGATATCCGTTAAAAGTTTGAGGTAACAAATATTATTATTATGTGGATTCGAAATCATTTTCAAATACATACAATACATACATACATACATACGTGTTTGTCTTGTATCTTTTTGTTTGAAAATTTAATCTTACAACGAAAATAGTTTTAACCCAACCTTTATGAAGAAGGTTTCGATGGATATGTTGGTTGAGTACAAATAATTTGGTTCATATATTATTAGACCCAAATATAATATTTGAAATAGAAATCGAAGATTGCAATCATAGATTTCGGAAGATAAAGCAATATTAACATTTGAATAAACAAGTTATTTATTTAATATTTTCTTCACTTGTATATTTTGTTTTAACTTTGAAATGAGGCTATCTTATGTCAATGAGTAGCCTTTACCAATTTGTATATACAGAAATCACTGTGTCAACATTAACTCGGACCACTATACCTCGTTTTAAAAGCCGAGACAAGGAAATACTGGGAGGAAAACCGACGCACGTAGGACGGCAGCAATCCCAAGAGATGCTTAAATGCTTATTCAACCTAGACGACGATGTAGAACAACAATTCCGTCCGCCAAAAAATACCGAAAACTGGCACTTTTTTCAGTCTCTTGCCTATAACTTCTGTTTAGTGTATTTTTATACAAAAAAGTAGGTACTGGTACTGACGGCAAACGTTGCCACAATGTGCATGACCGGGCCATTTGGGCCCCTGTTTTTCTTTTTGGCCATTGACCATGGGCCAACAAGAATAGGCCGCATATCTTTATTTTTTGTTTATATTTAAAAACTAAAGTGTTCCCCCCTTACATGCCTACCTAAATTACAGGCCTTACAGGGCCTCAACAACAATAAATTGGGTGAGTACCGGGACTCACGGTAAAGATGTGTAAA
Source organism: Leucozona laternaria (assembly GCA_932273885.2). NCBI lineage: Eukaryota > Metazoa > Arthropoda > Insecta > Diptera > Syrphidae > Leucozona > Leucozona laternaria. Next base: position 188,996,985 of record OW026366.1, on the reverse strand, counting down.
CATCAATGTTCATCCGAGTGTCGGAGTTTAGTTATTGAACGTGCCCAATTAACATAATGTAAACTATCGTAACATGAACGTGTGACCAGTGGCGGATGCAGAGGGGGGGTCATAGGGGTCATGACCCCCCCCCCCCCCCCCCAGTAGCACAGAGCAGAAGATAAACAGTTGTTTTAATTAGATTTCCTTAGAACACTCTTGGACAACTAGTCATTGTCAAAATAGTTGGACATCACTAGCTAACTCTCTACTAACATTCCTTTAATCTGTCAATTTTGGATACGTTCAATGCGCATTTCATTCATTTCAAGATAATTTTTCAATTCGTTACTAGATTAACATTTGGCATTACACGTATGTATACTCACTTAGCATAGATTTGGACATCCAATTGCAGTGTCTAGGTTAGACAATCGATTGAAAATATATTTACAAATAGGACGAGACTAGAGACATGCCAATTTATAACAGTTATAACAGTTTTTCGCCATTAAAAGTGGACGTGCGTTAACGCGCTTCGCGCAACTTAAAAAAAAATTCTGGGTGCCTGAAGTATGGTCACCGGTTGAGGCCCTGGCCTTGCGGGGTCGCATAAACAGTACTTTTATAAAACAAAACTGTAATAATTGGCGTCACTTCCATATAAATAAGGTTTTGTAGTTGGGCCCGCTGCCTAAAGTTAGACATACTTAAAAATAGGTTAATAGGAAATATTCAGAAGAAAGTACTCCGCAGTTAAATCCACACATAAGATGGATGCAAACGCAAAGTATAATATCTTGTAATGGGTGATTTTTTAAGAGGTTTAGAACTTAAAAAAAAAAAAAAACACAAAAAATTCGAAAAAATTAATGAAATATTTATTTGAATCGATAGTTTGAACCTTGCAATTTAATGTTTAAAGATAATTTCATGCAAATGTTGACCGCGGCTGCGTCTCAGGTAGCCCATCCGCTGAGTCCAATTTTGTCATACTCTTTCACACATATCGGCCGGTATCTCACGAATGAATGCATGGATGTTGGCTTCCAGTGCGTCAATCGAAGCGGGCTTGTCCCTATAGACATTAGCCTTGACATACCCCCACAAAAAATAATCTAATGGTTTCAAATCGCACGATCTAGGCGGCCAATTGACCGGCCCGAAACGTGAAATTAACTGTTCACCAAACTCGCCTCGCAATTGCGCCATTGTTTCGCGTGCTGTGTGGCATGTGGCACCGTCTTGTTGAAACCACATATCATGCAAGTCAAGAACTTCCATTGCGAGCAAAAAAAAGTTTGTTATCATCGCTCGGTAGCGTTCACCATTGACAGTAACGCTGCGATTCGCATCATCTTTGAAGAAATATGGCCCAATAATGCCGCCGGCCCATAAACCGCACCAAACAGTGGCTTTTTCGGGATGCACTGGTAGCTGTTGCAATGCTTCTGGCTGATCTTCACTCCAAATGCGGCAATTTTGCTTATTTACGTACCCATTCAACCAAAAATGAGCCTCATCGCTGAACACAAGCAGCGCGCGATGAACATTTCGAACCGAGCACGAATTTTGATAGTAAAATTCAATAATTTGCAAGCGTAGTTCATTTGTAAGACGATCCATGGTTAAATTGCAAACCAAACTGAAGCTGTTTGACAGTGACACAAGGTACTAAACACACGTCAGCTTTCAAAACCAGTGTTGCCAAAACCAAACCAGCTAAAAAATCACCCGTTACATCTAAGGGAACTTGATGTAATTTTTATCAAAGACTGAGGTTTTGCTGGCTGGTCTACATTGGTTTGATCTAACATCTAACGAAGTTTATTTTAATCAAAATCTTGTTTAATTTACAACTTTATTATTTTAAGTAGATTTCGATGTTATCTGGTATCTCTGGATTAGGAACGGGTAACGGTCTTGTGGGTTCTCCCAATTCTAGTTAATACAGTATGAATCCGTACATATAGTCTCGGTATGTAAGAGGTGGTTTGAATAAGCTCTGACAAACTAGTAAAATATCGGGTAAATCTGGTCAAATAACAGCCGAAGCTGATAGAAACAGGGACGAATCCAGTAAATAAAAGTCGTGCTTCAGTTTAATAAGAGACCCCTTATCTCTGATGGGGTAGTTTATTTGAGTCAAATTGGCTTTCGGGTATAAAAATATCCTTTTTCTTGTATGAGTCCCGCACTGGTCTTGTATTTTCTTTCTTCTAATAACTTCCTGGGTTTAAATATTCTTAATTGAGAAACTAATGGACCGTTAAAAACTTTTTAAGAAATTTTGACGAAACTAAAAATTAACTGAATTGTACCGAAAAAAGTAGTTATTTTCATTCAGGCGACTTTAAGATTTCATAGTCGTCTCAGTCTCGTATAACTTATTCTCGTCTCAGTATCGTCTTGGACTTGGGGCATTTTTTGTATTTTTGTGGATGAAATATCGAACTGGAGTTTGAATATAGAATCTGCTAAATACATATTATATATTCATTAAAAAAATAAAAAAAAACGATCTCATCTTTGGATCATTTGGAAGCAGGTATGTAGTTTGTGGGAAGCGAAACGAGAGCGATATACTTTTCTCGCCTCCAGGATTTCCATGCATTTCATATCATCCTCGGGCACCGTGACCCCCATCAAACTGAAATCCTAGGTCCGCGCCTGCGTGTGACACGTAGTGAATGCCCGTAATGTATGACACGGAACATATTAAAAGTAAGGCTCAAGTTTTTAGGGTACTCTTACGCCGCGCCAACATCGATCTTTACCCATAAAAGAACACCAAATATGGCCTTACCTTCAACATTATTTTTTACTATTATACTTACTTCGCAGTCAGAAGTACTCAGTAGTATATTTGTCCAGAGGTTAGTTTCAGTTAGCGCATAAATTTGAAAACCTAGCTTTTCCAATTCTATAGTTTGTCAATAGAAAAGCAGTTAATACTATTTTTCTCTATTTTAACTCAGACCACGTTTGGCTGCAATTTGATTATTCTATAGAAACTATTGTGTTTTTAGTTTTGTTGTTCCTAGATACGGAACTAACAATGCAGGAATCTGATTCTAGGCAAATCTATACATGACTTGATTGCACGAACTTGCTCTTGTGGTTATATACTGTGTGTAACCCCACATTGATGCATGATGTGTATATTTAACGAGAAATAATATTAAAAGAGTCAAAAGCACTAAGAAATTGATTTTTTTTTTTTGTTTTTAAAAAAATGTTTTTAAAAATTTTTAAAAGCAGTATTTTTAAAACTATTAAGAAGCCTCAGATTACAAAAGTTTAACAAAATCGGTTCAACTATGGCAAAGATATATGTGAATAACCACAAAATAAGACCATATTTTCTCAAAAAAACGTGGAATACCTAATTCCTTTGTGTGATTTTTTTTAAGAAAAACCTGAAACGTAGTTTTCTTACAATTGACTAAGTTATTGCAGGTACGAAATTTAATCAAAATCGTTAGATCCGTTTTCGATAAAATTTGGATAAAGCAAATTATTTGTATGGCAGCTACCCGTTCTAGATGAGCTGACAGAAAAATTCAAATTTCTCGTCTATATAATCACATAAAAATGCTCTGTATCAAATTTGAAGCAAATCGGTTCAACCGTTATTTAGGTTCTAGCTCAAACTACAGTGGACGCACCGACTCACAGACGCACAGACCGACGCAAGCGCGGCATGACGAAACCCACTTCCTTGGACTTCTCGATTATCGTAGTGTTAGTTTTGATTACAACCCCAATTTTTTTTACACTAAACTAATACTTGCCCAAGTAGTAAGTAGCAAGAGCAAGTAAAAAAGGGAAAAACAGGGTTGGAGTGAGAAATGTATTCACTTTTTAGTGATAAAAGCTTCAAAATAATAAAATAAAGTCTTAATGAACTCTAGCGGCCCTATTATTAAAAAAAAACACTATCCGCTGCTTAACACACGTGTTATCTGAATCTGACACACGGATAGGGAACTTGTCCGCATATAAGATAACGACAACACTCTATCAAAATGTAGCAGCATTCCAGTACGCGTGTCACAAACATGTACTGATTTATGAAAACTATGTTTTATTATATTTATAAGTAAACGGTTCTATGATATGTATGCATATATGTTTGTGTTAAAAAGTTATCTGTGTCTTAAAAGCCAAATTTTGTGAGTTAAAGTTATCCGCTCGCTATCACAAACATGTCAGAGGCCATTCCAACATGGTGTTAACATTAGAAACTTTGAGGCGCCTCAAAATACATTGAAACAACAACAATTTCAACATTTTGCACCACATCGAAGCATCAAAAAATCAGACTCATGAGTCCGGTTTTTATGTTTTCTTCGTGCCTCACGAGATCCCTCAGCCACAATTTACGTTACCTACAAACTGCTTTGAAACCGGAATTAATCTTCCCAAACCTAAATACACTTCCCAAACCTAAAACACTTTTGAAAAACGCCCCTCAATACGTTTGTCTTTGAGGCAACGCTGGCAGCAAATCATTTGCGAAATATATATATATACACTGACCTACTTTAGGTCGATATTTCTTCCAAACAAAATAGCGACGAGACTTACGAAACTTTTTTGGGCAAAAATGGGTAGTCTGTCAAATTTTGAGGTGAAGTGAGGATGATATCCACTCAGAAGAATAAAACCAAAAATGTTGCCACTTTTAAAACTTCAAAAAAAATAATTGACTAGAGTTGCCACGAATCTTTGATAAATCACAATCAAAATGTTCAATCAAAACCAAAGCAAAAAAAAACGTTTTCAAATGTTCACGTATACATGTTATTGTAATAGAAATACCATTTTCTTTAATTTAACATGCAATTATACAAAATAATTATACATACCTATACATTCTGGTATCAAAAAGCACTAAATTATACAAGAAATTCATTTTATTCTTCAGAAAAATCTTTGCTAAATGGAAGATAAATAATATAAAAATAATTGATTTATTTGATTGAAAAAAAAAAATAAAACAACTTAGCACTACTATAAATATATAAATATAAAAGTAACACTAGGGTAACCCTCAGTCAATTGCTTTATTTTATTTTTTATTATTTGAATTTAAACTGACCTTCTTTGACAGAAAACAAACCTGCCGATTTCTGCCGAAAGAAATTTCTTGGGCAGTTATAGTGAGGAAGGGGAAATGTTTGCCTCTCTCGTAAGCCCTCTCGTTTGCCCAAAACTACCCAGTTTGTGAAGTGTGGAAAAGGATTTGGCAAAATTAGCCAACAAATTGTGACAACTGGCAGTTTTTTTCAAGCTCTGGAACAAACTTATTTAAATGTCACTTCGAGTAACAATCGATTACTCTACAAGCAGTAGCGGATCCAGGCGGGGGGGGGGGGCTATAGGGGCTAATTACTTTAGTTTTTTTGTTTGTTCAAAGATATTTTGAATTCGATATTCTTTTCAGTCATTCTAATTTTGCTTAATACTTGTGTTCCTTTTAATTTATTTCCAGTTGCAAATGCAACTGAACTATTAACTTTGTTCAAGTGAAAAGACGTCTTCCCTATCAATCCGCTTCATTTAGAGAAAATGCAGAATTGTTAATAAAACATACTCCAGCAGCATTGTGAAATGGAATTATTTAAAAGTTATACAAACCTCTGAAATGTTGTCTTGCCGCGACTCAAATATAATGCAATGCGCATAAGCGAGCTAAACTCCGATTCGAAACAAAATCGTAATAGATTTTCTGTAGTTTCCTTATCAATGCTCTTGGTTGAACGAATAGAGTACCTATATTACCTAGAGAACCGACTTAGGCGGTCGTTCTCTTCCACCCTACAAGCTGTACTGAGAGGAAAATGCCCATTAAGTTTTGTATGGGGTTGTTGTCCAATGCATTTTAAATGGGACCGAACCAACATGGCTTCAATTGAAAGGACTTCGCTCAAATTTCTCAAAGTGCTCAATAAGGTGGATAAAACCGCCCAGGGATTCAAGAAAAAAATCCGTTAAATTCAAAAATTGAGAAATTTATTAATTTCGTAGTCAAATTTCTTTTTTTAACCTTTTGTCAACCTAAACTATGAAAAATATCGGTCATTGTTGCTCCCGGGTAATAAATTAAATAATATTTTTGAATATTTATGTTTAAAAAAAAAACAAAAACACCTACCGAAAATTGGAAGCGCACTCTAGTTTCTTAGCTCAAAAAGGTACGTGTCTGCGATTTAGGTGTGCAAATCGTAGACACGTACCTTTTTGAGCTAATGCCACCACTTTGTTCACAATTAAACCGTAGACACGTACCTTTTTGAACTAATGCGCCGATTTGTTTTTATATCCACCATTCACACGGATTCACGGATAAGGAAAAAAGAGTAAACTAAGAGAGTTTTCACTTACTCACCTCAAATAAAATTTGCGGGTGTTTAAGGCAAGAGGGGTACCGGTCGGTTCTCTAGGTAATATAGGTACTCTATGGTTGAACGCACGCTACGTAGTGTAAAAAGCAATGTCGAAAAATCTCCGCAACTTTTACAGGGGAATTTTGATCACTCCCTTTACTTCGTGCCCTTCTCGACCAAAAACTGAAAGTTGCTGGAAACTTAGTTTCGTCGTGTGATAGGGACATAGAACCCCACTAGGACTATGTAAGGTCTTTAAATACTCAAATTTCGGAATTTTGCGAACTTCTGACTGACCAGCTGTGATAAAAAGACTTTTAGTGACGTTTAGTCACATGAAATTTTCACATGAAAACTTGAATGTAAAATCTAGTTTTTAGACATGCATAGCTGACATTTTATATTTAATTTGCGTATGGCGTTCAGCGATACAAATTCAGTACTTAATTTTAACTTCTTGTAAATCATGGCTTTAGAGAGTTTGATTCCACTTTATTCGACAAAACATAAGTTAGACACAATCATTGAAGCTGCCCAAACATATGAAATCGATCTTAATAGTTGTACTAAAAGTGAGCTTAGACAAGAAATAATTATGTGGCAAAAGTATTGCAAAAAAAATGAGTTAGAAAAAGCCGAAACTACACTGCAGATCATCTAATCTAAAGGCAACAATTTTTTTCTTTCCAAATATTGCAATACTTTTTCAAATTTAGGCAACAATACCTATCACGTCTGCAACAGCTGAGCGAACTTTCTCTCTTCTAAAAAGGTTGAAAACCTTTTCACGCGTTAATATGTCTGAACCAAGACTCAATGGTTTAGCATATTGGGCAACGTTCATAGAGAGATTGAGGTTTCAGAAGATGAAGTCGTAAAAACTTTCTGCAAGTTGAAACCTCGGCGACTTGAAACATTGAACTGGGCAGAAGAGGATTCTTAAGATTCTAATTCTGCATTTACACGACTGAGAAATTGGCAGTATTCTGGCATTTAACTGTGAAAAAAATATGACAGAATATGGAAAAATTCATTCTTTTAGCTCTTGTAAATCCAGCATAAGTGATTTCATTTATTTTGTAATTTTACAAATATTTTATCAAAAATCGATGTGATATTGAAGCATTATTAATATTTAGAGTAAGAGCAATGAATTTAAGCACAAAAGTATTTAGTAATTTAAAATGTTTGTCTCAAACTCCAGCCCCTAGCCCTCCCCACAGCTAAATCCTAGATCCGCTACTGTCTATAAGTCAGCACAGTGCTGGAGGGTTATTTTTGACAAAAATTCCTCCAACCAGTTTTGAAATTCCTTTTTCGTTTTTCCTTGTTTAATTCCAACAAAAAAATCGATAACGTACGACGTATATAATTGAAGTTATTTTTCTAAAAAAAATAAATTTCTTACATAAATAAACGTGATTCAATAAAAAAAAACAACGAAATCTAAATTTTAATTTTAATCCAGACTTTTTCGATTTTGATGAAGGTATCTTTTGGTCATTAAAAAAAGACAAAAAATAACATTTTTTTAAATATAGAATTTTATTTAAATTTGTTAAGTTTCAACTATCTATTCTTTCTGTTAAATTGAGCTAAAGGGTCTTTGAAAGGAAATATGTTTGCATTTCATTTAAAGCTGTTTCATAAACATAATGTATCTATCAATTATTTTTCGCATAATTAATAATTGAATAGTCTTTTATTAATTCTAAGTATGTTTGCCTAAAATATAAACATATCTTCCAAACATTCTTGAGTTAATACCGCAAGAACATTCATCTTTAACTTCGGAAGTTACATTGTGTAACTTTTCAGGTAGGTATTCTTATGTAAAATTCAATTAAATGATTCTGACATTTACCTTATTTCACTTTTCTAGATGAATCGATTAAATTGTTTATGTTAATCTGTTTCCGGTTTTCCCTTCATTACTTTTGAGGTCGCAATTCCCATGAAAATGGATTTTTTCCCACGATCTCCCAGCACTGGGGCAGAGTGTCCATTTTCTCTACTTTACCTAGACACTATACATGATAAAATTTTTTCCTCTTGAATTTTGCAACGTCACTTTCGCTACATTGTTGAATTTATTCCTCCTCTGCTTTCGCTTTGACGCAGTTCAATACAAAATGTCTTCATATTATTTTACCATTTATTTATCTATTAATATAGAACTTTCGTTGTTTATGTTTGAATTTCTAGTTAGCTCTATTGGGTTTCATTACCCGGTAACACATAACTTTTATTCGTTAGTTACATACTCTGAGATATTACATCATAATTCTTTTTCTGCAGTGTTTGTTGTAAAGAAATAAATTCCAAGTTTTCGCAACCCTTCAACTTCAACGTTTATTCCTCCCGTAGCAATGGCCAAAGAAGCAAAGCTTCCTAGATCTCTTCCCTGTTCCCTCTATCACTGGACCACTCTTGTATTTCGTATAGTATAATTATTGCTCTTATCTATCGTGAAGCAAAGAACATTATTTTGTCCTGAATGTTGTTTTTATTTTGCTTCTGTACTTCTTCCACTGCTTGCATTTGAACTTGTTTCGTGCTGCACAAAATGAATTGCATTATCATTGCAGTAATTAATATTAGTTTTTCTCGTTGTAGGTATAGGTAGTCCGCCACCGTCTTGTTTGGTTGTGTTGTGACCCAAAAGCAACTCATCGTCGTCGTTTTTGCTTCGCCTTGCGTCGTCCTTGGTCACCCTCAAACGCCGCTACCGTTGCTGCGCTGCTGTTCTATCTACCTGAATTTTGATAACATTTTTCCTTGGAATTCTTGCAAAATATACGAACAAATATAGGAGCATGGTGAAGATTCTTTCTTTTGTAGAATTCATAAATAATAATGAGCTATAAAATTTAAAAGCAAACGAACCTAGTTTGAAGCAGCGGCGCACGACGTGGCGCAATGTGCGAGGGTGCCATAGGAAATAAGGCAAAAAACACTGAAACTGCTTTGCAAAGAAAGTTTATATTAAGAAGTTTCGCTTCCTTTGGAAGCTTCGAGGCAGGTGCTGATGCTACAACACCTGTAAATTGGCACACGAAAATCTTCTACCCTCCAACACTCTTGCGTTGCATTTTATTTGCCTATTCTTGTTTGCTTTTTGTTTGATGCACATTGTTGTATGGTAAAATGTTGCCAGATCAGAAAATTTTCAGTTAATTTTAAATATTTTAAGGATGGCCATAGTGAGGTGACGTTTCATTTTGCACCTGTCAAGAATGCTGTGGTTGCTCCTCGTACATTAAAAAGCCATGCAATTTGTTATCGAAATACTAGAACCACGTATGTATATGAGAGTTGAATCAGTTCTTAATTAACTTATATATGTGCCATTTCGGTGATAAGTTCAGAATCGCATAGTGGATTTATTTCCCAACCAATCAAGATGTAAGCCTCCAAGAAATGTGTGACGTGATGTTTTAATCCGAATAACATGTTTTCTAAGATAGCTATGCCTTCTAAATTCATTGATCTAGAATTAATAAAACCTGATACAATAAGCTGCGTAGGGGCATAGTTACCCGAATCAGACCCCGAGGAACATTTGTCCCACTCTTTTGGGAAATAAAACCTTTTTCATTTAGAGACTGATGTTCCTCTAAAATGGAATACAATTCCCTTCAAATTTTCATTTTGCTGCTTTTTTAAATTTCAATAATTAAAAAAAAATTGAAAATTTTACCAAATTTTCTGTCAGATCACTGTCTTGCGAGGAAGTGACAAATGCCCCCAGTGCCAAGTGTATCTCGCGTCAATAAATTGTATTATTTTACTAATTATTTATTAAATAATCACCCCGATAAAAATATCCAATGAATGAGCTGCTGAGGGAGTCAGACTAAATGTTGACATACTAAAAATGTCAAAATTGGATCTGACTTCTTCCACAACTAATAAATCGAGGTGAATATTTTTTTTAGAATTTAGGGATATATTTTCCTGTACAACAGTGTTGGTATAGCACATTTAACATTTTATTTATTAAGAACATTTAAAATTTGTTCATCGGGTTTCGCCTGAAATAGTCTGGCAACATTCAGTTTTATTCGCTAAGCATAATTTCACCACCATCCTGATTAAGAGGGTGGTGGAGTTATATTGGTTAAACACACAAGTATCAGTATGGGCTTAAGGTTTGGCAACAACAAACGAGAGAGAATTACAGCATGGGAAAGGAACAACTGTTGCACGATAAAAATGCATTCAGACGGTTCTTGCTGATGTAGTATTAAATTTTGCTCCTCTCTGCTTTTGGTAGATAGTGTTATGTGTAATTTAGAAAGTACCGACATTGAACCCACGCAGTATATGTATATGTATAGATACCTATTACAAAATACTATATCTATACGTATACGTATGTATGTTCCATGAATAAAGGTAAAACAGACTATCATACTATTCAGAGAGAACATGCATAGAATGGAGGCAGTGGTTTTCATAAGAATTAATGGAGGTGTGATCATGGTTATGTGGTATTCTTAGTGGTTTAATGTTGTGTTGGATATTTGTGTGTGTTAGCCAGAGGTCAAGGAGAGCAGGGGTGAGGTTGTAATTAGTATACATTAAAGATGAACATTGTGTTGCATCTGTACGTTTTGGAAGCGGAAACGAACTTCAATTATAGCAATAAATATTTGAATATACATATGTATATGTATGTGTATACAAATGTATGTATAAATATTGCATTAAATATTGTGCTAGAAGAGCACAGGAAACCGAAGGCATATACGAGCCATACAAAAGTTTAATTTTATATAATTTCTTGGGGTTTTGATTTTCACGAAAGCATTTAAAAAGTCTGGTGTTGAAAATATACCAGTTTCAGATGACATTGGCGTTGCAATTATCAAGTATTGAAAAATTGTATCAACTACATAGTTCCTCAAAAAATTACAAATACTCAAGCTTTTCTCATCCCTGGATGGTATACAAAAGAACGGAAAGAAGAAGATTTTCATAAAAAAGTATGTCCCCTGAGGATAAAAATATGAATATTTCAATTTTTGATAAGCTTAAAACCCTCTCCAATAGTCTATATACTGAATATCTCTATATTATGCAAATGTCCTTTAAACTAGACCCAAAAAATTTTTGGAAATTTGTTAATTTGAAAAAGAAATCTGATGGCTATCCAGATTTTGCTTTTGCAAGCAACTTTAGTCAGTATTTCATCGATACTCCTCTTATCGTAGTCGAAAACTTCCTTTTCTACTTACGAGATTCTCCCCAATCCATCTTCAATAATATTACAATCACAATAGACAAAGTCTGATATTATCTGTCGTTACTTCATGATGATTACTCATCTGGACCAGATGGAATCTCTCCAATAATCTTTAAAAAATGTAAAACAATTTTAGCTTCCCCTCTTCTACAACTATTTTCTTTATCCCTGAGCTCAAGTACATTTGGGGTGTTTTTTTAGACGTGTGGTTTTCAATCTGGCAATACTTTTTTCGGAGCTGGCCTTTTTGACAGCTGTCACTTGATTTATGCTCAATTTGGTTTGCCATTTCATAATTAATAGACTTACTTCTGAACAACGTTTACAAAACAATTTTCATAAGCGAATTTTGTTTAGCAATGAAGCTCATTTTTGGTTGAATGGGTAAGTAAATAAACAAAGTTGTCGTATTTGGAGTGATTATAATCCACAAGCCATTGTTAAGACGTCGTTACATCCTCAAAAGTCACTGTTTGGTATGCTCTATGGGTAGAGGGAATCATTGGTCCATATTTCTTCAAAAGTGAAGCCGGCCATAATGATACAGTCAATGGGGAACGCGTTAGAGCCATGATTAATGACTTTTCATGCCTGAATTGGAGGATGTTGATGTGGACGACCTTTGGTTCCAACAAGACGGCACTACATGCCACACAGCCAATCAAACAATCAATTTATTGAAGGAAACTTTTGGTCAGCGCATTATTAACACCGCTGAACTATTTTTTGTGGGGTTATGTGAAGTCGCTTGTCTACGCAGATAAGCCCCTTCTTGAATACTATAAGTTTAAAAAAAAACTGCCATCAACTGATTAATGATTGACAATGAGCTTATCAATCCATTTTCACCACACTGTCTAGAGAACAACAACAACTTAGCGTGGTGGAAATAAGAAAGAAAATAAAAAACAAGAAGAAAGAACTCCACTGAAAGCTGCGAATGCATGACGGTCAAAAACCTCAGTGGTGAGTTTCTATTTATAAAATAGAGCAAGACTCAGCACCCTCGCACCGCCTACCCTTCATGACCATTTGAATGAAACGAATTGTCCTTGGCAGACGAGGTTCCGGAACACCGATGCTGAGCTTATATTAAACTAACTAACCAACCTCTTGCCGTCCGCCCGCTATATTATTACGAAGTCAATAGGAGATTTACTATTGATTGAATATTGCGCATAGAAAACAGTATTGTATGCAAGCTAAGCATTGGTGACATCACAAATAATGACTTACAACGTATGAATTTAAACTTCATAGCTATACAGCTCACATATAGTTCGTCCATGGAGCATGATAAGAGATTGACCTACGAACGACAAAAGGCATGTTGTGAGTACATAAAGACCAGCGTAAACATACCTACCAGTTAAAATTTTCATACCTTATAAACCGAGCAGAATATAATTTGTAAGAATTCTCCCCATTAGAGGTAAGGGGTCCCAAATTAAATAGCCGGATTCGTCCGCTGATCTGCCTGGTCCGCCAGTTGATTGCCAGATTCGTCTTTTGATAGCCAGATTCGTCCGTTGATTTTGCCTGGTCGCCAGTCATACTACATTGTGCCGAAATCACCCTGCAACTAGGGTTGTCACTTTGCTGCAAATCTACTTCACTTTTGGTTTTATGAAAAAAAAATTACGAGTAAAAAATTCAATAAATAATACCTAATCCATAAAATAATTTTTCAATTCTGTCATTGAATGCAGTCATTCTCATACTTCATGAAACCCACCCTTTAATAATTTATGCATAGAGTTTTCGCTTTGTTTTAATGACAATTGACAGCTGTCAAAACAAATCTGTCAACGCAATGTTTTTATTTATTTGAGTTTGTTTTTTGTTTTCATTGTAAGAAAAGGGGAAAGGTTGGATATATTTTAAATTTAATAAGCAAGCAATAGGTAACATTTTTTAAGTGTCTTTATTTAGTAGTGATATACAAATGAAACAACGGGCTGCAGAATAGGAAAATCAATGTGTTGATCAAGTTGCTGGTCCCAGCAAAAGTTTGTAAGTTTTTACATATTTATTTTTAAATAGATACTTTTAAGAGGCAGACAGAGTTTCTAGGTTAAATTTTTAAAACTAAGCGTTTTTTTAATGACAGAGTCGACGACATTGAGGCAAAATTTCAAGATCTAACCCATCAAAATTTGTTTCTTGAAAATATAAATCTAATGCAAAAACATTGAATCTACTGCACTTTTTTTACAACTCTACTTCGGAAAATTTTTCAAAAGGTGGCAGCCCTGCCTCCAACCCTCCTCCTCTCCACGACCATCTCTGGACCTGAAATATCCCGATCCCCGTAATAAAGAAGAATACCAATAACGCCAGCAGAATACCCAAACGGTGCAGAATACCCAAATAAGTGCTCTAATGCATATTAGAACGTCGACAAGAACTTGACTGCATCTAGTCGGACTCGGACTACTCGATGGCTTTTGATCAACTTTCTCATGAAATCATTTTGTATAAATTAAAAATTTATGGGTTTCTATTATCTCGCATTACACTTTACGTCGTGTACATAGTTTCACAGACCTTGATGGAGTCTATTTTAACTCTAACCTTGATTTGTTGGAGCATATAAACTTGATCGTCAACAATGGCCCAAGGAATTTCAGGACCCCCATATTACCCTCGCTCTTTACAACTGCTTAGTTTGCCCCCATCTTGAATATGCATCCCAGGTATTGATTCCTTTTTATGAGAAAATAGACTACAATCATTACAGCGTAATTTTATACGTTTCGCTTTTAACGGACTACCGTGGTCCAATCCCTACAATCTTCAAATTCAACTCCTGCCACAAAGGAGGATCAATAATGATATAGTTTTTTGTCATCAAGTTATAACTGATTCACCAGATTTATTAAGTTGTATTAATTTTAATTATCGTGGAGGAAAGCATGAAATTCCTTGTTTTGATTCAATGCATTGACCTCACCATCGTACTAATTATGGCATGCATGAACCATTTACCCGCATGTGAAAACTTTTGAATATTAACTCAAAACTTTTAGATTTTAAAAAAAAGTAAGAGTAGTCTTAAAAATACATTAAACCAGTGAACCACGCTCTTGAATGTTTGTGTTAAGTAACTTTAGTTCTTATTGTCATTTAATTTTTTGCCTTCATGTTATATGTACGAGTATTTGTTTCTTTATGTCTTGGGTGATTTTTTAAGAGGTTTTTATTTGAATCGATAGTTTGAACCTTGCAATTTAAAGATAATTTCATGCAAATGTTGACCGCGGCTGCATCTCAGGTAGCCCATCCGCTGAGTCCAATTTTGGCATACTCTTTCACACATATCGGCCGGTATCTCACGAATGAATGCATGGATGTTGGCTTCCAGTGCGTCAATCGAAGCGGGCTTGTCCCTATAGACATTAGCCTTGACATACCCCCACAAAAAATAATCTAATGGTGTCAAATCGCACGATCTAGGCGGCCAATTGACCGGCCCGAAACGTGAAATTAACTGTTCACCAAACTCGCCTCGCAATTGCGCCATTGTTTCGCGTGCCGTCTTGTTGAAACCACATATCATGCAAGTCAAGAACTTCCATTTCGGGCAAAAAAAAGTTTGTTATCATCGCTCGGTAGCGTTCACCATTGACAGTAACGCTGCGATTCGCATCATCTTTGAAGAAATATGGCCCAATAATGCCGCCGGCCCATAAACCGCACCAAACAGTGGCTTTTTCGGGATGCATTGGTAGCTGTTGCAATGCTTCTGGCTGATCTTCACTCCAAATGCGGCAATTTTGCTTATTTACGTACCCATTCAACCAAAAATGAGCCTCATCGCTGAACACAATTTTTCGATAAAAAAGCGGATCCTCGGCCAGCTTTCCAAGAGCCCATTCACCAAAAATTCGGCGTTGTGGTAGGTCGGCTGGCTTTAGTTCTTGCACCAGCTGTATCTTAAAAGGCTTTACGCCCAAATCCTTCCGCAAAATTTTCCACGTAGTGCTGTAACAAAGGCCTAACTGCTGGGAACGGCGCCGAATCGACATTTCGCGGTCTTCTGTCACACTAGCTGATACGGCCGCAATATTTTCTTCACTACGCACAGTACGTAAACGTGTTGGTGGTTTAATGTCCAACAAAGTAAATTTGGTACGAAATTTGGTCACAATCTTCCGAATAGACTGCTCAGAAGGTCGAGAATGCCGATCGTAAAATGGAAGCAGCGCGCGATGAACATTTCGAACCGAGCACGAATTTTGATAGTAAAATTCAATAATTTGCAAGCGTTGTTCATTTGTAAGACGATCCATGGTTAAATTGCAAACCAAACTGAAGCTGTTTGACAGTGACACAAGGTACTAAACACACGTCAGCTGTCAAAACCAGTGTTGCCAAAACCAAACCAGATAAAAAATCACCCGTTATTATTATATTTTGCTTTCTTAATGTTATTTGTCCAGTTTTCTTGTAGTGTGTTAAACTTGTGATGACTGTGACAAACTGTTTTTCCCAGTATCTAAAGGCAAAAAAGTCAGAAGAGAACGGAAATATTGTTACAAGTATAGATAGCGTGCTGAAATGAATAATTATTTTATTAAATGTTTTTAAATTAATTTATTTCACTGAACAATTTCTTTAAATTTAATGTAATTTAAAAATAAATTTGGTGACTAGACGGCTCGGGGAGAGCCAGGGCCTATATTGTAGTGACTTAAAAATCTCAACCATTCCCATGTGCATGTTGTTTGTTTACAGGAATGAAGGGGAACTACAATTTTCTGCTGAATCCGAACAGCTATGTGAAATGTGAGATGGACTTTTTCATAACAAGAATTACTCTTGGAGGGTTTGTCACTTCCTCACAAGAGACAGTAGCCGATTTTTTTATTTATTAAGGTGAATGAGGCTGGGAATTGAACCAAGACCTCAAGCATAACAGTCCTACGCACTAACCATTACGCTGTTCTTTTGCTCAGCATTTAAAAAAAAAAATTGAGAAAATATATTTGATACTGATTTTTTTTTCAAAATTTTACCTACTTAAATTCATAAAAAATATTAAAAACAACGGCAACACTTACTTTATAACGCTAAAAGTTGCTTAAAATTCATAAATCCATTCTAGTTTAGCATCATACTATCCTACTATCTCTGACATTTTAAGGAACATCGTCGAATACTTTTTTATCATCTTCAACTAACTTCTAATAAAACTTTGACACTTATAAATATTAAGAAAGGTGTGTTTGCTTAGTTTTGTGCACGAACTACTGTTTAAGGTGTGTTCTTCTTCTGGAAATTACAATTTAAAACACAAAATCTTCATCAAAACCGGATCGGATTCGGAATATAATCTTTCGTAAATTGACTAATCCCAAATATTATCAATTCTGTATTTTCGTCTTTCTTTTATTGTCACAAGGCGCCTTTGCGAACAATCAATATCATTCAAGCCAGGGAAATCATGCAGAGAAAACAAAAAATTGGCAACAAAAATCCATCCCGTCAGACAATGGGCTATTAAAGATATATAAATAAATAAAATGAAGCAATTTACAAATAAGAACTGCACTCTGTATACAGATATCTACACCCACTCGCACAATGCTAGAGCCACACTCGTTAAAACATAAATCACATCCTGCCATATACACAGCAATTTAGTGTCAGGAATCCAAGTCCACTGTTTGCTTCTTTTGGCTGCTTGCAATGAGAACGCGTCGCGTACAGAGTCCTTGTCCTATTCTATCATCCTATTATAAGAACAACAAGAAGAAGAAGAAGCAAAGCAAGCCAAGCCATAGGACCTCGAGGACATCACGTATTGTTGGAACAACTTTCTCTCTCCCGCAGCCAAGCAAAACAAGAGGATTATTATGTCTTGAGTTGTTGCCAATTTCTTGCTGGAAGATTTTGTAGAGAGTTATCATGTCGCCGATTTGAGGCAAACCAAAACAGAACTGGAAACCCAGCCAGGCAGCAACTGCCTACATATACGTTTAAAGGACTTAGAATGAAGCCCCACCGCCCTCCATTTCCCCTGCCCCATCCGGTCTATACCTAGATGGCAAATAATGGTGCTTTGGATGTTTCTCATTTGTGGAACTCAGTAAGTTGCAGCGATTTAGCAACGGAAGCATGTGGTATCATCATCATCATTGGAATCATTGTTGGCTTGGTTTGTTGCTTTAGCTGCAGGACACGAATTGGGCAATGCCACCATGGTGTGCAGTACAGCATCTTCATCCTCATCACTCCTGCTTCTTTGTTGCTGAGCGTTTTTCCATCTTGTTGGATAAAGCAATTGAATTAAATATTTTGGTTTATTCTTTCGGGGTATTTTGCGATGAGTTTAAGTGGATGTGCAACAATCCTGAAGAGATATTCCGATGTGATTTGTAGTATACTGGCCGTAGTGTGGAAAATTAGATGTATCTACAAAGTACCTACCTACAAAAATTAAGGAATGTTTTTGGCAGTGTGTTTTGAGTGTAGATTTTGTTTAAATTGATTTGAGATATTCTTTAAGATATTAAAAAATTTACAAAACGGGGAAAACATTTGTTCTGATAACGAAATTCCGTCTCCCCAAAACTCAAATGAAAGGCACCAAAACCTTAAATATTTGGGGGAAGCGATATGACGCAGTGCCAGAAGTCCACAAGTCAAAAGTTCACAATGGACTTTTGACCCACTTGGATGAGTTACAAGTCCACAAATAAGTTGTGGACTTGTAACGGGTCGTAAGACCACAATATTGAGAACAAGGTGGGCCATACGTCCACAATTATTGTAATCACCTATCCAAATATTTTCGAAATGTGTTTAATCAAAAATAAAAAAAAATCCAAAAAAAAATTTGTATTTAACCAACCTCGCACCTACTCCAAATCCTATAGTGAAGCCAAGCAGGGGGGTTGGAGGGGGGCAGCATGCCCCAGCATACCTACCTCACTGTTTATGTGCCGTAAAATTTATATACATATGTGTCTAAATATAGAATGTATTTTTCCGGAAGTTTCAGTTTCTTATTTTAAGGTTTAATTTATTTGTACATGTATTCTATATTTAGAAAAAAAATAAATATAAAGCTTACGTCATATAAACAGTGAGGTAGGTATGGGGGCATGCTGCCCCCCTGCAAACCCCTGCTTGCCTTTACTATAGGATTTGGAGTAGGTGCGAGGTTGGTTATACTCCAAGTTTTTTTTTTAAGTTTCATTTTTTAAACAGGTATATAATCATAGTGAAAAATTAGCTCGAATTTTGTTATTTCTACACTAAAATCACAACTTCAAATAATTATGGACTTATGGCCCACTTAATTGAGTCATGAGACCACAATCTGCAGGTCATTAGTCCACAAAGAAATTCTGTGGACTTTCGACCCACTTGGGTGGGTTAAAAGTTCACAATTTATTTGTGGACTTTTTACTCATCCGAGTGGTCAAAAGTCCATTGTGGACTTTTGACTTGTGGACTTTTGACACTGCGCCATTATGGACTGCATGCAGTCCGAAATGCATACAGGTACGTGTTCTTGATCGTTCGTTGGTTTTGTTTTTGTTGTCATTCGTTTAATCGCCGTGATTTATTGAAATATATGCGGAAGTGCGACAAAAACATATTGTGTAAAAACATTAAGGTGTTAAAATATTTGTCTATTGTATCTACAGTTGTTATGACGGGCTCAACGCAATAGAAACGCGTGGTTATTAAAACTTTTGTAACTCTCAAGGTCGCGTTTGCGGCTGCAGTTCCATTCTGTATTTATTTTAACGAAATTTTTTTGCCAGGTTCTACATTTCACTTTCGCTCGAAATGAAATTAAAGTCAATCTAATTTCAATTGATATCAATTTTATTTCGAGTGAAAGTGAAATGTAGAACCTGGCTGTTTGTATATTTTTATTTTAACAGGTAAGGACGCGAGCCATTACTCACGTCTATATTCTGTTCCTCCAGTGAGGTGAAAACGTCAAACACATAAAATCACCAACACCACCGGAAGCATAATGTCATTCGCCAACTCCAAGCAACGCCATTTTTGAGAACCTACGGTCAGCATCCCGTCTCGTCTGTACTTTATCTTTGGCACTTAAATCCTATACAGAATCCAACTTTTTTTCAATTGCAAACATATTAATTTAATGAAATGCAAAATTTCTAGTTAATACTTCAACAAGCACAGGTTTTTGTTTTGATCTAACAATAACAACTGCTGAACGTCAGAGTGAGTCGTTTGTGTACACATTAGTTTTTGTCTGAACAAAAGATGTTGTGTTCACATAAAAAAGAAGCCAGAGGAGTGAGTGCAATGTGAACTGAACACGTCTTCCAGTGTCGTATTAAATATTTAAATCTTCCGATTTTTGCCTCACAACAGTGTTGCCAGATGAAAAAAGAAATTCCCCCCAGGAAAATTTAGAAACCCCCCAGATTACCACATTTTATCAACAAAAACCACTAAATTTTGTTTAAACTTTTTATTTTTATTCACAGCTCCTAAATTTGTTTTAATTTTAAATTTAATTAATTCACGCAGCTACAGTAAAAAAAAAAACATTTGTAAAAAAGGTACTAAGTAATAAAAGAAAATTTGTTAAGGGGTTTCTTCACAATTTTGGAGTAAAGTTCTGATTATTTACTCGACATTCAAACTATCAGCAAATTAAATCCTTCCAGAAAAAAACTTGGCGTTTCGCATTTTTTCGAAATAATAAATGTATGTGTCAATTAGATGTTCCAGTTTTCCACACAAAATAGTTTTGGCTGATGAAAACTGGAAAAAAATAATGAATAATATTTAAATTTCCAAGTACATAAATTTGCTAATCTTAGATAATCGACACTTAATCGGGCCATTTAAATACTTTGAACTTTAATTATAAGTTATACTATTCAGATATTGTGAAACATAAGGGAGGTTTATAATTGACTAAAAAGTTCCAAATTGCTTATTTAGAACTTTAATCAGACATTGTGAAACAAGCCCTTAGGTTTAGTTATTCAGTGCGCGATTAAAGTTTAACCCGAGTTAAATCATCATATTTGGTGGGTTAACTCAGACTTAACTGAACAGATGCTTTTTATGTTTTATGCAACGAATTTGTTTAGTCATTTCGCATACATTTTCCACCGAAAAACTTCTTCCTCTAGTTCTAGAGTAAGCTAACTCTGGTTTAACCCACCAGAAATTAATATGAAAATAAAAATAATGGGTAATTTTTAAAGAGGTTTAGAACTTTTTTTTAAAAAAAAACACAAAAAATTCGAAAAAATGAATGAAATATTTATTTGAATCGATAGTTTGAACCTTGCAATTTAATGTTTAAAGATAATTTCATGCAAATGTTGACCGCGGCTGCGTCTCAGGTAGCCCATCCGCTGAGTCCAATTTTGGCATACTCTTTCACACATATCGGCCGGTATCTCACGAATGAATGCATGGATGTTGGCTTCCAGTGCGTCAATCGAAGCGGGCTTGTCCCTATAGACATTAGCCTTGACATACCCCCACAAAAAATAATCTAATGGTGTCAAATCGCACGATCTAGGCGGCCAATTGACCGGCCCGAAACGTGAAATTAACTGTTCACCAAACTCGCCTCGCAATTGCGCCATTGTTTCGCGTGCTGTGTGGCATGTGGCACCGTCTTGTTGAAACCACATATCATGCAAGTCAAGAACTTCCATTTCGGGCAAAAAAAAGTTTGTTATCATCGCTCGGTAGCGTTCACCATTGACAGTAACGCTGCGATTCGCATCATCTTTGAAGAAATATGGCCCAATAATGCCGCCGGCCCATAAACCGCACCAAACAGTGGCTTTTTCGGGATGCATTGGTAGCTGTTGCAATGCTTCTGGCTGATCTTCACTCCAAATGCGGCAATTTTGCTTATTTACGTACCCATTCAACCAAAAATGAGCCTCATCGCTGAACACAAGCAGCGCGCGATGAACATTTCGAACCGAGCACGAATTTTGATAGTAAAATTCAATAATTTGCAAGCGTTGTTCATTTGTAAGACGATCCATGGTTAAATTGCAAACCAAACTGAAGCTGTTTGATAGTGACACAAGGTACTAAACACACGTCAGCTGTCAAAACCAGTGTTGCCAAAACCAAACCAGCTTAAAAATCACCCTTTATAAAGGAAATACAATTTTTCCTTTGCACTTCTTTAAAAAAGTTCTAATACTTTATCGTCATCTTCGTTTTGGCTGTCGCGTCGATTTGATACATTTACTCACTTGTGAAAGTTTTCAGCGTTTCTTTTGTTGGTTTAAAATTCTGACACCCCGAATGTAAGGAATATCTAACTCGTAGAATACTGTCAGCTAGACGATTCCTCAGCCTTTTAGCTCTGAATTAATCCCCCCAGATTTCCCCCCAAACATCTCGTCCCCCCAGATAACCCCCCAACGACAAAAAAAGCCCCTAAATCTAGGGGGAAACCCCCTAAACTGGCAACCCTGCCTCACAATATCTCTTTCTATTCTTTTTTGTTTGTATTCACGCAATTGAATTTATTAAAATGTTTCTGCAGAGTAGAACACAGAATGAAAAAAGCGCTTAAGATAACAAACAAGCACAAAATAAATTACTAGAATCGGATGGAAACTTTTTGCACGTTCCGGACATGTGTACGTCCCCACAAGTTTCACCACTTTTGACCATATTTGTTTGTGTTGTATGGCAACAAAAATTAAACGTGGAAATTCTGGGCTGGCTATTTAATTTAATTCATAAGCGAACAAATATTAAAAATGTGCGTCTCATAGCATCGGCTGTGTTCAGGGATAGTGAATTTATTTTCTCCTAACAGCATCCCGTCAACTTTGATTTTGACGTTTGATTGAGAGCTGAATGTCAAAAGGTGTGTTTCTTCACTTCAACTCTGAATTGCAATTAGTTTTTGAGAGGTTTTATATAAGACTTGTGGTTTGGTAATTTTGTTGTTTTCGCGAAAACCGTGTTTTGGGTTTTATGTGAAAAGGCTAGTGACAAATAAAGCATTCAAATGACACAAAAATGACAAACAAAATCAATTGTCAGCGATTGTCAGCGTAAATTCGACTTTCTAAATAAATTTCTTTACCGAAATTACATCCTTTCAACAAAAAATGATCTGAAAACTAATAGCAAACGTTTTTGGAATTTTTTAAATTCCAAACGAAAAGCTTTCTCGGGCTTCCTAGCTGTATGAAGTACATATCTAGACACAACAACTAGTGAACTTCCGTTAATTTGCAACTTATTTGCAAAATATTTTCAATCAGTTTATTCTTCTGAAAAAATTTTAAGTTCGGAACTCAAATTTAAGTAAATGCATTGACATTGGTTCACTTGTTTTGTGTCAAACAAAACTAGAACAGGCTGCGCTAGCTGAGCCACTAACACAAATTTTTAATTTATCGTTAGCTAGAGGCCTTTTTTTGAAAACATGGAAAATTTCATTTTTATCTCCGAATTTTAAATCTGGATCAAAACAAGAAGTCACAAACTATAGACCAATCTGCAAGTTATCTGCCATTCCGCAGTTATTTGAAAAAGTAGTTTACGACAGAATTTCATTCCTCATCCAACAAATACCAGTTTTTCAAGATGGGTTCGTAGTGGGTAAATCTACTGCAACTTACCTTACCATTTTGGTGAATGCGATAGTAAAAAATATGGAAAAAGGATCCCAAACGGATGTTATCTTTACTGACTTTGGAAAAGCTTTTGACAGAGTCAATCACAAAATTCTGCTTCACAAACTGCTTTCTTTTTGCATTAATTCTTCTCTTTTAAAATGGTTGGATCCTTACTTGACTGGAAGAGTATCTACAAATTGTTAACATTAAAAATTTTCATTCTGATGACATTTATGTCCCATCGGGGGTTCCACAAGGAAGCCAATTACGACCTTTACTTTTCCTAATATTCGTTATGATCTTCCTGCTATTTTCAAAGACTCTCACTGTCCCCTATTTGCAGATGATCTTAAGATTTACCGTAGGACTACCTGCGTATCAGGTTTTCGTCTTCTATTTGAAAACTTAGGTAGATTGGTTAATTGGTGCATGGTAAACCATCGCCACCCAGGACCCATGTTCTGTAACTCTCGCATGGTTAAAAGCAGTCGAGCAACGATGAAAATTGAAACAAATCATATGAGTTTTGTTCCATTTTCCATCGTATCTCGACTGATTTTATCGATGCGAGAGTTACAGAACATGGGTCCAGGTATCTTTTATTCGGAATAAAATCGCTGGAAGCTCGCCGTAAATACTGTTCAATTCGAGATATCATTACAGATATAAATAAATTGTCCTCCGCTATCAGCTTTAATCAATGAGGGTAGTGCATTCCTTAGAGTAACGCGGGATCGGTTTGTAATTTATGAGCAATTTCATCGCACAAACTACGGCCGCAATGAGCCCATATCCCGTTGCACCAGAGAATGCAATTTCGTTTGCTCTGGAGTAGACTTTTTTATGGTTTGCAAAATTAAATAATAGTAAATTAAGTTACTTGTTCTTATCATATTTTATGTGTCTTTAGTTATTTTATATTATACTAACTGTAATAAGATAGCAATTTTGTTATTTTTAATATCCCCACCTGCAAAAATGTAAATATGTATCTACTTTATGTATCCTAGTCTATAACAGCCATATTATTGACTTGTTTTAAAACTAGTTCAATAGCAAAACTAGTTTTATAGAAGATTTTAGTCTCAAATTTAGCACGGTCTTATGAATTTAGAATTTTATTCAAAGTTAGTTTTAAGTTTTCGAGTTTTAGGTGTCAAAATATTGT
This sequence comes from Leucozona laternaria, assembly GCA_932273885.2. Taxonomy (NCBI): domain Eukaryota; kingdom Metazoa; phylum Arthropoda; class Insecta; order Diptera; family Syrphidae; genus Leucozona; species Leucozona laternaria. The sequence goes on along the minus strand of OW026366.1, from coordinate 188,972,577 downwards.
TGAATAAAACCGATTTGTCCACTTCCAAACATCTTTAAAACTAGTTCTGTCATAAAACTAGTTTTGAAAAAGTCAATAATATGGCTGTAAGAGTATTATTATGTTCTGATTGATGATGATAAATAAATAAATTAAAAATTAAATTAAAAGGTTCCTATGTCAAAAAAAATCTTCTCTATCTTTGACCGGGAAGATTTCATTCACTCCCCTTACTCCGTGCCCTTCTTTCCTATAAACTAAAAGTGTGAAAGGGGATTTTAAAATCCCCAAGCACTTCGCAAATAGTTTTTTTGTGGATTACAATCTGAGCCCGATGTGCAAGAAAAGCGCAATCCTTTTGCACTCATATCCATGATTTGCTTATAGACATGATTTATTGAATACATGCGACAGTTCTCGAATGAGTAATTTTTAATAATAAAATATCTTTTGAAACTTATTATTCAAGAGCGATAAGAGCAAAAATTGATAATGAATAAAATTCAGTAGATTTTGTATGTATGTACATACCTAACAACATTTAAGTTAGGAAACTAATACAAAGTTGACGTTTAATGACACTCAGTAATTCTTATCATTTTAAAAATTTTGGTTTATCAAGTTCGAGTACCGCTTTCACTTATCATTTTTTTTTTTTAACAAGAGTACGGTATATTCTGGCCTTTGAAATCGTATTTTGTTATCTTTGTCTACTCATCACATAAAACTCACGTGGCTCGTTCTTTAATCTTTACATGCTTTTGTTTGTTTAATAAAGAAAAATATTATTAACTATTCTTTAAGGTAGGTCATGATCTCTGACAATGGAAAATGGTCGTAGTACCCGATACGTATTTAAAATTGCACAATTTTGAAGCGTTGTTCAGGCGTCAGTCTATTCATGTTATACTACGTTTTCACTGAGCACTAAATCGCGATTTAAGAGGATTTAGCATGGGATGGGGTGCTTTTCATTGAAGAGTATGGGCCGAAAAATTGTGTTTTTTTCTGTAATTATGGATTCTCCTATTAAATTTACTCGATATAATGTTATTTTGAAGAATAAAATGGTGTGATAACAATAGATTTAGGTTACTAGACTCATTTGTAATAAATAGTTTATTCAAAATTAATTGTTTTATTGCTCAAAAATTGTTTTTTCCGTTTTCTATACGTTTGCCGATCATGTTTGTTTTACTCTTGTCAAATTGAGTTGACAATTGGATGGCAATTCAGACTGAAAACGTCCTTTTTTGTGGTGAAAACACTTCAAGATTAATTTTAAATCTCCTACCTTAAATCCCGGATTACCACTTGGTGAAAACGTAGTATTACAATGCCAAACCAAAGACCAACCTAAAAATAAAGCACAAAAACATTGCATTTCTATTGTTTTCGTTTTCCTCTTCTTCGTATACATACACAAGCCAGACCACAGGCATAATATCATTTCTAGGTGTATGAATTTAACCAAATTCCCCTAGAATAATATAATTTACAGCGTATCACTGCTGCTAAGTATATTTGTGTCGATAACCATCGACTAAAATCTTGCGTCTTAGAAGGGTACGACAGCATCTAACGGATGAGCCCAAGTATCATGCCTGGGCGAAACGCATTTGAACTAAAGGCACAGATCAGCCATATGAAGATGACAATGTTTCGTACGTTTCACCCTCCAAAACCCATTTGTTTACATTGTTGTATTTGTAATTTTTTCCCGCGTCGATGAATAGATGTGAATTGAAACAACAATTTAACCAGGTGTGTGAAAATCCCTACTGTCTATGTGTGAGATTTTTATACACACATTCTCATTTTTTATCTGATAACCGCCAGTTCAAGTTTGTGGGCAAATTAAAATGGTTGCCGGGGATTCTCATCTTCATGTGGCTAATCTGTGCTAAAGGTCGCAAAAAAACTTTCGTTTGAATTTAATTCATTACAGTCCACTAAAACAAAAACAAAAACCAGAGATTATGAATTATAAAGATTGGAAACCTCGTCTGTCATTCGGGTAATCGGGTTTGCCTACAAGCTAAACAATATGGCTGCCCGTGGTGAAGTAAGTAAGTTGCATTAGTATGCGTGTTTTAACTCATACTAGTGCAACTTACTGACTCCCACCACGATTTTTTGAAAACTTGATGAGTTTCAATGGGCACGTTCAAAAAATAATAAAAATGGCGAAACGAAATCAGTACTTAATTAACGCAGTAGTTCAATTTAATCGGTTAGTGAGAGAACAGAATATTTAAAAAAGGCTTCTTTCCATTTGCTGTTGAAAGTGATGCTTTAGGAGTGTTCTTTGCTTTTCTATTTCATTTAGAAAAGCCGAACACTGAATTAACATATATGTACATAAATATAAAGCCTTTCATCGGATTACTCTTCAAAGTGATTTTATCCGTGGAACATACAATATTTTTTTATATTATTTTATTATCTACTATTTTTTTCTCCTACACCTTTTGCATCATCCGATCCGATCTGTTCTAACATTTGTTTCTCTTATTAAATTGTATCTGTATTCTCTATCTACCACTCTTTCTTTGACATTTCGCCAAACCTCATCTCCTACTTTTTAACTCTGTTTACCCTTACGACTTTCAACGCAAAGATGGCACTATAGTTTTCCACCAGAATTTCATTCCTCGTTGACACCGAATGTATTCAATATTCTTATGGAATATTTCCGGGCTGTAACCTAATTATTGACTAACCTGTCAACGTCGACACATGACTCCACAACACACATTTTTTCGAACACATCCCGATATCCCACCTAACATCCGCCATTTTCGTGGTGAAAAGCTGATGAGTTGAAATTTTTTTAAAGATGACTGCGTTTTTTACACATACAAAATGGTCGAGTTGTCAAAAGAGAACAAACCTACCCTGTTAAACTATTGTTGGAATTCACATCTATTCATCAACACGAAATTACAAAAACAACAATGTAAGCAAATGGGTTTTGGAGGGTGAAATTTACGAAGGTTTCCCATTTTTATAATTCATAATCTCTGACAAAAACATTGCATTTCTATTCTTTTCGTTTTCCTCTTCTTCGTATACACAAGCCAGACCACAGGCATAATATCATTTCTAGGTGTATGAATTTAACCAAATTCCCCTAGAATAATATAATTTACAGCGTATCACTGCTGCTAAGTATATTTGTGTCGATAACCATCGACTAAAATCTTGCGTCTTAGAAGGGTACGACAGCATCTAACGGATGAGCCCAACTGTCATGCCTGGGCGAAACGCATTTGGACTAAAGGTCGCAAAAAAACTTTCATTTGAATTTAATTCATTACAGTCCACTTAAACAAAAACAAAAACATTGCATTTCTATTGTTTTAGTTTTCCTCTTCTTCGTAAAAATAAATCACTTGACAGCTGACAAAATGGCCGCCAGTTAAGATAATCTTGCCAACTTAAAGTTCTATACCACTTAAAAAAAACACCCTTTACAAGTTGTCTATAAATGTAGAGCACATGTAGAGTACATGTATCAAAAAAACTAGCACACACTTCTTTAAAAGGTAAAAAACGCCTTTTATTTTCGCTGCTGAATTCAGTGGTTTTGGGGCTCCTAAACTAAGGTCAATATGGAACGAAACTTAGAATTTAAAAAAAGCACTGTTAAAGTCAGGAATTTTTTAAATTTATCTTTGAAATATCTTATAATTTGTGTTTAAATGCGTACTTTTATATATATGAAAGTGGTTCCAAGGCAGGTATGTAAAGCCTAATTTTTCCAATATATTATAACTGTTTGTTCTGCTATAGCTTTGATATTATTTTATTGGAAATGATTTGTACACACAAATCCGGTCAATTCTGATAGACATTTGAATTTTTTTACTAGTTTAAGGTCTAAGGAATTGCATTTAAATCTGGATTTAATTTTTAGTCTGGATTAAGCGAGTGAATTATATGGGCGGGCGTTACAGTTTTAAAAATGTTATTTGTTTTGCTTGATATAAGTATTTAAGTGTGACGGCCGGCTCAAGATTCTGACGGTGGGCAGTTATTCAACAACTTAAACGTTTCAAGTTGAAGTTTTAATCCGATTTTGATCTCACCTCCTTCTGATATACATATAAACTAAGCTTAATTCAAAAATTTATAAAACTAATTCAGTATTTGCATAGAATTTTGCTCGCGCAACTCGCTACCTATTTAAAATTATTATGAACTCAATTAAAATGCACACGAATGACGAAATAGTTATACATGTATGTAGCTAGCTACAACAGGGTATTTTCTCCATAAATAAATTGATTTTAATTCAAATTTTACTTGTCTCTTGCATAACAATTACTATTATTATATATTTGTGGTTGATTTGCGATCAACTAAGCTTAGAAAATCGTGACAAATAAATCGAAGCGACAGCCAGCGTACTGCCCTAGTTACTTAAGTATCTTCCTCCATAGATAAGTTTAATATAATTGAATCTTTTTATTTAAGAATATTATGCGTACATGCACGGTGACCATCTATACTTTATTTTATTTATTTATACAAACTGTTTTTTTTTAAGAAACATATTTATTTTTGAAAGTATGGGGTTTTATATGTGTTTTGTAAGTTGTTACTTAGGCCCGTTTGTTCAAAAATTCATAATTTGTGAAATTAGTAAATTAAGTTAATTTTGGAGGAAAAACAACTTATATCAAAAGCGATCCCACGCTACCGTGAACGTGAAACTGAAAACATTTTAAAACCGACAAACAAGATTGCATTCAACTAGTTGGAAACATAATTATAGATCAAGTGAAACAACGTCCGACTAGTTTGAAACTTGCATTGCAAAGCAATCAACTCGTGTACAATACACCAAAGCGTAGGGGCGTAGGTTTTAGTTTCATCAGTTAGAAAAATAATTATCGATCTACGTAACTTTGCTCGTAGACTCCATCACCGTTATCAGTATAAGAAGTATATTCTCTGTTTAGTTGCCCCTCTCTTAATTTAGTTTTGTTATAGTTAAAAATGAAAATAATTTGAAAAATAAATAAATAAAATAGAAATGGTCACCCTACATGCCTACAATTGATGTGGTTTCGTTCGTTTTGTTATTTGTTTTCATCTCAAATTTCCATAGGAAATTTAATCGGTATAGTTCATGAGATATGTACTTATATATACATATGTATACAATTTCACTTTATAGTCAACGGGGACATTCTTGTTCGGTTAAGAAACAGTTTCAAACGCATCAGTAGTTCTCTAGCCTGCTGTACTTGCCGAACGTATAAAAAGCCGATTAAAATTAAAATTTTGAATTTAGTTCTATTTTGGACGTTTGTGTGAATAATCTTTTTAATTCTGTTGCTAATTTATACTATGGCTGAATATTGGCGAAACCGTGTGGCGGTAGTTACCGGCGCTAGTGCCGGAATCGGTGCTGAAATTTGTGTTACCCTGGCTAATAATGGAATGGTTGTTATTGGATTAGCCAGACGTACCCATTTGATTGAAGTGAGATATTTATGATTTGCTAAAAAAGAATGCTTACAACAAACCGAAAAATGAGTGAAAAAAATGTGTTGTGTTTCAGGATCTTAATAACCGAGTTACGGGAATTGGAAAAATCTACGCCATCGAATGTGATTTAACAGATTCATCTAGCATTATTGAAACCTTCGAACAAATAAAAGCTAAATTTCATGTTGTTCATTTGTTAGTTAATGGTGCTGGACGCACTGTGGCTAACTTTTTATTAGGTAAGTTAGTTTTTGGCCAATTTTACAAATTTTTTATGGACCAACAAAAACTCAATTACCTACCAAACATTTGTTCAAAAAAGTATTAAGCGATTTTTAAAAATGTATAAAGGTAAGTTGTAGGTATATAAACGTGGCTTGGATCCTTAGATCAAGATTTTAACCCACCGATTTTGGTGCATTAACTGGGATTCAAACTCGGTTCACGTTATTAATTTATTTTTTTTAATTTTTAACCCTGGTTGAACCTCTCCGAAATCGGGGGATTACAACTGTTCCTAACAAATCTTTATATGGGTTAATTCCTATACAAAAGAACTTCTATTTACTATACGAAATGAAGGCTTTTAGATTTAATTAAACCAATCATCGGTAGGTACATTTGTTTCTCGAAAACGGCCCGAACAATTTTGATTTGATTTCATAATCGATATGCTTTAAGTGTTTGCAAAGAAACTACGTTTCAGGTTTTTACAAAAAATTTGGGGAATCAAGGGGATTAATCCCCTCGATGAGTTTACAATTTAATCACCGGTAAAGCACAAAAGAAATGGAAACAAATTTCACATCAATATACCACAGCGTACACATCACAGTGACATTAACTATGTTGCTTTAAATGCATATACTTGGATTATTAAGTCATTGCCCTTTTGGTCTACCTGTCTCGACAAATATATACAAAAATTTCAACAGTGGAAGGTTGAAATTTACCTATTTTGGTTATTTGGGCATAACTAAGATAAATGCATCCTTTCATTTAACGTTTGGATTTTCCAGTTATCTTCTTGTGAAATGATTTTTTGGCGACGCATGCCGAGCAATATATTTAACATTTGACATTAATTCTAATTTATAAATAGATTGAATCTAACTCAAGAGAAGCCAAAGTGAGCATAAAAAGATGCATTCTCTGGAACTTATAAAGCTTTGAAAATAAAAGCTGAAATTATTGACTGTCGACATTGAGTCTGAATCTTGTAGATACAATTAGGGTAAAAGTGGGTGAGATGGAGAACCTTTAATACATCCTATATTTATTATTCAATCAAAACATTTTTACCATTTTTTGTATTCATTTTTTTCATTTCAAATCAAATTAACCACAATCCAAAACAAGAAAAAAATATATAACATCAAAATTAGACAAGGATTTATAACAGTTTTGTTTAAAAAAATACTGTCTAAACGGCCCCTCAGGGCCAGAGCCCTCCACCGGCCGGTGGGCTTACTTTGGGCACCCAGATTTTTGTAGAACAAACCTACTTTTAATGACGAAAAACTGTTATAACTGTTATAAATTTGCATTTCTCTAGTCGCAACGGAAGTGACTCTAACTCTATAACAGTTTTGGTTAGTAAAAGTACTGTTTATGCGGCCCCGCAGGGCTAGGGCCCTCCGCCAGTGGGCATACTTCAAGCACCCAGAGTTTTTTTTTTCAAGTTGCGCGAAGCGCTTTAACGTACGCCCACTTTTAATGGCGAAAAACTGTTATAACTGCTATACGTTTATCCGGATCGGTTGATGCCAAAATTAGCTTGATCTGTTATAGTTGATATTCAACGGCGAACAGTGGTCCGATTGTTGATTTTTTGCGACAAAAATCGTTTCTACTCCAATTCTTGACGAAAATTGTTGAAATTGGTATACGCTCAATGATTTGGAGACGGTTACTTCAGTGTCACTACCTATTTTTTCCTGTGCAAAATGGGAGAATTGAAATTAAAAAAAGCATTGTCTAAGACAGTAACCTAGTATATCTAGTATATTAGCTGGTCCGCCCGGTTTCGTACGGGTAGACAAACTTGAGCTTCGCATAAAAATTTCAAAAGAAAATACATACATATGTACCTATAAATAATTACTTAAACTTCTTTTTGTAATTGAATTTCTGGGTTTTAAACCACTTAAAGTTATGAAGTCCTAAATTTATAAATATATGATGCTCTAAATCCAACACAGATAGAATTTTTGTATTCGAAAACCATTGTTTTATTTTTATCCTATTTCACTCTATAAATACATTTTTTTTTAAATGACCTATCTAACACAAACAGATTTTTTTTTTTAAATCGGAGATCTCTTTTTGTGTTTACCCCAATTTACCCTTTAAATATTAATTTTTTTGAAGAAAATGTCCCCAAAGCCAGCCACTAAAAAAAAAAATATGTGAGTGCCGGGACTCACGGTTAAATATGTGTAAACATCAACGTTTGTCCAAGTGCCTAATTTTTGTTACTGAACGTCATCAAAAGAAACATATTGAATAATTAACACTACATTACATATCTGTAGGCAGTGCTTAACAAGCTTAGTGTTGAAAGAACGGCAGCGAAATACCCAGTGGGGGAACCGCTGTAACGAAATTTCGAAGCACTAAAAGGCTGGTGGTGAAGTGTCCAACGAACGGTGAAGGTTCGGTACTGAAAGGTCCTGCTTCGTAGTTCACTCTCAACTTTAAGATGACTTCACATTACACATGGTTATTGTTTATGGTAATCACTCTCTGAGCATCGACAAACAACAACCGTGGTTTCAATTAAATGACACCGTACCCAAATTCCAAAGGAACTTAATGGTTTGACTGACAGGGGACGAATTAAAATATCCAGTTAGAGCTGTCAACGAACTTGCAACCCTTATGAAACTCCATCTTTCCATCGAGTAAAACTTACAAAAAGTTCAATCTTAATTTTATACTGAACAAACCTCAAATGAATGTCACTAGGAGATAGCCGGCGAATTATATATCTTGAGTTTTTAGAATATTTAGTTGCAGTTGTTGTCAGTGGAAATCACTAAAATCGCAGTTTCAATCGATTGACACCATCAATCGCCTTTGGAATTAGAAGCTGTGATTTTTAATGAATGTTAACTTTGTGCAAGTACAAAAGTAGCCGATAACTCTGCAATTTGTTCAACCTCAGCTATTTTGTATATCCCAGCCACCTACGTCCCTCGCCAACGTGCCTAAAAATTACAGGAAGAAATTGCATCGTTTAAAAGCAGTATAATGTAAACGTAGAATTTAAGTTCAGATTTGTATCACTGAACGCACCCGATAGCCATTGACCTACCATAGTCCCCTTTCACACGAGGAAACAAGTTGCTGGAGATTTTTTTGACGTTTCCTTTTAATTTCCTTAAAAATCTCCTTTACCTTTCACACGAAGAAACAAAATTGTGGAAACTTTCTGTTGTTTCCTTTTAAAATAGCTTGGTTGAACACACTCTACTGTGTGTGTGAAGAGGAATGTCAAAAAAATCTCCTCGAATCGTTGGCCGGGGAGATTTCATTTTCCCCTCTTACTTCTTGCCCTTCTCTCCCACAAACTGAATGTTGCTGGCAACTCAGTTTCCTCGTGTGAAAGGGGACATACCTACAGTCATTGTCAATCCCTACAGCTGACTATTATTATTTTTGTTTTGATTTAGTTTTCTTTTTAATTACTAGTGTCGCGTCCATTTTGTTCGGGGAATAATTACAAATTAAAGAAAAAATATAAGTATTAAAATGATGATGAAATCGTCGGTCGCGCTAAAAACAATTTGCTTTCGTCGTTGGCAAAAACAATATAAATGAGTGGTCGCGATAAAGTTTAATCTAATTGTCGGTCGCGTTAAAATCAATTTATTTTGGTCGGGGCAAATCAGATTTCGTAAAGTAACGTGCTACAACGTAAAGTGCACGACGTAACGTTGCACACGAACGTTCACGTTTTTTTTTTTCACTCTACCGCCAGCATAGATGTTTACACATCAATAAATACAGTTGTGTTAATTGCATAATAATGTATTACTTATATTAAATTGTTTAATTTTTTTAATTTAATTAATTTAATTGGGATAGCTCAAAGTCTTGATAAGTCAAACTATGGATAGTAGTAGTTGAGCTATCGAAGTTTGACACAAAATAATTTGTAAAATCGGGTATGCCTTTTTTGTTCTTACGCCACTTCACCCTATACATTGCAGATTTAAAAAAAAAAATCTCTTAAGCCATCCTCTATAAATAACCTTTCAAACATAAAGAATATTTGAAATCGTTTTCACCTCATTTCACATTATAAATACATAATTTTTGAAAAAAAAAATTATTCCTAAAGCCTTAACCTTTCAAACAAAAAAAGAATTTCTTAAATCCGACAATTTTGTTTAATTCTACCCCATTTCACCCTACATATTGCAAATTAAAAAAAAAAATCCTTGAACCCATTTCCTAAGAATAACCTTTCAATCGCAGGTAGAGTTTTTTAATCGGATACACCTTTTTCATTTCACCCCATTTCACCCTACAAATTGATTTTTTTCCGATCTGCGAAGACAAATCCAACAAATCAAAGATCATTAAATCGGTCCAGCCCTACTTGAGTTATAAGTGTTGTAACTAAACCGACTTTGGTAAAACAATAATTTGATTCTTAAAACAACAAATATGGACACATTGGGAATAATTAAATTTGAAAAAAAAAAACAAACAAGTTTGTAAAAATGTTAAAATTCTAATTTAAAAATATCAACTCAATACCTACGTTTTCCGTCAGATTTATACTAATGAATTTAAGAAAAAATTTAAATTTTTAACCAAATGCTTTTTCTTAAACTTTTCTAACTAAATCATTTATTTAACATTTAAAAACAAATAGTTTTTATATGTATTTATATTTGTTTATAAACCCATTAAGTCGTAAATTAAAATATAACATTTTGAAAATTTTATTTCATCTTTGTAGACAGTTCAGCTGGAGAGGTCAAAGATGTGTTTGATTTGAATGTAGTTGCAGCGTGTACATGTATAATGCAATCAGTGGAATTAATGAAGATTCATGGGCTACGATCACATATAATAATCATTAATAGGTATGTATAAATATATATATATATATAAAGTATACGTAATAACTATAATATCTAATAACACTAAACTGAACTCAATTAGGTATACACTTAAACTCCTTCGACACGACACTAAACAATTTAGTACTTAAAACAGTTTGACAACTTAAATAAAATTTGCTTGTAAGTTAACAAGGACAAGGTGTCTTTCAAATCTAGTCCAGCTTTTTCAATTTTCTGAAAGATAGTATTGTAACCACAAGTGATTTAAATAAAAAAAAAACAGTTTTGGTTATAATTAAATTCTTGATATTCATTTTAAAAAAAATTATTTCTGTCAAATGTTGACTGTAACCGAAGCTAACAGGTCCTTCATTTGGAAAAGGGCTATAGATTTTAAGGAAGGTGAAGGTCAATGCGGGTGAAATTCAGTTTGTATCCAGCATTGCCTTAGTTTGCCTGAGAATATTAATTTTGCTCTACATAAAATCTATACTCAAAACACTGCAAACTATTTATAATGGGTGATTTTTTAAGAGGTTTAAAACTTTTTTAAAAAAAAAAACACAAAAAATTCGAAAAAATGAATGAAATATTTATTTGAATCCATAGTTTGAACCTTGCAATTTAATGTTTAAAGATAATTTCATGCAAATGTTGACCGCGGCTGCGTCTCAGGTAGCCCATCCGCTGAGTCCAATTTTGGCATACTCTTTCACACATATCGGCCGGTATCTCACGAATGAATGCATGGATGTTGGCTTCCAGTGCGTCAATCGAAGCGGGCTTGTCCCTATAGACATTAGCCTTGTCATAACCCCACAAAAAATAATCTAATGGTGTCAAATCGCACGATCTAGGCGGCCAATTGGCCGGCCCGAAACGTGAAATTAACTGTTCACCAAACTCGCCTCGCAATTGCGCCATTGTTTCGCGTGCTGTGTGGCATGTGGCACCGTCTTGTTGAAACCACATATCATGCAAGTCAAGAACTTCCATTTCGGGCAAAAAAAAGCTTGTTATCATCGCTCGGTAGCGTTCACCATTGACAGTAACGCTGCGATTCGCATCATCTTTGAAGAAATAGGCCCAATAATGCCGCCGGCCCATAAACCGCACCAAACATTGGCTTTTTCGGGATGCATTGGTAGCTGTTGCAATGCTTCTGGCTGATCTTCACTCCAAATGCGGCAATTTTGCTTATTTACGTACCCATTCAACCAAAAATGAGCCTCATCGCTGAACACAAGCAGCGCGCGATGAACATTTCGAACCGAGCACGAATTTTGATAGTAAAATTCAATAATTTGCAAGCGTTGTTCATTTGTAAGACGATCCATGGTTAAATTGCAAACCAAACTGAAGCTGTTTGACAGTAACACAAGGTACTAAACACACGTCAGCTGTCAAAACCAGTGTTGCCAAAACCAAACCAGCTAAAAAATCACCCGTTATATCCCACAATATTCAAAAACTTCACTTAATACGAGTACGTACTTCAGATTTATTTAAGACTACAGACATACATATATCATCTGCGGTCATTTCGATCTGAGTTTTTTTAATTTAATTTAATTTAAATTTAACATGTAATTATGCCTACGAATTACATCCCACAGATGGCGATGGCGAATTATTTCATTCACATTTTCCAGAAAAAGCGATTATTTATCTTTCGCATTCCGAAATAATTGCTAGTGTTTAATTTTTAATGCTGCACTGTGAAAAATAAATTTATATTATGTCCTGGCAATTAATAATTATAATTAAATTGCCCACACAAAACAAATGTACACGCACATAAAAATGCAGGCACAAAATGTATGGAAATGCAAAACTTGCGAGACACGAACAGAGCAGTTCTACAATAACAACAATTAAATACTGATGTGTTTAAAAACAAAAATTAATAAACCATGAAATACGTAGTCTACGCATAATATAGATACTCTTATATATGAAATATACACAAAAAATCTTTGCACTTCCACCATTGGTATCGCATCCCTTAACGCGGTATATGTATATCGTTTATTTTTATTTGTAACTGCCTCCACATTTAACAAGTTTTTAATTGCATATCTGACCGTAATGAACTTGCATCCTTAAATATTTGCCCCAAAATACATACAAACCAACACAAAAAAACAGTACCTATACGAAACTTTGTTTGCAATACTTTTATCTGTTTTTTTTTTTTTTTAATTATCCTGAAAGTAGGAAAGTAACCTTATTAAGTGCAATTTTCCTATGTACATACATATATCTGCATACATATATGTATAGAAAGATTTACACCAAAGTTAAGTTAACATGAATGAAGCTAGTTAAAACGTACATACAGTTGAAAGAATTGAAATTAAAACTTAATTAATAAAAAAAAAAAAAAAATACTCACAGAACTCGACGCATGTTTGTGGGTTAATCAGGATGAAAGTACATAATTTTAATATTAATGAGTTTTATTTAATTCTGTGAGAGATGCTGTTGTGGTATATTCGTCGATTCCAGGATTTTTCAAGGAAGTACAGGTAAATCAGATAGTATACCATATTACCATACCAATAAACCTTCGAAAACGATACATTGCAATGACATTTCATTTATCAAGGATTTGAAAAAAAAATCTGAATACTTATAGAGTAAGAAGAAGATATGGCAAAAAAAGTAGAGACCGAAGAGGAAATCAATTTTATTTAACCCACTCTAATGGCCATGCAGGAAACTAGTAAAGTAGTATTAGCATCACAGCCGATACAACACTAGCCGTGTTCCTTTGGAGGTGGCGAAGTACCTACATACTCATGACTAATGAGTACTTTGCTAGCCATTTTGAATGGAACACACAAAATTAGTTTTCCTACAAATCTCATCTACTCGCGAAGAAAGCATGAGTAGATGAAGGTACTAGATTTTAGTTTTCATCTACTCACAAGTAGATACTTCGCCACCTCCAAAGGAAAACGCCTAATAACACATTTGCAAACTGACTTCTGAAAATTATGTTGGTGGTTGTTCATAAGGAGGGGTAAATCTGCCGAAAAATTTAGATCTGCAAAATTGATTTTAAATCAAAAATAAATCAATTTATTTTGCCCAATGGAACGCAAAGATGGTCAGAATCTGTGACAGATCCAAATCAAAAATAAACTGATTTATTTTACGAATGGAAAACCCCTTAAACTAGACGCGGTAAGGTTGCCTTCAACAGCTGCAACTGATATTATATATATTCAATACATATAATGGGTATTCATGCAACGTTTTAAACTTTTCGACGTTGTAAAATTGTAAACTTTCCGACTCACGTTTCATGAAATCCTCTAAAAACATTTTAACTAAATATTTAGTAAGAAATTTCGATTTTAAAATGCTCGAAGTTTATTCTCCGACGAATTTCACTTTTCGTTTTGCTTTTATCTGTTCAAATAAAATGTTTAGTTCCTTTTTAGGTATCCATACCTAAAGGGTTAAGCCTAGTACGCTGCTGATGCGAAACGAAATTTTTCGGTGGTCTCCAAAACGACAACGAAATGCTTGCGGAAACCACAACGAAAAAATGACAAATGAGAGCGTCACACCAATAACAAAAAAAAACAAACACAAACGCAAAAAAAATCACAGAAAGCCATGCTGCAACGAAAGATACAACAAATACAAACACAAAAAAACCTGAAATGTCACTTTTCCGCACACAATTATTGGTCCGGGTAATTAATTGAGTGCGAAAAAAGAGCGGAGACCTCTCCAAATAATCTGCTACAATTATCAATTTCGCTCATCGAACAGCGTACTGCAAAACGAAAAGGAGAACGAAATTTTTCGATTATGATTTCGTTGTGGCATTTTTGTATGGGAATTTTCGTTTCGCATCAGCAGCGTACTAGGCTTTAAATGGGACCCTATTGCTAAGACTCCGCTGTCCGTCCGACCAGGCTGTATTCCCCGTCAACGAAAAGCACCAAAACATATCGATGAAGGTACCTAACTCAGAAAATTACAAATTCAAAAAAAGCGAAAGATTTTTTACAGAAAATCATTTTTTTGAAACATTTGATCAATAATTATCATCACTTAATGCAAGATTCATAAATGATTCTTCTCGTTTCTTCAAACTACTGGAACGATTCGCTGTAGGCCAGTAGATGTCGATGATGTAGTTAAGTTCTGCAAAGATGACTTTGATAATCAAAGACTTATTAGCTATTGGGACGTATTCCTACAGCTTTTGAAAAGACAGAATGAGCTAGCAAAAAATTTGAGAGTAGTTGATTTTATGCAAAAATACGCCTGGAATCGATGGATTATTCCCGAGTTTGTACGGTTTGTCCGGTTGCTAATCAAATCACAATCCCAGGATCATCTTGCTCAAATGAACGAAGTTTCTACGTTCTTCGTCGTTTGAAATCTTACCCTAGGTAAACAATGCTGAAGGATCGGCTCAAAAATATTTCTATATTGCATGTTTATTCCGACCACACGGAAAATCTAAATTTGGATGAATTTACTAATTAAATTTATTTGAAAACACTCCAAACGAAGTGCGTTTTTCGCATTAAAAAACTAGTGTTTCATCAATAGAATAAATAACTAAAAATTAAAAAATGTTACGACTTTTTTGTTATTAGTGAATTTAAGCTTTTACATCTTACAATAACAACCCACTCGGGCGGAAGCTGTTCTGCCGGGCCTGAGCTGATTCAGCCCATATCATAATCACATTGAAAAAGTATACTATACGTTTACCATTTTCGTTTACAACGTTTACGACACAAATTCTTGTCAGAAAGTTTATGATTTGTTGGAAAATATTTCCCATAAAAATTTTGACAGTTCGTTTACGACTTCGTACACTTTCCAACGTTTACGATGTTAACGATGGTTTTCCGACGTTGCATGAATAACCTTAAAATTTTAATGTTGCGAACACAACGCAACGGAGCTGAAACCGCAGCTGCATGCGTTCACCAACTTATAACTTTTGCGTGCAACATTTTTGACATTTCATCATAACTAAGTCGGAAAGTTGTACAGCTGCATTGGGCACGTACAAAAAAGCAAGCACTACACTTTTTGACAGCTAATGCAGCTGCAGGTCCAGTTACAGCATTCTATTGTGTTCAAGCAGTTATTCGGACGTGAGCCGCCTCGCGCTTTTCATTTTTTAAATCTGAAATTAAAACTCCGATCTGTCAATCCCTTAATTCCACAAACAAAGACTTTTACACTCACAAAATACTCAAGAAAAAATGTATGTACATGTACATAAAACTGTTAACTTTGAACTCATTTTATCACAACAATCTCTGATAAAAAAAAATAAAAGGCTGCAGCATGTATACGTTTATATTCGAAAAATTTACTTTTGGCATGCGGATACTTCAATCTGGGGCAGTAGAGAGAGGAACAGATAAAATTTATTTAAAAATATTTGTTTTTTTTTCTAATTAAAAACTTCATTGATTTCTTTTATTTTATTTTCATTTTTATAGCATTCTTGGTCATCGTGTTTTAGATTTGCCAAAACCGGCATTTAACGTTTATCCAGCTACCAAACATGCACTTACCGCACTTTGTCAAACAGTAAGACAAGAAATTCGTTACAATAAATTGAATGTTAAACTTACGGTAAGTAAATAGAAATTTGTCTTTTATTTTTGATTGGTTTTTAAATGTATATACAGAATTGCCATCAGTTCTAAATAAAAACAAATTTTTTGAAAATAAAAAAATTTAATTACCGAATACACAATTAATATATCACTCAAATTGGAGTAGCTACTTGGGTTTGCAGCTGAGGTATATATGTAGTTGTATACTTAATTCCAGTTTTTCAATGCGAGATTAAAGTTAAACCCAAGTTAACTCATAAAATTTTCAGAGTTAACTCATGATTAACTTAACAGATGATTTTGATGTTTTGTCCATAGAGTTTATTTAGTCGTTCCGCATGCACTCTCCGCATACTTCCTCAGTTCACTGTGGGTTAATTTACTTCTGGATTTAGCTAATTCTGGTTCAACTCGCCACTGAAAAACTGCACCTTGAGTTATTTTAGATCTTTGCATATGGTATAAACGAACTTTTAAAGTTGATTTCATTGGTAAAACTAAAGATGTTATGTTTTCCCCTCATTTTCCATGACGGGTGGCCACCATCATGAATTTGGTGAATTTTAAGTGTTAATGCCTTTATATCGGAAAATATTAGTTAAACAGAAAAAAAATTGACAGAAAAAATATTAAGGGCATATTCATGCAACGAGATAAGTTTACCAATTGTTTAAAAAGATAAGTTTACGCAAAAGTTTGGATGAATGGTCCGTAATTGAAACAGCTGTTCGTCAAACGTCGAAAATTTGTTTGTGCAAAAAAATTATTTCCTGAAAAAAATTTAAAAAGTTAAATAAAACATGCCAAAAAAGCAAAAAAACAGAAATTAGTGCAATTGTATGTAAACAAATTGCCGTTAAGGATTTACTAATTTTAGAACTATTCGGAAAAAATGATGGTGTGTGCATTTTCTGTTACAAAAGTTAAATCCTTTTAATTAACTTTTAACAATAGAAAAACAGAAAGAAAGAAAAAGTCACAATGACGTTTGTATAAGTTTATCCAAATAAATTTGTTTAAGTTTCCGCAGCAAAATCCTTAGATAATTTTATCCAATTTGCGTAAACCATTTCCCATACAAAATTTGACAGTTCAAAGATAAATTTATCCAAAAGATAAACTTATCTAGTGTTTTACGACGGACGATGCATGAATCCCATTATTCAAAATAAGATTTGCAACAATTTATGTTAAATACTTTTTTTCAAAATCTTGCATATTTTTAAGATATAAGCCTTTAAAAACTACATCTAAATACAAACACATCATGGTGTGTTTATGATTTCAATAAGCATTTTCGCTTGAAAAATCAAAATTTTTTTATGAAAAAAATTTGATGACTTTTTTTCAATTTTTAATGATGGAGGCATATAATTTATGAATATTTATACATAACTTGTTTATTTTAAGTTTAATGTTTTCTTAATATTTTTTTTCCTTTAGAGCATCAGCCCGGGAATGGTTGAAACTGACTTCCTCAAAGTATACAATCCAGCATCGTATGCTCCAATTCCAAAATTACAACCGAAAGATGTAGCCGATGCCGTTCTCTATGCTTTACATACACCACCCACTGTACAGGTGAGGAATAAGTTTTTATTTGTGATTAAAATATTTAAGATATCCATAATTAATGTTACCTTTTATTTTTTATTAGATTGAGGAAATCATACTGCAAGCAATATCCGAACATGAATCTCCAAAAAACGAAGAAGGTGAATAAACTTTGAGAGCTGAAAATACAATTATTTATAATTAAAATCATTGAAACATTCTGTTCAGTTCAGTTCAGTCAATCATTATGCTAAAACAATAAATTATGATAGAATATATTTTCTTGTTTCATATTTGATAAAGGAATTGTATACAATTATTGTAAAGGGTCTTCCCATAGAGACTTCTGAACTATGACAGTTGATAGCGGCCATATTGTTAAAACTACATCTGTCAAATTGGATGTCAATTATTCAGTCTGTTTTGCCAAATCACCATGGACGGATATAGTGTTCAACAAAACGTGCGCAAGTGATAAAATTGTTTTATCAAAGTGGGTGTTCTATTCGGGCAACCTTCCGCGCGCTTCGCCCATTTACGATCATCTTCAGCGATGAAGCCCATTTCTGCATCCCGAAAAAGTCACTGTTTGGTGTGGATTTTGGGCTGGCGGCCGGTGTCATTTGTCAACATTTCCTTGAGAACGACGTTGGAGAGGCCATAACCGTCAACCGCAAGCGCTATAGGTCGATGATTACCATTTTTCTGGCCCGAATTGGGTGATATTGACACAAACCACATGTGGTTTCAACAGGATGCCGCGCCGCTCACGCCACATTGGAAATTCCACACGAGCGATTCGAGCGCATGGTCATCTCACGTGGAGGTGATGTGAACTTGCCTCTTGTGGTTTTCTGAAGTCACCAGGTGTATGCAAATAAGCCACAAACCACAACGGCCTTTAAAGCCAACATAACCCATATCATCGGTCAAATTCAGCCTGATTTATGCGCCAGGGTAATGGAAAATTGGACATTTCGGATGCGCGCCACCCAGAAAAGCCATACGGCCGACATTTTAACGATGTTATATTCCATACATAATGGCATCGATGGGCCTTTCAAACGAATAAAAATTGATGATGATGATATATAACACGCACTTTATTTTATTTAAATGTAAATATGGGAAGTGGTTAATGAAAGACCCTGTATAAATGGTAATTCGTAGTTCATTATAAAGGGTTTTCCAATAAGAGGTGTTATTTTGAACAGCCCGCTATTTCGGTAGCTGTCACTTTTGAAGCTTTCATTTTTTGACATTTGACAAGTAGAAACTACGCCATTAATAAAAATGGAACGATACACGCTTCAACAACGCATTGAAATTATTAAAATTCACTATAAAAATGGTGAAAATTTGGCAGAGACGGTTCGTAAAACTAAAAAATTTTTGGGTCGTCGTGAAGCACCTTGTCGGACTGCAATACAGAAATTGGTGGACAAATTCGAGCTGTTGGGACAAGTAAGTGATGTGAAGAATAAAACCCGTGCATGTCGCTCAAGAACAACTGAGAATATTGCTGTTGTAGCCCAAAGTGTTGAAGAAAACCCAGGTTTGTCCATTCCTCGTCGTTCTTTGGAATTAGGCATTCCACAAACGTCATTACACCGTATTTTGCATAAAGACTTGGGTCTTAAGGCTTATAAAGTTCAGTTAACACAAGAACTCAAGCCGGCTGATCATCAACAACGTCGTGTCTTTGCTGATTGGGTCCTTGAAATGCATGAAAATGATCCGAAATTTCATCGAAAAATCATCTTGACCGATGAGGCCCATTTCCACCTCGGAGGCTACGAGCAAAACTGTCGCATCTGGGGCTCGGAAAACCCAAGAGTTATTGTTGAAAAGCCTCTCCATCCTCAACGCGTGACTGTTTGGTGCGGTTTATGGTCCGGCGGGGTCATTGGACCTTACTTTTTCGAAAATGAGGCTGGAGCAACAGTTAAGGTCAATGGATTGCGCTATCGAGAGATGAATTATGATTTCTTATGGCCGGAATTGGATGGTGTTGATCTGGACAACGTTTACTTTCAACAAGACGGTGCTACGTGCCACACAAGCAATGAAACCATCGATCTTTTACGGGAAAAGTTTCCGGACCGTGTTATCTCTCGAAGAGGTGATCACAATTGGCCACCGAGATCTTGTGATTTAACACCTTGCGACTTCTTCCTTTGGAGCCACGTGAAAGATAAGGTCTACGCCAACAGCCCAGCGTCGATTCAAGACCTCAAAGATGGAATTCGTGAGGCTATCGAGGACATAGGGCAGCCACTTTGCGGTTTGGTTATGGAAAATTTCATGAAAAGGATATGGTCCTGTAAGCGGGGTCTTGGCGGCCATTTGGCAGATGTTGTATTCCATTATTAACGGCATATCTTCCTCTTTATAATGAAATAAACATCCGATCATGTATCTCAAAAAATGCCATTTTTCTTTGAATATCAAAATAACACCTCTTATTGGAAAACCCTTTACTTCTGTTCGTTTACTTCCCAAAACCTCCATAATCTACCATCAGTTTTAGTCAAAAGTTCTGTTTATATAAAAAATATAAAATTGGACTTAAATTGGCAGTTTTAGGAACTAAACAAACAGATCTTGGTTCTTATCATACACATGGCCAGAAAAAACTTCTTATAAAAACACGGAAGCATCCATGTTGGGTTCAATTTTTGTAACTTAATTGACTCGCTATGATTATCCCCGAGATAGAATTCAAAAAGGATTGTGAGAGAGAAAAATGAATTTCTTTGACAATACTTCCTCGTTTTTTTTGTCGCACAAAACTTTACAAACAGATGGCGTTTTATTTAAGCCATTCAAGGTGGCCTCACCTTGGTTAGAAACCATTCTTAAATATTATTTTTTTTCCAAGAATATTTAAATACAAAAAAATATTACAAAGTAATGAAGTTATATATGCATTTTATATTTAAACGTTTGAAAGTTCTTTTCAAATCACTTCATAAACCTTGCCCGAAACTTTTAAAACTTTATTTTAAAAATGCAATCCCTGCTTATGCAAACGTCGAAGAATAACTTTTCGTCATGCATTGTGATGAATTTGAAATAATAAATCCGCAAATCAAAATATTCCCTACTTTTCGAAATAATACCTATATATATATTCTGCTATTACATTGGCATCGGTTATTGCTATGCTACTGGCCGACCGCGGCTAAAACTACGACGACGGCTACGTCAAAAGAAAATAGCCTTTGGGTATGAAAAACTAATTATATGAATACCAGCAAAGTAACTTAGCCAAAAAGAATATAGCCAACCGAATATCCTTGAGAAAACTTTATCGGTTGACAAAAATGTGTTTAAAAAAAGTTTAAAGTGCCAAAGGTGCGTCGACGGGTTTTGCTGATTTTCACAAGTTTCAATAAAACATTTCAAGTATAAAAGTAATTAATTTTAGGTGTCATGTAACACACATACATTCACACAAAAAAAACGAATCTTTTACTAGATACTCATTTCAATTATAAGAAACAAATCGATTGCGTTTAGAAAAAAATCAATTTTTTTGTTGAAAGGAATCTGATTTTTGAGTGAATGAGTGAAATTTTGGGTTTGAAAAGAATCATCACATCCGAAATGAAATATTTCAACATCATTGCTTTTGAGTGATTTTTGTTTTTTCAAAAACGCAATATCTCTTAAAAAGCTTGCAAGATCCAAACCTTAGGGCCAGTTTCACAGTCAGAAAAGTGACGCACTTAAATAGGAAATATGAAAGATTAATTCCCAATAGCGTAGTGCACTGTTACCTGAATAAGTGGCCCTTAAGTCTCCGATGTTGTTGAATTAAGTACGGCACATGCGCTGGCTATGAAATTTAGCTTATAGGTAAATTCCTAATATGGGAAACTTAAGTGCCATCACTTATTGCGGTAAGTGTCGACTGTGAAACTGGCCCTTATATTACTCAGTCCCAGAGTAATGATATCACAAATGCTATTTGTCATTGCAAGAGTTTCTTGAGTGACCATCGAAAAGCAGTTAACTGTGACTTTCCATTTTAAACTTGAGTCCTGACTTCTAGGCTCCATCTTGAATTCGGATTAATCTATAGTTATATAAAAACAAAAACGTTTTTATTTCTTTGAAACAATAATAACTAGCATAAATATACAATATATATATGCTTCTCTAAAGTAAAGAAATTATTCAAGAAATAATTCGCATTCGCCCCACAAACAAAGAAGAAGAAATATCACAAATGCAAAAATAACTTTTCGTAGGCAAAAATTATTATGCATCAATTAAAAAGTTTCGAAATTCGCGCATTTCTGCCAGAGGGTTCGCAGATAGCGCAGAAGAAAATAAACTATCACCATAGAAATTCTTACTTCGACCGAAATATATTTTATGGTATAGGTATATGTAAATGTACATAGGTACCGTACATATTACCCAAGCTCCGAATTCCATTTATTATTAATTACTTATCCTTGTGGGTTTTTACTTTCAAAAATTATTCCACGTCGCGTTTAATAGGATCCTAATGGGAGTGCAAAAAAATAAAACAAATAAAGGAGAATTGAAACTTCGCTTATTTAAAGAACAAAATTTTAGATTCTAGTTTTGGTTTGGCATTTTTGAATAGCTACCTACCTCTTATATAAATTGACTTAAGTAGGTACCTACTGTAGAGCAAGTCTGTGGTTTGTATTTTATTTGCATTACCACATTTATTGAAAGTAAGTTAGTTCATTGAGGTTGATTCAAATTAATTGAAAGTTTGTAAAGTGCATTGAAAAACTAAATGAATTGAGTGTCATAAAGTATGTAGGTAAGCTACATTATCTTGCTGAAGCTGACGCAGTTCAAATTAAAACAAAAAATATAAAGCACAGGGTTTCGTTATGAGAAAAAGTTGTAAAACATAAAGTTCGTTTTTAAGGTTGCACGTTCTAAGGCTTAGTCTTATCAAGATATACATACATTCTCTGAAATTACCCCGGATGAAATTAGTCCGGATATTTTACCGGGAAAAATGCTGGAATTCAAAATGAAATTCAACTCGGAATATCGCGGAAATCACCACAGATTGCATTGGTAAAAAAAGACCAGAAAATAAAACCGGAATTAATGGGCCAGAGTAGGGATTTCAGGTATAAATTCCAAAAATTAAAATAGAGACGGGCGGGAAAAAACTCCATTCAAATTTAACCCAATATAGAAATGGGTCCTTTATAAGGTAATGTGAAAAACCACCCACAAAATGTTTTACATTTCTCATAATTTGATTAATGTCGTTTTCCATTCTGGAAGCTTTTGGAATCAAAAAGAACTCTTCTGAAACCATTCCATGGGCAAAAAAAACAGTCAACCGAGAACCGATGCTTCTGAGAAGTAAATTTCGCTTCTCGATTTCACATTAAAACTTACTCAAATTTCTACAAAAATTTGAATATTTTATTTTGACAACTCGATATTTCAAAAACGACTTGGTTGATTTTTATTAAACTTGGCAAAAAGATTTTTTTAATATTATCTAGAAGATTATAGACAAAAATTATTCTTATAATCAAAAATAACGGTACCTCCCATACAAATGCTTTCAAAAACAATTAAGGAAAATCTTTTTTTGCTCAAAAACGACTCCTACGATTTTGATACATTTTTTTTTATATCAAAATTAGTAAGGTCTAGCATTTAAAATTATTAAATTTTACATTGAACTATTATTAACTGTACCTATGTATCATAGGATGACGTATCGATTAAAACTAAATTTTGTATATTTATTAATTATTAATATTGCATATCAAAAATTTCCAAAAAATTATTTTTGAATTTTAAAAAATATTTCAAAATTATTTTTTGAAAATTCGATTATTCGGAAACGAGTGGAAGATTTTTTTGTAAAATTAACTTTTTAACTCCAAATTAATAAATACTTAAAAGTGGTCTACCAATTTCTTTCTTAAAAATGTTAACGAATGTATAGGTACCTATATAAAAAATTAATTATTTTTGAAATCGCTAATACGATTTTAAAATTTTTTTCTCATAAATTAAGATTTATTTTATATAAGAAATCAGACGGTGTAGATCGCCGTTGGGATAACAAAAATTCAAAAGTATTTTAATCAATTTCTTTCTAATTTTGTTGATTCCTTGCATGTATATTGTATATTGCATATGTGCAACACGGGGCTATTTTTATGTACTCACATAATAATACTGCCTGCAAATTTACTAAGTTTTGGCAAATGGATAAAATATAGGGTCCCATAACTAATTTATTTCAGACTTTAGAACCACAGTCTGATCGCACGTAAGATCAAGTTCGTGCGACCCAGTCGGCGGCGGCTCTTTTTTTCTTAAAATATTCTTTTTATTGGCTCTTTCCCAAAATCTGCCCTGCATAGCATAATAGGTGCTTCTCATAGGCGCCCGCAGGTCTCTGAGCTACGACTTTTGTCTACCAAGATTTTATACTAGTTTGTCATTTTATTTTCACTCAGACTCTGGACTTTGGTGTAATAAATCATTAAAGCTAAGTGTACACGATTGGTATAGATCTTATACAATATTGTCAGACCTGACAATGTCTGACAATTATCTACCCATGAGCTGGCAATTAGTTGTGTGTGTACACACACAATATCTGACAATTTATTGTCAGGTAATAGGCTGCATACCTACCAATAAATTGTAAGAGATTGGTAGATTTTCTACAAACCGTGTACACACACAACTAATTGTCAGCTCATACTAAATAGGCCGAAATGTTGCATCGGTTGCAAGTATTCTTTCCAATTCTGGTCTTTCCATGTTAAATTGTTAAATAAAAAAAAATTGTAAAAATTAACCTCACTGCACCACTAAAATCAAATTCCCAATTCACTACAAATTGTCTGACAATGACAAAATTGTATGATGTTAAAATAAAGTAGATCTGACAATTTCTTCATTGTCAGAAACGTCAGACAACTATACAAATTGGCAGACCTGACAATAAATTGTGTGTATACACGATTATCAAATATCTGACAAATTATCGTCTTACAATTAATTGTCAGATACATTTTCTGTCAATTAATTGTAATAGCACACGGTTTCAGCTAGCGTACACATGATTGTAAGATTTCTTACAATTAATTGTCAGACAATGATCCTACAATGAATTTTCTGACAATTAATTGTTCAAGATTGTATAATTATATAATATTGTAAGATCTACCAATCGTGTACTTTTAGCTTAAAGATTGTTTGTGCGTGTTCGTAAGTGTTCGCACGATTCAAGTTCGTACGAAAATGCGTCCAATGTGCGCCCTCCTGCCTGGTGCGTTCTTTTTCTATACAATTTAGTTAACTAGCTATTCTTAATTTCGGTTTCACAAATATTTAACGGGCTTTTAAATTGTAAAATGACGTATTTTGAATGGAACAAATGTCATTTAAATATTTAAAAGTCTGTTTACCAGTTAAAAGGGCTTTATGAAATTGGCCATTAATGTGTCAAAAAAATATTTTGAAGTGGCATTGTTAAAAATGTTACACAATTACGGCTGCTCTGATATTCTGTCGAATTTGAAAACGGAAACGAAAATTGAATCCGTGCGGATTGAAAACGATTGTTCTGATTTCCAGTCGGATTTACTTTTAAGTTTTACCAACTTGATCAACAAAACATTTTCGAAATCAGTTGTTATGTATGCAAGACCTGTCAAAAACGAAATTGTAATCCGCGAACAAAAGGATAAACGAATTTAAAACGTAAATTTGGCGGATTGTAGATCCGTTCGTTTCGCCAAATCCGCAAAACGTTTTCGAATACGGAATTCGGAACAGTGAAAATTCGAAAACGTGAGGATATAGAATTCGAATGGAAATTAGAACAGTATTAGAACGTGTATGTAACATTTCATTTAGTAACGATCAATGTTAAAAATATTGTTGATCTGTGACATAATTGGTTGAAAAAAAGTTTAAGTACCTAAATTTCAAAATTGTATACAAATCAAGAACTATTTGTAATTGCATTAAATTTAATGCAACAAGTTCAAAAAAAATGTGATCGATGCTGTGAGATGCAAATAAAAACAGATAAGCAAAAGATAACCACAAAAAATCGTTTGACAGATTAACACTTGAGTTCATATCAACGAGATGAGTTGCAAATTGTTACACCTAAACATTGAATTTAGGACCGATATTGTATATGAAGTGTATAATTCTTTATTATTTCTTCATCTTCGATATCAATATAAGGCAAGCAGTTTCTAGCTATCCAATCTTTATTTGCATCTACTATAATTGAATTAAAACTATAAGTTGAATTAAGCAGTCTTTTAACAAATTTCAGGCATTACAAGTTTTTTGACAAAATTGTCATATTTTTGGGTTGTTCTCGTGTATCTTTTCGATAGTTAGACCAATTTTGTTATATTTTAATATGTAGAAAGCACCTTTCTCTAGAGGCGATGTTCTTTATATTTTTTAATTTACTAATGGGGTTTTCCATTGGTAAATTCAGATTTCAATTTAAAAATTGTTTTTTTTTTCTTGGCGAATGGAACACGATTCCAAATTGACTTATTTTTGTCATTGTATTTGTGTAGTTTCGTTTCTCTGTCAATATTTCAATATAAATGTTGTCCCTTTTAGAAGAGAAAGATGAGCTTGATGAAGTTACCGATTCATTTTAAACTTTTCCATTTATAATCGAATATTTCTCACTTATTTTCAACACAAATTTCATTCCTGAAATACCTACAATACTCCAATTAAACATATTTGCCAACTGGCAGCTGTAAATTATGTTGATGTTAGTACAGGGAGAGTTAAGGTAAATCTTCCGAAAAATTTAAATCTGCAAAATTGATTTTAAATCAAAAATAAATTAATTTACTTTGCCCAATATGGAACGCAAAAATGGTCAAATTCGGCTTTTTGACAGATCCAAACCAAAAATAAATTGATATATTTTACCAAATGGAAAACCCCATAAGCTTTTTCTATCCATGATACTTCAAAAGAAATAATGGGTGATTTTTTAAGAGGTTTAGAACTTTTTAAAAAAAAAAACACAAAAAATTCGAAAAAATGAATGAAATATTTATTTGAATCGATAGTTTGAACCTTGCAATTCAATGTTTAAAGATAATTTCATGCAAATGTTGACCGCGGCTGCGTCTCAGGTAGCCCATCCGCTGAGTCCAATTTTGGCATACTCTTTCACACATATCGGCCGGTATCTCACGAATGAATGCATGGATGTTGGCTTCCAGTGCGTCAATGGAAGCGGGCTTGTCCCTATAGACATTAGCCTTGACATACCCCCACAAAAAATAATCTAATGGTGTCAAATCGCACGATCTAGGCGGCCAATTGACTGGCCCGAAACGTGAAATTAACTGTTCACCAAACTCGCCTCGCAATTGCGCCATTGTTTCGCGTGCTGTGTGGCATGTGGCACCGTCTTGTTGAAACCACATATCATGCAAGTCAAGAACCTCCATTTCGGGCAAAAAAAAGTTTGTTATCATCGCTCGGTAGCGTTCACCATTGACAGTAACGCTGCGATTCGAATCATCTTTGAAGAAATATGGCCCAATAATGCCGCCGGCCCATAAACCGCACCAAACAGTGGCTTTTTCGGGATGCATTGGTAGCTGTTACAATGCTTCTGGCTGATCTTCACTCCAAATGCGGCAATTTTGCTTATTTACGTACCCATTCAACCAAAAATGAGCCTCATCGCTGAACACAATTTTTCGATAAAAAAGCGGATCCTCGGCCAGCTTTCCAAGAGCCCATTCACCAAAAATTCGGCGTTGTGGTAGGTCGGCTGGCTTTAGTTCTTGCACCAGCTGTATCTTAAAAGGCTTTACGCCCAAATCCTTCCGCAAAATTTTCCACGTAGTGCTGTAACAAAGGCCTAACTGCTGGGAACGGCGCCGAATCGACATTTCGCGGTCTTCTGTCACACTAGCTGATACGGCCGCAATATTTTCTTCACTACGCACAGTACGTAAACGTGTTGGTGGTTTAATGTCCAACAAAGTAAATTTGGTGCGAAATTTGGTCACAATCTTCCGAATAGACTGCTCAGAAGGTCGAGAATGCCGATCATAAAATGGAAGCAGCGCGCGATGAACATTTCGAACCGAGCACGAATTTTGATAGTAAAATTCAATAATTTGCAAGCGTTGTTCATTTGTAAGACGATCCATGGTTAAATTGCAAACCAAACTGAAGCTGTTTGACAGTGACACAAGGTACTAAACACACGTCAGCTGTCAAAACCAGTGTTGCCAAAACCAAACCAGCTAAAAAATCACAAATCAGTTTAGACCCTAATAGCTTCGGATCAACAAATGGTGATCTTTTTATTTTTTTATTTTGGTATGTTTTCAAGTCATTTATTGATACCTATTCTAACAATTATAACAAAAAGAGTACTTAATTAACAAATAAGTAATAAAGTAAATATGCTAACCATCTTTTCCAACCTTAATGTACTTGGACTTTCTTTTTAATTTAATACTCAGTTTAAATTAAATACCTACTATGTAATATCTGTGTACCAACTTACCACCTTTTCAAAATTCAACATTGCCAGTTTTGGTTATTTTGAAGTTTTTGGAGAGTTTGTATGTTTTTGTTGAAGACTAACTAATAAGTAGGATAGTAAAATGATTACCTACAGATAAAAAAAAGGGTTTTTAATCGATACAAACATTTGTTTAACTCTGATTAATTGTACCATATGTGGTAGGTAGATATGTTAGGGTAACACTCTGAAGTCACCGTTGAACTTATAATTTTTCAGCTCGCTCGCTTACCAAATAATTATAAATGGTAAATGATAAATGATAAATGGTAAATGATAAATGGTAAACGATAAATGGATGAAAAAAATTCGGAATGAACTAGATGAAAACAAAACATTTTAGACTTCTAGAACGAACTATCGCCACTGGGGATAGTTGGTCGTTCACCCTCGACCCGTCCGTCTAACGAATCATGCTGAATATTGATTAATAGGGTCAAGAATAGAAGTGTGGTTACGATTTCGATAACAATTATAGTTTAAGTATAAATAGTAAGGATTATTCAAAACAAAAATCACTTCTGAGTGCCTTGTCAATACGCAATTTTTATTAAGTTCAGTTCAACTTACATGAACTTTTTGACAAAAATCCAATGTGAACTATATCCAACAAGATTAAAATTCTTAATCATTAAGCTGGAAATTTTGCCCAGGGCCAGGCTTTGTTTTTATATGAAGGTTTTTATAATACAAATTCTATATAGTACTGAAATACATCAGCCAAGTAGAAGACTTAGCACTATTTAATTGGACTTGTTGAATTATTGATTCAAAATAGCTTTTAACAGCCTTTAGTAGCTTAATGATTAAGAATTTTAATCTTGTTGGATATAGTTCACATTGGATTTTTGTCAAAAAGTTCATGTAAGTTGAACTGAACTTAATAAAAATTGCGTATTGACAAGGCACTCACTAGTCAACTGATGAGTCCAAGTGAGATCGCCGGGACGAAACGCCAATTTTTATGGACTAAAGGCTGTTAAAAGCTATTTTGAATCAATAATTCAACAAGTCCAATTAAATAGTGCTAAGTCTTCTACTTGGCTGATGTACTTCAGTAGTATATAGAATTTGTATTATAAAAACCTTCATATAAAAAATCACTTCTGTTACTTCAGTCTCAGAAGCTAAACGAAATCACGTTGTTTTAAAGCTAGTACCTAGCTGGAACTTGTGATACTATAGTTTGAACTCCAACCACTGACGCTAGAGAGCAATTCTGCTTTTGGGTCAATGTGTAAGACAATACGCCTGACGAGTCTGGGAGTAAACCCTAGGGAATTCACAAACAACTTAACAAAAAATGTTGCTGAAAAAATTTAAATTCTTGAATTTCCCAATTACGGGGTTGTATAGTGACAGACAGATACACAATGTGTGAATTATCCGGAAGGATTGCGTTCAAATCTTATTATTTTTTCGTGCTCAAATGAAACATTTGATACTGGCAAATATTTGCAAACCAAGGTTGTGTTATATTTAATTAGTCTATTCCAAATTACCTTTTACCCTGTAGGTATAGTTTTTTGTTTACAAATATTAACTAACCCATTAGGTAGATAATACTCTTTGTAATTTGTATTTAAAAAAAAAAAAACTTATTAATTACTCAGTACCTACACATGATTCATAAATACAAAAATTAATAAAAAAAAATGGAATGGCCAATTGCCATTATCCATTGTTCATGAGTCATGATATTTTATAATTGAATTTTATTAATTAAAAACAGTTATGCCCGATTTCATAAAGGACTTTTAAATATTTAAAAGCCCAAGTGCTTTTAAATTTAAAATGCTTTTAAGTGCCCTTATAAACTAAAAGCCCATTTTCGTCTCAATAAATTTTAAAAGTGTGATTTGTGAAGTCTAATATGTCAGATGTCAGCCGACGAGTAAGAAAATTATAGATGATATTTTGCAGTCACTTTTTTATTTAATTTCTTGCAAATATAAATTGTGAATAGGTCGAAACAAAAATATAGTTAGTGTGTAAATAATAATCTTTTAAGGCTCTCCCAAGCCAACGCGAATACTTCCGAACGACGACAAGACTTTCGCCTTTCTTAATTTATTTACATGGAGATAAATGAGAGCATCCACATTGGCGCGATATGAATTTTCAAACATTGTTCACTCATCGCATATTCGTTCCGAATGTTTCGCGTTGGTTTCGGAAAGCCTTTATAATTTGTTTGTTTTTAGACTAATTGATTGTTCATCTGAGGATGATGAGCAACATATGGTAAGACGTCCAAGAATATTCCGAGTTCATATTGGAATTGGAATCCGTTCTTCAAATATACTTTTCTTCGTAGCATTTTTTTCTACATATAATGCTTTTTCACGTGCATTTCGAATGTGAGAGCGAAACAACCTATTTCCATATCCAGGGATGTGAGGCCAATTTTAACTAAAATTTCCCTAAAATTTCCTTTTTTTAGATGCTGAAACTGGAAATATTTAAAGGTCTGATAAAATTTAAGAGGACTTTAGATAAAAAGGTAGTGTATTTTTATGAAATCGGGCATTATATTTGGTAATTCGATTTTTACTTCCGATATATACAGTCTTCTTTTTGAAAGGACAGTCGTCTTATTCGCTATCGTGTCCTCTCTGTTTTGTTTAAAGGGGACATAACTTTGACCTCCGTTCACTAAATTGCACACGAGCGCTCATAAAACGCTCTCAGCTCATATTTCGCCCACGAGCGTACGCAGGGTTCAAAGGCTAGCGAGCGAGAGCGCGAGCGCAAAAACAAAATATCGAAACGCCCGCTCATGGGCGAGAGCGAAAATAAAAATAGCGAAACGCCCGCTCATGGGCGAGAGCGAAAATAAAAATAGCGAAACGCCCGCTCATGAGCGAGAGCCGAAAAAATTATTTGGCCCATGGCTCGCGGGCGAGCGAGAGCGGTTGTGAGCGATTGTGAGCGCTCATGAGCAGTGGTGGATATAACTGGTTTTCCTATTTATACAACATGCGTTAATGAATTGGCTTTTTTTTTACGGAAGTTAAAGTTAAAACTTAAAAGTGATTAACTAAAAAAATACACATATTATGACATAGTGGAAATAGAGCAAGCCTTTCAGCAGGTGTTTCAATATTTCGCGAAATGCAATAATTTTTCGGATTAAAAAAATTAAATGAATTTTTTTCTACACTTATTGAGATTTGCTTTCGGACAGACGATATGCAAAATGCAACCCCTTTGCATTCCTTGTTCATAGGTACATGAGCAGGAGTACCTTTCTTCTGTAGATCGCACTTCTTAGAAAAAGGATTATAAAAAATCAGTTTCAGAAACAAAGGTTCTAGTTTTTTGAAAGTTAGGTAATAATAAGCAGTTTATTTGCGTGGTTGTTGGTAATGGGATGTTTTTTTTTAATATAGTAGGTAGCACAAGTGGATTGGTTCCATTTTATTCTTGGAATTAGAATATGCACCCTTTTTTCCGTACATGTGTATACAGTAGAATACGCTTATAAGGAACATGGTCATAGGAAAACCCCGAATTATAGCATTCAAAAATCAGATTTTTCGAAGTTTCTTATAAGTAGGATCTTCTGTTTAATTATTTTTTTTCGTGCATTTGCGAAAATATAGAAAATGGGTTTTTCCAATACAGTTTGCACTTATGAATTAATGAGCTATATGAACTCATTCGATTTTTAACCAGGAAGATAGTAAGAAGTGTTTGAGTAATTATAAAACCAAAGGAAAAAATATAATGGCACCGCGAAAAATATTCCATCATGATAAATATGTGAAATTTGATTCGGAAACAAAAAAATCAAAGTGTTTAGTTGAACATTGTGATAAAGATTTATGTGGGAAAAAACCATCAAATATAAAACGGCACTATAAGTTAGTACACAAAAAAAATATAAGTGATGATGAAAATGATGAAAACAATGAACCTGTGGCATCGGTATCAGGATTGCAAAAAGACAACAAGAAATCAAAAATAAGTGTTAACATTACAATGAACAAAAACGAATTTTTAAAATGTTGTGTGGGCTTGGTTACGGTTAAAAATATTCCATTCCGTATTTTTGACGATCACGACTATTTTAAAAAAATCATTGCCCCTTATGAACAAAAATTTGGTGTTATCATTAATTCAAAAAATATCTGCAATGCTGTTGAGAAAGCAAGTCAAGAAATAAAGGAAATTATTACAAGACGTGTAGAAAAAAAAATGATTTCCTTGAAAGTGGACATTGCTACTCGTATGGAGAAAAGCGTTCTAGGCATAAATATTCAGTATATAAAGGATTTTAAAATATGCATTAACACAATAGGTAAGTGAAAATTTTTGGAATTTTAAAAATAAATAGCCCAATTTTATGAAATCAATATATGTAATATCTGAATATCATTTTCGAAGGTATGATTGAAATATCGAAAAGACATACAGCACAATTTTTGAAGGAAGAGATTCTGAGATGCTTGCAAGACTTCAAAATAGATATCACACAGTAATATTCAAACACAACTGACAATGGTGCAAACGTTATCAAAGCTTCTAAAATACTCCAAGAAATTCAAGAGGAAAACATCAACGGCCCCGAAAACATCGAAAGAGATGAAGAAGATATACAAAGCAAAATCGCTGCAGTATTTTCAGTAGTTCGATGTGCAGCTCATACTCTACAGTTGGCAGCATATATGATGTGATAAAAACAGTTGAAATAGAGGTCAATGAATGCCGGAAACTTGTCAAAAAACTCCGAACATCAGTAAGATCAGGTGACATAAACATTAATATGCCTACTCTTGATAATATGACGAGGTGGAATTCAACATTTTGCATGATCAATTCCATTTCATCTCAAAAAAATTACATTGACAATTTGGACGATTCTACCATTGATATCGATTGGAATTTCATCGACAACTTTATCAACGCTTTTAGACCGCTTGCCGATTGTACTTTAAAATTACAGTGCGAGCAATATACCTTAGGCGATTTCTATCGAGATTGGTTGACCTGCGAACTCAAGCTGATAAATATTGCCGATGGAAATTCGTATGCATCCCGTCTACATCAAGCAATGACTACTAGAAAACAAAAACTCTTCGAAAACGATGCCTTTGTTGCTGCCCTGTACCTAGACCCGCGTTTCAATTTTGATGCCTCTCCATTGCTGACCGATCATCAGAAACAAGTTGCACTCAACCATCTTATGAAAACATATGAAATGCTGCAACTACTGGACACAACACCAGTCTCTTCCGATGAATCAGTTAACTCTGTAAATACACGATCTGATTTGCATTCTACATCTTCTGGTAATGAATACGGCGAATTGCAAGAACATATACAACAAATGTTAGCCACTGCACAATCACCATCACTAACCAAAAGAAGTTTAAAGCAAAAATTGTCGTTATTATGCGAAAGAAGCATGGAACCTTTGGAAACTAATGTGTTGAGTTACTGGAAGAAATATCATAGCCATGATAGGGAACTATCTCAACTTTCCGAAGTTGCTCTAGCCGTTCCTGCCACACAAGTATCTGTAGAACGGGCATTTAGCGCACTGTCAACAATATTAACAAAACTGAGGACAAAACTTTCAAAAAAATCTCTTTCTAATATTCTCCTCTATAAATTAAATTTCAAATAAATAGAAACATCTACGTTAGATATACTTGAAAACGAGGGAATATAAGACATTTTTCATTACATTAATTCATTAATTTATATAACTATCATTAATATTAAAATTTAAAAAAAACCATTTAATTGTTTTCTTTTTTATTTTTTTCTAAATTCTTAAAGGCTCGCGAGCGCTAAATTGGCTCGCTCTCGTCTCACGCTCATGAGCGTGGGCGTTTGCTATCGCTCTTAATGAGAGCGCTCTTGACGTGAGCGTTTTACTATCGCTCTTAATGAGAGCGCTCTTGACGAGAGCGTTTTGCCATCGCTCTTAATGAGAGCGCTCTTGACGTGAGCGTTTATAAATCGAACGCTCGCGAGCGCGGCCGAAACTAAAAGTGCTCACACCTGATGGTTCATGGGCGAGCGTATCTGGTAAGCGCTCTTGTTGAAAGGCACGCTCGCGAGCCGCTCATGAGCGTGCCTTTCTGAACCCTGATTGGGAGGACAATTTAGCAGGGTTCAGAAAGGCACGCTCATGAGCGGCTCGCGAGCGTGCCTTTCAACAAGAGCGCTTACCAGATACGCTCGCCCATGAGCCATCAGGTGTGAGCACTTTTAGTTTCGGCCGCGCTCGCGAGCGTTCGATTTATAAACGCTCACGTCAAGAGCGCTCTCATTAAGAGCGATGGCAAAACGCTCTCGTCAAGAGCGCTCTCATTAAGAGCGATAGTAAAACGCTCACGTCAAGAGCGCTCTCATTAAGAGCGATAGCAAACGCCCACGCTCATGAGCGTGAGACGAGAGCGAGCCAATTTAGCGCTCGCGAGCCTTTAAGAATTTAGAAAAAAATAAAAAAGAAAACAATTAAATGGTTTTTTTTAAATTTTAATATTAATGATAGTTATATAAATTAATGAATTAATGTAATGAAAAATGTCTTATATTCCCTCGTTTTCAAGTATATCTAACGTAGATGTTTCTATTTATTTGAAATTTAATTTATAGAGGAGAATATTAGAAAGAGATTTTTTTGAAAGTTTTGTCCTCAGTTTTGTTAATATTGTTGACAGTGCGCTAAATGCCCGTTCTACAGATACTTGTGTGGCAGGAACGGCTAGAGCAACTTCGGAAAGTTGAGATAGTTCCCTATCATGGCTATGATATTTCTTCCAGTAACTCAACACATTAGTTTCCAAAGGTTCCATGCTTCTTTCGCATAATAACGACAATTTTTGCTTTAAACTTCTTTTGGTTAGTGATGGTGATTGTGCAGTGGCTAACATTTGTTGTATATGTTCTTGCAATTCGCCGTATTCATTACCAGAAGATGTAGAATGCAAATCAGATCGTGTATTTACAGAGTTAACTGATTCATCGGAAGAGACTGGTGTTGTGTCCAGTAGTTGCAGCATTTCATATGTTTTCATAAGATGGTTGAGTGCAACTTGTTTCTGATGATCGGTCAGCAATGGAGAGGCATCAAAATTGAAACGCGGGTCTAGGTACAGGGCAGCAACAAAGGCATCGTTTTCGAAGAGTTTTTGTTTTCTAGTAGTCATTGCTTGATGTAGACGGGATGCATACGAATTTCCATCGGCAATATTTATCAGCTTGAGTTCGCAGGTCAACCAATCTCGATAGAAATCGCCTAAGGTATATTGCTCGCACTGTAATTTTAAAGTACAATCGGCAAGCGGTCTAAAAGCGTTGATAAAGTTGTCGATGAAATTCCAATCGATATCAATGGTAGAATCGTCCAAATTGTCAATGTAATTTTTTTGAGATGAAATGGAATTGATCATGCAAAATGTTGAATTCCACCTCGTCATATTATCAAGAGTAGGCATATTAATGTTTATGTCACCTGATCTTACTGATGTTCGGAGTTTTTTGACAAGTTTCCGGCATTCATTGACCTCTATTTCAACTGTTTTTATCACATCATATATGCTGCCAACTGTAGAGTATGAGCTGCACATCGAACTACTGAAAATACTGCAGCGATTTTGCTTTGTATATCTTCTTCATCTCTTTCGATGTTTTCGGGGCCGTTGATGTTTTCCTCTTGAATTTCTTGGAGTATTTTAGAAGCTTTGATAACGTTTGCACCATTGTCAGTTGTGTTTGAATATTACTGTGTGATATCTATTTTGAAGTCTTGCAAGCATCTCAGAATCTCTTCCTTCAAAAATTGTGCTGTATGTCTTTTCGATATTTCAATCATACCTTCGAAAATGATATTCAGATATTACATATATTGATTTCATAAAATTGGGCTATTTATTTTTAAAATTCCAAAAATTTTCACTTACCTATTGTGTTAATGCATATTTTAAAATCCTTTATATACTGAATATTTATGCCTAGAACGCTTTTCTCCATACGAGTAGCAATGTCCACTTTCAAGGAAATCATTTTTTTTTCTACACGTCTTGTAATAATTTCCTTTATTTCTTGACTTGCTTTCTCAACAGCATTGCAGATATTTTTTGAATTAATGATAACACCAAATTTTTGTTCATAAGGGGCAATGATTTTTTTAAAATAGTCGTGATCGTCAAAAATACGGAATGGAATATTTTTAACCGTAACCAAGCCCACACAACATTTTAAAAATTCGTTTTTGTTCATTGTAATGTTAACACTTATTTTTGATTTCTTGTTGTCTTTTTGCAATCCTGATACCGATGCCACAGGTTCATTGTTTTCATCATTTTCATCATCACTTATATTTTTTTTGTGTACTAACTTATAGTGCCGTTTTATATTTGATGGTTTTTTCCCACATAAATCTTTATCACAATGTTCAACTAAACACTTTGATTTTTTTGTTTCCGAATCAAATTTCACATATTTATCATGATGGAATATTTTTCGCGGTGCCATTATATTTTTTCCTTTGGTTTTATAATTACTCAAACACTTCTTACTATCTTCCTGGTTAAAAATCGAATGAGTTCATATAGCTCATTAATTCATAAGTGCAAACTGTATTGGAAAAACCCATTTTCTATATTTTCGCAAATGCACGAAAAAAAATAATTAAACAGAAGATCCTACTTATAAGAAACTTCGAAAAATCTGATTTTTGAATGCTATAATTCGGGGTTTTCCTATGACCATGTTCCTTATAAGCGTATTCTACTGTATACACATGTACGGAAAAAAGGGTGCATATTCTAATTCCAAGAATAAAATGGAACCAATCCACTTGTGCTACCTACTATATTAAAAAAAAACATCCCATTACCAACAACCACGCAAATAAACTGCTTATTATTACCTAACTTTCAAAAAACTAGAACCTTTGTTTCTGAAACTGATTTTTTATAATCCTTTTTCTAAGAAGTGCGATCTACAGAAGAAAGGTACTCCTGCTCATGTACCTATGAACAAGGAATGCAAAGGGGTTGCATTTTGCATATCGTCTGTCCGAAAGCAAATCTCAATAAGTGTAGAAAAAAATTCATTTAATTTTTTTAATCCGAAAAATTATTGCATTTCGCGAAATATTGAAACACCTGCTGAAAGGCTTGCTCTATTTCCACTATGTCATAATATGTGTATTTTTTTAGTTAATCACTTTTAAGTTTTAACTTTAACTTCCGTAAAAAAAAAGCCAATTCATTAACGCATGTTGTATAAATAGGAAAACCAGTTATATCCACCACTGCTCATGAGCGCTCACAATCGCTCACAACCGCTCTCGCTCGCCCGCGAGCCATGGGCCAAATAATTTTTTCGGCTCTCGCTCATGAGCGGGCGTTTCGCTATTTTTATTTTCGCTCTCGCCCATGAGCGGGCGTTTCGCTATTTTTATTTTCGCTCTCGCCCATGAGCGGGCGTTTCGATATTTTGTTTTTGCGCTCGCGCTCTCGCTCGCGAGCCTTTGAACCCTGCGTACGCTCATGGGCGAAATATGAGCTGAGAGCGTTTTATGAGCGCTCGTGTGCGAGCGTTTCCGTACCCTGCTCCCAATGTCCTATTTTGCTCTTTCTAGGATTAAATACAAGTACTTTCTAAATCACTTAAACAAACAAAAATAGACAACACTGGTTTGAGTCATTGAATTTGGTGGTCTAGTTTTTATTATTATGTACAATTTTTTTTTTACCATTCACTGTTAAAAATCTTTCATTCAGTTTTAAAGACCAAGAAAATTGCTTTTATGAAGCCTGTAATGACCTGCTCCGTCAATGAGTTGCAGCGGTTAAAGAAAATTTTCAATATACCTACCGGATTTAAGAAAAGATCTAGAAATCAATGATAAGGAATATTATTTGACGATGTTACTTGTGTCAATAAAAAACAAATTGAAAAATTAACAATGCGTCACCAAATAAGAAATGGGGCCCCCCATATATACTCTTTTTTTTAAACTACATCATGCCTTTTGGTAATAGCATGGCACTAGTTACAATGACTAGACTAGAAAGAATGAAATAATTTTTGTTAGCACATAAGCTACACATGTCATGCAGGCAAACAGAAATATCAATTTAAAAAAAAAAAAAAAATATTTGTGTTTTTCGAATTTCCGGGCCCCTAATTTTGGCGTATAAGACTGATGTAAAATTTCAAAATTTACTTTAAATTAGAAAACTATTTGTGCTCACAAAAAAAGGCGAAGCAGTTTTCTATGATTTTCTTTAAATCGCCGGAGTTGGTCGTTTTTCCTTTGGATATTTTTCAAAAAAAACTATACCAACATTAGTCAGGGGCCCAAATCCGCATGCGTGAGTTTTTCTTGACAGATAACGTGCTCATAGGGGCCCAATTTCGAAAGCGTGAATGATTTTTCAAATTGCCGGACCCATAGAAACACGGAAATATTTTAATGCTTGATGCGAAACTGGGCCCAGGTGGTATGAAAAATCTATCCCAAATTAAAAAAAAAATTCGCCAGGGCTGGGTGTTCCAGTTTCGATTGCATTGACCGAAGAAAATACAACTTATAATAGGTGTGTTCGCGTACTATAGTCCGAAACTACCCATTTTTAACATTTTTAGAAAATGTTTAAAAGTCAAAAGTAACCTAAAAATGTAATTTTTTGGTTTGATTTTATTTTAATTTTTTAATTGATTTGCACTTTTCTCGAAAACGATTCAACGGATTTTGATAACTTCTTTTTTGATCATTTCTTATAACCAAAGATTTTGCTCCAAAACGATTTTAATAAAACAATTTCTTTCTGTCAAATTTGCAACGATATTTAAAAATATTACATTTCACCATTATTTATAGTACCTCTCACACAATGGTTTTTTTTTCGATCAAGTGATTAAAATTAAATTAAATTAAAATTTAAAATATTTTTGACTTTATTTTTTGAAAATTCGATATTTCAGAAGCGGTTGGATGATTTTTTTTTACAAATTTAATTCTTAACCCCACATTAATTATGCTATTTTTGTTCGTAAAAAAGTTTACATATTTAATACATATAAATATAAAAGATTAATTATTTTTAAACACGCGCCTACGATTTTTTAAAATTCGCATATGTTAAGATTAGTTAAAAACATCAGATATGGCAATATAATTACCATATAATGTACATAAATAATTTCCAGACATGCATTTGTGCGTATTGTTAATTTTTGTGTGCTTACATAATACTACCCTCAACTTAATCTATGTTTTTGGCTGGTAGGTAAAAGATAAGTTCCCATAAATAATTTATATTAGACTTTAGAACCGCAGTTTGATCTCTCATAAGACCAAGTTCGTGTGTTGCAGTCGTGCGATTTATTTATTTTATCACGAGATCCTACTCTATCGTGATCATGTTTTGTAAAAGAAATAGAAATGTAGTTTATACTGTAGCTTTTATGTTTTGAAAATTGAAAAGTGGTGTAAACTGCAGTGTAAAGAAAAATGACAACAAATAAGAAAAAAAATGCTACGGTAATAGAATGGGGCTATTAATCTACTACTCTGAATTACAAGGAACATTTTGTCTGCTATTATACGACGACTTTTGCGTCGTGACTCTTTTCGAACATAATGAGTGCAAAGGAGAAGGAAAATGAGACGGAAAACAAACTGCCCTATGAGACATGGGCCAAATTTCTGCTACTCATTTTTGACATTATTTTATTTCTTGTTTGTTATTTTTGCAAATTGTTTTATTTATTTTCGTTATTTGGGGAACGCACATGTACCTATAGCTGTATGGTTGCTAAGGTGTAGAGCATAGAGATTTTCTATGCTGGAACAAAATCGTTTCATTTATGTTTGTTGTTTGTATTGTTGCTACGAGAATTTCATTACCAAAAAACAAATTATATTGGATTGCCAAATTTGAGTCATGACTCAAAAATCATGATGTAATAGCGTACGACTCACAGGACAAAATTTCAAAGAAGAACTCGAAGAAGAGTCACAACGCAAAAGTCGTCGTGTAATATCAAAAGGAACGCATCCAGTGTGGAAATGTATGTGAATACATTGAATAATAACAGAAAAACTCTTTAATAATTTTCTTGATGATTTTAAAGCACCAAGAACTACTTGTGAGATAATATTTATTTATTTAAATAGAGATAATAATAATATTTCAAAAGAAATATAATTTGAGTCCAAGTTCAAAAACAAAACACAAATCAAAAACTGACAGAATTCAAATTTCAACACCATTCAAATTTTAAGTTTAAATTTGTTTTAAAATAAATTAAGACCTTCGTGTTTGCAAACTCTTTGCAACACAATATTCAAAAATAACGTACTTCTTAAACAGGAAACACTTTTCTCTTCACCCATCAACGCACAGATGTCACTAGTAAAACTAACCGAATGACCGGAAGAATGACGTAGCCCTGCCACAACTTAACGAAAACCAGAAACTTACAGATGACGTTTTGTGTCATATTTCGTTCAATCCAGCCAGATTCAAGTGCAAAAAAGAACTTCGCACCAATTTCTCAGTTTTTTTTTAATTTACAAGTGTATAAAAAAAGATAATTTCTTTCTAATATTATAAATAAATTATTTTTATTTTATACAGTTCAGAAAAGTACACATTTTCCATTCACGGGTCTGTTTGTTTGTTAATTTATTTATTGACCATCAATAAAAAAAATAGGTAAATATCCACGCTTGTCTTATTACCTATAAGAAAAGAAAAAAAAGTGAAAATCAGAAGAGACTCATTCTTCATTGAAAAAAAAAATCCGAGAGCAGTGGTGACACAAAACAAAAAAACTCTTTAATCTTTCAAACACTAAAAAAGAATGTCCAAAGTGCAACATTATTTCCAAGGAAAACAAAAGATTAGTTTCCTTTGTTTACTTTGTTTTACAAAACTTTTGAGAAAGTGTCAATTCGATTTTCGGTCCAATTGGCGACGATAAGGTGTCTCTCCCAGTCCCTCGAAGTAGTGGCAAAGGTGACTGGGTTGCTAACTCGGAAACAGAGAGCATGACAAGTGGCTGTTAACGCGTTTTCATTTTCTACGTACTCCTCCCACCACAAACTATCATTAATTTGCTTATTTCTATTTAATTTTAGATAATATTTAACAAAAAAAAAAAAATAAAACAGAAGAAAATATGTTCATTTGGGATTGGTTTACTGGTGTTCTTGGGTACTTGGGTAAGTTAAACAATAAAGCAAAAATTATTTATTAATAACCTCGTTTAGACCCAGGACAAGTTGCACTCTCCTTCCCCCATCCACCAAACCTCTCCCTTTTCCTTTCTTTTCCGCCAACCATAAATCTGAAACAAATTTGATGAACTTGAACATTTGCCAGCAAAGCAAAACGCGAACACGCTCGACGACTCGGACTACGGTCCGCTGTTGTCGTTTTGGTTGTCATCGCACGTTGCTCTTCAAGTTCATTGTCATCACTACAAAATATGTTTTTTTCTTATAATAGGTCTATGGAAAAAGTCAGGAAAACTACTTTTCCTCGGGCTGGACAACGCTGGAAAGACAACACTGTTACATATGCTCAAAGATGATAAACTAGCACAGCATGTTCCCACGCTGCATCCTAGTAAGCATCAGATTTGTTTATATTTGTCCAAAGAATTCTATAATTTTTCTTCATTTATTTTTTTTTTATTTCTATTTCCTTATTAAATAAAGCTTCTGAAGAATTGTCCATTGGCAATATGCGATTCACAACATTCGACTTGGGAGGCCACACTCAAGGTAATATTTTTTTTTTATTTCAATACCTAGGTACAATAATAATGAATTGTGCGTGTGTTAATATATGGGTTTTTGGGTCGCGTTTCGGTTAGAAGGTCATCTTCATGTTTAAGGCCAAAACCATGGTATGTCTGTCTACACGTACACATTGGCCCTCTCTGACAATTTCTTAATCTATCCGATAGTGATGATTGATGTTTAATACAAATTTGACAAATTTAAATCCAGTTAGCTTAAGCAAAAATTGTTTATCTAACAACGTGCAATTGGTTCATATAGATTATTAATTTATATACCTATAGCGGGTAATGACTTAGTATCTTTTTCAATTAATTTGTGTATAATAAATAGGTGTTTTTATTATCTCGGTCTATTAATTTATTTGCATACAATTCTGATTTACGGTTGCCCTCGGGCCATGAATATTTTTGTGTTCATGTATTTTTTGTCTTCAAAATGATAATGCTAATTCAATAGCACGTGTTAAACAACGTAATGTATATAGTTACCAATCAATGTGATTGTATACGTAAACGGCTGATAAGTTTCAATATTTACATGCACCAATGTAGGCCTAGGTGCATTATTTTGATTGCGATTCTTGGTTCTCACTTATAAATTGTTTTATATAAATATTCAGACATTAGACAACCTGGAGAATTGTTCATACAGATTATGCACATACATGTACATAATATGTATGTACATACATATATGTATATGCGATTTTATTTTATTAGTGTGATTTTAAGTAAATTAGATAAGATTCATTGCAAAGATCTTAATTCAACTTTACTGCTGATATGTACAGGAATTGTTTTTATAAGAAACAAAGTACATACTTATATAGGTATTTTTCTTCTATTGTAGAAAATTAAGTAAATACTGCTAGCACAATTTAATATTTCTTCTTGATCAGTAGGTATTTATTTGGATGGACATATGATCTAGGTAACAGAACTTCAAGAACTTGATATTTAAAACTAATTGTCATCCACAATCTATCAAGCTGATTGGGATTAAAATCGAGTTATTTTTTTTAGCAGAAAAGAAGATTAGAAAAAAAAATAAATAATTGAAGTGTTACAAATCTAGCTTTAATAATTCTAAACAAAAGAAAAATCAAAAAACTATGTTCAGGCGTGTTTCTTTTTGTAGTTTTGCCAGTGTTTGTAATCCGAAGCAGAAAAAAGATACAAAGGGAATATGCTCCAAATAGGAGTAAGAGGAAATAATTTCTCCCTGAAAATTCTACATTATCACCAAAACTAGCTGGAAGTCGTTTCCCATCAAAGTTGTGAGATTTTTCTATTATTTATGATTTGGGGACCTTTCCAACTATTTATGATTTGGGGATCAGATCCAAATTGGTTGTGGCAAATAGAACAAAAAATGAGATTTGATTTTCT
The DNA here is from genome assembly GCA_932273885.2 of Leucozona laternaria. Taxonomy (NCBI): domain Eukaryota; kingdom Metazoa; phylum Arthropoda; class Insecta; order Diptera; family Syrphidae; genus Leucozona; species Leucozona laternaria. Next base: position 188,929,102 of record OW026366.1, on the reverse strand, counting down.
TGTAATTGAGTGAATGCCGTTTTGCTCTAGAAAATATATCGGCCTTATCATAAGGCCTTCGTAATAGTTTTGTACCACGAATCTAAAAAAAATAGTAACATAGTTCCTGTCATAAGAAAAGTATTGTCACGAAATTGAGGACTGTCAATATCTCTTTTGATGACCTCGGAATTCATTTGGCAATCGCGATTCGTATTACGAATCTATTACGATGGGGCCTTTGATAAGGCCGATTAAGTTTCGTAAGCGCATTTTTGTTCGTATAAATAACAAAGTACATAATATGTATTAGGAAACTCAAAAAAGAAAATGCAAAATTCGGACTTTTTTTAATTTCTCATATAATCTACTGTGGGATTATTATAGAACCCGAAGCGAGTCGTTTTCTGTAGTTTGTTTGACTTTTGATAATATAAATTGCATTTGCGCTTCAAGTCAAAATCATTTTCGATGTGAGCTTTTGTATTCCGATCTCATTTCACTGGTATAGTCAACATTCGTTTTAAATTTGATAATAAATGCATACTTGAAAAAATGTAAATGTCAGAAATGGGATATCAAATGGGAAACGATTCGCTACGAATTTCATAATCTGACATTAGACATTGGTCTTATTTGTTTTCATCTAGGAACCAATCGATGGAGATACTATTTCCAATAATCATAATCGAATATCATTGTTAGTATTACCGATGTCGCATGTGGCTATTTCATTTTTGTATACTTTGTACATGTACAGCTGTGTTTCGGTCATGACCAAATTGTTATTAAACATTAAGAATTTGTAATTTCTCATCAACACCGATGTACCGATTAAATATCACCAATATTTATACATAAGTTTACAAACGTGTAATTTGAAATTTCAAAGATTTGTAGTTTTTTTTCTCTTTCGATTATATATCTTGCTTACTACACTAGCGCAAGGTTGGACTCGTTGAATTCACAGAGTATTTTTGATAGCTATGGGCTCACGTCCATGTATGTTGTTGATTGTAAGAAAAATGACTGTACCATATATTTCTATAATCATGATTCACTTTTTTTAAACTTCAAAGTTCGTTCTTGTTTTGATTTGGATTCAAAACAACGTAGAACATACTCAGACACCGCTCCAGATTTATCGGACCAAGAATTCTTACGTAAAAAGTAAGTTTTTTTAAGTCAACAAACCTGGAGAAGTTGATCAACTTAAAAAAACAATCGTTACGAAAATAAGGGTATACCATCCACTTCTCTACTTTTATAAAGATCTAAGTATTAGTTTTTAAAGCAAAATAAACTTTTCACTAATCATTATGTATTTGATTTTAAAAAAAATTCAAAAACCTTCTGGCAGATGCCCAAGAAATGCTTAAAGTCAATTTTGTTGTAAAGTAATTAGTTCAGTTACTAACAAAAGAAATATTTTGCATGCCTTTTGTGAAAAATGAACTCACTCACTATAGCCATCTGATGAAATTCTTCCTCAATTACAAAATAATGATAAGTAATAAAGTCCTTTGTTTTTTTTTACATACTAAACTAAAGATAAATGCCTTACCGCCATATTATTCACTAGATACATCCAGATTAAAACTTAAATCCGGATGTATTTACATTGCATTTGTATGCTTTACATCTGGATTTAAATTTTTAATCTGGATGAATCGAGTGAATAATATGGCCGTTATTGTTTGCGTGTAAAAAATTGATAAATCTGGCTATAAACTTTACACAAAATCACGCCTATTTAATTTAAAATAATTTTTTCCGAAACGTTTCATAAATATATTTTTCTGTATGAACGAACATTTTAGCTCCCACATTGCAGTATTTAGAATTTAAAAAAAATTCTTGGAGTTCCAAAGGTGCTAAACAGCCTTATTGTGAGTTTCACCCGAAAAATATTTCCCCTTAAAAGTTTTTGTTCGCCCAGAATTTTAAAAGCTATTGTGAGTTTCGCCCGAAAGAAATTTCACTTCGAACTAGAATGAAATTTTGAACAAATAGTTGGGCTATGACCTGTGATGCTACTAGCTACTACAGAAAAGAAAAATCCCAAACTTGTCCCTACACAAATGGAATTGAGATACATAATTATTTTATTTTTATTTATTAACTCCATCTCACACAATTTGTCATGTGTTGATTCATGAACATTCTTAGGATTTGTTTTAAGACCATCACACATTCTAACCCTTTTGAAGGTTTGAAGTTATGTTGAAACTGATTTGTTGTTTGTTTTGATGCAAGTGCGGAAGCAAAATTTGATTATAAGAAACAGTTTTACTTAGAGGCAGACAAATTTTATGGTATCCATCACTGGATGTAGGTGATTTCATATTTGAAAGCACTAAAAAACAAAGTGCCAACTACACAAATTTCATTAAATTTTGTAAATATAAGCATTGCGCTGTAACTCTTGAATGTAAAAGTAGACAATATAGTTAAATATAGAAGTGGCAATTAAATAAAATTATTCATTCGTATTGCAATTCGTATGCAAAAAATGTTTCAGTGTATATTTTTGGAATGCACGATGCATCTCAATTTATTTATTCCTGATATAAGAAATTCAATTCATAATTCCGTTTCCTAGAATAGAGAATTTTTCAGCATGATATCCCTTGTTATTCTTTCGTTTGCCTCCAAAAAATAAGTGAACATTTTTCCAATTCATTAAATTAATAATTTTTTTCAGGGTGGAATGTCGTTCGGGTGAAACTCGCAATAAGGCTGAATGAGTTTATCTATTAAATACAAATCTCCATTGAAATCATTTAATAACAAAATTGACATCGGCGTTAGATTTTTCATCTTTCTATCGATAGATAATAGAATCAATTTGCCAGCAAAGGCAAACGGTACAAAAAACGGAGAAGCCCTAAAACTTCTATGTATATCTTTCCCATTTACAAAGCCATGTGAAGCTTCATCCATCTATTAAGATCAATTGATGTTTGGCCTCAATAAAATTTCGTTTTTTATATTTTCATAGCTCGAAATAATGCAGAGATAACTTAAAATATCATACTCTTACCCAACAGTTGGAAAATAAAATATAAAAAATGTTTTAAGATTAGAGATAAAAAATTTTTCGTTCGAAATAATTTTCATTCGAGACTTTTATCGTTCTAAATTGCCTCCCATACAAGGCCGTACTCTATTTACTTTTGTTGTACTTAGATATCAAATTATCAATTTAAGATTAAAAATGAGAGTCATAAGAGTTTTTTCGATAAATCCTCAGTTTTTTTGTTCATATATTTAATAATTCATTACGTATTTTTTTTATAGCTCGTCGTGTGTGGAAAGACTATTTCCCAGCAGTAGATGCTATCGTTTTCTTAATAGATGCTTGGGATCGCAGCCGTTTCCAAGAAAGTAAAAATGAATTGGACTCCTTGCTAACAGATGAGGCTCTTTCAAACTGCCCTATTTTGATCCTCGGCAACAAAATCGATAAGCCAGGTGCTGCCAGTGAAGATGAATTGAGAAACGATTTTGGTCTATACAGGCTTACCACAGGAAAGGTTAGTTAAATTAAAATCCCTGTTTTGTTGTTCAATTCTGATGAATTTTATTTTACTTTTATTTTTTTTTTAGGGTAAGGTAGCTCGATCAGACCTACCCGGTCGTCCATTAGAATTATTTATGTGCTCAGTGTTAAAAAGACAAGGCTATGGCGAAGGATTCCGTTGGTTAGCGCAATATATCGATTAATCGCCATATAGGAAACAAACAAAAAATTATATAAATAATTGTAAATTTAAAACAAACAAAAATCTTGTATTAAAACGAAAAGAAGGCAGTAAGCAAAAAAAGAAGCCTCGTTTTTTGCATTGTAAAAAATACAGATTTACAATTTACCTTAAGAAGTGATTTTTAATCCAATAAAATATTAAAATTTTAGGCGTGTTCTTGAATAGCTAATTAATACGTAACGTCTTGGCGAAATCTTTAAAGGTTCAAGCAATTTTATACTTGCACGTTCAAAGATATAAATAGAACAAAACGTGTAAATGATTAAAAAAAAAAAACAGGAAACTTTTTTTTATTTATTATTTATTTTATCCAATTGCTATCTCTTACACAATATTCAATAAAACTTAGAATTGATCTGTTACGTTTAATTCGGTACCATACAGAAAAATATTTGCTGTGATTTAACGAAGAAAAAAAATGTATAATTATGTAATTACAATTTTGTTTTGCAATAATTATTATGTTATAAATGAATAGATTTTATTTTAAGTTCAAACAAAGTAATAGATTGCATAAAATTTAAAGACATCAACACTTTCACATAAAGTAAGTAAAACAATACAAAGAAAAACAAAACTGGTTTTTAAATGGACTTGTATTCATAAAATAACCAGCTTCAAAATAATAGGTAAAACAATTTATGAGAGGTTAACAAGATAATAGGCCCGATGTTGTTTTTTTTTCGACAAATCCATATGGACTTGTAAAAAAAAAACCGGCTAATAACACATGACAAAAATTTTTGCGAAAACAAGAAAATAAATAATATTTTTGTTTCTTTTCTAAAAATAATTGCTTTTTTTAAGATTAGTTGTGGAAGGTCTGTTACTAATTCGAGAAAAAAGTAACTAATCTGAAACGATGGCTTGATTTCCTAAATATTTCTTTTCACCGATTTCTGGTATGAGGAGAGGGAAAACAACTCAGCTATCTAGATAGATTTGGATACAAATTTTAACGCGTTAGGCGTTTTCGTACGATCGACTTTTATCGTGGAAATCGAAAAGAATGTTAGCAAAGTTTTGAAAATAAAACTGGACACGTTTTGAACTCCTGTGGCCCGATTATGGATTACGAAGCGAATCGTTTTCAATTCGATATCTCCTTTCCTACTCGCCATTTCATTTCACATTCGATTTCGCAAATAGGGCGAATGTAAATCGAAAGAAGCGAAAGTAGTAATACAAAAACTCATTTTTGCCAATTAAAACGATTCGCTTCGTATTCCCTAATCAGGCCACTGGGCCTGAATTTAAATCGGGATCAGAAGAAATGCATAGTCGGCATATTTAGGGGCCAGTTATAACGTTCAATCACTTAAATTATTTGTTCGCAAACTGAATTATCGATCGTCGTACGTGATCTGGGCCCTGGGGGGTTGTTCTCAAATCCGCGTGGGAGGATCGCTTTAAAAGCGATACCTCATGCCTGATTGTTTGAAATTGGTTTGAAAACTACAACGAGTTCTCGTCACGCTCACGTCTCGTTTCCTCGCCGCATTGTGAATCACTTTCGACCGTGCTCGATTATGGTTATTTTCAAATGTGAACGAGGACGAAAATGAACATTCCATTATTTTACATTTATAATTCCAAAAATTTGACAGCTGTTTTTTGTTTCGTGTTGGTTTTTTGTAAACTTTATTTACTAATCTGAAATTTAAAGCATATTAAAGGCTCTCCCAAACCAACGCGAAACATTCGCGCGAATATGCGACGACTGAAAAATGTTCGAAGATTCGCATCGCGCCAGTGTGGGTGCTCCCATTAATCTCCATGTAAATAAATTAAGGCAAGCGAAAGTTTCGTCGTTGTTCTGAAGTATTCGCGTTGGTTTCATGAAGAAAGTAGCGAAAATGTATGTAATTTAAACGCTCAGAGAAGATTGTGGATATTGCACACACAGAATATGATGGTTTTTGCTCCTTTTAAGATACAAACAAAAATAAATAAAAAAAATAGTGAATTCTTTTTTAAATAAATTAAGTATTTACATTTTGATTAGATCCGCCAGCAATCCGTTACCTATCAAACTTTCGCTTTCAATAACAAAGTAAAATGACATCGAAAATGCTTTTACTTTCCATTTTGGTAGAATGGAAAGCGAATCGCTCTTGGGAATACGAAAATGCAAATCCGCCATCAAAAGCGAACGTTCAAAAACGTTTTTATCAGAATAAATTCTATTTTTCTCTTGTAGCTAAAACTATATTCGAAGGCCCTTCCCCATACTCGTACAAGTACAAATATTCAATTAATTTTCTGCGCGTTCTTTGTGTTGTGTAGAATCTTACCACGTCGTTCAAACTAAAAACGGGAAAGAACGCGACGACAAATGTTACCGACAAAAATGATGCTCGCGTTCTGTTTGACATAACAACTAAGGTTCTGCCAGCACCGCCAGATAGGACCGAGAAAAAAAGAAGTTTTGGCTTGTTTTGAACTAGTACGCGAACATACCTAAATGTTTACATTTGCGAACGTTCCCTTTAGTATGACAAGTGACAACAGTATTCATAGAAAATGACACTCTGGCAAAATTTGTGTTTTGTTGTGATTTTTATAATTTTCTGAAACGAAAATAAATATTAATTTTTCGTTCTAATTTTGGATTGAATTTAATATAAATTCTTCCACTATGGAATCGCATAAAGATACTTTAATCGCAGTCGCATCAACTGAGCTTTGTTTCGACAAAAACGAATTCATGAAAGTAAGTTAAATGTAATTTAGAAAAAGATATTAAAACGATCCAATCTAATCATTGACCGTTTAGACCAATTTCTCAGTTGATGAGTTCCTACACCGAAATCGTAATGCCCCCAGCTTAGAACAACTCCGTGATAATCTTGGATTTTATTTAAAAGTCCTTCGTTCCTCAATGATTGATCTAATCAACGAAGACTATGCTGATTTTGTTAGCCTATCTGCTAATCTTGTTGGATTAGATCATTCTATTGGAGCTATTCGCAAGCCTTTGGAAGTGTTCCGTGAGGAAATCTTAAGTATTAAGGACCTAATCAACGAAAACGAACAAGAAGTCAGTGGGTATTTGAAACAAAAGAACGACTTGAGAATTTTAAAGAGAAATCTTCAAAGTTTGAAAAAAGTATTCGAAACCATAGCAAAGTTAGAAGAGCTCCTTGCCAATAAGCTGAACTCGGAGGCTATCAAGCCAGTTGATTTAGAGAGGGCGACTCTAGAGTTGATTCAATTAAAATTCAACAGGAAATTCTGTGAAGATTATTTGAACAATGAACAATTGGAGAAAATTGGAACCTTGAATGAGGAAATCCTTAAGAAATTGAGGATTCTTTTCAATTCAACACTTAAGACCTCGACTAGCACAGCTAGTGAGAGTCTAGAACGATGTCTCCGAATTTATATTACACTCGATGCTTGTGCTGAGGCTGAATTGGTATTTAAAGAAGACATCGTAGGACCCTACATGACCAACACAATCTCAGAGCATCATCTGCAGAATTCTCCCCAGGGCTTGGCCGGCATTTACAACAAAGTTCTCAACTTTATTTCTTTGCACATGACAGACTTACTTAGGATAACACAATATTCTGACAAAATGAAAGGTTTCAACTTTTTGGTCAATAGCTTTTGGATCGATGTTGAGCAACGCTTAGAAGCACACATGTCTTCGATCTTTGCACCCGGGAATTCGGAAGTTTTCGTTGTAAAATACAAATGCACAAGAGATTTCATTCAAAAAATCGAAGAGATTCTTCAAAGCGATGAGTCGATTCAGTTGTTTCGACAACATTCGCAAACAAAAAGTTTCCATTCCCGATGGAATCTGCCCGTTTATTTTCAGATCTGTTTTCAAGAAATCGCAGGTCAATTCGAGGCTTCTCTAGATCCGGTTCTAGATGACAGTAAGATCTCCGATAAGGGCACTTTCCATTTGATTCCTTTCAATTCTGCTTTGCAAGCTATCGATCGGTGTTGGTCGGATGGAGTATACCTTTACGAGGTGTTTCCGAAGTTTTTCAAACTCACTATACAAATTATTCTGAGACTCTCACATTGGATCACCGATGCAGTTGCTGCCTTTCAGAGAAAGGACTTGTTTCTTAAGACTTCCAAGACAAACATGATGGTCTTTCTCTATGCAGACACCACAAAGTTCATTGAACAGCTGCCCTATGTCCTTGGTCTATTGTCTTCAAATATCTCTGAAAATAACGATGTTCTTAGTGATTCCATTGATGAAGTAAAAGAGACCCTTCAAGGGCATCTAGCTGGGATAGAAAAGGCGTTGATTGACATTCTCACCGTTGAGAGTATAGAAAGCATCCAGCAAGTCAATGATCTGCCACGCTTGTATAGGAAGACTAATAGGGACGTACCAACTCGCAGTTCTGGCTATGTGGACCAAATGCTTAAGCCCGTTAAAGTTTTCCAGGAAGGGATGGCTGACAAACTTGATGAATATATCGTCCAAAGAATTCTTAAGCAAGTCTTTGTAAGAATAACAAAAGAGTGAGTTAAAGTTTAGGTTGGTTTGAAGAATTATGTAAGAATCATTGGTTCTTTACAGGTATTACAAGTCAGTCACAGAAGTGTTAACGTCAGTTCAAAAGACCGAAGAGTCATTACGTCGTTTGAAGAACCTTAAAGAAAAGGCCACAAATCAGGCACCTTCAACAGGAGGGGCAATGTCCGATGATGATAAAATACGATTGCAGCTTCGGGTAGACGTGGGAGCATGGACGAAGGAACTATCCATAATGGATTTCATGCCAATACAAATCGATAAATTGTTGGATTTGAAAAATATGGTCGAGGAAACGATAAAATTGAGAGATCCCCAGAGCTAGTCTTATTAAATAAAATAATAGTGTTGTAATTGATTTATTGTTTATCTACAAAATGTAATACAATCAAAGATTCGTAAAATATATATCTCTTGAAAATAAACCCAAAAATTTGAATTCCTTTCTCATTCGTCTTATTGTATATTTATATTTGTGCGTATTAATTTAAAGTATTTGTTTGTTTTGTAGTGGCGATGAGGGTGTCTTAAACTGTTAAACAAGTGTTATTTTCTTTATTACGAATGTAGAATGGATATGATTTAACGCTATCCTATTTATTTCTCTTTAAGATGGGCTTTAGCAAAAGCGGATGGTTAAATTTTCTTTAAACTTGGCACCAAAAGGGTTTTGCACATTCTCCAGATACCTTGATTTTATTTTTTTAAGACCAAAAATAACGAATGGAATTGTTAAAAAATCTTTAACCATAGTAGGTGTTATGCTGACTGAAATTGCCCTGCGACTTTAATTTTGAGACGTTAGAAAGTAAAATCAGTTATTATTTTGATGCAAAACTGTTGAATTTTATTCAGTTACAAATTAAAGTTTGTATTTATTTAAATAAATAACGTCTTTACACTTCAAGGTTTGAAAAAGGAATGAACAAAAAGAAAAGTAAAAAAAAAATAGAAATAGAAAATGCTTATGTCTTTTTCCATTGGAAGTTCGGAAGCATCCGGAATCATAAAGAACTCTTCTGAAACCATTCCATTGGCAAAAATAACTGTCAACCGACGCTTCTGAGAATAGAATTTCGCTTCTCGATTTGAAATCAGAATCCACTCAAGAAGCACGAATACATTTCAGCTCTAACGTCAGAACAAACTCACTCAAAATACTCAACTTCATAAATCTGTTCTCAAAAGCTTCAAATCCTAAAAGTTTCATAATGGCCGAGTTCAACGCACATCTGAATATTCAGAATTCTGAATTTTTGAAGCTCTTGATTGGCCAGCTGTCAGAAGTCATCTGAATTTTCAGAACTTTTTCTGACAGCTGGCCAATCAAGAGCTTCAAAAATTCAGAATTCTGAATATTCAGATGTGCGTTGAACTCGGCCATTAAAATCCAAAGAAAAAGCTCTTGAATTTGCTTACAATTGACAAAGTTAACTCAGTTTGGATGAGCACAATTTCAATACACACATTGTAGATGACGACGTCGATGCACGATCGTTCATCGTCATTCGTCAGTATCCCTTCTAACCCTTCAGCAGTGGAATACAGTGGTCAGGGTAGGGTGCATAGAGTACCTATATTACCTAGAGAACCGACCGGTACCCCTCTTGCCTAAAACACCGGCGAATTTTATTTGAGGTGAGTAGGAGAAAACTCTCTTAGTTTACTCTTTTTTCCCTATCCGTGTGAACATGTGCATGGTGGATATAAAAACAAAATGGAGGCATTTGCTTAAAAAGGTGAGATGTTTTTGTTATGTCAAATGAAAAAAGACACTCAAGTGACAGTTCTCAAATTTCATTTTAGTGCTTTTGCTAGGATTTGTTTTTTGTTTTTTCATAAATAATAATTAAAAAGAAATTTTTGAAGTAATTATGAAAATTGTGGCACATCCAGGTCTCAGGTTGGTTGAAGCACAGCGAAAATTGAACGATTCCCATATTCTGTTGCTATTCCTTGGGCTCCACTACAGCCCAACTGGAGTGCTTGGAACGCTTGCAATATCGATGGAGGATACTTGGCAAATGCAAGTGTGGATGAGCTTTGCAGTGACTTGGAGACAACAACTACAACAAAGGAAAAACGAATGAATAACCCAGAATATCAGGTAAAGTATTAGGGGTATTCACTATTCATGCAATGAGATATATTTACTAACTTCGTATTTGCTAAAATGTATGCTTCACTTTGCATGAACGCACCTATAAAGCAATCTGTGTATATCCTTATTACGTTGCTCGCGTATATAATTTTCCATATAAATTTTGACATTTGATTTACGAGGTGATAAACTTATGCAGTTTACGTGGTTTACGAGGCAAAATCATCGCGCAAACTTATCAGCCCTGCGTATATAATTTTCCATACAAATTTTGACATTTGACTTACGAGGTGATAAACTTATGCAGTTTACGAGGCTTACTAGGCAAATACGACATTGCATGAATACCCCTATTGTATTATTATTTGAGCAAAAAATGGGGTTTTCTAAGAAGAATAATTGACTGAAATAATTTCTATTTTGTTCTTTATTTCAGAAATTAATTGAGTTCCATCAGAAACTCCCAATCTCAAAAATGCGAAGCGAAATCATGACAGAAATCAATGACAATGAATGGGCCGAACTTTAGGATTTTGCCATGTCATTCTCAGATACCCAGAAAGGAACAGCGAAAGGTTTTTGAGCTAGTTCCCAATGGAGTAACTATGGTGAGCATTTTTATAAAAGTACTTTCTCTCTGGATTTTTATTTTTATTTCTTTTTCAGATCATCCTTCAAAAGCCTCAATTACAATCGATGACATCGTATTTGTCAACGATATTTGCAAGGCTCGCATCATCATCATCGTCGGCTCCATAGAGTACCTATATTACCTAGAGAACCGACCGGTACCCCTCTTGCCTTAAACACCCGCAAATTTTATTTGAGGTGAGTAAGTGAAAACTCTCTTACTTTACTCTTTTTTCCTTATCCGTGAATCCGTGTGAATGGTGGATATAAAAACAAATTGGCGCATTAGTTCAAAAAGGTACGTGTCTAAGGTTTAATTGTGAACAAAGTGGTGGCATTAGCTCAAAAAGGTGCGTGTCTACGATTTGCACACCTAAATCGTAGACACGTACCTTTTTGAGCTAAGAAACTAGAGTGCGCTTCCAATTTTCGGTAGGTGTTTTTGTTTTTTTTTTAAACATAAATATTCAAAAATATTATTTAATTTATTACCCGGGAGCAACAATGACCGATATTCTTCATAGTTTAGGTTGACAAATGGTTAAAAAAAGAAATTTGACTACGAAATTAATAAATTTCTCAATTTTTGAATTTAACGGATTTTTTTTTTGAATCCCTGGGCGGTCTTATCCACCTTATTGAGCACTTTGAGCAATTTGAGCGAAGTCCTTTCAATTGAAGCCATGTTGGTTCGGTCCCATTTAAAATGCATTGGACAACAACCCCATACAAAACTTAATGGGCATTTTCCTCTCAGTACAGCTTGTAGGGTGGAAGAGAACGACCGCCTAAGTCGGTTATCTAGGTAATATAGGTACTCTATGGTCGGCTCGACAACCGGGGTCCGGTCCTGGCCTCCTTCAACAAGTCTCTCCACCCATCCCGGTCTCGAGCCGCCGCCATCCAGTTGCGCTCATAGAGTACCTATATTACCTAGAGAACCGACCGGTACCCCTCTTGCCTTAAACACCCGCAAATTTTATTTGAGGTGAGTAAGTGAAAACTCTCTTAGTTTACTCTTTTTTCCTTATCCGTGAATCCGTGTGAATGGTGGATATAAAAACAAATTGGCGCATTAGTTCAAAAAGGTACGTGTCTACGGTTTAATCATAGAGTACCTATATTACCTAGAGAACCGACTTAGGCGGTCGTTCTCTTACACCCTACAAGCTGTACTGAGAGGAAAAACTCCATTAATTTGTGTATGTAGTTGTTGTCCCATGCATTTTAAATGTGGCCGAACCAACTTCGCTTCAATTTAAAGGAGTTCGCTCAATTTTCTCAGTTTGCTCAATAAGGTGAATAAGACCGCCCGGGTATTTAAAACAAAAATCAGTTAAATTCAAAAATTGAGAAATTTATTAATTTCGTAGTCAAATTTCTTTTTTTAACCTTTTGTCAACCTAAACTATGAAGAATATCGGTCATTGTTGCTCCCGGGTAATAAATTAAATAATATTTTTGAATATTTATGTTTAAAAAAAAAACAAAAACACCTACCGAAAATTGGAAGCGCACTCTAGTTTCTTAGCTCAAAAAGGTACGTGTCTACGATTTAGGTGTGCAAATCGTAGACACGTACCTTTTTGAGCTAATGCCACCACTTTGTTCACAATTAAACCGTAGACACGTACCTTTTTGAACTAATGCGCCAATTTGTTTTTATATCCACCATTCACACGCATTCACGGATAAGGAAAAAAGAGTAAACTAAGAGAGTTTTCACTTACTAACCTCAAATAAAATTTGCGGGTGTTTAAGGCAAGAGGGGTACCGGTCGGCTCTCTAGGTAATATACGTACTCTATGATATGGATTTTGACAGAAAATTTTGATAACTCTCACACATAAGAATTCTTTTATTAATATCATATTTCTTTCAAAATTATTTTATTAATTTATTGTTTGTTATTTATTATTTGTTGAGAACCTTTCCCAACATTTCAACAAAAAGTCATAGTGATTGGAAATTCGATTTAAGGCTCTCCCAAACCAACGCGAAACATTCGGCGCGACAACGAAACTTCCGCCTGTCTTAATTTATTTACATGGAGATTAAAGGGAGCACCCACACTGGCGCGATGCGAATCTTCGAACATTATTCAGTCGTCGCATATTCGCGCGAATGTTTCGCGTTGGTTTGGGGCAGCCTTACAGTAAGTGAGCCCGTCGTGTAAACCATAGAGTACCTATATTACCTAGAGAACCGACTTAGGCGGTCGTTCTCTTCCACCCTACAAGCTGTACTGAGAGGAAAATGCCCATTAAGTTTTGTATGGGGTTGTTGTCCAATGCATTTTAAATGGGACCGAACCAACATGGCTTCAATTGAAAGGACTTCGCTCAAATTGCTCAAAGTGCTCAATAAGGTGGATAAGACCGCCCAGGGATCCGTTAAATTCAAAAACTGAGAAATTTATTAATTTCGTAGTCAAATTTCTTTTTTTAACCTTTTGTCAACCTTAACTATGAAGAATATCGGTCATTGTTGCTCCCGGGTAATAAATTAAATAATATTTTTGAATATTTATGTTTAAAAAAAAAACAAAAACACCTACCGAAAATTGGAAGCGCACTCTAGTTTCTTAGCTCAAAAAGGTACGTGTCTACGATTTAGGTGTGCAAATCGTAGACACGCACCTTTTTGAGCTAATGCCACCACTTTGTTCACAATTAAACCTTAGACACGTACCTTTTTGAACTAATGCGCCAATTTGTTTTTATATCCACCATTCACACGGATTCACGGATAAGGAAAAAAGAGTAAAGTAAGAGAGTTTTCACTTACTCACCTCAAATAAAATTTGCGGGTGTTTAAGGCAAGAGGGGTACCGGTCGGTTCTCTAGGTAATATAGGTACTCTATGGGTTTAATTGTGAACAAAGTGGTGGCATTAGCTCAAAAAGGTACGTGTCTACGATTTGCACACCTAAATCGTAGAAACGTACCTTTTTGAGCTAAGAAACTAGAGTGCGCTTCCAATTTTCGGTAGGTGTTTTTGTTTTTTTTTTTTAAACATAAATATTCAAAAATATTATTTAATTTATTACCCTGGAGCAACAATGACCGATATTCTTCATAGTTTAGGTTGACAAAAGGTTAAAAAAAGAAATTTGACTACGAAATTAATAAATTTCTCAATTTTTGAATTTAACGGATTTTTTTTTTGAATCCCTGGGCGGTCTTATCCACCTTATTGAGCACTTTGAGCAATTTGAGCGAAGTCCTTTCAATTGAAGCCATGTTGGTTCGGTCCCATTTAAAATGCATTGGACAACAACCCCATACAAAACTTAATGGGCATTTTCCTCTCAGTACAGCTTGTAGGGTGGAAGAGAACGACCGCCTAAGTCGGTTCTCTAGGTAATATAGGTACTCTATGGCTCGCATGAAGATGTTCACCTCTCACAACAATATAGCCAGTTATGCAAAAGTGTGGGCCACAGATTAGCCACATGAAGATGAGAATGTTTCGTTCGTTTCACCCTCCAAAACCCATTTGTTTACATTGTTGTATTTGTAATTACTTCCGGCGTCGATGAATAGATGTGAATTGCAACAACAATTTAACCAGGTGTGTGAAGATCCCTACTGTCTATGTGTGAGGTTTTTATGCACACATTCTCATTTTGTATCTGATAACTGCCAGTTCAAGCTTGTAGGCAAATAAAAATGGCTGCCGGGGATTCCTCATCTCCATGTGGCTAATCTGTGGTGTGGGCCAGTAGGACCAACTTAGAAACAGCGCAAAGTTCATGCTGGTCGTGTTTACTGAAAAGATCGATTGAAAAAAAAACCAAATGATAAGTCCCCTTTCACACGAGGAAACAAGTTGCTGGAGATTTTTTTGACGTTTTCTTTTAATTTCCTTAATAATCTCCTGTTCCTTTCACACGAAGAAACAAAATCGTGGCAACTTTCTGTCGTTTCCTTTTAAAATACCTAGGTTGAACACACTCCACTGGGTGTGTGAAGAGGAATGTCAAAAAAATCTACTCGAATCGTTGACCGGGGAGATTTCATTTTCCCCTCTTACTTCTTGCCCTTCTCACCTACAAAATGAATGTTGCTGGCAACTCAGTTTCCTCGTGTGAAAGGGGACTAACTTAATTTTATATAAAAGAAATTTTGCACTGAGTATGAATACATTACATGCTCTGTTTGAATTTGCATTTATATGTAATCCTTTTTATTGTTTTTATTTGACAAATATTTTGCTATTTAAAGATTTATTACAAACAATTAAATTCTATATATTTAATAAATCTATTTCCAAGACAATCCATTAAAAGTCTTTAAAATATTGGTAAATTATGTTCCATATTTAATTAGTTTTGGTTATGCTTACGTTTTCCTTTCCGCCTGGTCTCTATCTTAAGTTCTCATGGACATTATTTTTAATCTTGAAACGTCTGGTCTATGAACAATTTTCTAAATATTTGTTTGAATGGAAAATAGTTTTCAGGATCATCTATAAGGGTAATAATGTAACTCAGAAATGCTTCAATCATCAAAATGAAGCAAATAGTTTTGAAATGACAGCTTGGTTTATCTACCAATTTGAAGAAATTTCTTGGAATTGTTACATACTCCAGGCTGTCATTCCAAAATTAATTGCTTGATTTTGATGATTGAAATGGTTCTGAGCACAGATTAGCCACATGTGACTAATCTGTGGTTCTGAGTCACAATAGTTGTTACCAAAAAAAAAGTCATACAGAAGACGTTTCAACATTTTTTTTGTATGAGATATATAGAGGGGCGAAAACTTAAGGCTATTTACATTTGTTTTAAAGTGAATTGTTTGTTATAATGTATTTGAAATATTGTGCTATATGTTTTTCTCATTGACATACTAAATATGGACTGCTAGTCGAGCCTCATTTCCATACAAATATCTCAGTAGAAGAGATTCAACCACTTTTTAGCGACACTGATGCTACTTGGAGCAAAGTGGCAAACAAAAGTAATCATTCACAATGCCATCTCTTGGGACTTGGGCTCACCAAGTATTATTTGCCATAGAATCTAGGGACATCTGTTATTATTGCTTATGAAACACAATGCTATTTGTTTTAGTTGAAGGTCACAGTTTGACGTTTGCTCGATTTTTTTTAGTTTCCTTTAAGTTTTCAATCGTAAAATGAGTTACATATTTCATCACATATCACATTACCTTAGTTACATATTTTTTACTTTTGTCATTTTATACATGCATAGAAGGCCATCACTTCAAATAAAATCCGCAATCCAGAACAATGGCCGGCATTGTTAGGAAAAGATTTGTTCGCGAATACTCGCGGGATGCACAAGGATCTGGATATCTTTTCCAAGAATCGAGCTGCTGCTTATTTGAAAAAAAAAAACTAATTCACCAAATCCATCGACGATTGCACTCTGTACTACTACGACAGCCAAACGACCCCAAAGTTCTGTTTCGTCGTTTTCAGGCATATGAAGGTTTGGAAAATTTCGAAAAAGTCTACAGAGATGCCACAGAGTTGTTTAAAGCTGATCCGGGGAATACCTAAGGCACTTCAACTCACTCTGTCCAGGCTGCAAGTCATAATGTAGGAATGGGCAGAGAAAAATTCCTAAACTTCGGCAAAGGTCAAACAGATGTGTGAGTTGTCCTTCGATATTGCAACTCCATTGGACAAACGTCACAACGGGGTGAATAATCTGCTAGTTCTAGCCACGAAAGAAGTCGGACGTTATTCGTCAAAATTCCCAATCTTTTACCTTTACGAGTGCAAATTTTAAATACATTTACGCAGAATGTCGGATTACGATTCCATAAATACCAAGAGCCGGCAATCAAGAGGTCAACAAAAATGATTATGGCTGAAAATCAAAAAGCTCAAGCCATGTAACATTTATAACAGATTGTAAAAGAACATCTTACATGTTTTTTTTTTATTTCATAAAGGTGCACGAATGAAATCTGTTGGGACAAAAGTGTATGTCAGTGTATGGGACAGCAGTACAGAAACATGTAGTCTGACGAGCTGCGTTGAGCGCTTCATTGACACATCAATATTTATTTGCATTGGACTACCACAGCGATTGTACTAAGCTTATAATTTGTAAAAAGAAATACAAAAACCCGTTTTTTTACTGACTTAACAAAAATAAGTCTTTTATTTATTGTTTATCTTTGAGTGTCGCTTGAATTGTAGATTTTTTGGGTCAGGTAATCTCTTGTCTTTAAGGCTTATTTGGAGTTTTTCCTCCTGTCGGTGTCGTACGTGGGGTTGCGTTTGGACGTGTCCATGGAGTCGCCCCATTCCTCAAGATTTCCATCTTCGTTTTCTTCTAACAGATTATGCAGAGCGCAGCAGGCAATCGCCATCGCTTCGATTAAACGGGCTTCCAGATAGTACTTGCGTTGAAGGATCCGCCAGCGGGCAAAAAGACGCATGTACGCATTCTCTTTGAAGTTGGGGACATTATCTATAGCTTCGTTGAAGGCGTGTTGTTGCGGCGTCTGTGGGTTAGGGTACTTCAAAACATCCCGTTTGAACTCTTCCATTCCCTTTTTTTTTTTGACTGTAAGAAATTTATTTTATAAAAATCCATTAGTTGCCTTGATAGATTAGATACCTCTTCATTGTCCTCCCTTATCGCTTGATAAGTTCTTTGGATTCTTTTGGGTCCATTTTAACCACTCCAGCCTTTTCTAGGGATTTTCTGGATCGTACTTTGCTTGGTACTCGGTCTCTTTAAGAGACTGGGTTGTCATTCTGTTCACTCTACGAATATAATCCTCATCACTTTCGTTTGCCATTTGCCGAATAGGTCTTATTTTATTTCCTGTATTTAAATTAGTTGTCTTCGACGTGGCCTTGCTTTGGATTGTCTCTTTTGGTTTATCTTCTATGCCTGCGTGTATTCTTTTAATCTTCTTACCGCTCTGTACAGCATTGGCTAACTTAACAAATTCTGCAAATTTTGTGGAAACTTTCTCTTCACCTCCCTTCGCTAGCGGATTATTTACTATATTTTTAGTCTATTTTGGAAAATAATTTGGAATTGATGTTAGTTGTTCCTAATAAAAAAAGTTACTTCGCCAACTGATTTCTGTTAAATGGGATCACGAATACCGTGGTATTTCCTGGCTGGAATTTGCCTTTTTCTGACCATTTTTAATAAGCTAAAACTATCACAAAAAAAATAAATAAGTTTTTCACAAAACAAAATAAACAACAAAAATATTGACAAGATATAAACAAAATTGAAGTGTCAAAAGTTATACCTTATTTTCCGTGTTGCTCCAACTGGCGCTCGTGGCGATAAGTTTTCGATTGAATCCGCGTGAAGTTGGCTCCTAGCAGTCCATATATAATAGGCATTGACCTATTATATATGGACTGCTAGGAGCCAACTTCACCCGGATTCAATAGAAAACTTATCGCCACGAGCGCCAGTTGGAGCAACACGGAAAATAAGGTATAACTTTTGACAATTCAATTTTGTTTATATCTTTTCAATATTTTTGTTCCTTGTGCGTAATTTGTGGAAAACTTATTTATTTGTCAGGCTGGAATGGTTAAAATGGACCCAAAAGAAGCCAAAGAACTTATCAAACAAGCGATAAGGGAGGACAATGAAGAGGTATCTTATCTATCAAGACAACTATAATGGATTTTTATAAAATAAATTTCTAACAGTCCAAAAAAAAGAGGGAATGGAAGAGTTCAAAAGGGATGTTTTCAAGTTTGGTGAGTTGGTGTGGTGCACGCACCTCCAACGTTAAGCGAATCTGTTCCACGGGTAAGATTGTTTGAAGAATGTGTTAATTGCATTTTTATGTTTTTGTATTTATCATCAGCCTGTGAAAGTAAGGAAGCGATACACAAGGTTGTACCAAGTGCACCATAAGCACAAAAACCTCCAACGATTGATGATAGACTATTGTATGGTACATTTCTTTTGTTGGATTTGGATTGAAGTCTTTAGCTTCCGAAGAGGAAGCATGGTTCCTAACGCTCCAACGATGTTCATAGACTCCCCACAGGAACTAGTAATGGTACGTAGGCGTTTTTGTGACGGAAACTTTTTTATTCTTTATTCCTTTCAATTCCAGACAAAATCTTAACCTGTTGGCGGCCACCTTGTCCCTTTGCTTTGTCATATCTCTCAATCAATATTTATCTCCTGGACTCTTGGCTCATGTAGAAAGTAGAAGTACCCTAACCCACAGACGCCGCAACAAAACGCCTTCAATGAAGCTATAGATAATGTGCTCGACTTCAAAGAGAATGCGTACATGCAACGAAGATGGATGTCGTGAGGAATGGGGCGACTCCATGGACACGTCCAAACGCAACCCCACGTGCGACACCGACAGGAGAAAAGACTCCAAACAAGCCTTAAAGACAAGAGATTACCTGACCCAAACAATTTCCAATTCAAGCGACACTCAAAGATAAAAACAAATAAACAACTAATTTTTGTAAAGTCAATAAAAAGGGGTTCTTGTATTTCTTTTTACAAATTAAGCTTAGTACAATCGCTGTGGTAGTCCAATGGAAACAAATATCGATGTGTCAATGAAGCGCTCAACGCAATTCGTCAGACATGTTTCTCTATTGCTGTCTAATTTTGATCCCAGTTTTGACATACACTTGTCCCAACAGATTTCATTCGTGCACCTATGTGACATGAAAAAACCCATGTAAGATGTTCTTTTACAATTTGTTATAAATGTTACATGGCTTGAGCTTTTTGATTTTCTGCCATAATCATTTCTTTGAGCTCTTGATTGCCGGCCCTTGGTATTTATGACATCGAAATCCGACATTCTGTGTAAATTTATTTAAAATTTGCAATAAATATAAAGCACTCCGTAAAGGTAAAAGATTGGGAATTTTCACAGATAACGTCCGACTTCTTTTGTGGCCAAAACTAGCAGATTATTCACCGCGTTGCGACGTTTGTTCAATGGAGTTGCAATACCGAAGGACAACTCACACATCTGTTTGACCTTTGTCGAAGTTTTGGCATTTTTCTATGCCCATTCCTGCATTATGACTTGCAGCCTGGGCAGAGCGGGTTGAACCGTTGAACTGCCTTAGGTATTCCCCGGATCAGCTTTAAACAACTCTCTGGCATCTCTGTAGGCTTTTTCGAACTTTTCCCAACCTTCATATGCCTGAAAACGACAAAACCGGACTTTCTCGTCGTTTGGCTATCGTAGTAGTACAGAGTGCAATCGTCGATGGCTTTGGTGAATTAGTTTTTTTTTTTTCAAATAAGCAGCAGCTCGATTCTTTTAAAAGATTGCCAGATCCTTGTGCATCCCGCGAGTATTCGCGAACAAATCTTTTCCTAACAATGCCGGCCATTGTTCTGGAATGCGGATTTTATTTGAAGTGATGGCCTTCTATGCATGTATAAAATAACAAAAATAAAAAGTAAAAATATGTTATTAAGGTAATGTGATGAAAGAACTCATTTTACGATTGAAAACTTATAGAAAACTAAAAAAAAATTGAACAAACGTCAAACTGTGACCTTCAACTAAAACAAATGGCACTGTGTTTCATAAGAAATAATAACAGATGTCCTTAGATTCTATGGCAAATAATGCTTGGTGAGCCCAAGTCCCAAGAGATGGCCTTGTGAATTATTACTTTTGTTTGCCACTTTGCTCCAAGTAGCATCAGTGTCGCTTAAAAGTAGTTGAATCATGATTACTGAGATATTTGTATGGAAATGAGGCTCGACTAGCAGTCCATATTTAGTATGTCAATGATAATAGGTCAATGGTTTTTCTAATAGTAAGTCTGCTATTATACGACGACTTTTGCGTCGTGACTCTTCTTCGAATTCTTCTTTAAATTTTTGTCCTGTGAGTCGTATGCTATTACAGCATGACTTTTGAGTCATGACTTAAATTTGGAAATCCTCTATAATTTTTCTTCGGCAATGAAATGCTCGTAGCACCCAAACAGACAACAAACATAAATGAAACGATTTTGTTCCAGCATAGAAATTCTCTATCCTCTACACCTTAGCAACCGCAGCTATAGGTACATGTGCGCTCCACAAATAACGAAAATAAATAAAACAATTTGCTAAAATAACAAATAAGAAATAAAATAATGTCAAAAATGAGTCGCAGAAATTTGGCCCACGACTCATAGGGCAGTTGTTTTCCGTCTCATTTTTCTTTTCTCTTGCACTCATTGGGCCTTACTAATAATCAAATTTAGTGTTGAGGTTAAAAGAAAATCTTCAGATTTTAGAAAATCCGCATACCAATAACGACTTTAATCTCCAGTTTAGTCGTTAGCAATATGTTAAAATTTAATACACGGAAATCCATGTTTAAAGTCGAACACTAAATGAAAAGTGCTGCCCTAGTGCTGTTTTATGGTACCAAAATTTGTATTTAATACTTAATTCTACTCCCATGTTAGCAGGTCCATTTCAATAGGTATAGGTATATTCATGGGTTGGTTTCAATCTTCAGATTTTTCTTTAAAGCGAAAAAGAAGTGTTTCATTTAGAAGTACTTTATTTATTGTTTGTATTTTTAGGTAGTTATGTGCAACATAAATTGATTGTTTTATTTGTTCATACAGTGTGCACTTGTGGAAATCAGAATTTCGATAATAATCTAAATTTAAAAAATACAAAGGCATAAAAGTCATCGTAAACGTTCGTAAACAGTCGTAAGCTTTGTAAATCTTTCAGGTTTTCCATACAAATTTTGATAGACTTACGCATTTGACGACTTTAACGAATTTTACGACGACTTATGGACATTGCGTGGATACCCTTAGAGCCAGTTGTTCACAATAGGTCAAGTTTTTTGATACAATTTTCAAAATCCTGGTTAAATGGTGTAAATCAACCGAAATCAGCTGTTTGGCTTAATCCATGATTGACAACTCAAGCTATGGATTTTTTGATACAAGTGGAAATAATCATGGATTGCATATAACACACTGTGAAAAAAACTGTTTAACAATAGAAAACCTAAAAAAAAACAATTAAATACTCAGACAAAATATGCCAGTATACTTATTTTTATTTGAAAATATTTTAAGTTTAAGATTTTCCTCGAATGAAAAATATTAAAATAAAGTATAAGAAATATATTTCCTTGTTAAAAAATATGGTGTTATTAATTTAATAAAAAATTGCTCCAACACTTAAGTCAATTGACGTACTATTAGTACTTTAATACATTCTGTAAAAAAATAATACGGCAATACTTAACTTTGAAGGAATAGAGCAAATTATGACAGTTCCTGCTTTGTTGTTTTTTTTTATTTATGTGACAGTGTTGCAGAAAATAAAGTTATCCAAAAAAAACTTAACAAACAAAACATCAATCAACAATTTCATCATCGCTTGCTACAAATGCAATCGTCCCGGCCATTATGCACGTGACATGTAATTCTGGGCTCCGGGCGGTGGCGGAGGAATGGAGGCAACCCGGAGAAATGCTACAAATGCAACCAAACCAGGCATTACACTTATGAATGCCCCGAGGAGTCGTCGCAATGGAATTGATCACATTTCCAAATCCTGCACCCAAATGGATAACCCAACATGCTACAAATGCAACAAACTCGACCACTGGGCCCGCAACTGTCCCGAACAGTTGACGATAGCCGTAGCTCGTCCAACTTCATTTTATCGTGTTACAAATGCAACAGAGCCAGTCACATTTCCAAGTAACCAAGACTTGCTACAGCTGTGGCAAGAGCGGGCATCTGAGGTGTGAATGTGGCGACAAGGGAGGACGCAACTAAGCAGAGCGATGGACTTACGATGTTTTTTTCGGTAGCTGGCAAGAGCGTTCCCGAAAAGTAAAACTTCGCCTTCTTTATAAAATATTGTACCTACCTACTTGTTTTACCTACGCCCCAAAACAAAAAATAAGAAAATCTGACTACAATATATCACTGTGATTGTTTTTTAATTTTAATTTAAAATTACTGGACCTGCTGATAGAAATAATATAAAACCAACTTGGGTTTTAATTGTTCCTTCAGCAAACGACTTAATTATCTGAATTCATAAATAAATAAACTAAACTAAATAAACTAAAAATAAATTAGTTGGTTGCCTCCGGTTGGAACTTTAACAGACTTTCGTGGAAATTCTGACAGTTCATTCAATTTATTTTCTAATTTGTAGTAGATTTTGTAATAGATTCAAGGAAAGTCTGGACACTAGTTAGTGAAAGGGTTAAATTGTTCATTGGTAGCATTTTGTTAAATCTTAGCACTTTGTTTTAACCTTCCGGTTAACTAATAGTCCACATTAGCGTTTGATTATTAGTAAGGCCCATTATGTTCGAAAAGAGTCACGACGCAAAAGTCGTCGTATAATAGCAGACTAACAACAATAAAAATAATAGGGGTATTCATGCAATGAGATATATTTACTAACTTCGTATTTGCGTAAAAGTATGCTTCACTTTGCATGAACGCACCTATAAAGCAATCTGTGTATATCCTTATTACGTTGCTCGCGTATATAATTTTCCATACAAATTTTGACATTTGATTTACGAGGTGATAAACTTATGCAGTTTACGTGGTTTACGAGGCAAAATCATCGCGCAAACTTTTCAGCCCTGCGTATATAATTTTCCATACAAATTTTGACATTTGATTTACGAGGTGATAAACTTATGCAGTTTACGAGGCTTACTAGGCAAATACGACATTGCATGAATACCCCTAATAAAACATGAAGGAAATATGGCTGATATTTTAAATTTTCTACACCACTCTGCTTTTTTTTGTTGTTTTTTTGCAATTTATATTTTTTAAAACAATTTAACATACATTTTAAAACAATTTTCGGTGATATTTTATTACTTTTAAAAAGAAAAGCTTTTTTAGACATTCAATTATCCACACACTTTGGCTCGTATGACGTAGAAGGTGCGCAATTTCGTATTCCTTGATCCATGTCCTCTAAGAACGCTTTTAAACGATGCAATTTCTTCTTGCGATTTTTAAGTACCGTGGTGAGGGACGTATGGTGTGGGCGGGGTAGACAAAATTGCTGAGGTTGAACAAATTGCAGAGTTATCGCTCATTCTTCTTTGTGCTTTTCCTTATTGTTCAAATGTGTTTTATTTCCATTCGTCGTCCAGTCAGATAACTTCGCTTAATGAATTGGAGTAAAAAGTGCAGTGAGATGATACTTCTTCACTTGCATAAAGTTAATTTTTCATTAAAAATCGCTCTCGTGTAAAAGGTATATGCAATAAGAAGGAAACCAAAGGAGAAACGAAGATTAAAAATCGCTGTCGTGTAAAAGCAGTCTAAGTCCCCTTTCACACGAGGAAACAAGTTGCTGGAGATTTTTTTGACGTTTTCTTTTAATTTCCTTAAAAATCTCTTGTACCTTTCACACGAAGAAACAAAATCGTGGAAACTTTCTGTAGTTTCCTTTTAATATAGCTTGGTTGAACACACTCTAGTGTGTGTGTGAAGAGGAATGTCAAAAAAATCTCCTCGAATCGTTGACCGGGGAGATTTAATTTTCCCCTCTTACTTCTTGCCCTTCTCACCCACAAACTGAATGTTGCTGGCAACTCAGTTTCCTCGTGTGAAAGGGGACTAAGTCCCCTTTCACACGAGGAAACAAGTTGCTGGAGATTTTTTTGACGTTTTCTTTTAATTTCCTTAAAAATATCCTGTACCTTTCACACGAAGAAACAAAATCGTGGAAACTTTCTGTATTTTCCTTTTAAAATAGCTTGGTTGAACACACTCTACTGTGTGTGTGAAGAGGAATGTCAAAAAAATCTCCTCGAATCGTTGACCTGGGAGATTTCATTTTCCCCTCTTACTTCTTGACCTTCTCACCAACAAACTGATTGTTGTTGCCAACTCAGTTTCCTCGTGTGAAAGGGGACTAAGCATATTTGTGGTCTTTATACCAACCAATAAATTATTTGCCTAAACCATGTTTGTCTGGCAGTGTCGATGTAATTTTTAATTTTTTTAGACCAATCGATTTGACGTTTTCTCTAATGTCAAAAAAAACAAACTCTCAAACGGCCAAACTGTTAAAATTTTTATCGAATATATCTTCTTATCCTCTTGTTTTAAGTTTAAAAAAGTATTGTGGTCGCCTTTAATTTGGTATTTAAGATTTAATTTAACTCAATTAACATTGAATATAAACATTTTTCTATTTTAAAGCTCTTACCTACAACGATATAAATGCAATAAGTAGGAAAATTATAATTAAATGTGCTCGACTCAACTCCTTTGATGTGGAAAAAATTACATCAAACAGATAAGATGTGAATCAACAAGGTTCGATATCGATACCATACCACGGCGAGGCACACAAAATGACGTAAAAATACGCAGAATTTTATTTTGCTGTTTATTTTTTTCTGCGCATTACGTCACGTGTATTATTTAGATTTTTTTTGACATTTGTCTGCCAGTAATATTTTCATTGTTTGGAACTTTTGGTACGATTTTAACTTTTGTTTTTTTTGTCTCCAGATTTTGCTGTTGAAAATGTAAGATGTGTTGTTAATCTTTTGATTTTAGTTTGAAGTTTTATTTGGTTTTGCTGCATGAATATTTTTTTTAACACATTTGGTACTTTACACTGAAAAAAATCATTAATTTCACAATGCAACTTGGGTATTTCTGTAGTGTTCTCATTTTATATGGTATTTTACTGGTTTAAAGAATCGAGTATTTCTTTACTAGATTTGTCAAGAACAATAAGAATAAATTTGCTTTTGGTGTTTTCTTTATTCAGTTAGTATATAAATTATTATACGTGCGATAACCAGAGATACCCTGGGTGAGAACATAAATGTGTGTTTACTAATACAATTGTTTATGATATTGAAACAAAGAAATGTTGAATATTGAAACTTTATAGGTAGCCAATACCTAGTACATACATAGTTGGTTGATTTTGTATAGGTTTAACATTTTTTCTATTTGTAGAACTAATTTCAATACCCATCGAATGTTTAAGGTCATTGAGCATTGACCCAACTTTCAAATTATGCTTCTTTTGTTTACTTAAGGTGGCGCTGGAGTTCGGTATGGGCCAAGGGCTCAACTCAAATTGGTTGAGGTCATGTTTAACCATATGAGTTAAGGTCTTCCCGTATTTCTATGTCTTTACTATGTCTATGTCCCGCATTCTCCAGAGTTTGGTTAGATGTTTTACGAACCCATGTATGTAATGTAGTTTTCCATTGGAATCTTAAAGAACTCTTCGGTAACCATTCCATTGGCAAAGTCTTCTTGATTTCAAATCAGAATTCACTCAAAAAGCACTAATACATTTAAGCTCTAACTTGAAAACAAACTCACTCAAATGTCAACGCCATAAGTACTTCTCTTGCACACAAAATTAATAACAAATAATGAATCATATCGTTACTGAAACTGGGAGGCCATTTCACTGACACGACGATTAACAAATACAATGACAAAATTTCTAAGTTGAGTAGAAGAAGTTAGCACTGTTCCATTGGATTTTAGACTGAGTGAATCGCTGAGTGGAAAACGACATAAGTATGAGATATGAGAGCAAATTATTTTACCCGCTATTGCATTTATACCGTTGTGTAAGAGTTTATTACAATTTTTTTTAGGAATATAATGTATATCAGAAAAACTAACCTTCCTTAACACAGTGCGTTAGGTACTTTTTTGAATTTAGGTTTTTTTTTTCTTTTTGAAGTTTTCAGTGGAATTTGATACCACTGAATCCGAATGAAACGAAAATTATGTCATTCTTCTCTACCGCATTTAATTCTTATCTTAGACAGAGTGGTATTGGTTATTTGAGAAAAGAGAGTATTTTCAAGAATTTACAATTTAAATAAATATTTATGTCGCAGGTAATTTTTTTGCTTTGATGTTATACCATCACTATTTTTTTAAAACTCTCAATGGGCGCTATCCGGTTTGGTTTGTGTTCGGATACGACAATTCAGCTGATGATGTAAAAACAAATCTCAAGCTATCCTAAAACTTTCGGGATTCTTAACGATCCGATGGATTTTTGACAAACAGCTGATTAACAGTACATAATTGATGATACAGAAAAGATTTGCAATGAATGAAATCGTCGTGTTAAAAACTCAATTGCTTCCCATTTTGTTAGCAAATCTTACTTTTGACAGCAAATGTCACCTACCCGATTTTGGTCGTTCACAAACGAATCCGATACTAATGGCCTTTTCGATTGGAATCACAATGACAGTTCTTCTTCTGAAAAGAAGAGAAATTTGCTTCTGATTTTGTTTTTAGAATCGTTCGAGAAGGTTTCACACGTATCAAATCGTTCTTCCGCCGCCCGAACACCACCAGTATTTTTACGTAAGACAACTGATTTCGAAATTAAGAGTGAACACGTTGAATGAGGCAATGCTTTTTTCGAGTCCAATCGGATTCTGTAAATACAATTTTTTGGTGATTCGTAGTGTATAAACCCGTTAGAAGATTTGTTACGATGAATTCTGTGATAGGACTGATACTGACAAACAATTCTTTTGGGTGTTGTCGTAGGTGGGAGCCTGAAATTTTTTTCTGATCTAAAGAATTACTTTCATAGTTTTAATAAATTTATAGAATTATTATATATTGTTAACTATTTTTCTATATTAATGGTCTTAATTCTTAAGTATGAATTTTTTATAACTGCTTCTTTTTTGCGAATTTGTCTGTTTTCTGATTCTTTATTTGTTTTTATTGAATTGTTCCAAATTGTTTTGCATTTTTTGTAATTTATTTAGATTACTAGATTTTTTTCTGCTTCATTCAATAACGTTGCACTGCACTGCTCAAACGATTGTACATATTTCATTATTTTTAAATTCTCTTTTATTAAACTTCCAATTATTATTGATTCGTGGTTCGTTTGCAGAGTAGCAGCAAGCAGTGAGCCCAGGTAGAAGAATAAATTCAATCCTCAAAGTCCGAAGTGACTGTTGAGCGAACTTTAATAAACCAACAAAAAAGTTTAGCAAGAAACAGAGAAAAAAAAACATGTTACTGAGAAAATATCAAATCAGCGATACATTGAGATTATATGCAACTTTAAGTGCATTACAATTACTTTGTTTTAATAAAAATCCAGACGATGGCGGTGGTTGGAACTCTGAGCACAACCAAACTGATTTGCTCCGGGAATCTGAAAATGTTTTCGTTGACTTGTTCCCTGAGCAATCAATATTTAATCAAGATGATATGAATTTAAGAAAAATCCTTGAAGAATCAACCTTTCAATCTTGGCAAAGTCAACTCGCACGAAAATCCTTGGTTGAAGATCTAATCCGATTTGATCGAAATGACAATGATCGCAAAATAACATTATATCCGCTTGATATTCAAAATGAAACCCAAGAAGCATCGAATAGCAGTGTTAGTTTGAGCTCTTATGATAGAAGACCATTTAGTTTATTTCAATTGCCAAATGATAACCGAAATTTTGATAGTTTGGCTGCATATGGATTAGATGAGCGAAAACCTTCTAGTTTCAATGATTTTCCCGCACAGGATGTGTTTTTGGATAATAGTTTTTATGATTTACATTTGAATACTATTTCTAATGCATCTAATTCATCATCATTACCATCATCATCATCGCATTGTAAAAGAAAAAAAAATCCATTGAAAAAAGACGCGGTGTTACCTAATATAAATCGAATCAGAAGACAGGACATTGATTTCTTCAACAGATATACTCCAGAATCGAACGAAGCGGCAGGACCAGCAATGAGAGAACAAGAAACTTTAGCGATGATGACTAATGCTATTTACAAGCAAGATGTTGACTTAGGATACACATTTTCCAACTACAATCCATCTTATACTATGTCGGTACCAACTGGAGAAGCTGAGAAAGTCAAAATCATACAAAACTTAAACCTTAGCAAAATCAATGATTCAAACGAACAAGGCATAGATATTGAATATTTGTTGTCGCTATCTTCGACGAATTTAACAGAAAACAACGAGGCTCCAAACGTAACTTCGCATCAAATGCGCTTGAAAATAGACGAAGATAGAAAGTTGGCAGAAATCTTGTATGAACAGGATATAGACCTTGGATATATTTTGTCTTCAACTAAGTCCATAGAACCATTTCCTTCAAAAGTAACTGATAAACCAGCAAAAAAGGAAATCGATAAAGAAGATTCAAATGATATCAGTGATTTATGGGCAGGAATCCCCTTCAAAATCGATAACGAGACAGGAGAATATATTCGTCTTCCTTTTGAAGATATATTGAAGGATTTGATAGATGAGAGTGATTCAAAAATTGAAACTGCAAAAACCCAAGAACCTCAAAGTCCACTTGACATTGATGATACTATTGAAGTCATTGCCAACCTATTCGCACCACCTTCTGAATTCTTTGGTATGCAGAACACTGATGCTACACCGTTCGTTCATAATAATTCGTATCCATCAAGGCATAACCCGAACTTAGGTTATGAATCCCAAAACGATCAAGTTTATGACTATAACAGTCATAGAGGGGGGAATTTTTACCAAACCAATCTTGAATCAACAGAAGCGCAGAACTCAAACAATTTATATGCAGCAAGCGGTGGAAACTACGAGGAAGACAACAACTCAGTTAATAACGATGCATACTTGGATTCAATTTTAAACTCGGAATGTTTTAAAATGATGAGCAGAAACGATAATGAAAGTTCCGGCGCACGACACCATGTTAATCCAAGCGATGGCTCCAGTTCGGATGGAGCTAAAAACTCTGCTAAGCCTCCCAATTCTTCGAATTCTGTTGATGGTGGCAACATAGCAAATTTCTTGGATTTATCTTGTGGCAGCACAGGGAGTACGTTGGGTTCATTAGGCTCTGAAAGTCTTCCATCAACATCGGATGGCGAATGGGGTGAGGGTAGTGAATCAGGTCATGAATACCATCGCTCAAATTTCTATGGCCCTTATGATTATAGCTCTAACAATGTCAATTTAACAACAGGACCAATGCCAGTCGCACAAAAGAAGTACCATATGTTTGGTAAACGCTATTTACAAGAGGAGTTGTCAAACAATACTTCAGATAAATCCAGGATAAATACTTTACATATGGAAAGTCCTATAAGTGATCTTGGTGGAAAAGAAAATTCAACATTTGATGGTTTTGAGGTTGAAATTAAAACTCATAAAAACTTAAGGAATATTACTAAACTTATTAAAAAAACGGTTAAGACGGAACGAGACAAGTTTAAAAACACTGATGAGAATCTTGTTCATCATAATCATACATATGCTCTGTCGCACAGTCATGTTTCTAATCCAGCTCTCGACCGAGATGAATCCGAATATGGCGATGGTCCATCTGAGGAGGGACATTTGACAAGAGATGAAAAGCGTGCACGCAATCTGAATGTTCCGATTGCTGTCCACGACATCATTAACTTACCAATGGATGAATTCAATGAATGTATTTCCAAGTACGACCTAAGCGAAAATCAACTCTCGCTGATTCGAGATATCAGACGTCGGGGAAAGAATAAAGTTGCAGCACAAAATTGCCGCAAAAGAAAGCTTGATACAATCTTATCGCTTGAGAGTGAAGTCGAAGAAGTCCGACGCAGGAAGGAAAAGCTGCACAATGAAAAATCTTATGTCGCAATGGAGAAGAAACGTATTGCCAACAAATTTGCAGCTTTACACAAACATATATTTCATTATTTAAAAGATGACGATGGCAAGCCCTGTTCACCTTCTAAATTCAGTTTGCAACAAGCATCAGATGGTTCTATGTATCTTTTACCAAGAGACAATTCCAAGGAGGATCCGAATTGTTATATGTCACTTCTGATGGATGGAGCAAGTTCTAGTGGTGGCGGCAGAGATCGCAGTCGAATGAAGGAGTCTTTAGGTCGAAAGAGTTCAGATGAAACACATTCAATAACACAGCTGTAGTGGGGGGAATTTGAAAGATGAATTTCTAATTTGTTGCTAAAATTTAAATTTTATTTTAAGTTTTTGTTTGTTTTTTTTTTTTTTTTTTAATTGTCAAAAAAGTGCTATTATGAATTTTTATTAATTTTGAATTCAATTCAATGTATTTAAAAGAAAAAAGGTATTGGGTCAGTAAATAAATTATATTTTATTTAAATGTTTATCTCTTTTATAATTTGTAATGTTCCATGTTTTTTGTTCATTGTTGGAAAGCTGTGTGATGAAAAAAGAAGGTATTTTGTTAAGTGTTCCAAAGACGCAAAAAATCAACGAAACAGTTATCGTACAAAGATGATTTAAAAAATAGATAACCTACGGAAAAATATCTACCTAAGCAGTTTTATTTTGCCCAACAAAAAAAAAGAACTTATCAAGATTCTATCATATGACAAATTGTGCGGCAAATGGAAAATACATAGCAGCTGATGAATACTTTACCTATTAAAGGTAAATAGTGCAATTTGTTGTTCTTCAATTCAATTTCGTCGATATCAATTTCAGTTGTTGAAAAAAAAAAACATAAAATAACTTTATAATCAAAATCAATGTTCGGAAAAATCTCATTGAGCGCTCAATCACAATTTGACGAAGGAAGAATCATTTCATGGGACATGTGAACAAAATTTCAACTTCGTTATAGCACAAAACTTATTGAAATGAATGAAACATAAAGGTAAGGTAGTTTTGTTTTATTTTTAACAACGTTCCGACTTTATTTGGAATTTATTTACCGCTTTCTTTTTCTTATTTTCACACCCCACGAAATTGCTGTTTCGCCTGTTTGAGAAAAAACATTGAGAGGTGGCAACAACAAATCAAATATATCTGAAATTGCGGGCGTTTTAAACAGATTTAATAGTTCGAAATATGAAACCGGGCCACAAATCTACTCCATTTTCAATTCCGATTGTCCATAGTAGCTGTATATTTGTTGTTCCTTCAGGAAGTCTAGTACGCTGCTGATGCGAAATTAGCAATTGATGAAACCTTCAATCTATATTTTCCGCTCTGTTTTTGCAAACATTTGGCTCTCCTGTCGGAGACCAAAGAAGAAAATTATTTCGCAACAGCTGCTCCATCTAGCCTTAAAGCCTAGTTCCTTGCTGATGCGAAATGAAAATCCCAGATTATATTTAATTAATCAGGATTTTAAGGCCATTTAAATCCAAAGTGAATAATATTGCCGTTATTATACGAATTCAAAGGAACCAATATTCTGGTTTTCCATAGTCAAGTTCATATTTCAAAAGTGACTTTTTTCATGGCTTTTCATGACGAATGGTCTCAATGGAAATCCATGTGACTAGGTCAATGTTAAATCGTTATAATAAAGATATGTAAATATGTATGCATTCAAAGGGTTCGCAAAAGCAAACGAAGATTGGAAAAGCTATAAAAACATAAGATAGTGGCAATAAAGTGCTTTTCTAAATTTCTGATTTCGACTCCAATAATATGATATACATAAATGTATTAAAGTAATCCCCTTATCAGTCATAACAGACAAGTTAGGTTACATCCATTGTGTATTCTTGTACCAGTTGATTCGTGATAAGCTATTTGATAATATAAGCTTTGAGTCATGATCGACACAAAAATAAGATAGTTGTTGCGATTAAATTAATTAAAAATGATCAATCGCCAGTTAACCATTTGTTGATTGATTTCGAAAAGACCTTACAAATCAAGATTTAGGTTTTATAGTTTATTTGGCTTACGCAAACAAATATGCCAAAAGATATATTCATTTGATATTATGAACACGACACACAATTCATTATTGGGTAATTGCAAGGAAAAGCGCACATGAAGAGAGATAAAACCCAGAATGTATCTTTTGCGCATACAAAAATTCGTTTGACTGCGATATTTGCATTTAAATGCAACTAATGTTGCAAGTGCAATAGATGTTGTCAATTAGGACCTGAAAATTATCCAGTAGTGGGCACTTAGACATAACCTTTCCCTTTAGCCGAGAAAGTCAAAAACTCTGTGCATATATAAGCAGCGACTAGACACTTCTTGCTTCCACCGGTTAAACTAGGGGAACCAACTGTCGTATATGTTCGCACTGCGAAAAATGAATGTCTCCTTTTCCACTTAGCAGCAACAGTTGGAAAAGTATATAAGGAATTTTGATTACTTTGGTGTTCTCAAAGATTTATTCCAACAGCTTCCAAAATGATTCTTATAAAAGCATTACTCTTGCCTATTCTCATTTACTGCTGTGAAGTATTTTGCAATGTAGATTATAATACAAAAAGGAACATCACAGTTGTTTATAACAATTTAGCTCGGTACGTGTTTAACAAAAAATATTTTGATGATATTTCTGGTTATTCCAAGCAAATAACAACCCTTAAATTCGAAGACTTGATAACATTTAGATCACTTATTCTATTTCATGGAATCATGCAATCACATCAGCCTGACTATTTGTGTAACAGGATTAATTTTCCCAATTATCAAAGAATGACTATTCTATTACAACCAAGATTTAACTGCCTGCAATCTGATTGTACATTTTTAGTCCCAGTCAACCGTCACTGGAACTCATTGCCCATACAACAATTAATGAGGATCACAAACGCGAACACTTTTAAAACTTATCTGTTTAACACTTGGCTAGAGATATATAAAGTCTGATCAATAATACCAATATTTACAATTCAATTTTATTTTGTCAACCCAAAAGTATTCATTTACAAATAACTAGGCACCTTCTTTCGCGTTAAATTGTATTATATTAAGCCAATCACAAAATATAAGATTTTAATCTTAATGTGAATTACAAATAAATGAACTAATTATAATAAAATGCATGTTTCACAGAAATGTTATCATACTATATGCTTAAACGTACATATAATTGGGGAGCCTTTTTTCAGAAAAGTCCCAAAAATTTTAATTTATGCTCGACAGCACTGACACAATGCAGAACAGCATGTGGTGCAGCACACTCTCTAAACGCATAGCGTTCACCAGTGCATGCAATATGCATTGTAAAAGTCGGAAATGGAATAAAATGATTTTTTCATGTCTGTGATGCAATTTTTATGTTTTACAGGTCAACCCTAAGATTTCGACCAATCCAGGGGCTTCGTAACATATTCTTTTTACTTGCGATATAGGTACTATATGGGAAGTTATGGATTCGTACAAAAAATCGAACTCGAGATTTTGATCAAACTTTACATTACGATGATGGAGAAGTAAAAAAAAGTGGGTCTCGCAAAAACGTCCGTCTGTCTGTCTGTCTGTCTGTCTGTCTGTCGGTTCGACTACAGCCTAAACGGATGGGTCGATTTTCTTTAAACTTGGTACCTAGCGTTTTTTGGACATTCCCCCCACCCGTTTTTTTCTCTTTTTTTTTAGGACCAAAATTAACAGTAGCAGTCATACAAAATTTCTTGGCCAAAAAGGAAAAACTTGTTTTTCTCAAATCCAGCGCTACCGAATTTGTTTTTAAGAACTCAATAAATTTAAATAGTTATAAGTTGCCGTTTAATAAAAAAAATGGTTCCGAAAAATGGTTATTAATGGTACCTCCCAAAGAACCATTTTTTTGTTTTTCGCTTTTCTCGAAAACGGTTAAACTGATTCTGATCAATTTTTTTATGAAGAAGTATTGACACATTCTAAATAATATTGTGTACCAAAATTTTCAAAAAAATAGTTTTTAGATTTTTAAAAAAAGTTTTAATATTTTTTTTTGAAAACTCAATATTTCAAAAACGACCTGGTCGATTTTTATTAAACTTGGTAAATAGCAGTTTTTTAACTTTATCTAGAAGATTTTTGACAAAAATTATTCTAATACCCAAAAATAACGGTGCCTCCCATACAAATGTTAAAAAACCGTTAAGAAAAATATTTTGTTTCTCAAAAACGACTCCTACGATTTTCATAAAAGTTTTTTTGTGTGTTAAAATTAGTACGATCTATCATTTAAAATTTTTAAAGTTTATATTTTAGGTTTATTAACAGTACCTCTCATAGAACGGTTTCTTTGATTTTCGACTATCTCAACATTTGATCAACCGAATAAAATTAGATTTTTTATACAGAAGCTTGTAACAAATATAAATAAAAGTGCGTATCAAAATTTTCTAAAAAATGATTTTTGGATTTTTTAAAAAAAAAACCAAAATTATTTTTTGAAAATTCGATATTTCGAAAACTGGTAGCAGATTTTTTTGTGAAGTTCAATTTTTAACGCAACATTAATAAATGCTTTAAATTGGCGTACCAATTATTTTTCTCAAAAATGTTAACGAAATTTTATATATAAAAAATTAATTATTTTTAAAACCGCTCCTACGATTTTCAAAATTTTTTTCTCATAAATAAAGATTTATATAAGAAATCAGATGGTGTACATCGCGTTGGGTTAAAACGGATTCAAAGTATTTTAATCAATTTCTTTCTAATTTTGTTGATTTAAGCAATTTACCAGTTTAAATAGTATAATTTCCTTATATGCATATTGCATATGTGCAACACTAGGCTATATTGTTAATTTTTGTATACTCACATAATACCACCTGAAACTAAACTAAGATTTGGCAAATGGATAAAATATATGCTCCTATAGCTAATTTATTTCAGACTATAGAACCACTATGTGGTCGCGCATAAGAGCAAGTTCGTGCGACCCAGTCGTGCATATTTTTTTAATTTACAAACATTCTGAAAATTTGTAAGAAATTTCGCGTTGCCATTGTCATGTTATGTGTTGTGTATATGGACGCTGATTCTTATTGACTTGAAACCCATGAATTGAAATATTAAAATTAAATATATACAAACAATGATTGTTTAACACGTAAATTTACTTTTAGGTAAAAAAATATTTTTTTAATTTTATTTTCGTGCATATTCATAACAAAATGCGATCGGTTTCAAACCGGAATATTATAGAGCTTAATTCTAAAACAATTTGTTATATTTTGTTCAAGATTAAAGTACATTAAATGCCATTTGCTGATCCCGAAATACGAGTGAAATAAGTTTATTATCGTAGTAGGCGTAGGTCGCCTCTCAATTAAGCTAATCGTCTGAAAACATAAAACAATTTTAATGATTTCATATTCTAAAAAAGAACATTATTTGGAAAACACACTCAAAAATGCAAGAAATTGGGCATACAAATCAAAAATAAAATAAAATAAATTTGGTATAAAATAATTCAGGCTAGCAAACCAGGTAATTCAACTCTTTAAAGGCACACAACACAGCAATGATTAGATTGCTATCTCATCATCCATCAAACAAAAACCAACAATTTACAATTTCAGTTCTTCCGTATCTGGCAGTTTGACAAAGAACTTCGCCACACGCTCAGGGGTAACAGCTTCGATGGTACTTGGATTCCATTTTGCTTTTTGGTCTTTGTCGATAAGCAGGGCACGAACTCCCTCTTTGAAGTCGCTATCTTCCAAGTGTCGAACAACCATACGGTACTCCATTATAAGGCATTGTGTGAGAGATAGATTGGCACCGTGCTC
Organism: Leucozona laternaria; assembly: GCA_932273885.2. Taxonomy (NCBI): domain Eukaryota; kingdom Metazoa; phylum Arthropoda; class Insecta; order Diptera; family Syrphidae; genus Leucozona; species Leucozona laternaria. The sequence goes on along the minus strand of OW026366.1, from coordinate 188,892,642 downwards.
CAATTGGCGATGAGTTACTTTCAAAGATAGAGGTGACATTTTCTTTAAGATCTGTAAATTCATTATATAACTCAGGCTTAGCAAAAAAAAATTTCCTTACTTCGAGGGTATTTAAAGACCATTCACTGCCATCTTCGGATAGATTCTTAAAGATATCCTCTACGGAAGGAGCAGAGAAACACCTGTTGATAGTTTCTAAATGTGGACCTAGAACAAACTTCTTTTGTGGCTTTGTTGTTAAACTATCCATGATATCTGCGATATCATCTGGATCATTGCAATTTAGGAGAGCAGATTCCAGATGTTTTAGTTTATCGCTCGGGCAATAGTGAGTTGCAACTCCGGCATTGGCGACGTCCTCGCCTTTCAACCGAAAACCAGTTAAACCGAGATACAGACCAAGTTTGCCATTCAAACGGGGGAGAAAATGAGACCCTCCCACGTCAGGAAACAATCCAATGGCTGTTTCGGGCATGGCAAACAAGGTTCGTTCAGTAGCGACACGGTATCTCCCATGAACCGATAGTCCAACACCACCGCCCATTGTGATGCCATCCATAAATGCAATATAGGGAATCTTATAGTTCCCAATTAAATGATTCAAAGTGTATTCTTCCCTAAAAAAGCTCTTAGATTCCTCGGTTGGTCCAGCTTCGACAATAGCGCGTACATCTCCCCCAGCACAGAAGCTCTTATCGCCGGTGCCCTTAATGATGACCAACAATTTTGATTTCTCGCATTTTTTCAGATGTCTGTAGATTTTTCGGACCATTTCTAAATTGATTGCATTCAATGCTTTTGGCCGGTTTAAAATCACCAAGCCCTTTGAGGAGCTTTCTGTGGCTAGGACAGTGTCAATTGAAGGTGGCGACGACATTGCACGTAGTGCATTCAACCTGGTACCATTGCCCAAAGCTGCTGGAATAAGCGTGCGGGTTAGGAGATTGCAAAACTAAAAAAATAGATTAAACAATTAAGAATTTAAAACCATTGTTTACACTTTCTTATCTGTTATGACTTCACAAATTAAACATGGATTCATCCTTGGCTTAAAATAAATTACCATAGTTAAAAGGAATGTGGTTGTCAAAATATATAGCGAAATTAAACAAACTAAAAATGGGATGTTTTGCTTGCGCAAAAAATATAGTGTTAATTTTATTGTTTGAATACAATTTGTTAAGTCTTTTGTGTTCTTTGTCGCTTTTGTTTTTTTCATAAAAAAGTAAGGTCGCTGTTCACAGTCGGGTTGTCGTAAGTAGTACAAGGTGTAGGTGACAGAGGACAAAAATGTGGATGTCAGGTGTATGACATTTAAAAGTCAAATGTATGCTAAAGCTCTGCTCACATTTCAGTTTTTAAACCATACGAGCGAGGTGCAATAAAATCAATTTTTTTTAAATCCACAGAAACTTTATCAACTTGCTCCTCAACTGGGCTGACTTTTCCAAACCGAATAGAGACACGAGTGAGCCACGAAGAAACAAGGTACTGGAGATTTTTGGCGTTTGCTTTTAGTTTCTTGTAAAATCTTTTACATCAGTTAATTTTTGCCACTTGTAGGTTCTTTAATGAGATTTTATGTATTTTGAAATTGACAGGTAAGGACTTGCGTCTATTTGGAACTTCCACCAGACTTCAGTGCCAAACAAGCAAAAAAAAAAATCAATAGCTTGACAGAAAAATATGTTGTGAAAACAAAAACATGTGATTGTGATTGGTCGTTTGTTTGTTTTCCCTACATATTTTTATGTCAAAATTAGAAAGAGAAAAGACAAAGATAGTTTCTGGAAAAGCCTAATTGTATTCAGCCGGATAAGTGACCTTCCTTGTGAACACTTCATAACTACTAAAGCTCAAAGCTTAATAAGTGAATTATTAAAATAAAAAAAAATGTTTAAAATAGCAAGTTTTTCTTTAAAAGACCACCAGAAAAAGAAAATTTAAATTCTTTTCAAAAGCCTCAACATAACTAACCCAGTCGATGGCCACAATTTAAAGTGGTAAACCCCGGATTAAACCCATCTCGGCAGCATGAAACCGAAAACAGAAGTGCCACCTGCGCCCACCACGAAAGTGAAAAAGCAGGGAATAATGAAATCCCAAGCCACCGGTAGCAACCTACTACAAAAACTTGACGCCGCTCAACAACTTCTTTGTCTGAGCCAATCAGAAATCCTGCCCAAGACCGCCACCGCCATGCCCAAAGGCGAAGACATAATCAAATGGTTGAAGACAGAGACCTGCTTCGTCCTCGCTCCACGCTACCCAGACTCCCTCGTGGTCAAAAACGGAAGAGTTTCCGCCAGCAGCATACGAAAACAAGTACCACGTGATCGACTTCACTGAGGTAGACTTGAGCGTAGCGACAACGCTTCCAGAGGAGGAATGGCAAGTCCCCAACAAAAGGCATTGGGCCTTACTAATAATCAAACGCTAATGTCGACTATTAGTTAACCTGAAGGTTAAAACAAAGTGCTAAGATTTAACAAAATGCTACCAATAAACAATTTAACCCTTTCACTAACTAGTGTCCAGACTTTCCTTGAATCTATTACAAAATCTACTACAAATTAGAAAATAAATTGAATGAACTGTCAGAATTTCCACGAAAGTCTGTTAAAGTTCCAACCGGAGGCAACCAACTAATTTATTTTTAGTTTAGTTTATTTATTTATGAATTCAGATAGTTAAGTCGTTTGCTGAATGAACAATTAAAACCCAAGTTGGTTTTATATTATTTCTATCAGCAGGTCCAGTAATTTTAAATTAAAATTAAAAAACAATCACAGTGATATTTTAATATTGTAGTCAGATTTTCTTATTTTTTGTTTTGGGGCGTAGGTAAAACAAGTAGGTAGGTACAATATTTTATAAAGAAGGCGAAGTTTTACTTTTCGGGAACGCTCTTGCCAGCTACCGAAAAAACATCGTAAGTCCATCGCTCTGCTTAGTTGCGTCCTCCCTTGTCGCCACATTCACACCTCAGATGCCCGCTCTTGCCACAGCTGTAGCAAGTCTTGGTTACTTGGAAATGTGACTGGCTCTGTTGCATTTGTAACACGATAAAATGAAGTTGGACGAGCTACGGCTATCGTACATCTGTTCGGGACAGTTGCGGGCCCAGTGGTCGAGTTTGTTGCATTTGTAGCATGTTGGGTTATCCATTTGGGTGCAGGATTTGGAAATGTGATCAATTCCATTGCGACGACTCCTCGGGGCATGCATGAGTGTAATGCCTGGTTTGGTTGCATTTGTAGCATTTCTCCGGGTTGCCTCCATTCCTCCGCCACCGCCCGGAGCCCGGAATTACATGTCACGTGCATAATGGCCGGGACGATTGCATTTGTAGCAAGCGATGATGAAATTGTTGATTGATGTTTTGTTTGTTAAGTTTTTTTTGGATAACTTTATTTTCTGTAACACTGTCACATAAATAAAAAAAAAACAACAAGGCAGGAACTGTCATAATTTGCTCTATTCCTTCAAAGTTAAGTATTGCCGTATTATTTTTTTACAGAATGTATTAAAGTATACTAATAGAACGTCAATTGATTTAAGTGTTGGAGCAATTTTTTTTAAATTAATAACACCATATTTTTTAACAAGGAAATATATTTCTTATACTTTATTTTAATATCTTAAACTTAAAATATTTTCAAATAAAAATAAGTAAACTGGCATATTTTGTCTGAGTATTTAATTATTTTTTTTTTAGGTTTTCTATTGTTAAACAGTAAGGGCCAGTTTTTCACAGTGTGTTATCTGTTATCCATGATTATTTCCACTTGTATCAAAAAATCCATAGCTTGAGTTGTCAATCATGGATTAAGCCAATCAGCTGATTTCGGTTGATTTACACCATTTAACCAGGATTTTGAAAATTGTATCAAAACCTCGACCTATTGTGAACAACTGGCTCTAAGGGTATCTGAAGATCGACCTGCTAACATGGGAGTAGAATTAAGTATTAAATACAAATTTCGGTACCATAAAACAGCACTAGGGCAGCACTTTTCATTTAGTGTTCGACTTTAAACCAAAAACACTCTATATGAAGATACCAATCTTTCGTACGTATCACCCTCCAAAACCCATTTGTTTACATTGTTGTTTTTGTAATTTCGTTTTGTGTCCATGAATAGATGTGAATTGCAACAACAATTTAACGGGGTGGGATTGTTCTGTTTTCCCAGAACAACCATTTTGTATGTGCAAATAACGCAGCCATCTTTAAAAAAATTTCAACTCACCAGCTTTTCAACATGAAAATGGCGGATGTTAGGTGGGATATCAGGATGTGTTGAAAAAAACACCAATTTAATGGTGCTAAGTCTGCTATTACACTACGAATTTCACGTGATGAAACTTCTTTTAATTTTTCTTTGAAAATTCATCCTGTAAGTAGTTCGCTGTTACACAATGATTTTTAAATCTTTGGCATTTAACAGAAAAGTCTGTATTAAAATAAATAACGTGATAAGTTAGAATTTATACATTGAAATTTCGGTCATCGATAGTTTTCTATTGGTTTCGCATATACATAGCATAAAGGCTCTCCCAAACCAACGCGAATATTTCAGAACGACGACGAAACATTCGCCTGTCTTAATTTATTTACATGGAGATTAATGGGAGCACCCACACTGGTGCGATGCGAATCTTCGAACATTATTCAGTCGTCGCATATTCGCACGAATGTTTCGCGTTGGTTTGGGACAGCCTTAAAGGCTGTCCCAAACCGAAGCGAAACTTTCGCGCGAATATGCGACGACTGAATATAGTTCGAAGATTCGCATCGCGCCAATGTGGGTGCTCCCATTAAGGCTCTCCCAAACCAACGCGAAACATTCGCGCGAATATGCGACGACTGAATAAAGGCTCTCCCAAACCAACGCGAAACATTCGGCGCGACAACGAAACTTCCGCCTGTCTTAATTTATTTACATGGAGATTAATAGGAGCACCCACACTGGCGCGATGCGAATCTTCGAATATTATTCTGTCGTCACATATTCGCGCGAATGTTTCGCGTTGGTTTGGGGCAGCCTTAATGTTCGAAGATTCGCATCGCGCCAGTGTGGGTGCTCCCATTAATCTCCATGTAAATAAATTAAGACAGGCGAAAGTTTCGTCGTCGTTGTGAAATATTCGCGTTGGTTTGGGAGAGCCTTAAATCTCCATGTAAATAAATTAAGACAGGCGAAAGTTTCGTCGTCGTTCTGAAGTATTCGCTTTGGTTTTGGAGAGCCTTAATGCTCTTAAAAGCCGTGTTTTTTTTTGCAAGCCCGGAGGGATTTGGTTAAAAAGAAATGATATTGGGGATTATCTATCGACGCCATCACAGAAAAAAATGGAGTTTCCATAAAAACTATTGATTAGAAGTACATATGTAAATTCCTTAGCCCCGACGCGACAGTTTTTTTCGATCAATTTCCTCCAGGCTTGCAACGAGACATGCCAATTTATAACAGTTATAACAATTTTTGGCCATTAAAAGCGGGCGTACGTTTACGCGCTTCGCACTACTTAAAAAAAAAACTTTATGTGATTGAATTATTCCCACCGGCGAAGGACCCTGGCCCTGCGGGGCCGCATAAACAGTAATTTTATAAACAAAAACTGTTATAATTGGCATGTCTAGTCACTTCCTGCAAAAAAACACGTCTAAAGTTGTCTTACAACAGTTGCGTTGATTCTCTGGTTTCTCATTCGTTTTTTTTTATCATGTTCAGAGTCTGTTTCAATAATTCGAGAGCGAAATACAATACCAAACAATCGTAGAAACAAAACAAATAATGACAAAAGACAATCGAATATACTTAAATTGATTATAAATTTTCACTTTCAATTTGTTTCCACAAACTTATGCTTATAAGGTTGGGTTAGCACTTGATAACTTGTTGCTCCTTTTATTATACTTTTTGAACATACCCATTGAAACTCGTAAATAACCGACATTTTGGTGGTGAATGTACTTTTACTGCATGTGTGTGCAAATAAAGCGTGGTGGATGTACGCTTGCTGCATATGTGTGCGTGTTTCTCCTGAATTTCCCCTATATGAGCTTGTAGGCAAACTCGGATGACAGCCGAGATTGGTATCTTCATATAGAGTGTTTTTGCTTTAAACATGGATTTCCGTGTATTAAATTTTGACATATTGCTAACGACTAAACTGGAGATTAAAGTCGTTATTGGTATGCGGATTTTCTAAAATCTGAAGATTTTCTTTTAACCTCAACACTAAATTTCATTATTAGTAAGGCCCATTGTGTCTCCATGAAAGTTAACCAAGAGTCAGCGATTCCTGCTATCGGAGACGGAAATCAATTCCGTGTTCTACAAGATTTAAAAATCCAAACGTCCAAGAAGAGAGCCATATGCGCTCAAAAAGCAACAACATCCCAGAGCAACCCACCATCAACGATATTCCGCCGAACAGTAAGGAACAGCAACAGCAGCAGCGTCGAGGGACCTCTTGGCAGCAGAACTAACCCGGTGACTAACCAAAATCCAGAACAAAATGACAAACTGCTCTCAGGTAAGTTTTGTCCACCTATTATTGTGAAATTTGTAGATGTACACAAACCCATAGCTGACATTAAAGCTAAAAATCTAGTCTTTCACTATAAAGTTGTGAATAGGGGTGATAGCACCAGACTATACACTGACGACAATGAGGTGCACCAGGAGTTGTTGGAACTCCTCTGAGAGCCAATGAGGAGGTCCAAGCTTATTCCTATACTAGGAAAGAGGACAGGACTACTAACCTGATCCTGAGGGGCTAAACGCTCGACTTTGAGGAAAATGAAATCCTCCTTGACCCTAGATCAAGAAATCCTAACGTCGTTGGGGTTTCGAACTTCGAAACAATCCGTCCAAAGCAAAGAATGGTACAATATAACCCTTTTTTTGGTTAGACTCCTCCCGAGGACCAGTGCTAGCAAACTTATTAAAATAAAATGTTTGTTTAACACAAAAATTACATGGGAAAAACCAAAAGGCAATAAAGGGCCCCTCCAATGCCGGCGTTGCCAGCAAGTAAAATGCGTTAAAAAAGTCACTTACCCGGTGAATGTCCCTCCCTTCGGACACCCGAAAGCAAACCTACCTGTGTCAACTGTGCGGAGATAACCATCCCGAAAACTTCAGGGGCTGCAAAGCTTTCAAAACCTTCAAAGAAAAAAGAAATGAAGTTTTTTACGATGCTAAAATCCAAGCCAATGGCAACTTTCTTGCCAAAGCTGTTTCAACCAACAGTACTATCATTCCTGGGGTCACTTTCTCCAGCCAATTTCATACAAGTCCCAAACCTAACAACGCAAACACCCACAGCCTTAAAGCCCGAACCACAATACTCTCGTGTGGTGTGTTCGGGAGTAGTGTGTCGCTATCGCTCTAATGGCGTAGAGCCATATTTGTATAGTGTGATGTGTTGTGTCGAAATCTATGAAATACATTGGAATGACAGCGACACACAACACACCACACGAGATTAGTGTGGTTCAGGCTTAAGTCATGCAACAACTTGAAGTCAAGTGTTATAAACCAGTTCTTGGATTTATCCTCAGATCTCTTTGGCCTAGAGATGGGTGAGCTGGTCTCTAAAATTGAGGCATTCATGCTTAATCTGAACAACTTTTCCTCCCCCCTCCTAAAAAAATTGGCCTGCATAGAATTGGTCAATCAACTCCTCTTATCCACAAAATGATAGTTAAAATCTTACAATTCAACATTACGTCTTTAGTTTCACATGCTCGGAGAATCGAATTGTCGAAAATTCTCCTCGCAAACAAAATTACAATAGCTTTCATTCAAGAAACTCATTTAAACCACAGACATAAAGTATTTTTAGAAAATTTTAACATTATTCCATATTTCCATGTCTTTTTATTAAGATTGAACTCAAGCAGAACAACACATTAAAGAAACTTCTACTAGGTTCTATCTACTTTCCTACAAACAGCTTTTCGGCTACCCTTACCAATGAATTAGTTAAAATAGACGCTCTAGCAGACTCATTTGATGGCGCCATAATTGGCGGAGACTTAAATCCACGAAGTCCCGATTGGGGGACTCGAAACTTAAAGTAAATGGGAAAATAATCATGAATTGGTTTTCACACACAACCCTTCGATAACCAACATTGCCTCTCCCATACCTTCCTTTCCAAGAAGCTCATCCTTCCTGGATCATTTTGTAATTTCCAATCACTTAGTCCCCTTTCACACGAGGAAACTGAGTTGCCAGCAACAATCAGTTTGTGGGTGAGAAGGGCAAGAAGTAAGAGGGGAAAATGAAATCTCCCCGGTCAACGATTCGAGGAGATTTTTTTGACATTCCTCTTCACACACACAGTAGAGTGTGTTCAACCAAGCTATTTTAAAAGGAAAATACAGAAAGTTTCCACGATTTTGTTTCTTCGTGTGAAAGGTACAGAAGATTTTTAAGGAAATTAAAAGAAAACGTCAAAAAAATCTCCAGCAACTTGTTTCCTCGTATGAAAGGGGACTTACTTGATATCATCAACCGAAACTTTGAAGTTTATATATACCCTTCCTACCTTCACCGAACACTGTCCCTTACTAATGGAACTCAAGATGGCAGAAGTATCGATCTCACAGTCCACACCCCCCGAGGTCAAAACCTTTGAAAACACAAACTGGGAAGATTTCAGGAGCTTCCTGGACAGATCCCTTTCCGTAAATTTCCCTCCAGACACTTCGTGCTTATCAAACGACGAAATTGAAAACCTTATCACTCACTTTAATCCGGTTTTATTAAACTGCATTAACACGCATTTCTCAACTGCAACAGTGAGGTTTAAAAAATACGCCAATCTTCCTAGGGAGATCGAAACTTTATATAAAACCAAAGACGGCTGGCAAAGAGGCCTAAAACACATTTTCCATGACAACAGACTTAGCACTCCATACAAAGAATTCTCGACAAGAATATCCCTCCTGAATAAAATTATTCAAGAGAAGGTGATCATATGGCTCAACAATAGCCGTGTTCCATTTGGCCTTGAAAAGTACTTTTTAGTACTTCCCAGTAGATGATGAATGGAATGCTTTCATTTTGCGAAAAGTAAAATCTAACCTCAATATCAATTTAATTTCGGTTTTGTTTTCTTATTTTACTTTAAAATGTGAAAAATGTCAACCACAATAATCTATTACGTAATTTCTGTTGATTAGTGATGTCTTTTTCTCGTTTGGAAGCATTCTGTTACTAGATTAATGAACTACTTTGAACTACTTCGACCACAGAGTAGAAGTAGTTGACTGCAGCCAGAAGTACTTGGCAGTAGATACTGGAGCCCAAAGGAACACACCTAATGAGTTAAGCAATAGGCTGGCCAAATCAAACCAGGCCCACAAGCCTTCAAAGACTTTTATAGATTAGCAGGAAAGAGAAAGAGATTTTCGTGCGAAAAACTCATAGTCGATAACGCTCCCATCTCTAATGAACTAAACATTGCCACATCTTTCGAAAACCATTTCAAAGAGATTTACTCCGAGAGAATCCCAAATTTTAATCCCATTCTAACTGAAGAAGCTATACTCTCTGCAAGACAAATTGGCCTCTCCAAACCAGATAAAGTCTTCATATTCAATGCAGATAATACCGCACTTAATCCCATTGCCAACCACATTTTCACGAACACTGAAGAAGTCTTCAGTATTATAAATCAACTGAAACCCAAGCACTCGGTGGGCCCAGATGGGATATCCAACTTTATTCTAAAAAAAACTCTGTACACTGGCAGTAAATTTCCTTACAATTCTTTTTAACAATTGTATTTATAACGGGCACTTCCCTGCAAACTGGAAAATCGCGAAGATCTTACCTATCCAGAAAAAAAACAAAACTCTTTCGAAATAAACGACTTCAGACCCTCCCTACTCCCCATCAACGTCAGCAAAATCTTAAAAAAAATAATAATACTCAACAATTTAAATTCTCCAGAAGAGAATCCTATAGAGCCCATTCCTGAGCACCAGTTCGGGTTCCGAAGAGGCCACTCCACCGTGCATGGTTTGCTGAAATTACACAGTGACGTAACCATTAATCTCAGAAAAAAGCAATGCAGGGTGGCATGCTCTTTAGATCTGGAAAAGCTTTCGACAGCGTGTGGAGATTGGGCCTCCTTCCTAAAATCTCCGCCCTTAACTTCCCCCGTCACATTGTTCATCTCCTAGAAAGTTTCCTTCGGGATAGGAAATTCTATATACAAATACAAAATACGAAGTCCAATCTGTGCAACAGTGAGAGGGGAGTCCCTCAGGCTCAGGGATCAATTTTGGGCCCCCATCTCTACAGCCTTTTCTTGCACGACTTTCCTCATATATTCTCCCAGCATGATCTAGACTCCACGGAGTCTCTTATATGCCGATGACACAATCGCATATGCCAGCCACCCTTCGCCATTTGTCGCCCTCCAGCACCTACAGAAACCTATCAATATCATTAATAAATTTTAAAAAAAACTGGGGTATACAAATTAACATTCCCAAATCTGAAATGATCTGTTTCTGAAATGCCTGTGGAAAAGGCCCAGCTAGCACTGTCCTAGGAAGTAAACACCTCACCCTCTGGATAGACGGTAACAAGATTCTTCCAAAAAAAAAAACTTAAAATACCTTGGCGTAAATTTTAACAACTTATTTAAATTCAATCAGCATGCCAGAACCGTGCTGGTAAAAACACGTAAGGTATCAAATATCTTAATGCCCTACCTAAAACACAGGTCGTTGAACAAAAAATCAAAGTTACTTTTCTACAAATCCCTAATAAGACCGTTAATGACCTACGCTTTCCCAGTCTGGGCCTCTATATTTCACCGATAGTGGCCCTAGAAGCAGAAAGACTGGAAAGAAAAATCTTACGCCATTGCACTGGCATAAACTTGCAATCACTTACCAAAAGATTCTCCAATGACACCATCTACAAAGAATCTAACACCATAATTCTGCTCCTTAGATATGCTATGTCTCAACTGAAAAATACCATATCAAAACTTAATACCTCGGATAACGAGCTCATTAAAGGAATCACCTCCTCACGGTCGAGCACCCCCGGAGAACATGATATGGGTATCTGTCAATAATGGACATCTCCTTGATGAACTTCCAACCAGCTCCCGGTGCCACCCTCGCACCTTTTTACTCATTGGCCACTCCTGGTCAAAATAGTGGCTAATCTGGTAAGCTATGTAAACATTAGGCGTGTTTTTTTGCAAGTCCATATGGATTTGTCGAAAAAAACGACATCGGGACTTAGGAACTTCTTACTTACAGTACGTAAGTCCCGATAATTATCTGGACTTAGCTAAGCCTATATGGATTTAAGTTGTTGTTGTATTTACGTGTAAAACTATTAGTCCCGATGTTGTTTTTTTCGACAAATCCATATGGACTTGCAAAAAAAATACGGCTATTATCCCCATTCAATTCTTTTACTAGTCGCGCCGTCTCGCTTTAAAGAACCAAATAACAATCATAGAATTTTATTCATAAAACAAAGTCTTTTAATCTAGGTGGACAAAACTTATCTCACTTATCTTTATCTTATAATTAGATTATACTAATCCCACTAATCCTCAATGTTCAATGTTTGTGTATTTTCTTTTTAATTCTCCCTTCATGATTTAACACCGAAAGTGATAAAATAAAATTATATATACTATATAATCATCTCCACTAAAGGCTCTCCCAAACCAACGCGAAACATTCGCGCGAATATGCGACGACTGAATAAAGGCTCTCCCAAACCAACGAGAATATTTCAAAGCGACGACGAAACTTTCGCCTGTCTTAATTTATTTACATGGAGATTAATGGGAGCACCCACACTGGCGCGATGCGAATCTTCGAACATTAAGGCCAGGCGCGCACATGCAACTAAATGCGACGACTGAATAATGTTCGAAGATTCGCATCGCGCCAGTGTGAGTGCTCCCATTAATCTCCATGTAAATAAATTAAGACAGCCGAAAGTTTCGTCGTCGTTCTGAAGTATTCGCGTTGGTTTGGGAGAGCCTTTACGATGTTCACATTCCACTAACACAATCAAAGAGTTTGTTTAACCTCTGGCAAGCTTTGCTGTTTGCGTGTTTCAACTGAAGTTTGGGCGAACTTCCCAATTTCAAATCGTTCTACTTGTGCAAAGCGGATAAGCAACGGATAAGTGTGAACGTCAAAAACACTCTATATGAAGATGCCGATCTTTCGTACGTATCACCCTCCAAAACCCATTTGTTTACATTGTTGTTTTTGTAATTTCGTTTTGTGTCCATGAATAGATGTGAATTGCAACAACAATTTAACGGGGTGGGACAGAGATCTTCCAAGATTTGTCTTTGTCTTTTCTCTTTCTAATTTGACATCTAAAAACAACAACAAAAAAAGTCCCTGGTTGGAAAATATTTACATGCTCTTGGCAGTGTTAAAAATCCGGTCATTTGATTATTTTTTATATTTGGAACTGAAAACTTAAATTTGCGATCGAATTACGTATTAATTAGTGTTTAAACATTTTAGTGAACATTTTTTCAAGTGTTTGATACAAAAAAAAATAATTGTATCACATATTAATCACTATTATTAAACACACGACTTTTTTGGCTCGCTTTCGTGCCTTCGGCATTTGGTTTTGTTTTCCAACCAGGGAGTGCTGTCAGATTGTTTTTTTTTTTTTTTTTAATTTCACACTGACACTTCTGACATTTGGTGGCAGAGATCCATTGTTCTGTTTTGCCAGAACAACCATTTTGAATGTGCAAATAACGCAGCCATCTTTAAAAAAATTTCAACTCACCAGCTTTTCACCATGAAAATGGCGGATGTTGGGTGGGATATCGGGGTGTGTTGAAAAAAACACCAATTTAATGGTGCTAAGTCGCGTGATGAAACTTCTTTAAATTTTTCTTTGAAAATTCATCCTGGGAGTAGTTCGCTGTTACACAATGATTCTTTGGTATTTCACAGAAAAGTCTGTAATAAAATAAATAACGTGATAAGTTAGAATTTATACATTGTAATATCGGTCATCGATAGTTTTCTATTGGTTTCGCATATACATAGCATAAAGGCTGTCCCAAACCAACGCGAAACATTCGCGCGAATATGCGACAACTGAATAATGTTCGAAGATTCGCATCGTGCCAGTGTGGGTGCTCCAATTAATCTCCATGGAAATAAATTAAGACAGGCGAAAGTTTCGTCGTCGTTCTGAAGTATTCGCTTTGGTTTTGGAGAGCCTTAAGGCCAGGCGCGCACATGCAACTAAACAGTTTGGTTTCGATGAGAGTCCGCCGGTTTATGTGCGCGGACTCTCATATAATCTCATAGTGCTGAAAATCGCAACCAAACTGTTTAGTTGCATGTGCGCGCCTGGTCTAATGCTCTTAAAAGACGTATTTTTGTTTGCAAGCCCGGAGGGATTTGGTTAAAAAGAAATGATATTGGGGATGGGGATTATCTATCGACGCCATCACAGAAAAAAAATGGAGTTTCCATAAAAACTATTGATTAGAAGTACATATGCAATTCACGCCGTTAAAACAGTTTAGCCCCGAAAATTATGTGCTCTTAGCTATGCCTGGAGGGAATTAGTTGTTGTTGCATTTAACATGTAAATTCCTTAGCCCGGACGCGACATAGTTTTTTTTTGATAAATTTCCTCCAGGCTTGCAAAAAGGACGAGACTAGAGACATGCCAATTTATAGCAGTTATAACAATTTTTGGCCATAAAAAGCGGGCGTACGTTTACTTTAAAAAAAAAACTTTAGGAGCTTGAATTATGCCCACCGGCGGAGGACCCTGGTCCTGCGGGGCGGCATAAACAGTGATTTTATAAACAAAAACTGTTATAATTGGGATGTCTAGTCACTTCCTGCAAAAAAAAAACAAGCCTAAAGTTGTCTTACAACAGTTCCGTTGATTATCTGATTTCTCATTGTTTTTTTTTTGTCATGTTCAAAGTCTGTTTCAATAATTCGAGAGCGAAATACAATACCAAACAATCGTAGAAACAAAACAAATAATGACAAAAGACAATCAAATATACTTAAATTGATTATAAATTTTCACGTTCAATTTGTTTCCACGAACTTATCCTTATAAGGTTTATAACACGTTGCTCCTTTTATTATACTTTTTGAACATACCCATTGAAACTCGTAAATAACCGACATTTTGGTGGTGAATGTACGCTTACTGCCTGTGTGTGCAAATAAAGCGTGGTGGATGTACGCTTACTGCATATGTGTGCGTGTTTCTCCTGAATTTCCCCTATATGAGCTTGTTGGCAAACTCGGATGACAGCCGAGATTGGTATCTTCATATAGAGTATTTTTGACGTTCACCAAAAACACAATCTTTCGTACGTATCACCCTCCAAAACCCATTTGTTTACATTGTTGTTTTTGTAATTTCGTTTTGTGTCCATGAAAAGATGTGAATTGCAACAACAATTTAACGGGGTGGGATTGTTCTGTTTTGCCAGAACAACCATTTTGTATGTGCAAATAACGCAGCCATCTTTAAAAAAATTTCAACTCACCAGCTTTTCACCATGAAAATGGCGGATGTTAGGTGGGATATCGGGATGTGTTGAAAAAAAACACCAATTTAATGGTGCTAAGTCTGCTATTACACTACGAATTTCCCGTGGTGAAACTTCTTTAAATTTTTCTTTGAAAATTCATCCTGTGAGTAGTTCGCTGTTACACAATGATTTTTAAATCTTTGGCATTTCACAGAAAAGTCTGTAATAAAATAAATAACGTGATAAGTTAGAATTTATACATTGTAATATCGGTCATCGATAGTTTTCTATTGGTTTCGCATATACATAGCATTAAGGCTCTCCCAAACCAACGCGAAACATTCGGCGCGACAACGAAACTTCCGCGTGTCTTAATTTATTTACATGGAGATTAATGGGAGCACCCACACTGGTGCGATGCGAATCTTCGAACATTATTCAGTCGTCGCATATTCGCGCGAATGTTTCGCGTTGGTTTGGGACAGCCTTTAAGGCTGTCCCAAACCAACGCGAAACATTCGCGCGAATATGCGACAACTGAATAAAGGCTCTCCCAAACCGACGCGAAACATTCGCGCGAATATGCAACAACTGAATAATAGGCGGGTTTTTTTGGCGTGGATAGATAATCCCCAATATCATTTCTTTTTAACCAAATCCCTCCGGACTTGCAAAAAAAAACACGGCTTTTAAGAGCATTAAGGCTCGACGAAACTTTCGCCTGTCTTAATTTATTTACATGGAGATTAATGGGAGCACCCACACTGGCGCGATGCGAATCTTCGAACATTAGCCGTGTTTTTTTTTGCAAGTCCTTATGGATTTGTCGAAAAAAACGACATCGGGACTTAGTACCTTCTTACTTACAATACGTAAGTCCCGATAATTATCTGGACTTAGCTAAGTCTATATGGATTTAAGTAGTTGTTGTATTTACGTGTAAAACTATAAATCCCGATGTCGTTTTTTTCGACAAATCCATATGGACTTGCAAAAAAAACACGGCTAATGTTCGAAGATTCGCATCGCGCCAGTGTGGGTGCTCCCATTAATCTCCATGTAAATAAATTAAGACAGGCGAAAGTTTCGTCGAGCCTTAATGCTCTTAAAAGCCGTGTTTTTTTTTGCAAGTCCGGAGGGATTTGGTTAAAAAGAAATGATATTGGGGATTATCTATCCACGCCATCACAGAAAAAAATGGAGTTTCCATAAAAACTATTGATTAGAAGTACATATGCAATTCAAGCCGTTAAAACAGTTTAGCCCCGAAAATTATGTGCTCTTAGCTATGCCTGGAGGGGATTAGTTGTTGTTGCATATTTTTTTTCTCCAGGTTTGCAAAAAGGACGAGACTAGAGACATGCCAATTGATAACAGTTATAACAATTTTTGGCCATTAAAAGCGGGCGTACGTTTACGCGCTTCGCACTACTTAAAAAAAAAAACTTTAGGTGCTTGAATTATGCCCACCGGCGGAGGACCCCTGCCCTGCGGGGCCGCATAAACAGTAATTTTATAAACAAAACTGTTTTAATTGGCATGTCTAGTCACTTCCTGCAAAAAAACACAACAAACAGTTGCGTTGATTCTCTGATTTCTCATATTCGTTTTTTTTTTGTCATGTTCACAGTCTGTTTCAACAATTCGAGAGCGAAAAACAATACCAAACAATCTTAGAAACAAAACGAATAATGACAAAAGACAATCGAATATACTTAAATTGATTATAAATTTTCACGTTCAATTTGTTTCCACAAACTTATTCTTATAAGGTTGGGTTGCACTTGACAACTCGTTGCTCCTTTTATTATACTTTTTGAACATACCCATTGAAACTCGTAAATAACCGACATTTTGGTGGTGAATGTACGCTTACTGCATGTGTGTGCAAATAAAGCGTGGTGGATGTACGCTTACTGCATATGTGTGCGTGTTTCTCCTGAATTTCCTCTATATGAGCTTGTTGGCAAACTCGGATGATAGCCGAGATCAAAAACACTCTATATGAAGATACCAATCTTTCGTACGTATCACCCTCCAAAACCCATTTGTTTACATTGTTGTTTTTGTAATTTCGTTTTGTGTCCATGAATAGATGTGAATTGCAACAACAATTTAACGGGATGGGATTGTTCTGTTTTCCCAGAACAACCATTTTGTATGTGCAAATAACGCAGCCATCTTTAAAAAAATTTCAACTCACCAGCTTTTCAACATGAAAATGGCGGATGTTAGGTGGGATATAGGGATGTGTTGAAAAAAACACCAATTTAATGGTGCTAAGTCTGCTATTAAACTACGAATTTCACTTGATGAAACTTCTTTTAATTTTTCTTTGAAAATTCATCCTGTAAGTAGTTCGCTGTTACACAATGATTTTTAAATCTTTGGCATTTAACAGAAAAGTCTGTAATAAAATAAATAACGTGATAAGTTAGAATTTATACATTGAAATTTCGGTCATCGATAGTTTTCTATTGGTTTCGCATATACATAGCATAAAGGCTGTCCCAAACCAACGCGAAACATTCGCGCGAATATGCGACGACTGAATAATGTTCGAAGATTCGCATCGCGCCAGTGTGGGTACTCCCATTAATCTCCATGTAAATAAATTAAGACAGGCTAATAGAGGTGTGTCAATCGTTCATTTTAAAAGATTCAATCGTTCATTTGTCGTTCAGTTCAATGATTCGTTCTTTTCAATCGTTCATTTTTTCAATCATTTTGGTTTCAGTTTCATTTTTGTTGCCAATAAAATGGGAACTTCTTTTCAAGCGTTCATTCCTTTTTTTGGTTGCGATTCAAAGATAAATGTAGATAAAAAACCTACCTTACAAATTAAAAAAATAATACCTTTATTGATAACGCACTTTTTAAAGCACAAAGATCGCATCGTTCACATTGGCAATCAGATTGATTCGGTCTTTGTGATTGTGACCCGTGCCGTATACCAATGTATCCAAATTTCAATCGTTCACATGAACGATATACGTTTCGTTCTTTCAAGTCATTCTCAATCAAATGATAGGTACAACGTACAAAACACACACTGAACACTGCCCGAACCATATGAGAAAGAAACACAAGAAACTGCAAACACAAATAAACGGAATTAAGGCTGTCCCAAACCAACGCGAAACATTCGCGCGAATATGCGACGACTGAATAATGTTCGAAGATTCGCATCGCGCCAGTGTGGGTGCTCCCATTAATCTCCATGTAAATAAATTAAGACAGGCGGAAGTTTCGTCGTCGCGCCGAATGTTTCGCGTTGGTTTGGGAGAGCCTTTAAACTGAGAACAAATAATTATATGTGTGTGGTGGTTTTTTATTTCATTCATTTAGATAAGTTTCTTTACCTCTTGATGCGCTTCTGTTTTTTTTTTTGTGTTTTTCTTTTTTTGCGTGAATTGATTGAGAACGATTGTAATGAACGAAACATACTTCGCGTCACCTCGTTTATTTGAAAACTGAAATGATTGATAATGGGATTGATTGTTTCGGTTTACTGTGATTGCAATCAATCGTTCTTTTTGGTGAACGGGTCGCAAAGACCGAATCAATCACGATTGACACAGCTCTACAGGCTAAAGTTTCGTCGTCGTTCTGAAGTATTCGCTTTGGTTTTGGAGAGCCTTAATGCTCTTAAAAGCCGTGTTTTTTTTTGCAAGCCCGGAGGGATTTGGTTGAAAAGAAATGATATTGGGGACTATCTATCGACGCCATCACAGAAAACAATGGAGTTTCCATAAAAACTATTGATTAGAAGTACATATGCAATTCACGCCGTTAGAACAGTTTACCCCCGAAAATTATGTGCTCTTAGCTATGCCTGGAGGGGATTAGTTGTTGTTGCGTTTAACATGTAAATTCCTTAGCCCCGACGCGACATAGTTTTTTTCGATCAATTTCCTCTAGGTTTGCAAAAAGGACGAGACTAGAGACATGCCAATTTATAACAGTTATAACAATTTTTGGCCATTAAAAGCGGGCGTACGTTTACGCGCTTCGCACTACTTAAAAAAAACTTTAGGTGCTTGAATTATGCCCACCGGCGGAGGACCCTGGCTCTGCGGGGCCGCATAAACAGTAATTTTATAAACAAAATCTGTTATAATTGGCATGTCTAGTCACTTCCTGCAAAAAAACACGCCTAAAGTCTTACAACAGTTGCGTTGATTCGCTGATTTCTCATTCGTTTTTTTTTTTGTCATATTCACAGTCTGTTTCAATAATTCGAGAGCGAAATACAATACCAAACAATCGTAGAAAGAAAACAAATAATGACAAAAGACAATCGAATATACTTAAATTGATTATAAATTTTCAGGTTCAATTTGTTTCCACAAACTTATCCTTATAAGGTTGGGTTAGCACTTGATAACTCGTTGCTCCGTTTATTATACTTTTTGAACATACCCATTGAAACTCGTAAATAACCGACATTTTGGTGGTGAATGTACGCTTACTGCATGTGTGTGCAAATAAAGCGTGGTGGATGTACGCTTGCTGCATATGTGTGCGTGTTTCTCCTGAATTTCCCCTATATGAGCTTGTAGGCAAACTCGGATGACAGCCGAGATTGGTATCTTCATATAGAGTGTTTTTGGCCGAGATTGGTATCTTCATATAGTGTTTTTGGTGACGTCGTCATTAGCTATTTTGCTGAAACACAGCTAACTTCATCCAGCTAATTTATACGAAAACGTCTAAAGAAGAAATGTCAAAATACCAACACCGGTCGAAAGTAGAGAAAAGAAAACTTGCAGAAAACATTTCAATTTCAATCAGCAAACACTAGCAAAAGCCAAACCCGATCAAAATGTCTTTTAAACCAAATCACAATCGCTCTCGGAACAAAAACTCCAAGCCTCATAACAAAGAAGTTGTTCCAGTTGACGACTCGAACCCAATTATCATTTCATTTAAGCAATATGCACTTGAATTGGACGATAAACATGATCGCTATGAACGTATAGTGAAGCTAAGTCGTGATACAACTATCGAATCCAAGCGCATAATCTTCTTTTTGCATACAATTGATCCAAAGTAAAAAAACATTTAATTTTACGTTGAGTGTTGAGTCTGATAATATTTATAATTCTATTTTAGCAAAAACAACAAAGAAAAGATCCTGCTTGAAGCGAAAACAAGATTGGACAATCTCTTTTCTAACAAATTCCTTGAAGTGGCCAAAGAGTTGGAAAATCGTGACCCCTATCAATACATGCGTGCATACTGTGGTGGCTTGCAGGAATTCATAGAAGCCTACACGTACTATGAATATCTTAATGAATCGAATTTATCGGATTGGAATGTTTTGCAGGAAAGAATGAAATTTACTTTCACTATCGAACCCAAGGAAGGGGTTGAAATTGAAGCTGGAGAATCTATTGAAAAGGTCGAAAAGACCGTTGTCTGTCATGTTGATCCTACTGAGTATATTCTTGGATTGGGCGATTTGACCGGAGAATTGATGCGTCGTTGTATTAATTCTCTGGGAAGCGGTGACACAATCACTTGCCAGGATTCCTGTAAGGTCTTACAGGATTTCTATAAAGGGTAATTATTTATTAATGATTTGAACAATTTCTAACTTCTTTTATTTTTTTTAGATTTCTAGGTCTTCATGGGGTAAGGAACCGTGAATTTGGAAGAAAGCTCTACACATTGCATCAGAGCGTCATCAAGGCTGAACATGTATGCTATAATGTTAAGGTTCGTGGGGGAGAGGCAGCTCGTCGTGGAACTATGGCCGATGATAAACCAGCAGAAGACTTCGATGAAGGTTTCTTTTAATAATAAAAAAAAAAACAAATTTTGTAAATGTACTTTGCTATTTAAATTTTTAAGTAAGGGAATATTAGAAATTTAATTTGTATTTGATTTTTATGTTTCTCGAATTCCTGCAACAATCAATCCACCCCCTACCCTATGCATATCAGACCGTTGAGTTTGTCTATTTTTTCTGTAATTCCAACTACCTTTCAGGTCATCGGGATGGTAAAGGTAACTTCTCGGTGTGCCAATGCCAATTCAGTTGAGGAAAATGGAAATAAGTACAAATAAACTCAAATTACCTTATTTGCATAATAAAAAAATTTAAATTCAAAATGCTCAACATATACTTGAATTGACACAGTTGTAAGCGGGAACCTTACGAAATCCCGCATAACGAAATCCCGCAAATTGAAAATGAATTTTTTGGAGACTGGACGTCACGAAAATTGGCCGAGTAACGAAATCCCGCATTTCGTTTGCGGGATTTTTTTCCTCTTTTCTGCGGGATTTTCAATACTTTTTAAAAAAGTAGTTTTTTTGTACTTTTGAAAAATGTTTTAAAAATTTAATATTTTTTCAAACTACATACATATATTGATTTTTTTAATTTTTATATTAATTTTTGACAACAAAAAAAATATTTTGAAATAGGCTTAAATTTGACTTTAAGCTTGGGAAAATTTGAAAAAAATATTTAAAAAAAAAAAAAAACATAATTTTAAAAAAAATTTAATTTTTGAAAAAAAAAATATTAAAAGAAAACATTAATTTTTGAAAATAGTATAATTTATGTAGCTTGTGTACAGCATTGAATAGATGTAATGTAGCATAGCTGAGGCGTGACATTGTCTAATAAAACTAACGTGAGCTACATGCAAGCTGAATTAATGAAACAAAATACTTGCCTCCATTTTTTTAGCAAACGTATCTTTTGTCTTCATAATCATTTTCCTTTTAGAAGTGCCACAAAATTGCAAATTTATAACAGTTTTCTTTATAAAGGTACTGCTTATGCGGCCCGCAGGGCCAGGGTTCTCCGTCGATGGAAATACTTCGGATACCCAAATTCACACACCTACAAAGTGTTAAAAATTGGCATTTCTCTTGTCTCGTGCTTCCTAAGATATACTTTTTTGTTGATGGCAGCCTGTGATAAAGCCGTCAGTCTAAATGCCTGCCATGATCCATTTTGAGTTCTATTGGGAATCTCAAGAAGACTTGTGTCCCCGGGATATTTTATTCACTGGGAAATTTGATGGTTATCGCGAATCTCCCCCATACAAAATATCAAATGAAATGACAGCCAGATTCCACTGGGAAATTATACCCCACCCTAGAACCTAGCCGAAACCTATGTAAGAGGCCAGTTATAAAGATAAAGAAAATTTAACAGGAATAATGCTACAAATAACTCAAATAAGTTTTTGGGGAACTAAAATTTTCAATTGAAGAATTATTTTTAGTTGAAAATGTGTTTAATTATTTTCCTGATGCGAATTAATTATTCTTGCCAGCGGATTGTGATTTCACAAAAAAGGGAACAAATTATTCCCGAATCAATTGATTTCCAATAATTGCATTTAATCCATTAACAAAATTAATTTTGGGCGAAAAAATGTTTCGTTTGCATTTCAATACCAATAATTTTGCGGTAGGCTAGCCAACTGAAATAATTTTCCTGTTCGCTATTCAAAACTATATACAAATATTTAATTTCATACTGTTTCAACTTTTGCTGATAGCTATAACTGGCCTCTAAAATGATCGCTCCAAAAGGAAAATGTAATTACAGTACTTACATTTTGGACATTTCGGAACAGTTACTTTAATCATTGACTTATTATATAATAAGTCAATGACTTTAATAGTTAACAGTAGTTATAGCGATAGAGAACGCACAATAGGAAAAAAACAGATACGGTAGAATTGTTTATGTTACCACTGTTTTCCTTCACTTTTATCAGCTGACATACAAAAGTAAAAAAAAAACAACAAACTATTTTGTTCAATCACAGGGTCAGGAACTCAGGAGCTCAGGAGTCAGGACTGATCATCTTGAATTACTTATAACTAATGGTAAGATAATAAAAACTTGAACATTCTGCTAATTAATTCGAGAATACAAAATATAGACGTAATAGTTGTTGTATGACAATCAAACTTTAACCTGTAAGGTTCATCTATTCTAAATGTATCTATAAACAAAGAACAAGTTTTGGTATATACGAACAACTAAACTTTTATGATCTTGTGAATCGAAAAAAGTTGCAGTATTGAGAAAAATAAGGAAACATAACGTCTGAGAAACGCTACACCTACACGATTAAACCTAATTTTGATTAGGTACTGCCCTCGTCCTTTACACTTACATAATATTATGTTCGTGTCTGAAAAGTCCCAAAATAAGGATGTAATACAGATACAGTGATGACCTGTGAATAGAAAAAGTAACAACCACGAGAGGTCAGAGAAGCATATTTAACATGGCTTTTAAAGTTCAATTGAATGCATGCATTCAATAATTCATAAACTTGTGCTATTATTGAATTTAATTTTTTAGTGAATCGAAGTACCTACCTTTATTTTATTATTAAAAAAAAAAAGAATTATTTTCAATTCAAACTTACCTTTTCACTTTTTTTTTCAGCTTTGCAATAATTTTACTCGTACTATTATTCCAGCTGCACTTCGCAATGAAAATATATTGGCCTTTTTGCGTACCATAGCAAGTGATTATGTATTGATAAATGAAAATAAGCATTATGCTACAATTGAAATAAATCGGCCAAAAGTTCTTAATGCTTTGAATATGGAAATGATTAGGAAAATCCACGCACATTTGAAAAAATTCGAAAAATCCAAGTCATTTATTATCGTAAAGGGATCGGGAGACAGAAGCTTTTCTGTTGGAGGCGATATCGCTGCGCTTCTCAAAGCTGGTCTAAAAGAGTCAAGAATTTTTTTCAGAGAAGTATACACTTTACTTCATTTCATATCGAACAATAAGGTCCCCAATATTGCTTTGATCGATGGAGTGACAATGGGAGGGGGTGTTGGTTTGGCTGTTCACGGAAAGTATTGTGTCGCAACTGAGCGTACCGTACTGGCCATGCCTGAAACCGCTATCGGTCTATTCCCAGATGTGGGAAGTTCTTGCTTCCTTAATCGGCTAAATGGAAAACTTGGACTATTCCTCGGAATGACAGGAAATCGATTGATAGCAGAAGATGTTGCTAGAGTGGGATTAGCAACACATTTTTGTGACAGCAGTCAACTAGCTAACCTAGAGTCTGAGTTGGTGAAATCAACAAATTCAAATGAAGTTCCTACAATTTTAAATAATTTTTCATTAGAAATTCCAATTAACGAACAAAATCAACACTTGTTTTAGTGCAACAACTGTTGAAGAGATTTTTGAAAATCTCGAAAAAGACGGCAGTAAATGGGCGCTTAAAACCCTTGGAGTAAGTTTAAGTTCATTAGTTCATGGATTTAATATTGTATTATTATTTTTTGCTTAGACTCTGAAGGTAAAGTCTCCACTTTCTTTGAAACTCACCTTTAGACAGATGCAACTGGGTGCAAATATGCCTTTAGATCAGTGTCTAAAAATGGAATACCGAATAGCGTCACGCTGTCTGGGAAATAGTGATTTTCACGAAGGGGTTCGTGCTCTTCTAATTGATAAAGACAAAACCCCAGCTTGGAATCCAGCTACTCTTAACGCTGTGACTGAAGATAACATTGCGGAATTCTTTGCCAAATTACCAGAGGACAAAGAGTTAAAACTATAAATAAAAATCATTCGATGGGTTTTTTGTTTCTTTGATGTGATTTCAAATCTGATCCATTGGAGGATTATGGGGTCATAATCAGCTTCCATCCAGAAAAATAATTTAACACTAGAAAAGAGGCTTTACAGAATTATAAATTTATATTTGCTGTTCAATAAAATAGAAGAAAAGAAATGAACGTGTATTTTTTGACTTGCCGAATCTTATCCCTAGTAGAACTCGAATCTATTTGGCATTATTTTCCCTTTATTATCAATAAAATGTCTACCACTGCACAATTTTGCTGTGAATATCAGTCCTATTCTGATATTCGATTCGACCGAATCTTTCGATTGGCGTGAATGTTTCATTCAATTTGCCTCAAATTATTTATTTAAAACTTTATATCTTTCCAATGCAAATCTTAACCAGTCCTTTTTTTGAAATTCGAAAGAGTATCGTATTTGTCTTAATTATAATTTTTATCGCAATTTATATGCATTATGGAACAATCATTTCCTTTCCGCTGATAGCAGAATGCAAATGTTCACGCGAACGTTTAGCAGACTTTTATAAACATTTTAAGGCGTTTTCCTTTTCGAGCATACTCTGAACCGAGCGTGTTCAGGGCCCGTATCATAGAGTACCTATATTACCTAGAGAACCGACTTAGGCGGTCGTTCTCTTCCACCCTACAAGCTGTACTGAGAGGAAAAAGTCCATTAATTTTTGTAAGGAGTTGTTGTTCCATGCATTTTAAATGGGACCGAACCAACTTCGCTTCAATTGAAAGGCTTTTGCTCAGTTTGCTCAATAAGGTGAATAAGACCGCCCGGGTATTTAAAACAAAAATCATTTAAATTCAAAAATTGAGAAATGAATTAATTTCGTAGTCAAATCTCTTTCTTTAACCCTTTGTCAAAAGAAACTATGAAGAATATCGGTCATTGTTGCTCCCGGGTAATAAATTTAATAATATTTTTGAATATTTATGTTAAAAACACCTACCGAAAATTGGAAGCGCACTCTAGTTTTAATGGCGGATTTCAGTGTGCAAATCGTAGACACGTACATTTTTGAGCTAATGTCGCCATTTTGTGCACACTTAAATCGTAGACACGTACCTTTTTGAAATAATGCCGCCAATTTGTTTTTATATCCACCATTCACACGGATTCACGGATAAGGAAAAAAGAGTAAAATAAGAGAGTTTTCTCTTACTCACCTCAAATAAAATTTGCGGGTGTTTAAGGCAAGAGGGGTACCGGTCGGTTCTCTAGGAAATATAGGTACTCTATGGCCCGTGTTGCGAAACGAAAGGCAAAAAAAAGATACCCAAGAAAACGATAGTCATGACACAAACCGATTATGATTTACGAGAATGGATGCCTGAAAATAGTGCCAGATTAAATAAAAAAAAAACACGAGAGCCAAACCAACATAATAAATAAGTGACAACAACATATAAAGTCACGAACCAAAACTATAAAAAAACGACCACCAAAAGCAGTCGTAAACGAAAAGGAGTATCGTTTAAAAAAATCGACTATCGTAAATCGTAAGAGCAAAATAACGATAACGACGGATTTTGAACGATAATCGTAATAATAAGAGTAATCCGCATGAATTCTCTACTGAAAAAAACTGCTTCAGCAGTTTCTGGTTAATAAATTAATGCACAGAGTTTACTTATTGTGGGCCTTAGAGTTAAAATGTTTATTTATTTTTTGGAGGCGAACAGAAGAATAACAAGCCGCGCATTATGTAGGAAAATTCAAGAGATTTACATTGATTTTTTTATCAGTACAAAAAATATCTACAACTAGTTTTTAATAACTTTTCAGTACTTCCAAAAAACTTCATTAACGTTTAACCCAATTATATTAATTTATACATTAATTGGTATTTGAAAAATTTTAAATTAATTTTAATCTTTGAAATTCTGTTACGATTTTTTGTTCATGTAGACCTTTAAATTAAATAAATTACAATTTCAACAAGAGAATGCAAATGGCCTACAATATAAATCTAGAGACAGCTTCTACTGCAAGTGGAAGTGAATTCAGACAAGTTGCCTTTATAGATAATCGACCTACATATGTATGTATTTCTATAAGACATCAAATGAATTTTTTTTAAACTCATTGATCAGTGAATACAAAGTTTTTAATAATGAAAACTTGAATGAAAAGTGAAGTTTGATGATGTGTGATTATGATGATCGATGGCGAATATGAATTTAATTGTTGCTTAATCATGTTCTATTTCATATACCAGACCTTTACTAAATTGGTCTTAATTTCAGCTGATCATTTATGTTGGCCATATCCAAAATGCATCTTTTTGTACCATAAATAATAATACTGCAGTTAAAAACAGTGAGTCGGAGTTTACAACAAAATATTCTTAAACATGAAGCATTTATATTTGATTGCAATAGAAAAAAACAATAAGAAAAAAATGAAGTAGGAGTTATTGTTAGTTGTTTTAATAGTCGTCTTCTTCATCATCATCATTTCCATCATCATCACTATCATCATCTCCTTCATCTTCACAATTGAATTCTTCGGATGAATCCACGAAAAAATCCTCTTCTCCGTCATCATCGAAATCGGGATCAGGTTTTGGCGGTTGGTTCTTCTTTCGATCCCTTAAACGCATTCTATGGACCTTCCAATTTTGTTTAAAGTTCGCTGAAAGGATCAATCAAATAGAAATAGTTTCATTGGAATTCAACAAACTTATGGTGAAGTCGATTCGAAAGGCAAATTAAAATTCTTCACCTAAAGACAACGGTGTTTTGGATATAAACGAAATTTATTTGACATAAAACTAAAAATGGAAGATTACAAGAAAACGTACTATAAAATAGTTTTATTATTCAAATCGAGTTCACCTTTCCTCTCAGACAAATAAAAAAAACTAACTTGAAGGAGGATGAGTGTACTCTTGAAAATGCGTAGGATTACGACGATAGCACGAATCTCCGAACGGACACGGGGGTACGTCATCGAGCGGTAATGGATAGTCTGGGCGTCGATAGTCAGTATCGCCCGGATGGGCTTCTTCAAGTCTATGCATTTGATTTCGACTAAAAGGAAGTATGAATGATGTTTTGTTTTGTAAATTAAAAAAAAAGCTCCATACCGGTAACACCTAATTCCATATCTGCATGAAACTCTTGTTGTGCTGGATGTAGCTTCTTCCTTTTCAACTTTTACTGCGGGCTTAATGTCTTTTGCAGTCATGGCAGTGACTTGTCCCATCGCTTCGTTATCATCGTCATTTGGTTCTGATTTTATTTTGACCATGGATGAGGCCGGAGTTTGATTTGATGTGGAAGCAGCACTTACTACAGCAGTGACCTCAGCTTCATCCTTCTGTTCAGCTTTTACTGCTGAACTACTTACGGCTTTTGAATTATCGCCATCTTCATCGTTATTAGTTGTTGATGATTCAATTTCCATATGTTCGTTAGAATTGATCGCGGATTCAGCTTCCTCTGTATAATCGTGTTCTGTTGCTCCACTGCTATCAACTTGGGAATTCTTGTCTGTATCACCATGCGAGGGGTTATTTTGATTCGATGATTCATCTTCATCGTCTTTCGAAGTTTGGGGCGATGTTACTGTACTTTCTAGTTTTTGTTCAATTTCATCCTTCTTTTTCTTATTTGTAGAGCTGCCCTGACTGCTAGCCATCCACGAGGGTAGACACCTTCTTTTTATTGGAATTGTAGTTGAGGAGCTTGCTTCGGCTTCATTGTTGTTGTTTAGTTCTGATACATTTTTTACCCGAATTTGGACGCCGTTGCTGGGCTCAGGAGCCGTGCAGTTTTCATCACTGCCCAAAAGTTCTTCAGAATGTTGGGAATCTTCGACAGGAGTCATTTTGGACAATATAGCTTTTGTTTAGCAAATAACTAACACAAAGTATTTATTTTTTTATCACCTTTAATGTATTTTAATTTTGAAAATAATGCGATTACTTCTGTATTGTTGTGAAATTTGATTACAAATTACGACGGAATAAAATTTTGAAAATGACAGATTGACAGTTTGGTAGCAGTGCTGACAAGACTAATTTATTAGGTCTGTTTGGTATCTGTACCCGACTACCCGTGCCTACGTTCTGTAAGTCCCCCTTAAGGCCGAACCACACTACTCTCGTGTGGTGTGTTGTAGAGTAATGTGTAGCTTTCACTCCAATATACATCATATATTTCGACACAACACATCACACGATACAAATATGGCTCTACGCATATGAAATACATTAGAGCGATAGCGACAAACTACTCCACAACAGACCACATGAGGGTAGTGTGGTTCGGGCTTTAAGGAGGAATTTTTGAACAACAACAACAACTTAAAGGTGCTAAAACCAATTATTGTTTAAGTCACTGACATTGTTTTGCGGGAAAAAAATCGTGGTGAGTATAATATTTTTTTCCGGGGTTAAGTGCACAGTTCAATAAAAATATTTTTCAGCAGACAATTTTTTTTTTGGCAAAAATCACTCCCATAAGAATTGCATGTAGTTTTTTTTATCGTTGAAGAACTGTATACTTAGCTTTACGAATTAATTTATAATACGTTTTATTTTTGTCTGGCTGGAGATATATCTATTTCAAGGGGTGCCAAACAGCCTATCATCAGTCTCCTTATTATATGCACACCATACATGCCGCCTCCACTGGGCATGAACGATGCTCGGATTATGAACATGTCTTTAAAAAATCCAATGGAGGCAGAAAAATCCATGTCATGTAGTCACATAATCCATGCAAGTCAGATTGTGGATTGGATTGTGGTTGTGATGTTGGACATCGTTGATGCCCAGTGGAGGCGGCATGATAGGATTCGAACCCACGCACATCAGTGCCTACGTTCTGTAAAGGCGATATAACAGTGTCATATATATTTATATGCCCCATTATGCCATATATTATATGACACCCACACCATATAAAAAAAAGGCATAACATTTTTTCATTTTAAGATTTTTATTTATTTTTTTTGATGAAACACTAGTTTTTTAATGCGAAAACCGCACTTCGTTTGGAGTGTTTTGAAATAATTTTATTTAATAATTCATCCAAATTTAGATTTTCCGTGTGGTCGGAATAAATATGCAATATAGCAATATTGTTGAGCCTATCCTGCAGCATTGTTGACCTAAGGTAAGATTTTAAACGACTATAAGAACGGAGAAACTTCTTTCATATGAGAAAGATGATACTGGGATTGTGGTTAGCAACCGGACGAACCGTACAAACTCTGGAATAATCCCTCGATTTCAGGCGTATTTTGGCAAAAAAATCAACTTCTTCTCTCAATTTTGTTGCTACAGCAAATCTACTTTTTGGCATAGAGCGAATCGTTCCAGTAGTTTGAAGAAACGAGAAGAACCATTTATGAATCTTGCACTTAGTCATGATAGTAATTGGTTAAATATTTCAAAAAATGATTTTCTGTACAAAATTTTCGGTGTTTTGAATTTGTAATTTTCGGAGGAAACTTCATTGATACGCTTCGGTGCTTTTCGTTGACGGGGAATTTGAGGTTTTTCAATTTCAAGATCAACAACCGCAGTTATGGAAATTTTCCGAACTCTTATGCATTAATGTCAGATAGAAAATGCATTTAAAAGACTCGATGTTTTCATAAAAACCTGACGTTTTGGCTGATAGTTAAAGAGTGAAGTGGTAAATTCACGTAAACAAGAGTCTGATGAAGTTAGAGTCAAAGAAAAGTCTAAACCATCACATGCTGACTTACTAAAAAAGGTTGTAGTGATTGCCCCTGTCTTAGTGAAGCCTAAAGAAAGTCAACACTTTTGTGGTTTTCCAGACAACCAAACAAATTGATTTTTATGGGGGTCAACTTGATCTTTTTCAGATTTTACGTTCCTAACAACCAAAAAAATTGATTTTTTTCGTGGTCTGTTTTTTTTCTCGATTGATCTTTCAAATCTCGATTTATTGGCAGATTTACACATGCTTTCACACACACTTGCACACAAACCAAATTGACATTTCTAAACGTCGTCCTCTCCTCGTCAGTTTAAATTCGTTTTGGCCTTTCGCTAGCATTGTTTACTTTTGATAAGGCATTTGTTTAATAAAATAAATACAAATAATGAAGTTTAATTAATTAAATTTTTGTCTTTATTGTCCTCATTACCGTTAACCGTTGACTTCTTGAGTTCGGAGTCAATTAGTGATTAAATTGGATAAATGTTTCATATGGAATGAGAGGCATTGTGGAAACATGTGGGTTAGTCCATTGTTTTTTGTGAAAATAAAATTATTTTTATTAAAATTCCATAGTAATCCTTATGTAGTGACCTTGTTTCATGTTCATTGTCTTCTTCCTCACCATCGACCGATAGCTTCTCCTTTGATTTGGATTTTGGATGGACGGGATTCCTGTGGATATATGGATCCGACCGATGGCCAAATCATGTTATAAAGCAGTGATAGTATACCAACAAAATAAAATTCCTGCTAGGGAACAAAAAATTCCCTAATTTGTATTCTATTTTTTGATTTCAATTTGATTGAACAAAATAATGTACAATATCACATTCATTTAAATGAAGTCAAGAAAAGAATGCGTAAATCTTTTCTTTCTTATATTTTGTCATAATTTCAAAATGGCCTCAGGATATTGATAATTTCAAGATTAAAAGTCAGTCCCACTTTTGAGTTTTTTCTTATGAAACAAATCAATAAAGGCTCCCAAACCAGCGCTAAACCTTCGCGCGAATATGCGACGACTGAAGAATGTTCAAAGATTTGCATGGCGCCAGTGTGGGTTCTCTCATTAATCTCCATTTCAATAAATTAAGACAGGTGAAAGTATTCGCGTAGTTGAAATTAATTATAATTTAAACACAAAAATGTTCTTTTATAATTTGAAAAAAAAAACGTTTTGTAAGAATTTTTTCTTACGCATTTTTTCACCAGTTTCATCAAGAAAATAAAGCCAAATATATAATATTTTTGTATTAAAGAAAAAACTGTTCCCTAGGAAAAAAATGCTTGTAGGAATTTTTCCCTACATATACTATCACTACTTACATCAGTAAACACAGACAAATCACCTACACCTTTACAAAAAAAAGGATCAATCGCGATTCGTTGTAGTTACCACGATTGATCTGGAATCTGACCCCCAAATCTGAAATGGTTGACTGGAAAACCACATTTGACGTTACGAAGTCTGAAATAAAAAAGAAAATAGACCCCTTTGCCCTTTCCATTAAGCTAAACAACATGTTTGAGAGGAAAAATGGTTCGGTTGCTTTATGTTGTGACATTGAAGAGGCAATTAAAAAAATTTGTGATGAAATTAAGAGTAAAATGAGTGATAAATATGAGGTGCATTTGCCAATTACGAAAAATCCATCCATCCTAGTGATTGGTATGTATGAAAATTTAAGCAGTGATGTTATAGAAGAGGCTATAAGAAATCAAAACAATATTGTTTTTAAAGGCATAAAGTGTGTCAAAGTTTATAAATCTTTTAAAAATAATATTTTTTATAACGCTATTTTGGAAGTGGACAATAAAGCATTCCATGAAATTATGGATACTAAAAAAATATATATATATGTAGTTGGTATTCGTCGTTGTTTTAAATGTCTTGGGTATAACCATAAGCATACTGAATGCACGATAGCGATAAGATTTGTTTAAAATGTGGCGAAAAAGATCATGAAATCAAAGGCTGTAAAAATGAAGTTCAATGTGTTAGTTGTATGAGGCTCAAAAATAAAGCTAATCTTCCTATTAGCAATTATCAGAATAACAGTGCTTAATTTTAAATATAGAAGGTCTTATAAACAACTTCAGTGAGTTGGAATCATTAGTTTATGATAACAAATTGCAATTCGTTTGTGCAACAGAAACTCATACCACAGAGTTCATCGAAGATGTGGAAATTGACTTAAAGGGCTTCCAATCAATAAGATACGATTCTATATTTTTTTTATATTAAAGATGGTTTGGAATTTGAGATACTTCAAAATATTGCGATTAAAAAACAGACTTGGTGGAATTAAGAGATCACCTAGCTACTCACCGACGATATTCTTAGACCAATTTCAGAACTGGTTGAATATCAAAAACTGTGATCTTAAAACTGTGATATTAATGGGTGATATAAATATAAATTTATTAAAAGAAACTTCCTTTAAGAATCGAATAAGTGCAATATTAGGGGATAACTCATATTTTCAATTAGTTAATACACCGACGAGAATAACTAAGAGTTCTCGAAGTTTAATTGACTATGTTATGACAAATAATCCGGAGAGAGTTGGAGCTGAGTCTGGAAAGTAAATCTAAAATAAGTGATCATGAATCTGTGATAATTAGTATTAAGGCATTATGTAATATAAAACAAAAGCTGCAGCATATACGCGTATTTAAATAACTCAGAAAGTTTTGTCACCAAACTACGTAATTGTGATTTTTCTATGTCTAATTTTAATGCATCGGTTGACACATTAATTAATAAATTTTCGCAAAACATTCTACAGACGGTAAATAGTTTTATATCATGTAAGAATATTAATAATATAGTCCAGTCATTTGGTTGAAAAAATAGAGATTACCTGGAAAGTTTTCCGGGAGTTTTAAAAATTGGCAATTTTATAGATTTCGACGTGCTCTTTCAGAATTTCAACTTTGCCACCTCGTATCTTTTCCGTTTACGCTGCCGTATTGGAAAAATGGCGCCTTAAAGCAGTTTTTTGATAATAACTTCTTTCCGCTACATTTTACAGTAAAAACACATAAACACAAAAAGAAACTAGAGAAAATTTCCTACAATTTATGTTAAAACCTTTTTTTTCTTAAATGAATAGTTTCGGCAGAAAAGCTCATTTCCACACCAACTTGAGTTAAAGTAAGCGGCGTGGGGGCACTTGTCCTACCCTGGCTTTGAGCAACGACTTTTGTCTAACAACACTTTATCAGTTCTTAATAAGGAATTTTGACTAATCGGCCATTTTTTCACTTTTTTCGTCAAATTCCATAAGTTGCCCTTCTCTGACTCTGGACCTTGGTCGAATAAATCACTAAGTTCTATCGTTTTGCCCCCCTTGCAGACAGTGAAAATCGTTTACTAATCATTAAAATGGATTTAATTTTTCATTTCATGTTGAAAAATTATTTACATAACTCTTTAACTCTAAACGTTAAAATCATACAAAAAAATATTGGAAAAACTGAGTGGTGATATACTGTTGGGATGATAAAAGAAATAATTCCAGTTATTTGCGATGAAAATATATTCCCAGCATCTTCCTGTTCTCTGGAACACGATGCACATACAAACATAGTCGTTGTAATGGAAGCTCTGCACTGTGTTACAAAACAATAAGGAGCCCTTCAACTTTATTACTGGTGTTCGAATTCGACTTTTTTAGTCTGCTTGTTCATAATGGCTCTTTACTCGACGGTACTTGAACCAGTCAGTGGCAAATATTTTACTGGGATTTGACCAGATTTAATTAAGTGTAAAAAATCAGATCATTTTCTTGAACACTCATTTTGAAGAAAATCGGAAGAATGCTGACAATTCTTTCAAATCGCTTTGAGAAATGTTTGAGTGAATAAGTCATTGAATTGAGCTACCCAAAAATTGTATAAAGAAACAAACTTACCTATCCAAATATTCCTTCGTCCTCATCCGAAAATTATTTTAGAACATCAATTTTCGTTCCTCACTTGGATTCTCTGATAATGTTCCTTAAAGAGCGGTTTCCAGAAAAAAATAAATCCGAATATGCAATATTTTAGTTATTTCCTAAAAATATGCAGAGCATGGACTCATCCGATTTCAATTTGACTGTCAAAAAAAAAACTGACAAATACGGATCGTTTTTGGATAATTTTTCTGCCGAGTCCATCATGTCCACAATACGATGAATTTTGACCAAAGTTAATATACCAATACATGTGATGTGTTGACAAATGCGGAAGAATTTTATCGGTTTACGCAGCACTATCTATAGGACTTTCCAGTCCCGCCACAATATGTGCAGCAGAGCGAACTTTCAGGACATTAAGAAAGGTAAAAACTTGGCTAAGCTCAAAAATGAGCAATGAAAGTCTTGATGCGTTGTGAATCATGAACATTCACAAAAACCTAGTAAAAGAAGATAGGGAGTCTTATAATAATATAATATATTATATTATATACCGTTTTGGTAAACAACAACGAAAACTGCAATTCCTGTGTTCAACGAATACAAATAAAAAAAAATTGTTTTATGTCTTGTAATGAGCATTAATATATTATTTATTATTACCATACAAAAAAATTAAATTCATTTTCAAGGTAATATAGATTTTATATTTTTTAAAAATGTTATCTCAAATTATTTTGATTGCCGCCCTTGGAAAAATTTTGCGGGCGCCTGTGCAGGAACTACCACGTTCATGTCTTTTTTTCATCCCCATCGCTCGGCATTTTGTTCGTTCCCATACCACTGCTGAACTTGGTGATACGTCAACGCTTTGCGTCAATGTGTACTAATGTCGTTTTCGGTTGGGTTTCGGAACTGTTCCATTCCTATCGAAAATGGAAAATTTGGAGTAAAAGGAGTGAAAAAAGAGTAGCTCCGAACGTCCACTCGAAAACGACATAAGTCCCAACATTTGCTCAGGGTGATTACAAGTTCAACGAAAAAAGTCAATGCGTTGAAGGTAAAAACAATGTCAACGTAGGTAGGTGTCAACGAAGGCAGAGAAGAAACAGAAAGGGCCCGACACAAAGGCGACGCATTCTTTTATACCTGCGGAGACAGACCATAATGAGCCGGGTTTTCAATGTATAGTACAAAATTAAGTATAATTTTTAAATTTTATAATTCAGTTTAGATTAAATTTTGCGGGTTGACGTAGACGTATAATGGTTTGCGACGCTCGTACGCCGAAACTATTGATTTCAGAAAAAGAGGTTATAACATAAATTGTAGGAAATTTTCTCTAGTTTCATTTTGTGCATATGTGTTTTTACTGTAAAATGTGTCGGAAAGGAGTTATTATCAAAAAACTGGTTTAAGGCGCCATTTTTCCAATATGGCGGCGCGAGCGGCAAAGATACAAGGTGGAAAATTTAAAATTCTGAAAGAGCACGTCGAAATCTATAAAATTTGCAATTTTCAAAACTCCCGGAAAACTTTAAAGGTAAAATTACCAAATGACTGTACTAATAGTTCAAATCCTTGGTTTAATGATGACCTAAAGAATATTTAAAAATGATAAAGTCCTAAAATACGAAAAAGTTTCTTGTCTTTTGGTAGATTGGGAAAACTATAAAATTTGTAGAAATAAATTCAAAAACGCTATTGATAGTGCGAAAAACAGGTACATTACAACTAAAATAGAAATTTGCAGTGATCAAAAATCTATGTGGTGAACATTAAAGGTAATTGTTCTAAAAGAAAGCAACAAAAATATAGATGAAGTTGTACACAATGACACAAAATATAACAGTGGTCCCGAAATATCGAATGTTTTAAACTCTTTTTTTATAAATAGCATTGAGGAAATAAGAAATCAATCAATACCTGATTACTATTGTTTAAATTTCAGATTTAAAGAAATAAATTCGTGTGACTTAAAATTTGTGTTGAAATCAATGAATAGTAAAAAAGATATAAACTGAATTAATGTAAAAATGTATCTGGACGCCTTTGATATATGTGGTGATATGTTGTAAAAAATTATTAATTTATCGTTAATAAGTGGCACATTTCCAAGCTACTGTAAAGAGTCCTTGTTGTCCCTATTCCAAAAGTAAAAACTCAAAAGAAGTGGAAGATTTTAGACCGATCAATATGATGGTACTTGAAAGCAAAAAAAATTGAAAAGATTGTAAATAATCAATTACAAAACTATTTGGAGTCCTTTAATCTAATATCATGCTATCTATCTGGTTTTAGAAAAAGTCATAACGGTGAATCCCTTCTCAATCTAGTCATCACTAAGTGGAAAATTGACATTCATGACAAGAAAGTTGTAGTGGCCGTATTTTTAAACTTAAAGCGAGCTTTCGAAACTGTGGATAAATTAATATTAATTGAAAAACTAAAAATGTATGGTGTAAGAAATACAGAACTTAAATGGTTAAAATCATATCTTGAGAATAGAACTCAAAAAACTAAGATAAACGATGATATTTCAAATTTAAATTCTGTGCTTCATGGCGTCCCACAAGGATCTTTGCTTGGAGTATTGCTGTTTTTGGTGTATATCAACGATATGGAGAACACAGTCCGTTTCTCAAAAATTGTGCTATTTGCTGACGATGCGTTATTGTTTATATATGGCAGTAATGTTGATGAATGTATTGATAAGATTAGTGCAGATCTACAAAATTTGCAAGAATGGTTTCACAGTAACATGTTAAAATTAAATGTAAACAAAACAAAAGCTATGATATTAAATGGTTGTACTAATAAAAACATCTGCATTAACAATCAGATCATTGAGACAGTTAACGAAATCAAATATTTGGGTATTTTAATAAATATGATTTAAAATCACGAAAACAAATATAATATTGTAACTGACGAAAAATTAAATCTCGATGCGAATGTAAATTATAATTATATGTTAAAAAATATCAAAAAAAATTTACTTTTTAAGTAGAATTAGAAAGAAAATGTCAATGAGTACATCAATTAAAGTAAAGGGTTTTTCAACAGGGACGCTACAAAAGTAGAGCAACAGGGACAGCAAACGACGCCGTATTTCTTGCCGCTCTTTTGACATTTCTTCAGTAAAATTTGCCATTTCACGATGAAAAGATATACGAGCCAACAACGAGTCGAAATTATTAAAATTTACTACCGAAATTCGGAGTCAGTGGCCTCAACGTAAAGAGCGCTACGTCCAATTTATGGTCGTCATAATCGTCCTAGCAGATCAACAATTGAGCGTCTTGTGGAAAAATTTGAATCCACAGGCACAGTACAAAATTTTCTCGTCCCAGTGAGACAAAGAAGTGCCCGTAGTGTTGAGAATATTGCTGCTGCTGAGGCTTCAGTTGCAGAAAGCCCAAATGTGTCTCTCACACGTCGTTCTCAAGCGTTGGACATCTCTGTGACGTTACAAGATTAAATTGACGCAAGCACTGAAGCCGCTTGACCACCAGAAGCTGCGTATGTTCGTGAATTGGGCTGAGCAACAACTTGAAAACGATTCGGATTTTCATCGAAAAATCATCTTCAGCGATGAGGCTCATTTCTGGCTGAATGGCTTCGTCAATAAACAAAATATGCGGTATTGGTCAGGCAGCAATCCACACGTTCTCCATGAGTCATCATTGCATCCCGAAAAAATTACGGTTTGGTGTGGTTTATGGGCCGGCGGCGTCATTGGGCCGTACTTCTTCCGTGATGATCAAGACCGGCACGTTGCTGTGAATGGGGATCGCTACCGTTCAATGATAACCAAATATTTTGGGCCCCAATTGGATGATATGGACTTGGAGGACATGTGGTTCCAACAGGACGGCGCCACAAGCCACACAGCGAATGTCACAATCAATTTATTGGAAACCAAGTTTGGAGAACGTGTTATCTCACGAAATGGTATAGTCGCTTGTCCGCCGCGGTCGTGCGATTTGACGCCGTTAGACTATTTCCTGTGGGGCTATGTCAAGTCCATGGTTTATGCCAACAAGCCAGCGACGATTGATGAACTTCGTAAGAATATCGAACGTGAAATTGCAGCAGTATCGGCCGATTTATGCTTGAAAACCGTCGAAAATTGGGTTCAGCGTCTGGACTTCTGCAAGCGTGCCCGTGGTGGCCATGCAAAAGAAATCGAGTTCCATACATAATGGCATTGAACGTACTTTTACAGAAATAAGAATTTCATTGATATCCAAAACCGTTTTTGTTTTATTTAAAAAAACTTTTGTAGCGCTCTTATTGAAAAACCCTTTATATAATACGATGATAAAACTTCATTTCGAATATTGTTCAAGCATTTTGTTTATGTGTAATAATCTGATGATGAATAGATTACAAAAACTTCAAAATATGGCCATGAGAATCATTTTAATGTGTAATGGAGTAACTCCAATAAGAGATATGCTATTTATTTGTCTTGGATGAGTGTAAACCAGAGAATTATGTATAATGCTATTATATTTGTGTTTAAAATTAAATTTAATATATTACCAAATTACTTAAGTGAATATATAACATATGTAAGTGATGCACAGCCATTTGCGTTACGAAATGCTGGTTATTTTAGGTTACCAATGTATAGAAACTCCAAAACAAAGAATGTAGTTCTTCATAGAGGTTTAGATATTTACAATAATCTGCCAAATGAATTGAAGGAGGAACATAATTTACCAAGATTCAAAAACCTTCATGGTTATGTTAAAAATAGATATATTTAATATAGTTTAAAATTTGTTTGTAATGAAATTTTAAAGTGGCAAAATATTGCCAAATGAATGATATAAAAAAAAAACAAAAAAATAGGGTCCCGTTTTACCCTTCGGGTACGGAAGTGGCAAAATATTGCCAAATGAATGATATAAAATAAAAACAAAAAAATAGGGTCCCGTTTTACCCTTCGGGTACGGAACCCTAAAAAAGGAACTTAACATTTTATTCGAATAAATAAAAGCAAAATGAAAAGTGAAATTCGTAGGAGAATAAACTGCGGGCATTTTAAAATCGAAATTTCTTACTTGTTATATCATTTCTCTACATCTTCGACCACTGCACTTGTACTACAACAAAGAAAGACGAACAAAGAAGATGGACACTATAAAGAGTCAGCATGAGAGAGAGATTACAGGGAATGAAAACGTCCTGCGTTGCTGTCGGCCGTTTTTTTGTATTTAATTTTTTTTTTTCATTAATGAGATTGAAAATTTCTAAGCTTCTCTGAAAAGTACTGGAATTTCGAGTGGGTAATTTTATTACAGTGAGTAATTTGTCAAGGTTTAAGTTAGTAAGGTCTCCTTTACGGAGAGGGAGACCCTCTAAATAAACAAACTAAAACGCTAGTTAACTTTGGCGGTCCATTCTGCACAAAAGTACCCTGACTAAAGAATGAGCCCTATTTCACCTCACCAACGAGGCCAACTTAACTTCCGGTAAATGTGAATGTAGGTCGTTCAAGTAAGATTGTACTTAGTTAACATCCTTGTTTAAGACAAACTTTAACTTCAAAAAAGTCAGAAAGAGATATTCCATCACAAATTTGACAAGGTTGTATCTTCAAAATATTTAAAAATGATAAAGTCCTAAAATACGAAAAAGTTTCTTGTCTTTTGGTAGATTGGGAAAACTATAAAATTTGTAGAAATAAATTCAAAAACGCTATTGATAGTGCGAAAAACAGGTACATTACAACTAAAATAGAAATTTGCAGTGATCAAAAATCTATGTGGTGAACATTAAAGGTAATTGTTCTAAAAGAAAGCAACAAAAATATAGATGAAGTTGTACACAATGACACAAAATATAACAGTGGTCCCGAAATATCGAATGTTTTAAACTCTTTTTTTATAAATAGCATTGAGGAAATAAGAAATCAATCAATACCTGATTACTATTGTTTAAATTTCAGATTTAAAGAAATAAATTCGTGTGACTTAAAATTTGTGTTGAAATCAATGAATAGTAAAAAAGATATAAACTGAATTAATGTAAAAATGTATCTGGACGCCTTTGATATATGTGGTGATATGTTGTAAAAAATTATTAATTTATCGTTAATAAGTGGCACATTTCCAAGCTACTGTAAAGAGTCCTTGTTGTCCCTATTCCAAAAGTAAAAACTCAAAAGAAGTGGAAGATTTTAGACCGATAAATATGATGGTACTTGAAAGCAAAAAAAATTGAAAAGATTGTAAATAATCAATTACAAAACTATTTGGAGTCCTTTAATCTAATATCATGCTATCTATCTGGTTTTAGAAAAAGTCATAACGGTGAATCCCTTCTCAATCTAGTCATCACTAAGTGGAAAATTGACATTCATGACAAGAAAGTTGTAGTGGCCGTATTTTTAAACTTAAAGCGAGCTTTCGAAACTGTGGATAAATTAATATTAATTGAAAAACTAAAAATGTATGGTGTAAGAAATACAGAACTTAAATGGTTAAAATCATATCTTGAGAATAGAACTCAAAAAACTAAGATAAACGATGATATTTCAAATTTAAATTCTGTGCTTCATGGCGTCCCACAAGGATCTTTGCTTGGAGTATTGCTGTTTTTGGTGTATATCAACGATATGGAGAACACAGTCCGTTTCTCAAAAATTGTGCTATTTGCTGACGATGCGTTATTGTTTATATATGGCAGTAATGTTGATGAATGTATTGATAAGATTAGTGCAGATCTACAAAATTTGCAAGAATGGTTTCACAGTAACATGTTAAAATTAAATGTAAACAAAACAAAAGCTATGATATTAAATGGTTGTACTAATAAAAACATCTGCATTAACAATCAGATCATTGAGACAGTTAACGAAATCAAATATTTGGGTATTTTAATAAATATGATTTAAAATCACGAAAACAAATATAATATTGTAACTGACGAAAAATTAAATCTCGATGCGAATGTAAATTATAATTATATGTTAAAAAATATCAAAAAAAATTTACTTTTTAAGTAGAATTAGAAAGAAAATGTCAATGAGTACATCAATTAAAGTAAAGGGTTTTTCAACAGGGACGCTACAAAAGTAGAGCAACAGGGACAGCAAACGACGCCGTATTTCTTGCCGCTCTTTTGACATTTCTTCAGTAAAATTTGCCATTTCACGATGAAAAGATATACGAGCCAACAACGAGTCGAAATTATTAAAATTTACTACCGAAATTCGGAGTCAGTGGCCTCAACGTAAAGAGCGCTACGTCCAATTTATGGTCGTCATAATCGTCCTAGCAGATCAACAATTGAGCGTCTTGTGGAAAAATTTGAATCCACAGGCACAGTACAAAATTTTCTCGTCCCAGTGAGACAAAGAAGTGCCCGTAGTGTTGAGAATATTGCTGCTGCTGAGGCTTCAGTTGCAGAAAGCCCAAATGTGTCTCTCACACGTCGTTCTCAAGCGTTGGACATCTCTGTGACGTTACAAGATTAAATTGACGCAAGCACTGAAGCCGCTTGACCACCAGAAGCTGCGTATGTTCGTGAATTGGGCTGAGCAACAACTTGAAAACGATTCGGATTTTCATCGAAAAATCATCTTCAGCGATGAGGCTCATTTCTGGCTGAATGGCTTCGTCAATAAACAAAATATGCGGTATTGGTCAGGCAGCAATCCACACGTTCTCCATGAGTCATCATTGCATCCCGAAAAAATTACGGTTTGGTGTGGTTTATGGGCCGGCGGCGTCATTGGGCCGTACTTCTTCCGTGATGATCAAGACCGGCACGTTGCTGTGAATGGGGATCGCTACCGTTCAATGATAACCAAATATTTTGGGCCCCAATTGGATGATATGGACTTGGAGGACATGTGGTTCCAACAGGACGGCGCCACAAGCCACACAGCGAATGTCACAATCAATTTATTGGAAACCAAGTTTGGAGAACGTGTTATCTCACGAAATGGTATAGTCGCTTGTCCGCCGCGGTCGTGCGATTTGACGCCGTTAGACTATTTCCTGTGGGGCTATGTCAAGTCCATGGTTTATGCCAACAAGCCAGCGACGATTGATGAACTTCGTAAGAATATCGAACGTGAAATTGCAGCAGTATCGGCCGATTTATGCTTGAAAACCGTCGAAAATTGGGTTCAGCGTCTGGACTTCTGCAAGCGTGCCCGTGGTGGCCATGCAAAAGAAATCGAGTTCCATACATAATGGCATTGAACGTACTTTTACAGAAATAAGAATTTCATTGATATCCAAAACCGTTTTTGTTTTATTTAAAAAAACTTTTGTAGCGCTCTTATTGAAAAACCCTTTATATAATACGATGATAAAACTTCATTTCGAATATTGTTCAAGCATTTTGTTTATGTGTAATAATCTGATGATGAATAGATTACAAAAACTTCAAAATATGGCCATGAGAATCATTTTAATGTGTAATGGAGTAACTCCAATAAGAGATATGCTATTTATTTGTCTTGGATGAGTGTAAACCAGAGAATTATGTATAATGCTATTATATTTGTGTTTAAAATTAAATTTAATATATTACCAAATTACTTAAGTGAATATATAACATATGTAAGTGATGCACAGCCATTTGCGTTACGAAATGCTGGTTATTTTAGGTTACCAATGTATAGAAACTCCAAAACAAAGAATGTAGTTCTTCATAGAGGTTTAGATATTTACAATAATCTGCCAAATGAATTGAAGGAGGAACATAATTTACCAAGATTCAAAAACCTTCATGGTTATGTTAAAAATAGATATATTTAATATAGTTTAAAATTTGTTTGTAATGAAATTTTAAAGTGGCAAAATATTGCCAAATGAATGATATAAAAAAAAAAACAAAAAAATAGGGTCCCGTTTTACCCTTCGGGTACGGAAGTGGCAAAATATTGCCAAATGAATGATATAAAATAAAAACAAAAAAATAGGGTCCCGTTTTACCCTTCGGGTACGGAACCCTAAAAAAGGAACTTAACATTTTATTTGAATAAATAAAAGCAAAATGAAAAGTGAAATTCGTAGGAGAATAAACTGCGGGCATTTTAAAATCGAAATTTCTTACTTGTTATATCATTTCTCTACATCTTCGACCACTGCACTTGTACTACAACAAAGAAGATGGACACTATAAAGAGTCAGCATGAGAGAGAGATTACAGGGAATGAAAACGTCCTGCGTTGCTGTCGGCCTTTTTTTTGTATTTAATTTTTTTTTTTCATTAATGAGATTGAAAATTTCTAAGCTTCTCTGAAAAGTACTGGAATTTCGAGAGGGTAATTTTATTACAGTGAGTAATTTGTCAAGGTTTAAGTTAGTAAGGTCTCCTTTACGGAGAGGGAGACCCTCTAAATAAACAAACTAAAACGCTAGTTCACTTTGGCGGTCCATTCTGCACAAAAGTACCCTGACTAAAGAATGAGCCCTATTTCACCTCACCAACGAGGCCAACTTAACTTCCGGTAAATGTGAATGTAGGTCGTTCAAGTAAGATTGTACTTAGTTAACATCCTTGTTTAAGACAAACTTTAACTTCAAAAAAGTCAGAAAGAGATATTCCATCACAAATTTGACAAGGTTGTATCTTCAAAAGCAGGTTTAAAATTGCTTGTGTCTTTGTTGACATGCACAAAGAAGCCAGCTTAACGAAAATTACGTAGAATCAAATCAAAAGCACATGAGAAATCAACAAAGAAAGCATAAGTATTTTTCTTTCTTTTTTGGTTTAATTGGTTAAATTAAATAACTTTGTAATCTCGATTATTTTATTTGGTAGTCACCCCAAATCATGCGACTGTTTTTTTAAGAGAACCGCTTTAGGGGGTGGAAAGAGGCGGAAAAACAGTTCGTGAGGGAAATGGCCTGAAGGCAACATTTGACGTCAGCAACAGGGAAGACCGAATGTTCCCGCCACCGGGCTCATGGTCGCGAGGGTCAGCTCCATTCGATGCGATTTTAGTCCACTACATACATTATATAATGTATAAGTAAATACTGTGGCCGAGTGGCGAGTCGCACAACTCCAGGAAGAAACTGGCCGGACGGCAAAAATCAAATCGAGAAAAACGGTGTTAAAGGGTCCGCCAAATAACTTTTTTTTTTGAAAATGGCGCAAAACATCAAGTGTAGCTTCGGCTGTGTGGCACGTAGCGCCGCCGTCCTGTTGAAACCAAATGTTGCCAATATCCTCCTCTTCAATTTTTGTGAACAAAAATTCGTTCAACATGGCCCGATAACGATCGCCAATGACTGTAACGGCCACTCCTTGCTCATATTCGAAAAATGGCCCAATTATGCCTCTGGACCAAAATCCGCACCAAACAGTGCCTCGTTTTGGGTGTATCGGCTTTTCAATGTATGCGTGCGGGTTTTCTGTGCCCCAAATGCGACAATTTTGCTTGTTTACAACCCGCCAAGATCAAAATGAGCTTCATCTGAAAAGATGATTTTTTTGGCAAAATCGGCATCTTCTCTAAGTCGATCGCAGGCCCACTTAGCGAAGCGTATACACAACCATATTCGTTCAGCGGAAGGATAAAACTAATTATCTGTCAAATCAGACACGAGCTAAGTGTTACCATTCACGAAATAAGCACTAGTTGAAAAAAAACGTTAGATGGCGGACCCTTTAGAAGGTAGGTACCTATAGAAGCTGGAGAGCAGTGTACCCACGACCGCAGTTAAGGAAGGGTTATAATGGTTGGGTTGAGACCTTTTTTGAAGAGCGTTAAAATTGCCATCTAGTTTGTCTGAAAATTCATTAGTGCCTTGAATATTAAAAACAAACATTATACCTAACGCAACATTTTGAAAAACATGCACGACTGGATTGCAAGAACTTGCTTTTATAATTAACTGTAATGCAAACACCGTGATTATAGATTTTAATGGAACAATAAAAGGCGTGTTTTTTATTGCATGTATTGTATACCTGCTTAAAAAATAATTTCCGCTTAGTAAATGGCGATAAACCTCTCCGCTTATGAACTAAGAACATATTTTTTTGTTTGATGTTTTGAGAAACATCAGGTTGCAAAATTATCACAAAATCGGTCTTACCATGGAAAAGATATACGAAAATAACCCAAAAATAACACCATTTTCTCAAAAAAACCTGTATTGCTTATTTCCGTTATGTACATTTTTCGCCAAAAACCTGAGACGCAGTTTTCGTACAATAACTTTGGTCATTCACAG
Organism: Leucozona laternaria; assembly: GCA_932273885.2. Classification (NCBI taxonomy): domain Eukaryota; kingdom Metazoa; phylum Arthropoda; class Insecta; order Diptera; family Syrphidae; genus Leucozona; species Leucozona laternaria. The sequence goes on along the minus strand of OW026366.1, from coordinate 188,847,656 downwards.
TTTAGAAAATTTATCAAAATCGTTATAGCCGTTTTTGAGCAAATTTGAAAAAAAAACAATGGCAGCAATCCGTTCTAGGTGAGCTAAAACTAAATTTCGAATATCACCTCTAGGGATAGGGAATCACATACATCATATAATACACTGTATCAAATTTCATATAAATCAGACCACCCGTTTAGGTTCTGGCTCAAATTACAGTGGACCAATAGACACACAAATGCACAGACCATTTGAAAATTAATTTTTCAAAAACTATTAAGAATTTATTTTTGATGGCTTTTCGTTTCCGTTAGTCTTTGATTAAGTTTTTAAAAAATTGGCCCTCATGTCTTAACGGGGTTATATAAACCCTCTTCCTACATAATTTGATTCAGCAAAAGTTTGACAGTCCATCTCATACGATTTGACGACATAAATATTTATATGTGTTTTGTTTATACTAGATCATTTTTTTAGGATAAGTTTTATGATCTTCATACATTCAGTCAGATTTAAGCAGTGTTATGGTGAACTGATGCTAGTGTAGAAGCGGAATATGAAAATTATTGTTTTCACACAAATTTGACAGTCGCATGAAATTTGTTCACACTTTTTGTATGATATGTTCTCACAAATTATTTATTTATTTATTTTTTCATCTACAGAGTTTAACTGTAACAGATATCAAATTCTTAAATCTATAGTCTCTATTATTATTAGTATTTACATATCATTTAATTTAATACAATTTTATTTTTTAACTCAAGTTTAAACTTGATTCTTTCATCATATAAATCTAAGGCTGAGCATTTGGAATTATATAGATGAATACACTTTGTAATGGGTTCATTTTGCCCATATCTAAAAACATGTCGAGGAACATATAAAAAATTCCGCTGGCTAATAACTCTTTCTGGAGCATAAATTTGAAAATGTTCCAAAAGGTTAGGACACTTAATACGGTATGAAAAAACATCATGAACAAACATAACACAACTGACATCTCGTTTAGTTTCCAACGAATGCGCATATAGTCAAGTACACTGGCATCTCATTCAACTTCCAATTGAGTTGTTTAACAACATATCTAGTAAAAGATTTTTGAACGCGTTCCAATCTCATATGAGAAGTAAGATAAGTAGGACACCATATGGATTTGAAAATTCTTTACAATTTTGCTTCAAAAATCCAAGCATTGAATTTGCCTTCTCAACTATGTAATCTATATGATGTAACGAAGTTACATCTTTCCATAGCAGCGCCTATCCTCCAACTCAATATCTTCAACATCATCAACTCGATTACAATTTCATCACATACCTCAAGGCGCCCACGAGAATTGATGCGCACGACAGCACAAAACAACCAATGCATACGACAACAATTCAACTGCCTATATGAAATTAATGGGTAGTGTTTTTCTAAATCACTCGATTCACACTTCCTTGTTACCGCCGAATCTATAAGTAAGGGTGAAATGGCCACTAGAAATCAGGAAAATTGTATCCTCCGTAGTTCTGCTATTTCAATCCTCTGAACTTCAACTGCTGGGTGTATAGTACACCAGTTAGAAGTTTCAATTAATTTTTGGCTTTAAGCCGTAAAAAACCCCTTCCCATGTTTATTTTTGCCACAACTTCTTGTTGCGGCTAGGGATTAATCCCAAACCAATTAAATCCGCCTCCAATTCCATCAGGCTAGGGAGCTAATCCCAAATAGAGATGAGCTAAACTATGATTTTTCAATCACAGGTATAACTGTGATTGTGATTTCTGAATCACTGTAAGTTTAACCTGTGATTGTGATTTTCAAGTTTGGAATATCTTTGAGGCCAAAAAAAAAAAATTCTCAGTAAAATATAAAGTATGTAATTAAATGAGGACAACAAATAAGTAATTAAAATTAGCTCGTAGGACATAACCATGAATACAAAAATGCTAAAAATCTCAAGTCCCGAATTCAAAATTATCGAATGGCAAAATCTCGAATGCCCAAAATTTCCAATACGGCGGATCGAAAAACGGAGTATGCCAATCGATTGAGGAGGTAAAAATTACCTTGTCTCGCCCAACTCTCTAGCTCCAGTGGAAACCCGAAAATTTGCAATGTCAAAATTTTAGTTTCACTTTTCCTTGTCCTTGTGTACAAAATCACAACCAGGCTAGGAGCTCAGTTCACAATTCAGTTCTACCTTCTAGATCCTAAACTAAAAATAAAAGAGATTTTGTTTTTCTGTATTGTGATTTCGTTCAGTTGCTAAAATAATAACTAAATCACGACTACAGTTCTCGTTCTGATTCATTTTACTCATTGTTGACTTTTCTCTCGTCGTGATTTTGTTCACAGTTCATAAAGTTCATTGTGCGATTGTCGTGATTTGTGAATCGTTTCTTTTTGTTGTGATTTTACTACAGTTGTGATTTTCAATCACATTTAGGGCACTCACAGGTTTATTAAAGAGCCGCTCACAGGTAGTGATTGTGATTTTTGACTCACAGGTCGAAAATCACAGGTCGTGATTTTTTGCTCATCTCTAATCCCAAATAACATTTTTGCTTTAAGAATCGCTTGGAGGCTAGGAAATTTATCCCACCGTCCGCCTTCGTACCGTGCCTTAACTTCGGTGTCGGCTAGGGAACCTATCCCACCTTCTGTAGCCGTATATGCAATACCGTGTTATTTATTTAAGTTATAATACAATTGTAAGATTTATTATGAAAATAATCTGTTAATCAGTTTTAAATACTGAAAATAAAGTGTCCTACGAACTGGAGTTCTGAACTTTCTAAACCCGAGTTTTATTGCTTTCTTCGGTAAGAACCCTGGACCCGCTGACCTACCTCAGCTGGAAACTAAAAAAAGCATCACAATGATAAGAAAACATTAGTTTACTGTCAAAAACAGCCCCAAGATCTTTGACCACATTTTGACGATCCAAAACACTATTTGAGATTTTATATTCAAATGAAAGAGGCATTTCTGCTGCGATAAACAGAGAATGAGTGACATTTATTTACATTTAAACCCATTTCACTACGTTTACACCATTCAACAATTGCGTTTAAATCTTTTTGAAGTAAGTAGCAATCGTGACGATTTTTAACTCGTAAGAATAACTTTAAATCATCAGCATATATTGAAAAACAAGCATTTTTTAACAATAATGGGATTTGATTTATAAAGATAACGAACAACAATGGACTCAAATGACTTCCCTGGGGCACCACAGATAAAACGTCAATAGTTTTATAAAAAACATTATCTAATTTGACAATTCGTTTTCTATTACTTAAATAGCTTGAGATCCATTCCAAAAAAATAGAGTGGATTCCAAAAGAATACAACCTATTTACTAAAATTTCATGTGAAACAGTATCAAACGCTTTCACAAAATCAGTTAAGACAGACAATCAGTGAGATGATAGTGTTAGAAGGCCTTAAAGGTTAACCGATTTCAATAAAATTTTAAACAAAGTTCAAATTTAAACTACGAAATGTACCTACCCAATTTTCAAAAACTCCGATATTATTCCTGACAGTTAATTTTTCATACATGTATGTATCTGCTTAATATTCAAAACAAATTAACTTTGACATTTTTAGCTACAATAAACCTTATTTTTTAGGGATGCATTTGTTATAAGGTACTTTTAATAGAATCTCTCACCCCAATAGAAAATAGGAATCATACAAAAAATAAGCGTCAGAAAATCGACGTTTTCTTACCTTTATTTCCTTTATTTGAATGAATTACAAAAGAATCCCCTATTTCAAAAAAAGAAGACAAATACATATACAAATGTGTCAACATTTTACTTAGTTACTTAAATCGGGGATAACAAGAGCTAATTTTTGACATCGTAATGGAAAAACCCACTCAAAGGCTCAAGTATTTTGATGTCACGCTGTGAGTCAGTGAAAATCTCATCCCTATTCACTTCATTTTTGCCTTTGTGTATTACATTATACATATATGATGTGATGATTTAGATGAGCAGTTGACATTGTTCCATAATTTTATGTCTGCCATCATTAGATGGAAATTTATACAAAAAGTCAATGCTGTAATTCATGCCGCCTTACGCATTCATCAAGTTAACTTAAATAACTGAGATTTGAGGTTAGATAAGTAGATATGTATACAAAATTTTTTCGAAAGCATTTTGGTTAAAAATTAAATGCGTGACAGATTAGCACGAAATGGCTCTTGTGGTTAAGGACTACATTATAATTATAATGTAGCTCCTAAAGTAAGTTTTGAAGACATAAAGTATAAGTTTTTAGGGAATTTTAGCAATTAGAGAAAAGGCTAAAAATTAATTTGTTTTCTGAATTTTGTTGGTTAATATTTTTATTTGTAAAATGAATGCAATATTGTTTCCACACTGAAGAAATACCTTTGTTTAAAATTGTTGCAAAATTAGTAGGGCAATCAAAGAAATAATAACAATATTATTTTCTCAAAAAATTTCAGAAAATATTTCCGCTCTGCGAATTTTTTGGCAAAAAAACCTGAAACGCAGTTTTCTTCCAATACCACTTTGGAAATTATAGGTCTTTTTGTTTACTCCCAAAAACTGCCAATTTATATCAACTTTAGTGGAGCTTAATTTTTTTAAATGAACTTTAACAGAATTTTGGGACTAAAAATTGGTATTTTTGGAAATTTGTAGAAGTAATATAATATGCGTTGTTAGAAAAAACATAATATGTATGTAACTCCAAAAACATATTTTTTAAGTAAGCTCATTTCAATGTTTATTGAGACGTTTTCAGCTTTAAGAATAATTTAATCATTTATTACAGTGGACGTGGAGACGCAATTTATGTTGCGAGTCATAATTTTTGAGGATCGGGCAAAAAATACTGATGCTCCATTCATCGGGTATTCTTTCCTTATACTCAATTTTGCAGGTGAGTTGGTGCTTATAATCAATTCCTCTGATAGTCATAGCCACTTTTTGAACAACTCGGTGTCGAGGTCGGGTGGACAGAATTGTTGGTTGAATCTTGTATAATAAGCCATTCAGTGGAATTCGATTCATCATCGCCATTATAAAGGGTGTTCTTTTAGACGTGTGGTTTTCAAGAAGAAATAAAACGCATATACTTTAATTTTATGGCCAAGAATTTAGCTTTATTATAAAGATAAGGGTTTGCGATTATGTTTTAAAAATAATTTCGGGCAAGTGGCCGCCGCGGCTGGTCCGAGAGGCCCATAATTTTCAACAGCTTCAATTGTTGCGCGCGATGGCGGATGGACTCATTTGGGTCTTCTTCGATACTCCACAGTGTCTTCGGTGCACACTGTATGGTGTCTCTGAGGATGCACATTATCCATTAGAGTAAAAGTGGTGGTGGTGGTTGTTAACAAAATTCTACAAAATTTAAGAATCAGGGCATTAAAATTGTGGCCTATGCAGATGACATAGTAATTTTGATATCGGGTAAGTATCTTACCACCATCAAAGATATTATGGAGTCTGCACTTAAAGAACTATCTTCTTGGGCAGCACAAAACGGTCTCGGGGTCAACCCTTTAAAAACTGAACTAGTTCTGTTTACGAAGAAAGGGAAATTAGAGGACTTTACTCCTCCCAAGCTAAATGAAATTCCTCTGAAACTATCCAACGAAGCTAAATATCTAGGAGTAATCCTTGATTCCAAGCTAACCTGGAAACGGAACACAGAGGAAAGAATGAAAAGAGCACTTTGTGCCTTCTACACATGCAATAAAACCTTCGGTACACGATGGGGTATGAAACCGCAAGTCATACAGTGGATGTACACGGCGATTATTCGACCCATACTTACCTACGGTTCGATCGTGTGTTGGAAAGCTGTAGAAAAAGTTAGCTATCTCAAAAACCTGAACAAGGTACAGAGACTAGCCTGTATAGGAATAACGGGAGCACAAAGATCTACGCCACAAGCAGAACTGGAAACTATTCTCAATCTTCCAGTCCTGGACGAGTACAAAAGATGCACTGCAGGCAAGAGTGCACTTCGACTTAAAGAAATGGGCTCTTGGAAGCACAGCAGCTATGGTCATGGGTCTATCTTGCAAAGGTATGACACAGTGGCCGGACTTGATGTGACGACAGACTACGTTCCACCCCTAATTGATTTTAACAAAAAATTCTCTATTTCAATACCCAAAAGGCATGGATGGGAACCCAACTTACTAATCAGTGAACATGGTATCCCCTTCTACACTGATGGGTCAAAAATGGCTGAAGGAACAGGAGCTGGGGTGTTTTGTGAAACTCTTAATATTAGAGAATCATACAAACTCCCAGATGAGTGTAGTGTCTTTCAAGCTGAGATTTACGCTATTGAAAAGGCGGCAGAAATGATTCACAAGAGAAAACTGAACTCGTCGGAGATCACTTTTTTCGTGGACAGCCAAGCTGCCATCAAAGCACTTTCCAGTGAGACTATTAGATCCAAGGCAGTAGCAAAATGCCGAAGCATACTAAACAATATTTGCTACACCAACCAAGTCAAACTCTGCTGGGTTCCTGGACATAGCAATATAGAAGGGAATGACATAGCAGATGAACTGGCAAGGAAGGGGTCAGTATCAAATAGGAATAACAGTAGCCAAATAGATATGGGACCAGACGTTCCAATGGGAGTGATTAAAAAGAAGATATACATAATTATGAAAGAGCAAATCAATAATTTATGGATGTCCAAGAACGATTGTGTTATCTCTAGAAGCTTATGGCCTAGAATTAATGAAAAGAAAACCCAGTATGTTCTATCGCTGAGTAAAAAGAATATTAGAATCTTGATAGGTGTACTAACGGGACACTGTGCCATTGGCACAATGGGAACTAGATTGGGTGTATTAGCACCCAATTTCTGTAGGAGCTGTCAGGATGTGGAAGAAATTGAAACCATTAAACACCTGCTCTGAGATTGTCCAAACCTTCAAACAAGCCGCCTCCGATATTTTGGAAACAGATTTGTTGGAGAACTGGATGATCTAGCGCAGGTCTCAATGGCAAACATGAGGAAATAGACAGCACAGGTTGGTTCGTAAATGAACCAGTCTATGCAAGTCGCTAGTTGGAAGCATCTCTGCTTTATATATTAAGGGGATCACAATGGACCAATAGGCCCCCGTGTACGCTACAGTCTTCGGGTTGTGCACACCCCTCCTTACCTAACCTAACCTAAAAGTGGTGCAAAACCAATCCATGGTTGCTCGAATTACCGACTCTGCTGGGCGATTATGTCGACCGAATATTGGATGTAGCGCGCGATGCGTCGGGCGAACCGAACCATTATTTTGGTAATAAATTTGCACAATTTGCAAACGTTGTTCAAGAGTAATTCTATTAATTATGAAATAGCAAACCAAACTGAGAATATATCAAGTGACAACTGTCAAGAAGACTAACTCAGAAAAAAGTATTGCCAGATTGAAAATCACACGTCTAAGAAAACACCCTTTATAATTAGTATGCCAACATGATTTTTCCATATCCCCAGCCTCTATTCTACTATAAGTTGTCCCCTCGATTGTTCTTTCAGGCTTTGGTTCAGAACATGTAACCTTTAGACGGTCTTTTCACCTTTTGGTAAGACACGTCATTCCTACTATGACGTCCCTCTTTATTCTTGATCGCGTGCTTTTCATGTGAAAAAATATTCTGATAAACTTTTTGTCATAAAGTGATGTATGCAGGGTTTTACCAAAGAAACAACAAACTTAAGTATATTCGATATTATTTTTATTCACCATTACCACTGGCCTTTTAAAATTTCTCGTATTCTCTTTCATTAAGCGAGATATCATCGAAATTTTGTATTCGGTTGGAAGGGCTATCAATTCCAATATGTATGAGATATAACATTGTTCCAATGTCTGCCTCGACTTCTCCATGACTCTGGCGCACAAATCAGGCTGAATTTAGCCGATGCAATATGGGCTACGTTGTTTTGAGGGCCGTTGTGGTTTTTGGCTTATTGCAAAGATCTGCGACTTTAGAAAACCTCACAAGAAAAATTTGCCTTTTTCGGAATTCATTAGACGCTCTTGGATCTCATGTCAATTCTGTTTGTTAATGTACCAATTCATCCATAAATGGGAACGGCACGTTGCCCGATCAGAACAAACATTTTGATAAAACAATTTTATCATTTAATTGTGATTTGATTTGTGATTTGGCAAAACAGACTGAATAAATGACAGCCAATTTGACAAATATAGCTTTAAAAATATGGCCGCTCTCAACTGTCAAAGTTCGGAAGTCCCTATTGGACTACCCTTTAGCTATGAACACTCAAAAATGTGTATACTCTACTAGTTATGTACTTTTATACTATCTAAAATCCGTATATTCTTATAGTTAGGTTTATATAATTCAAATGTACATATGACTGATATAGCAGATTCCCCTAAATTACCGCCTGAGATAGCAAACCGCAGACGTCACTAAATTACAATCTAAGATATTAGATGTCACTAAATCACTTTATAAGATAGCAGACGTCATTAACCAACTGCTTTAAACTTGGCTTCCACTGTCACTTCTGGAACCTAAGTTTTTTAAAAATGGAGACTCACCAAGTAATCTAGATTGGTACTTTCCCTACTATGGTAGAGCTCATCCATTATGGTGTCTTGTATATATTTTCGGTCCCAACCAGGTGTGAACTATAATTTCACAGAAAAAACTATTATTAACATTTCAATGCACTTCAACAGAATGACGGTATTTGAATTTAGTTTATTTATAACATGAGATTAACAACTGAGATATATATCGAAATATTTATTTCAACCTCTGAGATAGGGTAAGAAAACAATTTCTTAAACCACATTTTTACTTAGTAACAACACAATTTCCAACAAATTAATACCATCCATCTTTTATCCTGACTAATCACATAACTTACCAGTATAATCGTTAAAGTGTATCATTTCTTTTGTTGCTTAAATTAAATAGTTTTCAGCGTACTAATACAATTGAATCAAAGTTCTACGAACTTAAAAACTCTACAAAAATATAGGTTGATATGGAATCCTTCTATTTTTTGTTTAATTTTGAACTTTTTTTTAAAGATACAAACTCAGACAATTTATTTCGGATTTTGCTATAAAGAACCTTCACATCTGTCTCGCATGTTGTACATCACTTTGTGATAGATTTATGATCCACGCTGAAAAGAAACGAAAAAATTCAAAAAGACATATATTCATCCGCCACCGCCAGTGTACGTTTTCATTAGAGATATACAAAAAGCTTATGCATATAATTGAGGAAGAATAATTCCGAGGGATTTTTTTGTGTACAAATAAAAATGAACACATGTTTATTTGTTTGTTACTATTTTTCTTGTTAAACGATGCCTAAATGCAAAACACAAACAAAAAGATGGTGTTGGAAAATAACTTTAATAGCTCTCTACATATATCTACAGCAGTACAGCACACCCCAGCTTAAATGTGTTTCCATTTAAAGTTTAGGATTTGATGCAAACAAATTGTCTGCACCCGCACTCACTCGAGGTTACGTATACGCCATAGTGAACAATTTCGCAAGTGAAAGTTTTGCATGTGCTGCTCTGCTCTCTGTGTATACCATTAAATTGTTGCAATATGGAGCATATCCCAGAGTTGCATCACAGGATATTTGGGAAAATGACAAAAATAAACAGAAAAACAACAAAAACGACGGATTCGTTTGCATATCTATTACCATGGCTTGAAAGGTATGACACAAAAAACCGGAACCAATTAAGGTGCATAGTGCGGCTGTTGTTATATGTATGTATGTGTAGGTGAATAAAGTTTTGGCGGTTTGCCTAATTTTGTTGGCTTACCGCACTAAAAGTGAATTTAAATGTTCGCTTAAACTTTTGAAGCAACGAAATTTGCGTTCTTTTGGGAAGTCCTTCTGTCTTAGCAATATCCTAAGAATCAATTTATATTCAGTAGATATGCTCTGTCTACTTTGTATAGTTTTATTCGTGGCTTAAATGCTGCATGCATTTTTCATGTCCTGTTCGCAAAAGAAAAATGGAAATTTTAGCAGATACTCCAGATCAAAGGACTTATTAAGAGGATTTCAGGATATCGTGGTGAGTTTGAAGCGCACTTCACATTTAAAGTCATATGATTTTAAGAGTTCTTTTGCCAGTTTAGCATCTCGAGAATGTTTAAAGTAAACATAAGTACAAAAACTAAAAAAATAAAATGCACACTTCTGAATCCTTCGAATTTGCTCCTGTAGTTGAAAATGTCATAGCACAGAGTTTTTTGTTTATACAAAATTGTTTGTAAATATTTTTGAAATGTGCATTTTTATTAAATGCTTTGAAGTATAGGATTTTCAAACTAAATATAACAAAATTTGTCAAGCCATTCAAAATATATATACACGTTCATAACCCAAAAATATTGCATTTTTCTCAACAAAACGTCAGCGAATTTTTTGGCAAAAGTATTACGAAGTTTAATAAAAAACGCTTGAGACGATTTCCAGAAAAAAACCTGAAATCTTTGTATGGCCGTAAACAGATCTAAAGGGTCTTCCAATAGGGACTTGCGAACTTTGACAGTTGAAAGCGGCCATATTTTTGAAGCTACAGCTGTCAAATTGGCTGTAATTTATTCAGCCAAATTACCATGGACGGATATAGGATTCAACAACACTTGCAAATGATAAAATTATTTTATCAAAATGGGTGTTCTGCTCGGGCAACGTTCAGCGCGCTTTACCCATTCACGGTCATCTTCAGAGATGAGGCCCACTTCTGGATGACTTGGTACGTCAAGAAACAATACCAATCCACATGAGATCCAAGAGCATCCAATGCATCACGAAAATCACTGTTTGGTGTGGATTTTGGGCTGGCGGCGTCATAAGTGCATATTACTTTGAGAAAAATGTTGGCCAGGCCATCACCGTCAACCACGAGAACTATAAATTCATTATTAACAACTTCTTCTGCCTGAATTGAATGATATGGACACCAACAACATGTGGTTTCAACAGGACAGGACGGGGCTACGTGCCACACACCTCACCACATTGGAAATTCTGCACGAGCGATGTGAACTGACCACCGAGATTTGACCCCGTTAGACTTTTTCTTGTGGGGTTTTCTGAAGTCACAGGTCTATGCGATTTAGCCAAAAACCACACTGACCCTCGGAGCCAACCTGATTTATGCGCCAGAGTCATGGAAAATTGGACATTTCGGATGCGCGCCACCCAGAGAAACCACGGCGGCGGACATTTTAACGATGCTATATCTCATATATATTGGAATGGATAGGCCCTTCAACGGAATACAAAATTTCGATGAAATCTAACGCACACTTTGTTTTTTAATTAAGTTTAAAGATAGGAAGCGCTTAATGAAAGACCCTGTAGTCTGTAGATAAGCTCAAAGAAATATAAGAATTCCACGTCTAAGGAATCTCATTCAAGCGAATCCGAGGCTCTGGGATCTTAGAACCCCATATGTGAAATATTCGCAAACAAAAGCGTGCTATCAAAAAGGTGAGTAGCTGGTTAAAAAAGGTCATCTAGTTTCAGTAATTGGTCAGCTATAGTTCTTTTTAATGAATTTTTATAAATCTTTTCAAGGTCACGTCATTTGTGGGATATTCGCAAAATAACTTATACCATATCTGAAAGAGGTCTTAGTGACCACATAATAGTTCGACTAGTATGAGAAATTGGTCAGCCATAGGTTATTTAAAGTGAATTTTTAAAGATTTGAACTGGGTATGCTGCCGGTAAGACAAGAGTTATGACTAACTGCGATTTATTAAAAGTTTAGGCATTCAGTTCAACAGCACACACATACACAATATGCACAACGCTACAAATAATTTAAGCTCCATAGTTCTCATGATAGAGGGAGCATACCCGAAAACAAACAGATACCTTACCTACCTTGAATTATACTCGTACCAACAGAAACTGCGAGATATAGAGAGAAAGAGGAGGAGAAAAATGTCTGTATAGCATTAGGGTTTCATGAAATAAGAAATTCTTTAACGCAAATATTCGCAGTTAGGATATCCTTTGGGCCATTTTCAGATTTAATGCTCTAAAAACCTAAAGTATATAGGGAAACCGCACATTATATGAATATTCAAAACAGTTCACTTTAAATTCCAAAAATTATCATGGTGTGGGTTAAATATTTGTGTATGCGCTACATACACACATAGGTAGGTATACCTGCTGCTTCTTCACTAATACTTATCCATATAATGCTGCTCCCAAAGTGCACAATAACCTGCAAGAGCACTCCTTTGGTACAAGTGCTTCTGGAAATGCATTTAGTGTTTGTTTAGGAGCCAAGTTAGAGGAGCTTCGAAATTCCATCATCATCAGACATCAGCAGGTATTAGGAAGGTAGGGAGAGGTTTATTATGAAAGTTTTGATTTTGGTTGTATGTAATTTGTTTTTGCAAAACAATGCAGGTCTTATATTTGCTTACACTTTTTAAAACGATTTAAAATAGTTTAAATTTTTATTTTAAATTTAAGATACATAGTTAAAAAACAGAAAAAAAATGGATTTAAAAACTAAAACTTAAAGAACGAAGGTATATTTTTTTAATTTCCTTTATCATTCTCTCTGCTCTGGTATTTCTTCGATGCGCTATCACCATCTGTATATGGTTACCAGGAGAATCACGTAGCAATGACTTAATTGAGAGCAGCATACGGTATTTGCCAAAAGAAGGATTGATTACTTTTTCTCCTTGTCAGTTCTCCTCATCGTCAGGATTCTTCCAGCCAATTTTATTGTGTATTTAACTTTGTATATTTAACTGATTTCCATTGTGCTTTTAGTCATTGCGGACTCATTTAAGGTCCTCCTGACTTCAAAGTTGCGATTAAAAAAAGTTAAATAGAGCGCTATGTACTAGTACGTACTTAGATTTAATGGTGGGAGGATTTTAAATCCTTTAAAGTCACGGTATTCTCTGTTAGAACGAGAAAGTGAATAATGTGAAGATTGGTGTTTATTTTTTTTCTTTTCTAAACGTAATGAATGATATTAGAGTTATGTTAATATTCTTTCAGGCCGCATTGGAAAATTACGTCACGTGCGTATCGGGAAGTAAAACTTGTACTTACTTATTTCTCCAAATGAATTAATCATTTGGAGTGTGGTGTCGCTGTAACAGTGTCGTAACTAGGATTTTGCTCTGGGGGGGGGGGGGGCAAAGAATTTTTATTAAATGGAAAAAATATTCAGCAAAAAATGTTACATGTTGATTCGGATAAGGTACGACAAAAAGCTAGAGCGTCGATACATGGGTCTTTTCCTCCAACTTAGCCGGGAGGGGCAATTTTATTACAATTTTTTTAAGAAAACAACGGTAATACTTACAATAGTATGCTATACTTTTTTTTAAAGCTTGAAATCTCTTCTTTTATTTTCTTTTTCAAAATTTTGAATAAAACAATTTTAAAAATGCTGTTCAAAATTTTACGTTATAAAGTAGTATTTTTCTTTTTAATATTTAATGCTCTTATTAGTTCTTTTTTTCCAACGCCAAAAACCAGATGCTTAAATCTCTTCTAGTTCTTTAGAAAATTGAAAATGACGTAAAATACCCTTTCCGTTGCTTAAGTTGCTTTAAAGATCCAATACGTAGATTTACTTATTTTCAATTTTCTCAAAAACTACAAGACATTTAAGCAAAGTTATAACGGAATATAGTGATGGTCGCTGTTGTTTTTGAATAATTCTTTTTCTATTTTAAGACCCTTCCACCATACGATTCCTTTTTTTTTGTTTTGATCCAACCCACATACTTAAGGTTTTTGAAGCATGTTTTGCATTTACCCTGTATATAAATCCTACAAAAAAGATTTTGAGGAGTAAAAAGAACCAGGACGGTTAGTGGGTACAGGTAAAGGAGTTTTTTTTACAGTTTATGATTAAGTAGTGTCATGTTTGCAGCTCTATTCTTTTAAAATGTTTATTTGGTACAATTTCTCAAAATTTCAAACATATAAATAGGAATTTTGTATGGTTCTGGGGGGGGGGGGAAATTGCCCCATTTACCCCCCGTAGTTACGCTACTGCGCTGTAGGAATCTTTTATGATACACTCAACGTTCCTTGGTCGTTTGTCAATACTTAACTTTGCTCGTGTGTTTTAGAACAAGTACCTCTAGCAACCAATAACCTTCACCACACAACTGATGCTATACTCTCACCGACATTAAGGTAAGGGCAACTATTTAAGCTGTTGATTAGGCTAACGTATACATTGTGTTCTTAAGGTTTTTTTAAAAATACCAAAGATGAGCTCAGAAGCTTTTATATTTACTTAAAAATTTGTTCTTATCTGTCTTTGTTTTACAAATTTTGTTTGTGTTGAGTTGCATAACCCTCAAATTGAAAAAAAAACTGATAGTTCTAAAGATATTTACAAAAAGAAAAACCAAGGTTCCGGGATCTAAGAACTCCATATGTGGGATATTTTCAGTTATTTCGAGGTTTTGCATTAATTTTGGTTTACAATTGAGGTTGTAATCAAAACTAACACTGCCATAATCGAAAAGTCCAAAAAAGTGGGTTTCATCATGCCGTCCGTCGGTCTGTGCGTCGGTGCGTCTGTGCGTCCAGTGTAATTTCAGCTAGAGCCTAAACGGGTAGACCGATTTGCTTCAAATTTGGTCTTAATATTGGGTTATACGCGTGTATCTTTGCCATGGTTACACCAATTTTGATAATATCTTGCAATCTGATGCTTCTTAATAGTGCCAACAATAATGCATTTAAAAATTTAAATTTAATTTATCAATTTTTTAGTGCTTTCGACTCTTTTAATATTTTCTCGTTAAATATATACACACAATATTTAACCACAAGAGCAAGTTCGAGCTATCAAGTCGTGAAAAACAACTCTCCCATTCCCATATGATTCTCTATTTAGCCAAATTTATACAAATTATAAACTTTGTCACAATTCACAAATATCATATTTTACGGTCATACGCTTAGCGGCCTTTTTGTACTTTCTTTATTTCTATTTCTTCAATTACAAAAAGCATACTCATACACATGTAATACTTACCGGATGTGTACCAGTTTGAACATCTCTTTCCAGCGCCAGGTAGATAAGTAATACGGGAAGCTGGAACTTCCATACTGCAAAGAATACATTATTCTAGAGGGTCCTGCCTGATCATAACAGTTCTTAAAAGTGATGGTGTCCACATCCCCCAAGCCGGCAAGTCTCCCACCTACCACACCTTTCTCAGCACCGAAAAAGCCCGCCTCCACAAGTCGCAAAGGCTCCAACCCCTGCCATACCCCCAAAAAGACCCTTCTCTTACACACGCACAAGAATCTAAAGGCGTTTGACTTAGCCAAAGGTCTTACGATCAAATGGCACCTTGAAACCTTTCAGACTCAGAAGAAAATTCTAGGTCCACTCAATTCCTGCAAGCAAACAATAAGTACTTAGGATTGCTTGAGAGTTTGAAGTCACTAAACCCTTGTTCTCCACGAGCTGCCACACCACCAAATTTATTTATTTATCCCATCTGAGAATGGCAACGTATGCGCCTCTTAAGCAATCAGCCAGATGCTTTGCATAGGAAAATCCTGAGAAACTTTGAGGCGTTGACGATGATCCAACTGTGGAGTGATCATGGATCCCATAAGTCGTTATTAATAAAAATACTCAAACTCATATTCGATATTATAGTCCAGTCAACGAAGGAAAAATAAATGCGAAAAATCATGTAGTCTGGGTTATTGTTTTAACGGGTGGGGGTTACCCCCAGGTACAACATACCAAAAGTCCCCAGCCCAGGGCCGCGAGCTTTATACAGGAGGGGGGATAAAGCTCCCCTTTTCTAGTATTTCACGAATATTTTGAAAACCGAGGGTATAAGCGGAAAAGTATACATTACAAAATGAAAGTAAAGGGTTTTCCAATAAGAGGTGTTATTTTGAATAGCCCGCTATTTCGGTAGCTGTCACTTTTTAAGCTGTCATTTTTTGACATTTGACAAGTAGAAACTATGCCATTAATAAAATGGAACGATACACGCTTCAACAACGCATTGAAATTATTAAAATTCACTATAAAAATGGTGAAAATTTGGCAGAGACGGTTCGCAAAACTAAAACATTTTTGGGTCGTCGTGAAGCACCTTGTCGGACCGCAATACAGAAATTGGTGGACAAATTCCAGCTGTTGGGACAAGTTAGTGATGTGAAGAATAAAACCCACGCACGTCGCTCAAGAACAACTGAGAATATTGCTGTTGTAGCCCAAAGTGTTGAAGAAAACCCAGGTTTGTCCATTCCTCGTCGTTCTTTGGAATTAGGCATTCCACAAACGTCATTACACCGTATTTTGCATAAAAACTTGGGTCTTAAGGCTTATAAAGTTCAGTTAACACAAGAACTCAAGCCTGCTGATCATCAACAACGTCGTGTCTTTGCTGATTGGGGCCGTGAAATGCATGAAAATGGTCCGGAATTTCATCGAAAAATCATCTTGACTGATGAGGCCCATTTCCACCTCGGAGGCTACGTCAACAAGCAAAACTGTCGCATCTGGGGCTCGGAAAACCCAAGAGTTATTGTTGAAAAGCCTCTCCATCCTCAACGCATGACTGTTTGGTGCGGTTTATGGTCCGGCGGGGTCATTGGACCTTACTTTTTCGAAAATGAGGCTGGAGCAACAGTAACGGTCAATGGATTGCGCTATCGAGAGATGATTAATGATTTTTTATGGCCGGAATTGGATGGTATTGATCTGGACAGCGTTTACTTTCAACAAGACGGCGCTACGTGCCACACAAGCAATGAAACCATCGATCTTTTACGGGAAAAGTTTCCAGACCGTGGTATCTCTCGAAGAGGTGATCACAATTGGCCACCGAGATCTTGTGATTTAACACCTTGCGACTTCTTCCTTTGGGGCCACGTGAAAGATAAGGTCCACGCCAACAGCCCAGCGTCGATTCAAGACCTCAAAGATGGAATTAGTGAGGCTATCGAGGACATAGGGCAGCCACTTTGCGATTTGTTTATAGAAAATTTCATGAAAAGGATATGGTTCTGTAAGCGTGGTCGTGGCGGCCATTTGGCTGATACTGTGTTCCATTATTAACGGCGTACCTTCCTCTTTATAATGAAATAAACATCCGATCATTTATCTCAAAAAATGCCATTTTTCTTTGAATATCAAAATAACACCTCTTATTGGAAAACCCTTTATATTAAATAAGCTACAGAAAAAGTCTCATTCATATTTTCGCTAGGAGCAATACTAATTGAGATGCGGGGGGTAGAAATATCAATAAATCTGAAAAATCATGTTAATGCGTTACAAATTTAGTCTTTATTGATCAATCGACCGAGAAATATTAGAAAAAATAAATGTATGATAATTCCATTAACGTGATGAGAGAGATGGTATTTAGTAACAGAAGGTGGTGGGGGTTAAAATATCCTTATTTAATTTATTTGATACAGTGTTTTTTGTCAAATGAAAAACACTGTATTTTCAAGGGTAAGAACCTTACAGCTTATATCTGAGTAATTGACCAATACTATGTAAAATAATTTTGGGGGTTATTCTAAGAAAAAAATCACTTAGAAGAGGTGGCCTATTTGCCCCCGTTTATAAGGGAGAGATCATTTTCTAAAACATTGGTTTAAAGTGCATATGCAATCATTTAAAAACAACGGATACAATTACAATACTATACTATAGCTTTTTGAAAATCCAAAAACCTATTCTATTATTTTATTGCTAAACTAAGTTATCTTAGTCAACAGTCAAAAAAAAAATGATTTTGAATTAAAATTTTGAAAAAAAAATAAAAAAAAATTTAATTTATATTGATTTTTTTCAAATTTTTGTGTTATAAGGTACTAATTTTTTATTTAGTATTTGATGCTCCCATTTATCTTCAGTCGAACGCTAAAAACCAGAGGGTTGGAGGTCTTTTAGTTATTGAGAAAATTTAAGATTATGAAAACTACTACTTTCTAAAAAAATTCTTTCTTTTCATTGAATTCTGTAGTAAATTCAAACCGTCAATTTTCTAACGAAAGTTATTAGAGATATAAGGCAGTAGTTACCCCTTTTTTGTTTTAGAATAACCGTGAGTAAATATATTTTTACCTTTTCAATTTTTTCTAAGTAAAATGGTCAATAAACACTAAATTTTTGAGGTAAATGCCGATTTTTTATATTTTTTGGCACTACGTTTCCCGCATCTCCCTTAATATCGCTTTTAGCGAAAATATGAATAAAACTTTTTCGGTAGAAAATTTAATTTCCTTTCATTTTGTACTACAGATATTTTCGATAATACGCTTGGTTTTCAAAATATTCGTGAAATTCTACAAAAGGGGACCTTTAACCCCCCTCCTGTCTATAGCTCGCGGCCCTGGGCTGGGGACTTTTGGTATGTTGTACCTGGGGGTCACTCCTACCCGTTGAAATAATAATCCAGACTACATGATTTTTTGCATTTATTTTATGATTTTGAGTCTTCGTTGACTGGACTATTAGAAAAATGAACGAACACAAACATAAGTAATTTTCACATCCAATACATAACGTTCTTAAAGAAACGATATTTATTTCCTAATAATTGTCCAAATATACAGCTGCATTCAAAAGCCACATGTATTTCAAAAATTTTTGCATTTGTATATATATGTAGATTTAGCTACATATACATACGTATATAGATAGAATTTAAATTTTGAGGAAAGACAAACTTTTTGTGTTGAAGTTTTCTGAATTGGATTCACCTTCTTCAAATTGTTTGTATAAAGTTTTATGTAAGTATAAGTCGCTTTGAAAGCATAAATTCAAAACTTTTTTTAAATTTTATGTTTCAACTATTCGTTGGTAGGAAGAAGGGTCCTTTTAATATGTAAATGAAAGAGTGCAAAATTATAATCAAAGAAAATTGTTATTGTAGTAAGGACATATTCATCTTACGGTTTTCAAATTTAAAAGTTTAAGTAAAGTTTTTAAAATATTATACCTAGCTTTAAAGTGGATTGTTATTAAACATTTAAAGTTGGATTACTTAAGCAACAACTAAATAAAGAGTAAAGTGTGATAAAAAATACTTTAAAAATTTGATTTTTCAATTTTATAATCAACAGCTGACCTGCTCCCCTGGCTTTGCACGGGTCGACAAAGCTTCGCATAAAAATTACAAACAGAAATATAAATAAATAGCGGAGCTGGGCGACAACATTCACGCCATCATCAGAACGCAGTTGTTGGCATAGGTGTTCTAGACTATAGCGTTTCGGACATCGTCTATCTTAATGTATCTATATCAAATGATTTTTCTTGCGTTGCCGGAAAGGCAAAGTGGTATAGAATTCCATTTAAATTTATTTTAAAAAGTGCTTCAAAAATGAGTTGCTAAATCATCATCTACAGGGTGTTTTGCATAAGATGAGACAAAAGGCAAGGATAAGTAGCAGGTTGGGTCGAGAATAAACAAAATCAAATAGATGGGTCTATTTCCTCCTGTTTAGGTGAGAGGGGGCTGTTTTATAAAAAAAATCCACTTCAAATAAAAAAATCATAAAAAACAACCCCAACACCTACAATATCATACTAAAGCTTTTTGATGTGTAATCATTTATGCCGGCGCGGTAAATATTAATAAACACTAATTTTTATATTTTATTTTTAATATTTGCCCGAGCAAAATGAGACAAAAACAAAATACTAATAGTCATGTGTAGGTATGGTGAGATATCAGTGATAAAAATCTAAAGATCTGAACTTTATTCTACGTTCACAGACATATACTGCTTTTAAACAATATAATTTCTTTTGCGGTTTTTAAGCATGTTGGCAAGGAACGTATGTGGTGGCTGGGGTACACAAAATTGGTGAAGTTAAACAAATTGCAGAGTTATCGCTCTTCTTTCTGCTTTTCCTTATTGTTGGAGTGTGTTTTATTTTCATTCGTCGCCCACTTAGATAACTCCGTTTAATCAAGTGGAGCACAGAGTGCAGAGAGATGATACTATCCGTGTTTTTTTGCAAGCCTCGACGAAAAAATTATTCGAAAAAAAAACGACGTCGCGGCTTAGCAATTTAGATGTTATGTGCAACAACAACTAATCCCCTTCGGGCTTAGCTAAGCGTGGAGAATCCTCGGGGCTTAACTTAAACACGGAGAAAAACTGTGTTACCGGCGTGAATCGCATACTTGTTATCGATAGTTTGTATGGAAACTCCACTTTGTTTCTGTAATCTCGTCCCTAATCCCCGATGTCTTTTTTTGAACCAAATCTCTCTGGGCTTGCAAAGCCACTCGGATACGTTTGCACTCTCAGCGTCCAACTCAATAGGCGGTTGGCTGCGGTGTCAATCGATTGAAACTGCGATTTTAGTGATTTCCACTGACAACTGCAACTTAATATTCTTAAAACGTTAAAATATATAATTTGCCGGCTATCTTTCAAAATAAAAAGTTACATTATTGAGTGTTCCTTCAGTATAAAATTAAGACTGAACTTTGTGTAAATTTTACTCTATGGAAGGATGGAGTTGCATAAGCGTCGTTGACAGTTCTTAACTGGATATTTTAATTCATCACATATCTGTCAAACCATTAAGTGTTAAATGCCTTTGGACCTTTCAATACTAAACCTTCACCATTCGTTTGGGTACTTCACCACCAGCCTTTTAGTGCTTGGAAGTTTAGTTATAGTTAGCACGGTTCTGCAACCAGGTTTTTGCTGCCGTTTTTTCAACACAAGACTTGTAAGCACTGCCTACAGACAGTTAGTTATTCAATATGACCATGTTTCTTTTGAGTATACGTTCAGTAACATAAAATAGGCGCTTGGTGCTTGGACAAACTTTGATGTTTACACATATTAATCGTGAGGCACTCACAAATTTTTTTAATTGAAAGGAATTCATTCTTTATTTTTTTTTTTGAATCTAATTGTTTTAATCTACAGTTTTTGAAAAAACAATTTTCAAACTCAAAATTTTGAAAAGAAAAAAAAATTGTAAGACCAATTTTTTTCAAATACTCTTATCAACTTGTACTCAATCACTAAAAACCAGATGCTCAAATGTCATCTAGTTTCTGAGAAAATTTTCGAATCGTTTTCTTAAGTAAAAGTTCGCCCGAAGGGCCGGAGGGGATTGTTAAATCGTTTTCTTCTGCAAAGATTCTTATATGTTCCTTTTTTTAGCATTTTAAACATTTAAATTAATTTTTTTTCTTGCCCTTAAAAATTCCTAAGCAAACCAAGCTTCCTTACCAGCAAGAAGCGACGAACGTTGGAAAGGTTCAGCAGAATTCCTTATTGCCGAGACACACACATTTAAAAAGATTTCGGAATGCTGCCTATATGTATGTATGTAAAGGGTGTCCGCCGGGAAGGTATACTACTTTGTTTGTTTATATTTTTTGATTAAATGAAAGAGAATGGATCTTATATTGATAAATGTTTTATTTTATGTCGGCAATTATGTATGGAACACAATATCAGGTAAAAGTCCGCCTATGTTAGTCTCACAAATGCGAGCCCTTTTGAGCACATTTTTCATTACATTCTCACACATTTCACGCGGTATTTCTTTAATTTCATCACGAATATTTTGTTTGAGTTGCTCAAGCGTTTCTGGTTTGTTTGCATAAATCTTGCATTTCAGATATCCCCACAAAAAAAGAAGTCCGGAGCAGTCAAATCAGGCGACCGTGGAGGCCAATCAACATCACCATTTCTTGAAATAACTTGTTGTGGAAAGAGGTCTCGCAGTTATTCCATTGTCCATCCATCCTGGCTGTATGCGATGTGGCACCGTCTTGTTGATACCACATGTTAATCAAGCCTAAGATATGCAGTTGTGGCGTTAAAAAGTTTTCAATCATATCACGATGTCGCTCCCCATTCACAGTTACCGTTACGCCGTTTTCATTTTCAAAGACGGTTAAGGTCCAATGATTCCTCCTGACCAAATTGCACACCAGACTGTAACTCTTAATGCATCCACCGGTGACTGATGAATAATTTGAGGGTTTTCCATTGCCCAGAACCGACTATTCTGTTTATTCACATATCCATTCAAATGAAAATGTACCTCGTCACTCATTATGATTTTTTCATGAAAATCGGGGTTGTCATGGGCTAGCTGTAACATCCTATTGGCATATGTACGGCGGCGTAAATGGTCTTGTGGAAGAGGCTCTTGTGTCAACTGAATATTAAAACAAATGCAAATCCTTGTGCAAAATTGTGGCCAAAGTTGTTCTTTGAAGACCAATCTCCTGAGCACGGCGTCGAATTGAGGTTGATGGATTGTTTTGAACAGTTTCTTGAGCAGCAGTAATGTTTTCAGCCGATCTTGCAGTACGTTGTGGTCCATGCTTGGGCCTATCACATACAGACCCTTTTTCTTCGAAATCATTCACTACACGTTGTTTCTCCCAAAAATTTCACGTAACTTTCTTATCGTCACAGAAATCGATGATTGATTTTGATAAAATGTTTTAACGATTAAAACACGTTGGTTTATAGAATAATTTAAAGTATACAATCAATTATTTAATTTAACTTTTCTTTAACTTTCCAACTCATCATATTTCCAATGTTTATATACATAAATGTATCTATCATTTTGTGGCATTTGTATGATATGGCACAATAAGAACTGACCCATATGAATTGAAGTTAATTACGTTATTTCGCTATTTTTATCTATTGTCCCCATTCAGAATAAAATCGCAAAAATACATATAAACTTCCATTTGCAATTTGCCATGATTCTTTTTTTTTGCTCTGGACAAATAAAATTTAATGCTTTCGCTGCCAACCTACCCCCTTGAGCTTTATAAATTTCAATTTTTGTTTTACATTCAAATTTCTTTGTTTGATGTTCATTGTTCAACTTTATTTTTTAATTACGTTTTTTTTTTTTTCAATTTTAAATCGTTGATTTTAATTGGGAACCTACATACATATATTATATTTATAAATAATAAAAGTTATATTTTATTTTCCCCCAGATTTGATCCGGATTGGATTTGCACACGCAAATACATGTATTACAAAAACAACTCAAGATCCAGCTTTGCTTTTGGATTTGGATTTGCAAATCCATTTTTCAACACACACCCTTAGTACTTCCTTGCAAAAATTAGTTTGAACGCTGACGGGTAGATGGCTTTTTGAGTAAAAAAAAAAGACAACGAATAAATACAAATAAATACATTCAAGTATATAACACTATTTTCATCGTAATCCTGTTTCTTTTATAATCATGATCTGATCCGGATCAGATTTGGAGGATAATAAAATGCAGCATTAAATTGTCTTTTTTTTTGTTAAATTTTTTGCTTTGCAATTGGTTGACTTAAAGATATTGTTACAATTTCAGAGAGATGTAAAAAAAAATACATTTATTTCTGGGAAAAATTATCCACCTTATTAAGCAGTTTTTGTTTCCCTGACATGAAAATTATTGGTCTGTTTGTCTATTCTATTTTGTTTTTGCAAAAACAAAAGTTTCCTAAGTCAATAGACTATCATTTTATGTACAACAAACACATTTAACATCATCACTTGCTAAACATCAAGTATGACAAGAAGGATAATTTTGTTGTATTTCCTGTCTTCCTCTTGAGACTTTTTTCTCAAAACAAAATAACACCAAAACAGTAATAGTCGTTCTGTAAAAATAATCTCAAAGATACTTTCAACTTCTTCTCGCCACAAAAGTACCTATACAGAGAAGAGAAAATGGATAAAAAGGTTATCCGGTTTCAGAGGGTGGTTGAGCTAAGATTGCGACGCTACCGACAACCGACGGTTTGTATGTTTCGCGCACCTGATTGAACAAATTTCTTACCTGAATCTTTTCTTATACATATGTACATATATACCTATGTTCCTGTTACAAATAAAAAAAAAATTGTGTGAGTGCCGGGACTCACAGTTAATATGCGTAAACATCAACGTGCGCGGATCCAAAACGAACTTGTTTTTGCTTGAAGGGGATCTTAAGATTTTTTTCACTGAACGCACCCATCCTAGTATGCAGATCTTAACGTTGCACACCGTAACGTTGCACGACGTAACGTTGCACACGAACGTACACGTTTTTTTTTCACTCTACCGCCAGCATAGATGTTTACACATCAAAAAGAAAAATAATAAATGCTAGACACGTCGTGCTTTGGCTTACCCCACCATTTCCGTTTTGTTTATTTTTTTCTCTCCCCAAAAGCATCAGACACGCAACGGGACCTACAAAATACCTTTTTTATAAGAAAATCGTGCGTGCAATGAAACTTCAAGAGCTTCAATTAATAATGAAGGGCAAAACATTTTTCCGCAAGTTTCCTTCCTTTGATTGGGGGGGAAATTACAAAAGAATGTGTTAAATGTGTGCTTCTGATATCCGGTTTTGTTCGCACGATATTTTAGAACTATAATGAGAATGAGACCAAAGTATTTAACAGCAAAGTGCAGTTGTTTTATGTATAAGTAGGTATATGTCGGTGGAGGAAGAGACAGTCTTCCTTGAACTATCACTATCTTTTCCCTAAGTATTTATGGATTAATATGGTTTATTAAGCTACCCAACGAAATATTTCAAAAATATAATAACAATTTGAGATCTTAGTTAGATAATAATACTAAACGTAGCCAGAGCTTTCGATTATTAGGGATGTTTTTCTGCAAGTCCGGAGGAAATTATTCGAAAAAACGACGTCGGGCCTAGGCAATTTACATGTTAAATGCACCAACAAATAATCTCCTTCGGGCTTAGAGTCGTTTGGGGTAAGTGTGCGCAGCGGGGAAGTGTACGCACAGTTAATTTCTCGAAAATGACAATAAAAATTAAGTATATGTAAATGCACAATTGAGTAGGTATCTGTCCTTTGCTTGGGTCAGCGGTTGCTGTGCTTTGGTTTTGTTTATCGTCTGAAGGAAAGCGAAACATAAAAAACGGTTAGTTTTACTAAAATATTTCTCAATTTAAAAAACGTGTTAGTGTTTAGTGATTTTATTATAAGATATTGAGTGCTAATTAAATATCGAAGATTGTATTTAGATTGTATTAGAGTGAAAATTTTACTAGATTTCGTGATAATTTATTCAAAATAAACAAAATATTGAAAAAAGTGCGGTGGGGGTAAGTGTGCTCAAAACTTTTGGGGCAAGTGTGCGCTAGCGTACACTTACCCTAACAAAGAAACGTGAAAGGAAAAACGTTTCGGTTTGTAGATTTATTATTTAGGAACATAGTTAGCGTGAAAGAATCGAATTTTTAATTGATGTAATTAAAAAAAAACTCATTGTGTATTCAAAATAAATAGATACATTTAATATTTCCATAATGTTTTTTATTATTCTGTTTTTTCCAGATGCCTCGAACATATGTAAGGACAAATCCTGAAAAAAAAGGTTGTGACACAATGTCAAATTGATAAGCCTAAACAATTTATTTTTTTTAAATAAAAAAGTTAGGTACTAATAATAAAACGTTGTAATTATACGTGTTTTAGTTAAAAATTGAAAATGCTGGACGTTCGCACACTTACCCCAAATCATGCGTTCACTTACCCCTAGGTAGGGGCAAGTATGCGCAATCTGACTTGCTTTGGTTTTTTCAATAATAATGTAAGTAAATTGGAAAAAATATATAGTTTTACTTTTTTTAATTAATAACCAAATATGCAGCTTTGTTATTTAATAAAGCCCTGTATTATATCTTCTAAATTTCGCTTGGAATCATGTTTCAAAGTCGAAAGTGCGTACACTTACCCCTAACGACTCTATAGCTAGCCCAGAGAGTTCTTTGGGCTTAACTTAAGCACAGAGGAGAACTGTGATACCGGCTTGTTATCGATAGTTTGTATATGAAAAATTAAATTTTTTTTTTGATGGCGTCACTAGTCCCCGATGTTATTTTTACTTGCGATATATAGGTACTATATGGGAAGTTATGGATTCGTACAAAAAATCGAACTCGAGATTTTGATCAAACTTTACATTAAGATGATAGAGAAGTCAAAAAAAGTGGGTCTCGCGTCCGTCTGTCTGTCTGTCTGTCTGTTCGACTACAGCTTAAACGGATGGGTCGATTTTCTTTAAACTCAGTACTTAGCGTTTTTTGGTCATTCCCCCGACCCGTTTTTTTCTTTTTTTTTTTAAGACCAAAAATAACGGTACCTGTCGTACAATATTTTTTGGCCAAAAAAGAAAATTTTATTTTTCTCAGAATCGGCTCCACAGATTTTTTTTTTTAAAACTCAAAAAATTTAAATAGTTATAAGCTGCCGTTAAATGAAAAAAATGGTTCTGAAAAATGATTATTATTGGTACCTCCTAAGGAACCATTTTTTTGAATTTCGATTTTCTCTTAAACTTTTCAACTGATTTTGACAATTTTTTTTCGGAAGAAAGATTGTTGTATTCTTAATTGTATGGTGTACCAAAATTTTCAAAAAAATTATTTTTTGATTTTTGAAAAACGTTTGAATTTTTTTTTTTGAAAACTCAATATTTCAAAAACGACTCAATCGATTTTTATGAAACTTGGGATAAAAATGTTTTTTAATATGGTCTAACATATTATTAGCGAAAATGGTGCTTATATCCAAAAATAACGGTACCTCCCATACAAATGTTCAAAAACCGTTGAGGAAATTTTTTTTTTCTCAAAAACGACTCCTACGATTTTGATAAAATTTCTTTTGTGTATTGATATTAGTACGAACTACTTTTTTAAAATATTAAATTTAAAATTTTAGTTTTATTAACAGTACCTCTCATAGAACGGTAGTTTTGATTTTCGACTATCTCACTATCGGGTTCACCGATTAAAATAGAATTTTGTATATAGAAGCTTGTAATCAGTTAAAGTAATATTGTATATCAAAATTTTAAAATAATAAATTTTTGGATTTTTAAAAAAGAATTCAATATTATTTTTTGGAAATTCGATATTTCAAAAACGGGTGAATGGTTTTTTTTTTAATTCAATTATTAACTCCACATTAATAAATACTTAAAATTGGCGTAGCAATTTTTTTTTCACACATGTTTTATAAATAAAAAATTAATTATTTTTGAGACCGCTCCTACGATTTTTAAATTTTTTTTTTCACATAAATTAAGATTAACATAACTATTTAGATGTTGTACATCGCGTTCGATTCAAAACAGTTTCAGAAGTGTTTTAATCAATTTTTTTCTAATTTGGTTGATTTAAAACAATTTTCCAGTTTAAATAATATAATTTCCTTGCATGCATGTTGCATATGTGCAACACTGGGCTATATTGTTAATTTTTGTATACTTACATAGTTTTGGCAAATATATAAAATATAGACTCCCATAACTAATTTATTTCAGACTATAGAACCACAATGTGATCGCACATAAGAGCAAGTTCGTGCGACCCAGTCGTGCATATTTTTTTTAATCAAATCCCTCTAAAATACATCGTGTATCATTTACATATGACCTACTAATGTTAATAACGAATAATTTTTATGGTGGTTAATTTTTTTATTTATAGATATTTTCGAAATATTTTGTTTTATGTTTTATATTTACATTAAGATTGGAAGATTCAATAATGAAGCACTATACGATCGCATAGCTTACAAAAACTTTCCAACTAATTTTCAAAAATAGTCGGTCAATAATTTACACCTTTTATGGTGTTTAAAATGTTCCTACACTGGCGACAGTTGGTCCTGTTGTTGACCAATTTTGAGCGATGTGGGAACGTAAGAGATGTGAGAAATAAGGGAAGACCTCGTGATAGACGATCGGCCAAAAACATCCAGGTCGTTCGTGAAAGTCTTGCAACTGCGGTCCTGAAACATCGACACGATGACATTCAACACAGTTGTTTATACGTTGAGAATTCCAGTTGATCGAAAAGCCCAATCCTGTGGCTTGTGTTCTGAAACTCTCTCATCGATAAAATCAGTCGAGAAACGATGAAAATTGAAGCAAGTCGTATAAGTTTTGTTTCATTTTTCATTGTAGTATTTCAGTACATTAAATTTTTTTTTGGATTATGTTTATAGTCCAAGATGGAACTCAGCATCAACAAACAAGTTTGACCAACTGTATAGTGTATAGCCCGCAGAGCTCGTCGTTGGATCTACTCCAAAGTCCATTACACCCTATTGATATAACTGAACCGGATAGCATCCAAAAGATTTTCCTCTAAAACTTAAAACGCAGATTTTTTATTCGTTCACATTGTATGTCCCATACAGCAGGGTCGGGTGTCTTATAGGGGTTTCTTTGTTCTCTGAGAAAGACTTTTACTACCTTAAAACCTTTATAGCCCGATGTAATTCAAACGGATATAGTGGAACTCAAGTAGACAAATTTCTTGACTAAATCGAAGTTATATCAAACCATCATCGTGACAAGTCAGATATTACCTGATGTTGAGAATTTACTTCGTCTTGTATTCATTAACAGTCAAACCCATTTTCCCCCCTTTTGCTTCAAGACTTGCAAAAGTGCCACTGACAGCTCAATTCTTTTCCCGATAATGTAAGCATAAGCCAGTTCCTACACTTGAGTACAAATGCTTAAAGGATAATGTTGAAGAGCGCATCTAACCCTCTCTCGACATGAAAAGGTTAGGCGGTATTATAATGCAGACTCTGACGAAGCAGCGATATTTTTCGAAAGTCGTTCTGCACAGCAGCCTGCTTTTAGGACTTAAGCTTGGTTGCCGCTATCCGCACTTCTTGTGGGGAAGGGGGGGAATGTTCTTCGTAACTGTAGAATATTGGAAGTTTTCTTTACAGATCTTCTGTTCTGGCCTTATATCTTTGAGTGTAAATCAATACATTACCCCTACCGCATAAAACGGTTCACTGATCGGGAGATTGCCAAGATTGTATCTTCTATTCGTTAAATAGGCATTCATTTTGTCGAATTCTTGAAACTTTGCACGCATTTTGGAGCTTTGGCCCAGAGTCTACACGAACGAGTTTGATATCAAATGAAAGTTTATGCATTCGTTATTTCTGCGTAGCTGGAACATCTGCTTTAAGGCTATCCAGACTATCTATGTGGTCAGACGTGGTCTGTAGTAGCCCGTGGCATAATGGTTAGTGCACCGGACCGTCATGTCAAAGGTCTGCGTTCGATTCCAAGCCTCATCAACCTACAAAAAAAAACGGGAACCCACCTCTTGCAAGAAAATAACTAATCCTCCAACCTCTTGTCGTGAGTAAGCGCCACTCAGCTTAGGAGTTCGGAGTCGAAAGAAAATTGTAGGTCCCCTCTATTTATGAAACAAAAATAACACGCATACAAGAATGCTTTTTATTATTATTAAGGGCCAAATATCCGTGCAGATCGGTAATTTTTTGTCGTTTTTTCGTTTGCTGGGGTTTTGCTGGAATTATCCATTATATCCAACGGTTAAAGAGTATTTTTGAACAGATGTTATTTCCTTGGTATAGAGAAGCTACTCCGACACACAACTTCGAACCTAAGGGGCAAGGTCTCGCTTTAGCCTAGAACATCAGACGCGATAGTCTGATGCCCAGTAACCCACGAAGGATATATGGGAGTGGTTTTTGACTCATTAAGGGTTCATCTGCCACCATCTCTAGCCACCGAGGCTGGTCTTAAAAATTTTGACTGACTTTACCCTACTAAGTATGTCAGAGTACCAATTAATTCACTGTATTGATTTCTTCCACTACCGTACATCATCATTCTGATGTTTTAATCTGAGACTTCTGACAACTTTAGCAGAAATTTCTTACAGGAATTTTAGTGTTACTATTTTGCCCTGTCCAATATTCGCGCTTATAAGTTTAGAAACGACGAGACTTGTACCAAACTGCTACCACAAGAAGTTGAAATTAGCGCAATTAGCAGGTATAGTTATGTTACAAATTCAAACTCACGAATTAAGTGGCGTCTGTATTGGGTTTGGCGTCATTTAAAGCCTCTGGTACATTGCCCATTTAAATTTTAATTGTAGATTTTACTTCACCATCAGTTATAATTAGTAGGTATAGCAAAACAAATGTCAATATTGTGTCAATCAATCAGAACTCCCTAACTAATTTGTAAGTGTCTACCTAAACCTTTCTTACCTCTCCCTCTTATTATTTCTGCTGATTTCTGTCGAACTATGTATAATGTATATATCTACATGTTGAACATTTATCTTAGTGAAATTGGGTTTTCCTGTGCTCTGTGGAACTTTTATAAATTCCAATCCATTTAACCTTATTGCCTTTAGCTTTGACCTACAAATCGAATGTAAACGAATGAAACTTGGTAGAAATTTAGAGATGGGGAAGATATGAAGGAAATATCGGGTAGGTATAAGGTACATATATATTTGGTATCACAAACTCAAACTCACCACCCACTTCAGAGTTGAAGCATAAGCATAACGAGAAAGTTTTGGTGTTGAATTCCTCATCGATTGCCATTCGACGTTTCAATTTGTTTTGAAAATTCGGTTGTTATCCTTCGGAACCCTCTTTGGAAATTTACAATGAAAACCCGAAGACTTGAGCAGCGTAGGATGTCAAGCTATATCAGTATACGAGATTTATAGGTATTTAACAGAGTATTTGGTAGTTGAAGCTCAATTCACCCACAGAGAATTTGTCTTCTATTTTTGGATTCGCAGACAAGGACGACAACGACGTTTATGTTGAAAAGTTTTTTTTTTTTTTTTGTTTTAGTATTTGTATCTTATCTTCAACCTGGAATCCTGGATAAATCCTTAAGCGTGTATCTTTCGCTTGGCTCAGCATGAATTTAGCTGCGATTTATGTCAAGAAAGGTGTTGTAAGTTATGTAACTTTTGTATAACGTGTTTGTATGACATGATGTAGTAATTGTATGTTGTTTGCCAAATATTTCTGAAGAAATTAATCCAAGAGTCTTCTTGGTCGGTCATGCTTCGTGAACAACAACATATTGGTTTTGATTGCGAGAAACTTATAAATGGGGAATTATTTTGGCAAAGTGAATTTTGGATAGGTGTGTTATAGATACATAGTTGCTTTTATTTGTATTGATAATTGATCCTTGTAATGAGAAAGAATTTTAGGGGGTGGGTACAAAAATTTGAGATTCACATGAATGTGGCATATCACCCATTGTTCTGAAGATGTGTTCTTCTACATTGGAAAAACCACTGCACAATCTTATATCTATCCTATTCTTCAGTAATTTTTTCGAGAAGAAAACAGCATTTGTCCAACCAATCCCGGAAAAAGTCGATTTCTCTATACTCTCTAATTATTACTATCGACCAATTGCACTTACGTGACTACTTTCTTAAGTCATGGCAACACTTATCAATCGTCAGCTTAAGAAATTAATACCTTGAAGAACGAAATCTTCTTAATGATAGCCAGTACAAGTACGGCTTTTGTAGCAATAGACCCACTGATATTTGATAGCATATCTCACTAAAAGGTGGAACCAATTGTTACATAGTTTTTGAGACGGTAAGATTATTGCACTCGATATTTCTGAGGCATTTAATAGAGTGGTATCGATGGATCTCTTGTTCGTTGAATTAGTACCATTCTGACCGTTCAATTCAAGTTGTTTTCAATGGTTTCAAGTCTGGAGTTAGCAAAATAAATGCTGGTGTTCCCCAAGGCTCTATTTTGTCACCGACTCTATTTGTCATTTATATAAATAATCTCTTGCCTGGAAGAACTAATCCACTTCACTTTCACTTGCATCGATGAAACCAAAAAGCTTTCTTTTCTTGGTAGGTATGTGGCGTATTACCGATCACATTTTGTAGAAGGACCATATATTAGATATAGCTAAAAATGTAGCGAGATGCTTAGGTTTTTTTGATATCTCTGCACCTACTATGGATAGAATCCTTTAGAGAGCTTTAACTCATATAGGTGATAGATAATTTTCCGAAATATTTGTTTCGTTGGAACATCGTCCAAAGGACTCTTGCCTACCACTGTTTTAACGATATTTCTCTAAACAATGTTCCAGTGATTTCGCCGTTATACTCACTCCACAATTAATGCTCATCAGTATACCCTTGAGTCTAATTTTGGAAGTACCGTTAAGTACAGAGAATATTTGTTTAGCCTAACGACAAGATTGTGGAATTTCTTACCCAACTGTGTTTTTCCTTCCCATTTCTATATGCAGACCACAGATTAGCGACATGAAGATGAGAATCCCTGGCAGCCATTTTAGTTTGCCTACAAGCTTGAACTGGCAGTTATCAGATAAAAAATGAGAATGTGTGTATAAAAAACCTCACACATAGACAGTAGGGAGCTTCACACACCTGGTTAAATTGTTGTTGCGATTCACATCTATTCATCGACGCGGGATGAAATTACAAATACAACAATGTAAACAAATTGGTTTTGGAGGGTGAAACGTACGAAACATTCTCATCTTCATATGGATAATCTGTGATGCAGACATTCAAGATAAATGTACATCGTTAGGTCCTATTTAATTCCCTCTCTATTTCCTAAATTTACTAAACGCTCGCACTGTGTTAAAAATAACATTTAAAGGGTAGTCATAACCCCTTGAGTGCTCGTTCATTATAAAAAAAATGTTTGTATTACAGAAATAAGTTAAAAACTCACAAACACAATTGTAATTTAATCAAAACTTATCGATTGAGCATATGTTATTTAGACACTGAGGGTTCTTATGCGTTAAAAAAATTGACAAAGTTTAAAAAAGGATAAGAAATATTGCAAAGTGGATGCTGTGTTGCCAAAACGGCGCTAATTTGGAATAGAAATTTCGGTGAAATCAGAATTTTTTTCTCGTTTAAACTTATTAGATTTCAAAAAAAGTCAGGGTGTAATAGGGGTCTATTTAAACAATCCACAGACCACAGGGGTGGTCAGGCTTTTCCTGAAATAGGGGCCGAAACCATCGAAAATGTATTCAAACTTTGATTAGCCTTTTGGCAAACCAGTCATTTGAATGAAAAAATATTCTATAATTAATCGGCAAATTAACAATAATAGTAGAAAATTATGTAGGTACATATTATTTTTTAGCATTTTTAAAAAGGAAATATCCAAAAACAAAAACTGATTGACTCGATTTTGAATAAAGTATTCGAAAAATTCCAATTTAATAGCATTTAGAAGCTTATTCCTTGGGTTTGTTAGACGATGTTTATCCTGATTTAATTAAGCTTCAAGCATACACACGACGTATACGTGTGGCATTTTGACTAACTATGCCTCTTTAAAGCCAAAATTTTTATTAAGTTCGATTTTTGTTATTAATTTTTAATCAATCGTAAAATACTAATGCTTTAATTTTTTTTTTAAAGCAAGTAAGTTGCCATTGTTTCTTAATATTTTTTTTTTGATTTGAGGTTAGTTTTTTTCGGTTCTCCTAGAGCCTTTTGAAGGTTTTCACAAAAAAAAAAGTTTTTTTTTCAGAATATTGCTTCTTCCGCCTAAAAAGGTGGAAATATAGATACCTCCTCACTTACAATTTTTTTCTTATTTCGATTTAACTTACATGTTCTCAATTTCTGTCGCATCTTATGCGAATCACCCAGAAAAAATAAACTCCGGTTGCCCCAAAAAAGAATGCCCATCAGCGGCCTTAGCCCTGAGAGGCCACACAAACAGTACTTTAATAAACCAAAACTGTAATAATTGGCATGTCAATACTCTGTCCAACAAAAATTGGCAGTGTAGGCAAGATAGGACGTTTGCCTCTCATTCTGGCTTCAGTAGATTGCATAAATCTTTTCTCACACTCATCATTAAAAGCTTTTTCTTAAAGCTCGAAAATCAAAAGCACGTTAACAGAAACTCAAGAAACAAAAGCTGAACGAATTACCAAATGGACAAGGGTAACTCTGAATGCACATCAAGCTGCAGCCAATCGCCATTGGCCACAGCAATTGAGTGCACACTCAGATATGCTTTGAATACGCCATTGGGTCTGTGTTAGATGCTATTGGAGATTCACCGTCGGGCAAACACTTTTTGTGGAGGAGTTATTTCAATTTAATATTGTACAAAAATATGACACGCTACTGATTTTGAAAACAGCTTTCCCATAAGACGTGTACTGCCTATTTTTGTTGGACAGAGTATAGTCACTTTCCATTAACAAAATTATGCAAAAACTGGAATTTTATTTCATTGTTTATTTTTGATGTGTAAATGGGTTAACTAAAAACGTCGATTTTCCTGTGTAATACGTTACGAGGTCACACTTTTAAATTTAGCACATTACGTTACGTAAAGTATAATATATTGGGTTCGTTCAATGACAAAGATATGAAGATCCCCTTCAAGCAAACTAATCCGTTTTGGATCCGTGTACGTAGTCAACAACGTATGGACGACTTAGCTTACAGATGCACCCCCAAAACTGCGTTTGGCAGCTCAAATTAGAATGGAAATTAGAATTACCACGCCGGGGAAAGTAAGTAAGTGGGGAGTTCGTTGACAGCTCGTACTTAATATTATAATGCTTCCCCCACGATAAACAGGTACATGGTATGCTCATTAGATACACCCAAGTCATTCATTTTTGAGTATTATTTTCTTTTTTAATTGAGGACTATAATTTAGAACGCAGCATTTGAACAAATTGGCGCAAAATTTTAAACATTTAAAACCTACTCTACATCATTTTTAAATTGGACGCCGACTCTAAAAATGAGTTTTAAGCCCGAACTACACTACTCTCGTGTGGTGTGTTGGGGAGTAGTGTGTCGCTATCGCTCTAATGTATTTCATATGCGTAGAGCCATATTTGTATCGTGTGATGTGTTGTGTCGAAATATATGAAATACATTGGAGTGACAGCGACATACTACTCCACAACACACCACACGAGATTAGTGTGGTTCGGGCTTTAGAATGAGAGTCGACTCTTTGATAATTTTAAACGATATATAGTATACTTTAACGCTAAAGCACTCGTCTAACTTTCAAAGCAGCAAAATGCTTCTCTATCTTTTTTAAAGTATACTTTATCCATTCAACGTTTGTAATTTCATAAGAAAAATTTAAAGAAAAATGTTTGATGAAGATTTTAAGCATGTAAATCAACAATCACGAAAACTTTCTTAGCTTTAATTTGTGGTGCATGCACCCAGTAAGCATTACCACGACAAAACAACACCATCTCCACCCCCCCGATTGAATAGACTACGACACCAAACAATATACAATACAATCTTGTATTCGGTCGACCGCCCCAACAAAAACAAACAAAAATGTGGTACATAGTGTTGGACTGCCATATCGCGGCAAATCATTATCTGCTCACAAAATCGCCCGTCATCTTAGCTGAAAAGGTGAAATAGCTAAAGAGGAGTTAAGAAAAAAGAAAAAAATTACAAACAAATTTAATTTTCAAAGGGGACACCCGGATTTGAACCGGGGACCTCTCGATCTGATGGATCCTAATAAATTCAAAGTAATATTAGCTGAACAAATATTATTAGAAGAAAATGTTAATATTCTGTTAGCTGCCAGCCGCTTCAGGCGAAGACGTCACTTAAATATTTTAAAAATTTTAGTATTGCAAAAGAGAAGAAAAGCAATAATTAAGGTAATCGCACAACGCAACCATCCGAGGACATTGTGGACGAAGGTAAGTTTTACTTGCGTCGTCTTCATATTCGGCACTACCATGCTCCAGATAACAAACAAATATTCTCAGCTGCGTCTGACTCAAAAGAAGTTGTTACATTACCTCCAGCCTTCTGTTATGAGCATGCCATCTAGCCTTCTAAAAAGGGTACATACATAAAGACAAATCTTCTTCTATTATTTGTATATTACTTCAGATACGAACTAGCACTTCCTGGGAAAGAGAAGTGGTGGAGAATAGTGACGAGTTTTTTAAATATGACCTCCGAATGTCTCGACACACTTTTGATATACTCTGCGCCGAATTCAAAAGCCTGGAAAAGCAAGACCCACATTATAGAAAGTGTATTCCATTAGAAAAGAGGATTGCCATAGCAGTATATGCACTAGGGTCGTCTGCTGAGTACAGAACAGTTTCCATTGTCTTCGGCGTTGGAATATCCAAGATTGTATGTTCTCCGAAAAAAATATTTATGCTGCTACCCAATTAGCCAACAAAAAGTAAAGGAAAACGTGAATGGATTCGAAAAACTTGGTTTCCCTCAATGTTTTGGAGCTATAGATAACTATATAAAACCTGTTCTATTAATACTTCATATTAAAAACTTATTTCATCAAAGATGGTTGTCATATCGAAGTTCGACCCAACGCAGAAGATGCTACGGATTATTTTAATTATAAAGGCTGGTATTCAACGGCTTTACTTGCTGTGGTTGACTTTCGGTAAGCGTAGACATTTTCTTTAAATTAATAATCACTATTTACTTAAAATTAAAGTTACAGATTTCTTTAAATAAATGTGGGAAGTCCAGGCCGCTGTAATGACTCTCAAATATATGAAAACTCTCATGTCAAACAACAACACCAAAGCCCAATACTAAAAGAAATTTCGAAAGACTTATGCGGGGTTGTTGTACCTGTGGTTTTGATTGGGGACTCAGCTTTTCGATTTTCAGACAGTATGATGAAACCGTATCCTTTCAATACTTCAGCTTCAGTAGAAGAAAGGAATTTCAACTATGCCCTATCAAAATGTCGCAGAGTTATAGAAAACTGTTTTGGACATTTGAAAGCAAGGTTTCGAAGGATTGGCAAAAGTCTTGACAACCATATCGATAATAGTTCATTGATTATCAAAGCATGTTGTGTACTTCATAATTTTTTAAATGAACACAATGATGTAATGAACACGCAATGGTTACAACACGCCAACATTACAACAGAAAGAGATCAACCGGAACACACAACTCAAATCAATGACCAAAGCCCTACAGCAACAAATATATGGAATGCTATAAGCAGATATTTAGGTAATAACCAAATTGACAAAAATAATATTAATTCTGTATTTGTTTCGTGTATTAACTTTTTTCGAAATATTACTTCTAATTCAAAATCGTGTCAGGAACAGCTAAGTGATTGAAATTGCGACTCAGAAACGTCTCAATCATCAATATTGAACAAGTGGTTTTGAAATGACACGCTTTTATAAGTAACACTTTCATGGAACTCATAAGATTTTTTTATATGTATGGATTTCATAGAAATGATGAAACGTATCCTGTATGAACTTTTTTTCGAAATATTTGTTTAAAAGTGGATATCCACTCCTAAGTGAACTGAGTTATAATGGGAAGGCATTGCTGGTCTAATCAATTGAAACAACATACAAAAGTTTATCTTTGATTCTATTTATTTAGATATTTAAGAACTCCCTTATGGAATTCTGTTGCAGAAGCTACATATTCTCTTAAAATTTTATTGTTGTCCGCATCCGTTTCTTGCACAATTTTAATTAGCTTATCGATTCTGTCATCAATAAAGTCCATTTCTTCATCAACATTCCTTTTTCTCTTTTTAGCTCTCGACCTGGATGTTGAAGGTAATTCATCCATAACTGAAGAAGTACCTGATGGAGTTGCAGGATCATTTGCAGAGGAATACGAATTCTTGTTTGCAAATGTCGAGTTAGCCGACGCACGGTGGAGAATTGATTTTTCTGGACGAAAATGGTTCTGAAATCAATTTTTAAATAAAATATTAATACATTTTTTTTGTAAAATAGTCTTTTATTACCTGAAGAACGGCTGTCTTCAACAATTAAATCCAAATTGTGAACACGAAGTTCACCCAGAATGGAGTGGACTTTCGCATAGTGATGCCATTCTGAGGGAGTCTTGCTGACAAATGGCTGGACAATGGCTGAATATCATAAAGGTTTGTTTCTTTTTACAATTTCGATTTTTTAAGTAGATTTTGAGTAGATTTTGTCATAATCTACTAGAAATATCAAAATTAATGGGAAATCTACTTGATTTTGATGAAATTTAGAGAATTTTGCTTGAAATCTTGATTTTGATTTGTTGTGAAAAGGCTATAAAACACTTCATTATTTAGAAGAGTTGTTTAAAGTGTTTAAAATTAAGAAAAGGTTAGACAAGGGCTCGCAACTAAACGACTGCGTTTACTAGAGTCGGGTTTATCCCTTAAACGAGGACTGTTTAAAAATTTGCGCCATTATTTTTAGGTGGTAAGAACTGTGAAAATAAAGCAACAAATACAAACCATCTAATGAAATGGAACTATTCTCTTGCTCTCCTAACAAAACCAGATGATTGTGACATCATACAGCTAATGAGCATGCCTTGTTTCTGTTTATCGTGGCTTCCCCTATCTGTCAAACCATTAAGTGCCAAATTCCATTGGAGATTTGCTGCGTTGTCAATGGATTGAAACCGCGATTTTTTTGATTTCCACTGACAATTGCAAATTTCAAAATACAAAGTGACATTCCGTACTACGCTCTGCAAAGTTTTATTGGAGAAGCAGAATTGTGGTACAATCTTTGGAAAAAGAAAACACAACAAAACGTCCATACTTCATATTGCCCTAGCATTAACATATGCCACCAGATCGATTGAAAGGACCTTTAGTACCTTAAGAAGTAGAGTCAAAAGCCGTTTGGCGTGAATTTAGATTAAAAATTTCGTTTTAACGAAACTGAAAATTACTTTTTGAAATATGTAATACAATCTGTTTTCAATAAAACTGTATTCAGCTGAACTAAACTGAAGCCTGTGATTAAAATTAGCAAAGGGAATTCCCTTGGCCAAGAGTGTACCTGAATGAGTTTGGTGTGAAATAAAAGGTGACGTTGAGCTTGTTTTATGACTAAAATATTTTCAAAATTTTTGTTGATATTTTAAAGACAAAAAAATTACCTTTCATATGAGCACGTTGTGAACAATTATTTGGAAAAACACACTGAAATCTTTATTTTGCAATAGGCAAAATCGGCATGTACACACTTGGCCATTTAGTACATTTTTTAAATCTATATCAATAAAAATGTAAATGTTGGTTTGTTCCTAATAGCTGATCTCTGAAAGTTTTTAACTGATTGCTTTCAAATTTTGGCACATCATTCCAGCCGAATACGCGCGTGTTTATATATAAAAGGTTTTCCAATAAGAGGTGTTATTTTGAATAGCCCGCTATTTCGGTAGCTGTCACTTTTGAAGCTGTCATTTTTTTGACATTTGACAAGTAGAAACTACGCCATTAATAAAAACGATACACGCATTGAAATTATTAAAATTCACTATAAAAATGGTGAAAATTTGGCAGAGACGGTTCGTAAAACTAAAACATTTTTGGGTCGTCGTGAAGCACCTTGTCGGACCACAATACAGAAATTGGTGGACAAATTCGAGCTGTTGGGACAAGTTAGTGATGTGAAGAATAAAACCCGTGCACGTCGCTCAAGAACAACTGAGAATATTGCTGTTGTAGCCCAAAGTGTTGAAGAAAACCCAGGTTTGTCCATTCCTCGTCGTTCTTTGGAATTAGGCATTCCACAAACGTCATTACACCGTATTTTGCATAAAGACTTGGGTCTTAAGGCTTATAAAGTTCAGTTAACACAAGAACTCAAGCCGGCTGATCATCAACAACGTCGTGTCTTTGCTGATTGGGTCCTTGAAATGCATGAAAATGATCCGAAATTTCATCGAAAAATCATCTTGACTGATGAGGCCCATTTCCACCTCGGAGGCTACGTCAACAAGCAAAACTGTCGCATCTGGGGCTCGGAAAACCCAAGAATTATTGTTGAAAAGCCTCTCCATCCTCAACGCGTGACTGTTTGGTGCGGTTTATGGTCCGGCGGGGTCATTGGACCTTACTTTTTCGAAAATGAGGCTGGAGCAACAGTTACGGTCAATGGATTGCGCTATCGAGAGATGATTAATGATTTTTTATGGCCGGAATTGGATGGTATTGATCTGGACAACGTTTACTTTCAACAAGACGGCGCTACGTGCCACACAAGCATTGAAACCATCGATCTTTTACGGGAAAAGTTTCCGGACCGTGGTATCTCTCGAAGAGGTGATCACAATTGGCCACCGAGATCTTGTGATTTAACACCTTGCGACTTCTTCCTTTGGGGCCACGTGAAAGATAAGGTCTACGCCAACAGCCCAGCGTCAATTCAAGACGTCAAAGATGGAATTCGTGAGGCTATCGAGGACATAGGGCAGCCACTTTGCGATTTGGTTATGGAAAATTTCATGAAAAGGATATGGTCCTGTAAGCGTGGTCGTGGCGGCCATTTGGCTGATGTTGTGTTCCATTATTAACGGCATACCTTCTTCTTTATAATGAAATAAACATCCGATCATTTGTCTCAAAAAATGCCATTTTTCTTTGAATATCAAAATAACACCTCTTATTGGAAAACCCTTTACTTTTTTCTTTAAAAAAAAACAACACCCGCTATATAAGCAATACAGGAACTTAATTTATCAGAAAAATTCTCAATTATGTTGTCAAAAAATTCAGAAAAAAAAATTAATTCAACTTTTGAAGGAAAAAAATAAATAAGAAATAATTGGTATCGTTTACCACAGCGTTTAATTGGTAAGTACGGTCTATTTTTTTATTTTTCCGATATTTACCATTTCGTTTGATTTAATTTATAGATTTGGAAAATTTCATAATTGACTTTTCATCCACAAGGGTGGGTATGAAAGACCCCATTAGACGGTGTTCACATTGGAATAACTCCTCCGATTTTTTTTTGACGTCTCTTTGCTTTAGCTCACTCCCACTTCATGGTGAGGAAGAGATGGGCAGGAAAGGCAAGATTTTTTAATTTGTTTAAAAATCAGTGGATTTTGTTTTTACATTTGCTTTCGTGACATCTGTTTTCTCTTTCTATGATTTATCTTTGGCACTTAAATCCTACAGAATCCAATTTTTTTTTTCAATTGGAAACATATTCATTTAAAAAGATTTACATTTTGAATGTGAAAAATTTCTAATAATTCCTTGAAAGAGCACAGGTTTTTCTTGAAGTTGGAATCACGTCAAAAAGTCGGTGAAAGTCCTGTAAAATATTTAACAAAGGAAAGAATAATTTCAAAAATGGCTCAATGGGCAGTTTGTTTTCCGTATCATCTTTTTTTAATTTTCCACGAATTATGTATACATACATACATACCTATGTTCGAAAAAGTCATTTTACTCCAAAGCCTAAAGTTGTCATGTTATAGCAGACTTTTTGGGGGATTCCTTTCAACAAAGAATTCGCATTTTTTTTAATCGCCTTAATAATCACGCCGTTTAAAACTCTGTTTAAAAGTCCTTAAACCGACTACATTTAAACGCAGTAAACCGATAGAATTAAAACGACAAAATCTCGTTTAAATTGGTAATATTCACCCCGTTTAAGCAAAAAATGACATTCGGTTTACGTCGGTTTGAATTTGTGATTTAAATCGAACGTCGTATAGCATCGCAAGTATGAAAAATACAAAAAAGTTTTTCTTGGCTTTTTTTTCAAGTTAATGGAAGGCTTTGTTGTATTTCAGTGTTGAATCAAAATGAAAAAAAAAATCTAAAATTGTGCAAGGACAGAAAGTGCCGCCAAAAGAATAAAAAGAGAATTTAACTTGGGCCAAGCGCTTCATTCAATTTTAAACTGATTTGTTGTGTGACCTTATGTTAGCCAGCGACGTCAATGCTATGGTCACCAAACAAATAACACCGTATGGTCGTATACGTTGTCTTTTCTCTCTTTTTTTCTTTTCCTCTGTCAGCAACGAACGGATGTCGAATCGCGGGAACGCTGCTACAACATAAAAAGAGACCTACAAATCTGGCTACTGTTTTGGAGACCGGTGACGCCGCCGTTTCTCAAAACCCAAAATCAGTCATGCTTTTTTTGGGGAACAGTGCAGCTTTCAACGACTGGCTTGTCATTCACCGACAGTGATGCTCCGCTTACTTACTGCTAGACTGAATATTTTGCACTGACTGAATAAACCAATAAAATTTTGAATATTAGCTTAAGCCATTTAAACCGTACCTAAACGACAGGAAAATGACTCGTTTGAGTTGGAGTCGGTTTATCGTAGTTAAACCGACCATTCGGCTCAAAATGTTTGATAACGTCGGTTTAAGTGAGTGAATATTACCGATTAGTCGGTTTAAAAATCTTAAACTACTGAATTTTAACCGATGTTAAACGGCGTGAATATTACGGCCGAAACAATCAATTTTTTTCTAAACCACATCGATTTGTTTCTGTAATTTGAAAGGAATTCGTAAAAGAATTGAATTTTTTCATTTGATTACGGAAAATATTGTGGAATATTTTGTTTATTTATTTGGAATACGTTGCAACAAAAAAAAAAACAATTTGCTATCCCAAAACTCCCCAACTTTCAATTTGAATTATTAGAAATGTGAAATCTGTATGACGTGTGTGTAAATCGGTGTGAAATCTTGCTAAAAATGCAAGATATGTTTTGACAGAAAAGAATCGATTTTGTTTAGAAAAAAATCGGAACAGAATCGATTCTTTTGTTGAAATTAATTCGACATTACAAATAAGGCTTAAAAAAATTGTATGGCAGGTATTGTTATACAATATTTGGTAATACAAAAAAATATGATAAGGTTAAATTTATGCCCAGCAAAGCGGGCGGATAACAGCTAGTATAAAATAAAATAGAATTACCTATTTTAAAAATCTTAATGTCCCATACGGAACTTCCTCAACTTTTTTGTATTTATTTGTTCATCTGAAAATTGTTGTTTTAAATTTAAATTCACCTAAATTGTTTCTTAAATGAATTTACCTCCCCCTGCTAAAATCCTGCCTACACTACGCCCCTGATAGTAGCAATGAAAGAATTAACCTTAATAATTTCCAATCTAAATGCATCAATATTACACATTATAAACGCTGTCAATCAAAAGGTTTCACGTTTATTGATTTTAACAAAATAAATACTATTCAATAGATACCTACATAAATGTATAAAATGTATTACAAACCACCTTTCATCAATTAAAGTCTACATTTTATTATAAACCTTCTCGCTTGATTAGTTTTGTACACATAATTCAAGTAAAAACATTCAAATTATGTATAATTATGTCGTCATCGATATCTTCCA
Organism: Leucozona laternaria; assembly: GCA_932273885.2. Classification (NCBI taxonomy): domain Eukaryota; kingdom Metazoa; phylum Arthropoda; class Insecta; order Diptera; family Syrphidae; genus Leucozona; species Leucozona laternaria. The sequence goes on along the minus strand of OW026366.1, from coordinate 188,804,567 downwards.
CTTCAAATCTCTTATTAAAATTTAAATCGTCTCACTGTAAGCTCCTTTTAGAGAGCAAAAAAAAAAAAAACCAAGAAAAGGTCATCACTTTTGTTAGTACACATATACACAAGTAGGTGCACACGTTTAGTAACAACAACCTATTGTTCGAGCTTTAATGAGATTCATTCTACCAAAGTCTGTGAATTAATAGCTTGGTCCTTTTATCCTTTGAACATATAAACTAAATTTATATTGTAATTAGATTGAGACTTTAATGCCATTAGTCGCTCGAAGGAAGCAATCAATAGAGCAATCGTGTGTATGATGTATCGCTTAAGGTTTAACGATATATTGGGTGTCGGTTGGGCGGTTGGTGGTCGGTGTATGAATTCTGTAAACATACGGAAGAGCATAGTTTGCATATGGAATTAATGATCATTGATATTGATAGAGAAGGATTTTTTTTTCAAAGGAACTTGTTGATTTGATTTATGATTTAAGGTACCTTAAGATGATAAGAATCATTGAATCAAATGGGAAATTATATAGGTCTTTCTTTATTTTGGATGATGAATATGAAGTTAATAAATTAAATTTATGTGAAACTAAGTAAACATTATTTCGATGGACTCGCATAGGTATTAGGGGGCTAATTAAGAATCAAAATATATCTAGTTTTTTTTTTGTCGATCGGTATCAAAAACATAAATCTGGAGCAACTGCTTCAGTCATTAAACTGTTTATAAATATATATATAACTTCAACTTTAACTTTTGTTACATTACCTATATACCTATTAATTGAAGAAAACAAAACCGCCATTGATATTAATGTAAATATGTTGTATCTGTGCAGTCGATTTGTGCTCAAAATATGGTCACCAATGAGAAAGGTAGGGAGAAGCTTTGATTTCTTCCAGGCTACATGCATTTGAGAGAGGAAGGGGTGCCGAATCTGAGGTTCGCTAACAGTTTCATTAGTCGATATTTCTTCAAAATTTAGCAAAACCTAACTGTGTATGGCCCCGTTATTGCTATGGAGGTATGGACTATTTGCTGCTTGAAATTGAAGCCCGTGATCTCAATGAGTTTTGGGGTTCCAACAAAATAGCACTACTCTTGCCACACAGCCCTTGAAAGTTGAAACCATGGCTTTATTGTATAAAAACAATTTAATTTTACGATTTGGATCGGTGAATTGAGCACCTAGATTAGGACTATGCAAAGTTACAAGGCTATGCAAAGTTTTGAGGAATCGGAAGCCAAAATTACTCGCTTCATTGGTCAAATACCAACCGAGATGCTAGAATGCATCATCGAAAATTGGAACTTCAGAATGTACCATGGTAGAAGCAGTTTCGGAAAATAAAGAAGTTATCTTTAAAATGTAAATAATGACTCTTTTGTATGATTTGTTTTCGTTTAGAGGTTCCTGACTTCAAGGAGAGATAAATGAATACAAAACAGCTTGTGAGATAGAATATAGCTTCTGCATCAATGTCAATGATTGATGTTTTCGCACAGCCCCTTTTACGATATGTAGATCTAGGATACATGGGTATTGCCTTTCTGCATTCACAATTGCATTGGCAGATTTTTTTTTAATTTCAAGAAATATGCGGACTAGTCTCATTTAAAGCTGTGTAAATCGTTCATTTAAAATAATCGAATCGTTCAAGAATCGATTACTAAAATAATTCTATCATTTCAATCAATCGATCATTCGATCATTTTCATTCCACTAAATTCATTATTTCATACTGTTCTGATCTGATTTTTGATGAGTAAACATTGACATATGTCGGCAGTAGAGTGACATAAAAACGTGCGATGATACTTTACGTAGTGCGTATTCTCGGAAATGATTTGAAATTTTGACACCTGTCAAATTAAAAGTGACCTAATGAACCTATAGAGATCTGGGCGTGACGTTAGGTAATTTCCACTTCCTAAATCGATTGGCATACTCCGTTTTTCTATCCGCCGCCGTACATAAAATGTTGGCATATTTTGACAACTGTCAAACTAAGTGCTCTAGTGGACCCAGAACGTCGGACCTAAATCGATTGGTATTTAGTATTTATTGTTATAAGTTTTTATTGTACATATTAGATATAAATATTGGAAGTTACTCTAGACATGCCAATTATAACAGTTTTGGTTTATAAAAGTACTGTTTATGCGGCCCCGCACGGCCAGGGCCCTCCGCCGGTGGGCATACTTCAGGCATCTAGATTTTTTTTTCAAGTCACGCGAAGCGCGTTAACGCACAGCCACTTTTAATGGCGAAAAACTGTTATAACTGTTATAAATTGGCATGTCTCTAGTCTCGTCCATAAATTTTATACATCATTTAAGTTGCACATGCTTGTAATATGTTATAGAGTACATTAAAAAAAAACTAACATATCAAAAATTATAAATGAAATTCAATTTAAAAAATGAAATGAAAGAGAAAAAAAATAGGATACGAAATGTAAGAAAGAGAGAAAAAAAAAACTTATTAGAAATTTTCGGCTGAAAATTGAAAGGCCTATTTTGCGAAAGCGTCTGTGTTAGTTATAAGCTTAATACCGAGGGGAATTTGGTTCCAAAATTGAATGGCGTGAATAAAAAATTGTCTTGAGGTCACAAGATATTTAAAATCTTGGTTTAATTATTTTTAATGTTCGATTACTTCTAACAAATTTGATTTGATCAAAAAGATATTTTGTTTCTGTTGACTGCATTAATCTTTGTAACAATTTTAAGGTTCGATATTATACAAAAGGCTTGATATTGAGCAGCCTGCTATTTTTTTGGCATAGTCAGAGATGTGTTCGTATCTTTTCAGACCATAAACATACCTCGAGCAGCTATTATATGCAACAGTCAGTTTTCTTTTGAACTCATAGTCCATATTGGCAAATAACTCACAGCTGTACTTAAAAATGGGAAAATCAACGATTTAATAAACTTTAGCTTAACATTAGTTGGTAAATATTTTGTTGTAGGACTTACACCTCGAAGTGCACCATATATTTTAAAAACTGTCCTATTAATATGACGTAGTGCAGTTGTGTCTAGCACGGAAGCCAGATTGATGTTCAGCAATCAAATTCTTATGATTTAGAAAAAACCTTTATCTGATAACTCATATTTTTTTTCAAAAACCTTCCTCAGAAATGGCAATATAGCGATTGGGCGGTAATCAGTATTGCGTCCTAAGATAATTCCGGCAATGGCAAAATTTTAGCAACTTTGCAAAGATCCGGAAACTCAGAAGTGGTCAATTTTTCGTATTGAAAATGTAAGTTATTTGCTGGAGCAAAACCGGTAGAAGAATCTTTATAAATTCTAGTTGAATGTTATCAGAGCCAATAGCCCTTGACTTAATTTTTATAGGATTTCAAGGCCAACCGTGGAAGTGTCAACAAAAGAAAGTGAAAAGAAATGGCTCTTTGGTTGACTAAGGAATCTGAAACGAGAGGATTATATGGTAAATTAAATTGAGGTTGAAAGAATTTCCTATTCAAATCCTTTATTTAAATTTTATCTGAAACAGATTGCTTACCACGACTTAGTCCAGCCTGACAAACATTCTTCCAGATTGTGGAACTAGCATCACTTGGATTGAATTGGTTTTAAAAAAAATTCTTTTTGTTTCTCCTAATAAGATTAGTTACTTCATTGCGGGCAATCTTGAAGTCACCATATATAACAGAACATTGATATTGATGGAGAAATCTCGCATATAATTCATCTCGTGCCTTAAAATTGTTTTTTACTTCTTGTGTTATCCATGGATAATTATTTTTTTTCATTTTTTTATGTTTAACTTTCACGTGATTGTCAGAAAGGTTATAGATATTTTTATTGAAACATTCAATCTGTTTATTTACGTCACATATGGCGTAAATAGGTGAACAGTCAATGCTTAGACTGGCAATAAACAGATGCTCTAAATTTATACCTGAATAGTGGAAATATACTGTGGATGTCTCCATTTCACTGGTAAAAAGCGCATTAAGTGTCATGAAAATTAAGTAGTGATGTGAGAAAGCGGATGCTTGAAGTTGATCATAAAGCAAAACCAAGTTCGGATTTAATACTAAAAAAACGTCTAGTAAAGTAGGTAGACAATTTGGTTTAAAATGCGTGGGCTGTTTAGAGTTAATAAGACTCAAGCTACAAAAAACAACCATCTCGATAAAATTTGTATTTCTGTTATCTAACAAATTAAGATAAAGATCTCCGCAGATCCAAATGTCTGTGAACCAGAGAAACTAACTCCTCTAAAAGACTTCTAACTACGGTAAAACCGCTACATCAGGTGCCATGTATATGCAACCAACTAAAAATTTTCCACATTCACTCACTATTTCAATGAATAGGTATAATAATAATTAATTTTTCGGATAAAAAAATTCAAATTAGTAATCAAAACTGGAAAAGCCCATTAGTCGAAATTCAACCATATCATACACAATTTTGTTTTGAACATTTGGGCATGTAGGTTAATGCAAATAAATATTATGTACATATGTATAATTGTATATATCCGTTCCGTTGAATAGGTACCTAAGCAGAAAAATTTACGAAAAGTTATTATTTATATAAAATATAATCGTACAGTTCCAATTAAAGTTATTAATTATTAGGTAGGAAAATAACATCAATATTAAATATTATCACTACAAAAGTATTACATATTTTTAGAAAACAATCAGCCTTATCATCGTATCCGATCGGAAGAAAATTTTCTCCGATTTCTACGAAATGTACGAATTTTGTATCATTGCAGCCGTTCCGATAGGCAGATCTGCGAAAAAAAGTTTAATGTGCGTTGAAAATATTAAATTCGTGCGTTGCATGCCGATGAAATGTCAAAATGGCAGCAACGCATCCCGAATTCATGCGATGTATGAAGATTTTTGCTTTCCGATTTCCCCGACAAAAAATTAGAAGTGGAAAATTTCCCACAACAAAATTAAAGACTGAAATGGACGCTCAGCAACAAAAAGATTCGTAAAGTAAGCGTTTTTTTTTGGTAAGCATGTATGTGCCTTTCTTTGGTTTCTTTTGGCTGGTTGAATTTATGACCTCAAAGGCAGACATTGTGCGGAAGTTCACGAGTCACGACTTATTCCAAAATATTTTATTTTTACTAAAGTCATATACATGCGTCTGCATGCGTCTATATTTCGTTTACGATTCGGTTACCGAATAAAGCAAATAAATCCCCCGATCGGAAATTTTCTCCGATCGGAGAATTCTCCAAACGGATATACGGTGATAGGGCTGTATATATATTCAGTCTTCTGGCCTTAGCTGCAAATACATCGATAACTTCCTCAGTGTCAATCTCAATTTGTCGATGAACTGGCATTAACGCCAATCCTATTAGTCTTTCTTCGCCGGTTGAATTTTTTAAATAAGTTTTCAGACGTTTTTTTGTCGAAAATGTTCTTTCCGGTGTGCATGTTGAAACCGGTGATGTCGCCAGAATTTTTAGAAGCCTGTTTATGTTAGGTAACAGATCCTTGTTGCACTTTTTGACCGCTGTGTGTTGTGCCGGTTTCTCGATTTGTACTGTGTGCACACTTGCATAATGTGCATGGGCCGCTTTATATAAACCGTATGCAGTTCAAGCAAAAGGGGTTATGTCGTTTGCAGTTGTACTTAAAAATTGTCAGGGTAGGTACGGTAGGTACCTTACTACGTTCTTTAAAAATTATGAAGAAACCTAGATACTCTTTATACTAAAATCAGAAAATTTTAAACATTATTAATAACTACAGCAGAAATTTGATTGAAATATCATACGTACTGAAGCGAAAAAGTATGGTTTAGAAATGCACTCCTCAAACATTGGGGGGGGGGGGGGGGTCAAACCCCTGTGATCCCCCCCTGGGTATGGACTTGTACGGAACCTCCCCTAATGTTAGAGCCAGCAAGGGCATAAAACCAAAACAACAAATCTTACACAAGTCCTTTCAAATAATGAGTGATTTTTAAGCTGGTTTGGTTTTGGCAACAATGGCTAATGTCTATAGGGACAAGCCCGCTTCGATTGACGCACTGGAAGCCAACATCCATGCATTCATTCGTGAGATACCGGCCGATATGTGTGAAAGAGTATGCCAAAATTGGACTCAGCGGATGGGCTACCTGAGACGCAGCCGCGGTCAACATTTGCATGAAATTATCTTTAAACATTAAATTGCAAGGTTCAAACTATCGATTCAAATAAATATTTTATTCATTTTTTCGAATTTTTGTGTTTTTTTTTTAAAAAAAAGTTCTAAACCTCTTAAAAAAATAGTTTAGAAATAGAAGGAGATTCAAAATTAAATAAGGAAATAAATAGAAATTTAAAATAATAAAGAGAAGGTAAAAAAGATTAAGTGAAGAGAGAGATTTTAAAAAATATTTTAATCAAATGTGTTGTGAATTCCATTGTCATTCGCTTCGTCTGCTGCTTGACATCTCAGGGCAATCGCATTCAAGGTTTCTTCGTCGTCTATTAAGATGTTGTTTTCATTTCTTCGCTCTGTGACAAAAAAAAGGTTCCATTCCTTGTTTTTCGATCTGGCGCGCCATACTAAAATTCTGGACAGTGGAGCTAGAGGGCTAGCCTTGACAGTACGTAAAAATAAACGTTGATACAAACACATATTAACCATATGAGACCCAGCACTCAGACAATTTTTTTTATTTCGGTTTCGGTGAAATTCAATCTCCCAATTTAACGAATACTGTATACCGATTTTGATCGAATGCAATCTGACCCATATTTCTTTTCTCCCATAAAATATATTAATAATTCGATAGAGATTGAAATCGAGATTCATTGAAATGATTGAGATTGGGATGGAAAATCGAGAATACGACTATCGCTGAGCTGCAACTCCACATTAAATGTTCCAATGTCAAATTTAAATTGTCTTAAATACAATCTAACCTCTGTGACAATTAAAACTGTTTTTAATGTTGTTTTCGAGTGGAAGTTCGCAACTTCTCCTTTTTCACTTCTTTCACTCCAAATATTCTATTTTCGCGAAAGGAATGTAATAGTTCCGAAATCCAACCGAAAACCACATAAAAAGAAAGTTGTGTTGTGTTCTTTTTATTATTTTATTTAAAAACAAATTTTATATTAATGTATAAAAGGCTTTACAGTGTTTTTGACAAAGTCAAAACTAACAAAAACTCAACATAACTAACCATTTTTCGTAAAAAAATATTAACCCGTAGGAAGCCTTTGTATCTGTTACTGATGTAAATAACCAAATCGATGGAAAGCCTAGGATTTACCTGTAAAACCAATCATTACTGAAATTTTTAATTTTCATACCTCAAATTGATCTTATTTGGGCAAATTATTGATATTATATACAATAGTTTTTTCTACAGCACTATCGAAACAGTCCGGAATGGAATATGGAACTTAGAATTAGTTGACTTCTAAAAGATTTATCCTTTCACAGAGGTAATAGCTGGATTTTAGCAGCAAATCCTGGTTTCGCAGCAATACGGGTGTTTACAGTAATATATTTAACTTTACAAAAAATAAACTATCCTTAATGAACAACGTAAAAAAATTCGGATGGTGGTACATGCCGTTATTTTTGTTAGATTCAATAAATGCGAAAAATGTACAGGAGAGATTTTAATTTAAACATTTAAAAAATTGATTTAAAGACGAAATAAAAAATACAAAAATCAAAATATGTTAAATTTAACTGTAGAACAAAAATCAAAACTAATACCAAATTTGAAGGATTTTTTGCAAATTTGTTTCAAAACATAAAAGTTTTTTTTTTAACTTAAACTAGGCCTGTTTTTTGCAAGCCTGGATGTGATTGGTCGAAAAAAACAAAGTAATCGGGGCGAAGCAATTTACATGTGAGATGAAACAACAACTAATCGCCTTCGAGCTTAGCTTAACACAGAGAATTCTCGGAAATTAACTTAAGCACGGAGGAAAACTGTGTTACCGGCGTGATTTACATACTACTTGTTGTAGAAAGTTTATATGGAAACTCCATTTTGTTTCTGTAATGGCGTCGCTAATCTTAAATGTCGTTTTTTTTTAACCAAATCCCCGGGGCTTGCAAAAAAAACACGGCTACTGTACCACATATTTCTTTTATGTGCATAATCTGCCCATTAAAACACCTGATTAACCATCAACAAACAGCTATAAGCAAACCAAACAACGGACGTAAGTTATTACGCAATTAAATCACCCAACAAAACTACTTTCGCATTCATACACACACTTTACTTTCTTTAAAGAAACCGCTTTAAGAACATATAAAGCTCCGGTAAATGGTTTGCTTAGACGAAATGCAAGGAATTCATTCCATCACCGATTTATTATCCTCCCTTCCTTTAGTGCTCCTTTTGTCCAGAGCTTAGCACTAATCACCTATATAAGTTAGCTTTCCGTCCACACTTTGAACTCTTCAGCAACCTTTATTATCCCTTGCAACAAACAAAGTTCCTTGACACCATGTCTGCTTCGTATATATGTAGGTAAACCTCTGTATAACCGCGTTCTGCTGCAAGCAAGCAACATCCATTTCCTTCTTTCATTTCAAATGGATATTATAATCCGAGCGAACCTTTTTGCTTGCTTACCGTAACCGAACCGCATTAGGATTGAACCACCGAGGAAATTAAATTGTTTCCACGTGAAACAACTCCACCAACCCCAAGACCTTAACCCAACCACCTCTCACTATCACCCGCCATCGCCATCGCCATCGCCATCGAACAACGAAGCTTTTGCTTTGTATAACCAGCGAAGAATGCGCGCGTTAAACGAAGCGTATTAAAATTTAATTGCTTTGTTGCTTGCAAATGGAATGACATGATGGTCTTAGTTTACCGCTGTGGATTCAGCAGTTGGGGCAACCCACTGCGACTCCACATATCGAACGTGTAAATTGGCAAAATTTGAATTGCAAATTAGATCCACCGCAAGAGAATTTTAATCGCAATATTAAATATTGTTTTAAAACCTTTTACTCGCAAGATTTTAAATGCTGTCCAATTGAATCAGGGGGAATAGAGATTATCAGGTCCTAAACAAAGGCCGTGCTGAACTTCTTATCCTGTATACGCTGAACCTATTTATGTATATCTCGGGACAGCTATACAAGACAAACGGTGGTTTTATTTTCATTTTATAACCAGCTAGTCAGCGCCAGCGGCCAAAAACTTTATGTTTTACATTCAATATTTAATCAGTTAAGGTGTGCGCTAAATATTAAAACTTTACAGCTTTGGGATGTCCTGTGGCATGGTCTGTGGTGAGGTAAAGTTTCCACATCCTTTACTCCTTACGCTTATAACAACAACAACAACAACACGTTAAACATTGCCAGCAAAAACAACAATTCAAATTCAGCTTAACTGATACTTTTGACAGCAAAAATCAATACTATATTGAGTGCTGTTCGGCAACTAAAGTTGGTCCGTGTGGATCAATGAAAGGCATTTTCCGTGAAGGTCGTTTCTAGATTAATTGGTTTGAAATTGAATTTCACTCATAAACTTATTAATTTTTGTGTGTCGAGTTTTTACACCACGTTTTGGGCTTAGGGTTCATTGGCTGTTATATGTTTAATGGAATAATAAAAATAGAATTGAATAAATTCCCCGAAGATAAATATATAGAAAGTAGGTAAGGTACTTGACCGTTTAAAACTTTTAAACGGAAAAAATTAATAACCTCAATAGAAAATTAAATTTATTTTGTGTTCCCTAGAAGGTTAGAAATATGAGATGATTTACAAAAGTTTTGATTTTTAAAATTCTATTTTTAGAATTTTTCGATTTTTTTTAAATAATTTATTCGTTTTTGTTTTTATGTAAATATTTAAACTTTCTGTGTTTTTAACTACGTATATGAAGGTAATGGAGAAATTAGTCGAGTCAATGAAGGGTTAAACTTATATGTCCTCAAAAAAAATAGCTCTGATTTTGATTTGAAATAAAAGGCGCAGTCCCGGAACAAAAGTCCGGAAGAGACTTGTGTTCCTTCTAGGTAAGTGGGACATAACATAAGTCACAATAACTTTTTAAAACTATTGTCCCTCCGTGATCAGGATAGACCATCAGAATAATGTTCCTGTTCCATTTAACATGTTTTCATATCGAGGGAAAGGTAAACATTTTGACAAAAACTGTAGAGCTTCACGAGATAGGGCTGTTTTATTTAAAATAGTTAAACAAATTTAAAATTTAAAAATTTGGAAAAAGCTAATTCTAATACAGACCACTGCCGCCACCTTACTTCTTAAGCAGTAGCGATCGTTATTCAAAGTTAGCTCTAAATGCGTCCATCCAAAATTTGAAATGTGCAACCATATGTTCACTCTGAATGCATCCATGCCGATTATTTCAAATTACATTTACTTGCGGCTATCGGCTCAAAAACATCAAACTGACACATAATATGTCATTTGTTTTTGTTTTTGTTTTGATTGAATTGTTTTCGTTTGATTCTTTTGTTTCTTGGTTGTGTTTATTCTCTCAGGACTTTATTCATTTTGTAAATTTTTAAAGTAATTGTCAAGTTTAGAGATTCTCCTATTTTTATTCGTAAATAAAATGTATTTTAAATGAATTGCATTTTTGTATATTGTGAGATCTACTGCGTTTTTTCTGATATATACTGCGCTCAATTATCTATAGGGTGGCAGCGCTGGTTGACGTGTCTAACTCGTATCATTTTGTGAGAAAAGGATAATAACGGAGAAAACCCTATGCAGTGCAGTGCATTCTGGGGCCTATAACACAGAACAACAAGTCAATTAGTCAACATCAACAACTAAATACTTGTTAACTTTACGTGTTCAACAACGAGTTGTAGAGAAAGTGAAATGGAATACAATAAAACATATAAATAGATAAGGTTTTTGTATGAAAAAATTGTTGGTTAGTATTGTCTTTGAATATTGGGAGGTAGTCGATTAGCATTTTCTTCACAACTCGGTATACAACAAAATTTACAAGTGACGGCAGTATAACATTATCATATAAATATGTCAAGTTTGTCAAATAAATATGTCTCAAAAGTGTCATATGCATAAGTGTGATAGTCCAATTAATATGACAAAAAATACATGGAGTCTATATACTACTTTTTCATGCAACAAAAATTTGTGTCATATTTTATATGGCATAGTGGAACATAATATAAATGGTCCGCCATCTAACGTTTTTTTTTAACTAGTGCTTATTTCGTAAATGGTAACACTTAGCTCATGTCTGATTTGACAGATAATTAGTTTTATCCTTCCGCTTAACGAATATGGTTAGGCCATCACACACTGGTTCAATTTTGAACGAGACTTAATCCTTACTAACTTTTGCTTCAATCGCACACCGGATGAAGAAAGCTGGGAGAACATTTTGTGTACATGAAACCGTTGTATTTGTATGCGTATTTTTTGTTTCAATTTTAAAATGCAAACTACAAAAAATACTTTGCTTTTACAAAAATAAAAATTTAGTCGTCATGACAACCGATTGTTTTTTTTTCGCCTAGAAACAAACAACTTGTGTGTATTAGTAATTAAACTTTCTTATTCCACTCGAATTAAGGAAGAACATTTTGTTCGTTTCATTCCGAACTCTTCACCTCTCTCGCCTACAAACTTCGATTTCGAAAATGAGCAAGGAGTGGCCGTTACAGTCAATGGCGATCGTTATTGGCCCATGTTGGACGAATTTTTGTTCACAAAAATTGAAGAGGAGGATATTGGCAACATTTGGTTTCAACAGGACGGCGCTACGTGCCACACAGCATAAGCTGCACTCGATGTTTTGTGCCATTTTAAAAAAAAAAAAAGTTATTTGGCGGATCCTTTATATATGACAGTGTAATATCGCCTTAAGTTTTGTTTGAAAAACTACTAATGAAACTCAATAAAAAACATAAAACTTCAGCTGTGCCTTATAACTCCGAAATTCGTAACAAAAATAGTTATTGAGGAAATTGAGGCATACTTTAGGGAAAATACAGACAACCTAGATATATTAAACTTTAAAAATTCATTACACAAAAAAGCAACGGAAAAGAAGTAAAAGAAAAAAAATATTCATATAGGCAAAGAAATATGCGAAAAAAAATTCATACAACGTACTATATGTATTTATTTATCGAAGTAAAACTTCTTTTCTGGCGTTGGGTGTAAAAATGTTCATATGGAGCTGTCAGTGACATGTCAAAACCGACACTTTATTTGTCAAAGACCGGCAGAATTTTCCGCGACAGATTTTGCCACAGCAAAAAAAAAAAACATATTTTCATAACGAAAAAGAATGTTTTTTTAGCAAAAGAGCCACAAAAGCTAACCGGCACAACATTTAAACACATAATGTCATCAAAAAAGCACATGAAAATAGTTTTCAAATTAAAAGCAACGAAGAATAACCACCCGAACTTAAAACCATTTTCAATATTAAAAAACGACACAAACGAACATATTTTTGGACCATTTTTTTTACTTTAACAAATAGCTAAATGTAAATAAAATTAAAAAAAAAAATATAAAATAAACAAAACTATGTTGTTGACAAACGTAAAGCAGAACTGCCATATGTTAGGTATAATAAGTTCGCTGACAAATCTAAAACAGCATTACCATGCATTTGGAAGAATCCTTAAATACACGAACACAATGGATACGATAAGAAAACCAGGCGTGAGTGTAAGTATGACGAGATCTCATCGTTCTAGATAAATTCTCTAATAAAATCTCGTCGCATTGTGAAACAGGCTTCACGCTTTACAAACGTGGTTCAAATTTTGATCCGTTGTTCAGCAATTTTAAATCAACGATTTTGGTGCATTAACTGAGGTTCAAGTTTTAATTATGTGATAATGGCTAACTTCATGATTGAACCATCAGTCAATCTGAGTTAATTTACTGAACAATGGATCAAATTTTGGACCACCTTCGTGTTGTTTTGCACTGTTATGTATTGCAAGTTCTTTTTTCTTCACCATTTCCACTCCTGCAACTGTCTCTTCTTGCTTAAGTTCCAACAATAGCTTATTTCCCTGGATATCTTGTCTTTTGGTATATATGAAAAAAGCAGGTGATTTGGACCAGTCTTTGTTGTTCAATTTCTTTCCGTATTCAGCGTCCAATGAATTGTCCGCAGATATGTGTGCACACTTGAGTGTCGCAAGGGGTCCTTAAAGGGGCTTTGATGTGCTGCATTAAATTTTCTGCACAAAATTGCTCAAACGCCTGACATAATTCGTCTTGAAACGCCGAAGTCGAGATGTTGGTCAGTACGTTAAGTAGACCCTTCGTATTTGCTGTCTTCACAGCGCGCAGCCTTGAAAACCAATATGTATCACGTGCTCTGCTCAATGTCTTTTCCTCAGCAAGATGGCCAACATCGGCATAACAAAGTTTTAAGATCCGCCATCGCATTGCGTGTGGTACCACCCACTTCGCAGCGCTTCCCACCAGCCGAAAAAGCCACCTACCATCCTTTCAATTTTTAGTCCTTCTGTAAATGCTGCTTTAGACTCGTTGATTCGTTCAAACTTAGTTCTTCGATAATTGCCCATTATTTATCGTCTTGCCATTGCATAGTTGCAAGCTTGTTTCGTAGCCTGTACTAGTCATGCAACTCTTCTTTAAGGCCACTCTGCTCCAAGCCACGCTTTTTAAGTTCGTTTTAAAACTCATCCATTGATAGCGTTCCACACTTCGCTTCCTGGTCCGCAGAAATTATCATTGTTCTGCCTTGTTCATAGGGTTTCCACAAACGAAGACTACCTATACCAGCGATTTTCAAAATAAAAGTTAAGATAAAAAACCCTATTATCAATTCTTTTCTGCACTCGAGCTTTGTATCGGTTTAATGAAAATTGAATCGTAATGGAGGAGGGGGACTATTCGCCACCGTTTAGCCGAGAGGGGCAATTCTCTTAAAAAATTATTTAAAATATTAGTAAATTTCCCCTCAAGGCTAAACGGGGGTAATAGACCCCCCTCTTATACGATATTTTTCTTATCTCGACCCAACCTACACGCTCTAGCTTTTGGTCACACCTTATGCGAAACACCCTGTATATGCGTTTTTTTTATCCTTTTGCTCTGCAACACAGTGGGTGCTGCTAACTCTTCTAATTTTTTTTCGGCCTATGGTATGGTATTTACAGAATGGAAAGAAAAACATAAATATGTAGACACTACAGAAGAAGAACTGCAATGGAACTCGTATGTAGGCTTGTATTAATGAAATGTAACAAATAGTATTTATTTAAGAAGGAGGAACAAATCTTACTTTTAAAATTAAATTTAGTATTTGTAATATTGATAAAATAATGTATCAGAACAAATACAATTTTAGACGATTTAGTACGATTTTAAAGCACTTTTAGTACGAAACTAGGTTAAAAGGAGGGTTTTGCAAATGTTAAACGAGTTTATGTAGTATATGCTTCGTAGTATATGCTTTGTAGGAGTAGATCCTTTGTTTAGGGATGCTTAAATTTTATCTATCTTCGTTTTTTTCTTCCAGTTTCTCCTTTTCGATAAAAAAACGGTTCCATCTTATCCATCCTGTCATAAATTTGTACCACTGGAGCCACTATGAGCCCTAGACCCCATATGCTTCCTCCACGATGCTTAACAGTCTTTAGGTTAAAGATGCATTTAGAGTTGAATACTTTCAGTCGATTAACAGATATTTTCCCATCTGTTCCAATGTGAAGAACCTTTGTTGTATCGTTCCACTGTCTAATCTAGTCCATAAAGTAGCTCTTCAAATACATGTATGTATATTGTTTTACAGGGTGTTTTTTTAAACGTGTGATTTTCAATCTGGCAATGCTTTTTTCGAAGTTGGTCTTATTGACAGCTGTCACTTGATTTATGCTTAGTTTGGTTTGCCATTTGAAAGAATTGAAGCCGAACGACCATCAAGCGTGTCGCAAGTTCGGTGAATGGGCCCAAAACGAGATGGCCACCGATCCCGATTTTCACAAGAAAATTTTGTTCAGCGATGAAGCTCATTCTTGGTTGAATGGCTACGTTAATAAGCTAAATTTTCGTATTTGGCGTATGAGACGCGCGCAGTTACATCCTCAAAAAGTCAGTCAGGGAATCATTAGTCCATTTTTATTTCTTCAAAAATGAAGACGGCCATAATGTAACAGTCGATGGGGAACGCTATAGAGCCATGATTAATGACTTTTTCGTGCCTGAATTGGAGGATGTTGATGTGGACGACCTTTGGTTCCAACAAGACAGCGCCACATACCTCACAGCCAACGAAACAATCAATTTATTGAAGGAAACTTTTGGTGAGCGCATTATCTCGCGTCGTGGGCCTGTGGCGTGGCCTCCAATATCGTGCGATTTAACACCGCTGGACTATTTTTTGTAGGTTTATGTGAAGTCGCTTGTCTACGTAGATAAGCCCGAGACGATTGACGCCATGGAAGAGAATATTCCGTGCGTTATTGCTGACATACGGCCCCAAATGGCTTCAAAAAGTGGTCGAAAATTGGGCCTCTCGGCTAGAAATTATTCGAGCCAGCCGCGGCGGCCACTTGCCCAAAATCATTCTTAAAACATAATGGCAAACTCTTATTTTTATAATAAAGCTAAATTTTTAGTCATAACATTAAATTGTATGGATTTTATTTCTTCTTAAAAACCACACATCTAAAAAAAAACACCCTTTATAACTAGCTTATTTATTTAAATAAACAATATCATCACAAAATTCTAAATATCACATTTTTAGCTGACGAAATTATCATCAAAAATTGTGCAGTGCAACTGAATATTTCTGAGGTTTTGTTTTCATCTCCTTCATCTTCCTGTCGTTTTTAATTGAAAATTGACAATTTAAAAGAAAATACTGGAGTGTTGTTTGTTTTCGCTTAAATAATAGAATAGGAACTCTAAACGAAAACCTTGAAATAAACATTAGTACCTATAGTACCTCCAGTACAGTACATTTATGCAAATAAGAAATCCGTTACATTCGCAAATGACCAAAATATTTAATAAGTTTTTTTTTCAAGCCTTTTCAGTCCCCAGAAATCAAATAAAACAGTTACACCGTCAACGTTTTAAGATGAACTAGAATAAAATTAAAGAAAAATTTTAATGTTTTGACACTTTCAAAACTTGAACAGCTTTCAAAGCTCCTTTGCAGCTATTATTCTCTTATCCTTATTGTTGAGTCATGCGCGTACAATGTCAACTCAAAAAAAAATTTAGGTACTTTCTGATGAAAAAAATACCCAATTTACTCTTAAATGTATTTTTATCAAACAGGATTTTCATGAATTGACCGATTTTGCAGTAAGTGCTTTGAGATACGTCCTTGAACTGCATTCATACGTATATGTACAGTACATACATAGATATGTTCTTCTGTTTTGTAAGATGCTTGTTCAAGATGCGCCAATTTTAAGTGGGAGTACAAATTTTGTTTCTTAAATATTTCAAGTAGCTATTTTAGGTGTTATTGTGAGCAGACAGGAAAATTGTTGACAGAAGTTGTTGGAGTAAGGCTTTTATATACATATTTACAAATATTTGTTTTGAACAGGAGAAATGTGAAATATGTTTATTTATGTGAGTTTTTAAGTAGAAATATATTTTCAATTTATTTTAATATCTGGGATATTTAGAGTACACTTATAAATCATTTCAAAATTCCATATTGCATTTGTTTTTTTTTTTTATTTTTTTAATTAAAAATGAAATGAAAATGATAAAGAGCTGATTCGTGAAATATTATTTATTATAGTATTAAAAAGTCTAAAGCAGTTAATATTGATGACATTTGTATTGCTATGAATCACTCTCAGAAATTGGTTTTAAAATTAAATAAATATAAGGGTTTTATATTCGTTTGATTTATTATTTTTCGAGGTTAGGTGGAAAACCTTAATAGGCTAGGCACTCTCTATAAGTCCAGTCCTTATGTTGTGTGATAGTACTAGGTACTCCAAAAAATCACATTTTTGTTTTCCATACGGACACGAGAACGCTTTGCAGTGCACTTCACAGTTAAAGGACTTTTGCATATATTTACCTAGTTTACCGGAAGTACAACTTATTGCATTAAACTGTCCGGTATCGTGTTTTTAGTCAATAACTACACAAGATCCTGGCGTCATCAACTGTTTGTCATATAGTTCAATTGGCCTTGAAGGCGAGTAACAACAAATAAATTAATGGCGGGCGCGACAACTCATGGAGCACTAAGCCATATAGAAGCCTTTTCGGGATAATGACGTTATCTAGAAATACTGAAAAAAAAAAACATTTATATTTGATATAAGCTCTTTTTAACTATTAGCAATTCATCGGAGGAACAACATTCATAGCGGAAATAACTTCACTTTATATCGGTGAAGTTTTTTCCAACTGCAGGTGAGAAATTATTTCATCTTGCGATGTGCTTTTTGTTTTCCAGCTAAGGTTTTGCTCGCCGGTCTCGCCAGGGTCGTCCTGAAGAAAACATTTATTTCTTTTAAACAACACTTAGACTTTTAGCAAATTATAATTTATTAAAACGGATGATCATTAGGCTGGTAGCTTTGATTTGGGTCAGGCAGGTCGAGTGAAACACTCGTTCAGGTTTACGGGTATCCTGGCAATAGGTATCTAGTGATTCAAGTTCCTAGATCTTGGTCTTGTTTCCGGATTTCGGTGGTTTACTGGCATCGGGTAATATGGTTTCCTTTCACTTTGAAATCTGAGAAAAGAGTCTGCAGGTACTACGGTCCTGGTGGCACTATTCAGCAGGTACTAGGCCCCTGGAGGTACTCGACACAGCAGGCGTTCGCTCTGGTAGATCAGTAGGTACTAAGCCCCTGGTGGCACTCAACAAGCAGGCTTTCACTCTGGTAGATCTGCAGGCGCTACGCCCCTGGTGGCACTATTCAGTAGGTACTAGGCCCCTGGTGGCACTCGACACAGCAGGCTTTCGCTTTGGTAGATTTGCAGGTACTACGCCTTTGGTGGCACTAAGGAGTGAATGTTAATTATGTTATGATGAATGAAAATAATAATTGTATTTCGGTAACGTCACATGTCTGTGGTGAATGTGAATTGTATGGTGCTGTAATACAATCCTCGCTGGCTGATAGCTGTGGTGCATTATACTTATATGTGTGAATATATGATGAATATACACGCGACGATTGTTCTCAAATAACGATGGTTGTTAGAAAAAGGTAGTGAAGCATGGAACGCTTCGTTACAATTTGAAAATTCTGATCTCGAGATTTATTTGTACATAATGTATATACATCACTAACGGCATATGTGGAATCGGGTAACCCAATAAGTTACTGTTGTTAAATAAACCTTTTGACGTAGGCGCCTGCCTGGCGACTGAAGACATTAGTTTAACTTAAATGAATTCTCTTATGTGAAATTAATTGATTGTAATTTAAAAATCACATTAGAGAACATCAATACAATTGAAATTAATTTACATTAAAAAAAAAATACAATTTTCTAGTTAAATTTAAAAGTTTTCTCAAAAATGATTTATTAATATACTTTTGTATGCTTGTTGGGTTCTGTATTTCTTTTATGTAATAAGGTATAAAGAATTCTACAAACGAATACAATTTACAAAAACTTGGCCCTCAGATGTTAAAAAAGTACAGCGAGGATTAATCAATTGACGAAATCTATGCGAGGATGTAATTTTAATTCTGTCAAAACAGTATCGTGAGCTGACAAAATATCCGAGAGTATAACGTTAAACTGCGAAGTTGAAGGTTATGGGCCTACCAACCATCAGCAAAAGCAGACAATCTGTCATAAATCTTCTTAGGCCAAAGACTATAAGCGCACAGTATGCTATTGAAAGTGACATTTAGTTTTCTTTTGCTTAAACTGTTGCAGTTGAAAAAAATCTCGCATCCGTAAATCAAAATTGATACAATAAGGCCAGTTTTTCAGAGGTGAGTTAAACAAGAGTTAGTTTACTCTAGAATTAAATTAATCCACAGTTTTTTTTTCGTTGGAGAATGCATGAGAAACGACTGAGTTAAATCACCAAATCTGATGAGTTAACTCGGGTATAGCTTTAATCTTGCACTGAAAAAATTGAACCCTTTACAAGTAATAAACGGGTTTGCCCGAGTGAACGATCAAGTTACCCACAAGGAACGCAGTACAGAGTACACCATAGATTTTCCCAATAAGTCAATTAATATGGTTATCCAAAGTCAAAATGCTGTTTCGACTTATTCGATGGGAACATTGCTCAACACGATCGAAGGAAAATAATATGAAAGATCTATTATATGTATTTCTTGAAATTACTAAATATTTTCACTTTTTTAGACCATTTGTACAATTCTCTTTAAGTTTTCATTAACACATAAAGCAGCATGCTCAATAGGGCCTTAGGGCAGTTAAAGCACAATTGGACGTCATCTATGGGATGAGCAGACAGCAGTTCTCAGTAAAAGTTGGAGGTTCATTAATAGTAGAGGACCAAGAATGGACCCTTGAGGGAGTTTGGAAACATTTGGTAGAAGGTTTGATAAATTGCCATACAATATGCCTGCTTTCACCCTGTTTGTAAAGTAGGAATACGTTATATTTGGTAGTATAGCTGTTGTTAAGTTGTATGTTGTGTTTAAAGCCTTCGAAAAGTCAAGCAACACCAAAAAACTAACTTCATCACTATCAATCGCCTGTCTTATATCGTCAGTCAATAATGCTGGGGCACAACTATGTTTCGGTCAAAAAACCGGATTGTTTCGGAGCGAACATAATTATTATACAACTTTGACAAAAAAGGCAAATCTGAAATTTATTTAAATTCATCTTTTTTTTAGCGTTTTTAGGGAGATGTGTAATTTTTGCCATCTTTCAAATGTCAAGAAATTCACAAATAAAATTTTGTGTACAGCAATATTTATAATTGGCAAAATCATTTTTAAAAATGAAGGGTGAATTTCGGCCAGCCCAATAGCATTTGACTTTAAAGAACACTTTTGACATCACAGCACTACCTACCGCTCGAAGATTGAAACCGAGGCTATCTCCCTGTGTCTAGGAATTAAATAGGATTTTCTGGACTCTCTGCATGGCAGAGGTTGCGATGGCAGTGAAACAATTTTGTATAATTTCTTAGCCGTTAGAGAAAGTTTTATTTTTTATCAAAAATGGCTGCTCAGAATTGTATAAAAAAAAACGACTCGAAAACGACTCTAACGGTTTTGATAACATTTTGTCTGCGTTTCAAAATGTACACTTTACATACGGTAACGAGGCGTTACAACTTATTTCCAGATGCACCCACTTTTTGATTTTAAATGTAATTTGAATGAAATCTTAATTTTCATAAAAATGTAAGCTTCCTCCATTTTCAGTTCACATTCACTTATGACCAAATATAATAGATGATTAGGAATAAAAGAAATCACCAAAATAGGCTTTTAATCTCGTCCAAATTGTTGGTACACATAGAGTATAGAGACTAGAAGATCCGGTTGACACAGGCCCATAACAGGCGTGACGACTGAAAGAGAGGCACGTTATGATGTGGTGGTGTTAGGCCGATTTTATTCACTCAAAGTTGAACACATTTTGAGGATTTTTTTTCAACTTGTGAATTTGTTTTTATTCACTCAAAGTTTAAGTTTTCAACTTTCGATTTTCAACTCTAGAATTGATCAACTTTAGATTTCTCAACTCCTGGAAAAAGTAGAAGTTGGCAGAGCAAACTTGAGATTTTACGTAAGAAAGTTGTTTTTTATTTTGTATTTATTATTTGTATTTCAAAAGTGTAAGCTCGCTTCAATTATCGCAATAAAAAAAATATACAAAAAATATTATGTTCCGAAGTAATAATTTTTGGGAAAATTGGCCGGCATCTTCTTTGAGCAGTGAAAGTGGAGATGATGGAACTGACGAGCCTTTGTGTTTTGAGAGAAGGCAGTACAAGATGTTGCAGCGCATTGGGATTGAAAATTGGGACGACCGTGACTTTATTTATCGTTTTCGTCTTTCAAAGCCGACAACAATGACTTTACTTAATTTGATTAAGGATTCAATCCCTTGTGACGAGAGACGGTATGTGTATAAATTGAATGTGTACTTTAAAGCTCACGTTCGTTTTTAAACAGATCACGTCAATTGCGCCCAATTACACAGTTGTTGGTAGCATTACGATTTTATGCGCTCGGATCAATTCAATTAACAATTGCAGACTTCAGTGGAGTAAGCATTTCAAGAGTGCATCATATCTTGCAACGAGTGTCAAAAGCGATTGCTAATCTTGCACCGCGGTTCATTCGAATGCCAGAAACACACGAGGAAAGGCTGCAAGCAACTTGTGACTTTTTCGCTAAAGCCAAATTTCCTAGAACAAATGGTGCAATAGATTGCACACATATCCGCATTCAATCACCAGGTGGAAGTGATGCTGAAACCTTTAGAAATTGTAAGGGCTGGTTCTCTCTAAACGTGCAGACTGTGGCTTCTGCGAATTTGAAAATAAATGATATTGTCGCTCGCTGGCAGGTATTATTTGTTTTTTAATTATAAGAAAATTTATTTACATTATATATTACCTACATAGGGGTCCGCGCATGACCAGCGTATTTTTAACTTATCTCGTTTGAGACGACGATTTGAAAGGGGTGAATTTGGTCACTTCATTATCATTGGTGACTCTGGCTATCAAACACAAGCTATCCTGCAACACCATTTATTAATGTCACAAACGCTGCTGAGAATTTGTACAACGAGTCGCAAATACGCACTCGCAATTGCGTTGAGCGTTCATACGGTGTTTGGAAAAGGAGATTTCCAGTGTTGGCTTCGGGCCTTAAGTGAAAAGTAGAAACGGCAAAACTCATTATC
This sequence comes from Leucozona laternaria, assembly GCA_932273885.2. Lineage (NCBI taxonomy): Eukaryota > Metazoa > Arthropoda > Insecta > Diptera > Syrphidae > Leucozona > Leucozona laternaria. Next base: position 188,782,705 of record OW026366.1, on the reverse strand, counting down.
ATCGCTTGCGCCGTTATTCACAATATAGCCATTGATGCAAAGGAGTCAGAACCACCCCCGGAAATATCCCGATTTTGGGATATGTTAGCTGCCACAAATGTACCATCGACAAAATCTTTAGCAGAAACGCCAACAGCCATGCAAAACATCCGTTCCCGATTAGTAAGAACGTATTTTCAGCCCATGATCGATCAAGAAGAAACTAATCTATCAAATGCATTGGAAAGATGAGTGAACATTAAAAAAAAAAACTTTTTTATGAAACGATTTATTGAATAAAAACTTATTTACACCTTAAACTTATATCTAACTTGAATATTCTTTCCTTGCTGCTGCTGTTAACATCGGTTCTGACATTTCGGCAGGATGTTCTTCGAACTGAGTGCTTTTATGGAAAGCAGCCAAGAGGACTCTGTGCAGTTCTCTTTCGAACTCAAGTTGATTCTTGGATCCCTGCAGATCAACGGCTGAACGTTTGCAATCCAGCTCTGCCTTCTTCCGTTTTAATTTGCTCGCTCAACATCCAAGGCAGCCCGTTTCCGTTCAAGAGTATATTGTTCTATTTCACCTTCTAAAATTCCAATTTCGATTTCTTGCTTTCTTTCCTTAAACTGTCGCAATCTCTCCGACATTTTGGGTACCTTATTCGGAGTTTCATATTCCAATTTTTGTCGGCGGCGACTTTTCTGTAATAATGGGTTTCTTGGCTTTCGCAGTTTGGCTGGATTAACTCTATCCCAAGCATAATCAGTAGTATCGATGATTTTTTCTCAATTTTGCTTTCATCTGACTTGTTAGCTAGGGCATTGTTGACGTCTTTGTCAAATCGTGTAATATTTATTTCTTCATCATTAAGGAACGATAATTCTTCATTGAGAATTAAATCAATGCTTTGAGTAGCAGCATTATGCGCTTCGTTGTCTTCATGATTGTTTTGGGGTGCTGATGGACTCGTCGATTGAAAGTCGCTATCGCCGATCACAGCAGAAATCCCAACCGTTGAAGGCATTAAAATGGAAAATAACTCCTGCATTGGTTCGCTCAATGGAGGAAGTTCTTTTTTTTGGAGGACCACCACCAGTTTTTTTTGCGTCGAGAGCATGATAAAATACAAGATTTTTTAAATTTTGTTTTATTTTTTTTTTGTATATTTTTCACGCAGCGACTTCAAAATTCTTTTCTGTAAAAATTAATGAATCAAGTTTAGATATTTAATTCACAATTATTCAAACTGCAACTACCTGGAATGGTGGTGCTACATTGAAAGCATTCGTAATTTTCTCCCACGCTTTATCCTTGTCGCGTTTCGTAACACCATCGTTTTTTTTTTATTTTCGATGACTTCACGGTATAGCAAAGCATTTTGCACTAACCAATCTTCCTCATCAAGCGAATAAATTACTTTGGGGAGTTTGTTGTTTTTTTCAGCCATTATTTTCGAATTATTTGTTGGCAATTTAACACAAATTAACACAATTTAACACAAAATAGCACACAAATATGATTGACAGATTCAAATTTAAATTTGAAAATGACAGATTTAATTTTATATTTCACAAATATCCCAGGGATATTTTTCAAACTGGAAGTTGGCCAACTTTAGATCTTCAACTCGAGAGTTGAGAAAATAATTAGTGAATAAAAAAAAATTTCAACTTGCGTTTCAACTCTCGAGTTGAAGTAAACTCTTTAGTTGGCGAACTTGAGAGTTTGCCTCAAGTTGAGCAACAGTGAATAAAAAATGGCCCTTAATATACTACCTAAGAAGCCACTCTAAGTTTTTGTTTTTAATATTTTTAGTTAGGTTTTTTTTAGATAGGCTTATAGTACTTTTCTTAGGCTACATCTTCAAGGTTCTTTTGGACAAGGAACTCCCTAAGAGGATTCCGACCAGAACTTTTCTTAGTTTGCTCACTATAAGAACAAGGTTTCCCTAAGAGGATTCCGGGAGAACTTTCCTTACTTTGCCTCTTCAAGGTTCCTTTGGACAAGGTTCGCCTGACCTTTCCTTAGTTTGCTCACTAGAGTAAAGATTTTCCTAAGAGGATTCCGCCAGGACTTTCCTTACGTTGCCTCTTCAAGGTTCCTTTGGACAAGGTTCCCCAAGAGGGGTCCTGTTTATTTATATTAAGTTAAAGAATTGTTAAAACCTGAGAAGTGTATGAAAAATGAAATACCATGTTAGTTATTTTAAGTGAATGAAACTTGTAAATTATTGTAACCGAAATTAGAGATAAATAAACAATTTCATAATTCGGAGTTAGACCCTCCAAGTCCCAATTTAGTTTCTTCTTTGGAAGAATCCTGGACACCGGTGAGCTTACCTCAGCCTCGAAGAAAAAGCATCAAAATACAATACAATACATTTATATATCGTGCCATACTACTCTCATAGAAGAGTTTTTTTTTTTAATTTTCAGCTATCTCATTGTTTAATTTACTGATTTAAATTAATTTTTGTACACAATACAGAATCTGCTAATTAGTTTAAATAATATTGCAAATCAAAATTTTCCAAAACTGTTTTTTTTTTTAACTTAAAAGAAAATTCAAAATATTTTTTTTTCAAAATTCGATACCTATTTTAAAATCAATTGCAATTCAAGTTACTTTATTTTGTTTTAGTAAAAGAATCCTTTATTAAATGGCCGCAGGAGTTAATGGTGTGCTAAGTTTTTGTTGGAAATTCAAAAAGTTGTATGCGCATAAAAATACTTGCCTAAAAGTTCTTGCTTTGAAATATTTAAATCTTTCTCCCCGAGCATATGTTTTAGAACTTAAATCAACAAATAAATAAATCCATTGAAAAAAAGTTCATAAAATCGATTCGCACAACCAATTAACTATATAAATAAATTAACTTCCCTCATAAATGAACGAAGCTGTTGAGTGTTGACCTTTGAACTTGATTAGAATAACATGAGCGATGAGCTTACAATACATAATGATATTATACATTATATAATAAACTAACTCCAAGCCGCAAGTAAAAAAAAAAAAAACTATTGAATATAATAGAATCTAGAAAAATTCCTCGTTATAAGGACATATGTGGGATAAGCCAACCCTTAAGCAATTTACTAGGCTACACATGGAATATCATGTTTTTTTTTTGTCTAGTATAAGAAAACAAGTAGATATAGAATGAGACATTTCAATCAGTTCGATTGTAAGCGTCCCGAAAAAAATAGAGATGAAAAAAAAAAAAAAAAATAAACCGAACCAAAACCCTAAAAACATCGGTATTGCTATTCAAAAGAAACTATTCAGTCCGACAACGACATAGAGAGATCCTTGTGGAGTAAATTAAATTTGCGAATCCTTATCCTTGGGGATACTTCACTTTTGCCAAAAGTAGGATAGAAAAGAATGTCAAAAGGTTTGCTGCTACTCTATGTCTACTTTGTGGACCGATATTTTTTTCTCGTTAACAAGTAGGTGTATACCTAATCGTATATACGTGATAGAATATCATACACATACTTATGTACATATGTATGTATATAAATACAAACAAACAAAAAACACATTTTACGAATCATCCTTCTGGGAAAATGGACACAAAATAAAGCCGACATTATGCTGTGAGGGTAATGTCGAGGACATTTGGCTTGAGTCCTCGTAGATTTCCAATGAGGAAAATGTTTATGAAAGATAAGAGAAAATGTGCACAGCAATTGAAAGGATCATGAGTTTGTATGATGGCAGAATTTCTAAGAAGCTATATATAGATTATTTTTTTTTTTGTTTTTCTTTTATTTTTTTTTTATTTTTAAATAAAAAAAAAAACACTAAATGAAAGGGCAACATCCTCTTTTTATAAAAAAATAGAAACGTCAGTCTTTAGATAGTTGATGCTTTTCGAAACTAATCTTTGAGGTATTAAAAATGCTGTTTTATAATGCAGGCATCTTGTGTTCTTTTTAGTTTTTAATCATTTAAGATAAAACGTTTTTTTTTTTTTTCAGTTTACGATTTTGTCAAGGACCTTAATGTTGTCTATAGCTTATTGATTTTTTAATCATCTATGGCCTTAAATGCACAAAGTATGGTTTTTTGGGTTAATCGGAAAATTAAAAAAAAAAAAGAGAAGAAGTTTGAGCGGATTTGGGTTAAAGTTTTTCACACACTATCAAATTAATCGCTACTTTTTGGGCTTAAAAGTCTGTCCTGTGCCTGTAAGTCGGTTGATTAATATATAATATTATAAATGGCCATATTATACACAATTTGTAGAACTTGAAATAAAACTAGTTTTGTTTCGAGTTTTGAAAAACAATTTATTAAAACTCGTTTTCACAAATAAATCGGTATTGTTCACTTTGGAATAATGAATGAATGAATGAATGAATATTGTTGGGTATAATTACACTGCGACCTTAAGATCTATTGTGTCTCCCTTTTGGAGCTGGATGAGCTTACTCATTCTACAGCTCGACCTCCAAATTAGTTCCCTTGAGGAACTCGAGAATTTGGAGTACCTACTTTTAGAGAGGATAGTTTTGCTCTCTTCTATCTGGTGGTTACCCAAATGCCCAAGTCTTTGGTGTACAAGTGCATAACATTTACCCAATATGTGGGCCGGCCGGCGCGTCTCTTCATGAGTGTTGCAGAATCTGCAAGTGGCACTGCTTACTAGACCAAGAATATTAAGGTGTCTTCTTAGCCACTGCAATACGCCAGTGAGGAGACCCGTAATTATCCTTAGTTTGTTCCTACTTAAGCTAATGCAGGATAGAAAGCGTTCCTGATTATATTTGGGATATAAAACTAGTTTACATTTTCAAACTCATTTCTAGTTTCATACATAAAACTAGTTTTCTCGTTGTAAACTTGTTTTTTATTTGACCTTAAATTGAAAGCAAAATTATTATTCACGTCATTTGCAGAAAATAAAAAAAATGTTGTTTGCAGCCTTAAATTAATGGGATTTTCCGTTGTTAAATTCAGATTTCAATTGTATTGTATTTGTGTAGTTTAGTTTGATGCACTTTTAGGAGATAAAGATGAGCTTGAAGAAGATTAATTTTAAACTGGTTCCATTTATTTTTTAATATTTTTTTTCTTTTTTCTTAATATTTTGAACACAATTTTCACACCTCAAATAAATTGATCAATTCAAAAAAAAAACACACTTGCAAACTGACAGCTGTAAATTATGTTGGTGTTAGTACAGAGAGGGGTAAATCTGCATACAAATTTTGATTTTAAACCAAAAATAAATCAATTTATTTTGCCCAATGGAACGCAAAAATGGTAAAATCGACTGTTTGAAAGAACCAAATTAAAAATAAATTGATTTATTTTACCAATGAATGTCCCATACGATACAGGAGGTATCATCTTTTACCAGCAGTAGGTATAGTTATTTGTTGCACATTTCTTTCTACTTATATTTTGTTAATTTCATTTTAAACTCAGCAGATATAGGGCGTCCACCGAAGGAAAGTATTAATGAAAAAAGTGTTGCAGCCTTAGTCCTATAGAAGGATCAATTGAGAGAAATGGAACCAATCGGAAATCGAAACGTTAGCGTTGTTGTGCAACTTCTTTTCCCGGCCAGTCACAGTTTTTTCCTACATCGTCTAAACTAGTGGCATCGTCAGCTGCTGCTGCTAGTGATTCATATAAAATGCGTAACGAATATAGGTATAACCAAAAGGGGCCAATGTGAAAGTGCAGACACGCAGCACAAATGTGTTTTGATGGAAGCGAAATTGGAAAATTCCAAAATGCTTTGTGGTTTGGCTTTGGACCGGCAAGTGCAGCGAGAATGTCGCACCAAGCTGCATGCAATTACTATACGCCACAATGAAGGTATTTTTGAAAGTTAAACACAGTTAATGAACGCTGTATGCTACATTTTGACGTGCTAATCACCCGACGTTGCACTTTGTTCAATTATTTCATCGGCAACGGGAATAGAGCACACTGGCTGTATTTTAATGTTTGAATAGAATAGTGAATTAAAAGTATAACGCATATTCTTTAAAAAGTCAATTGAACAACAATTGTGTGAAAAATATGTATGTATTATTCCCCATGTATCGTAATCATAATTAAAATAAAAAAAAAAAAAAACAAATATGTTTCACTTTCAGTTATTTCCTCATAGACCAAAAATCAACGCAGAATTGCGTTGGCGCTGTTTTTTTATGTGTAAACATCTATACTCGCGGTAGAGTGGACAAAAAACGTGAACTTTTCTATGCAACGTTCCGTCGTGCGAATTACATTGTAGGACGTTACGTTACGAAATATGCTTAGCCCCGACCGAAACAAATTGTTTTTAATATGACCGACGATTAAATTATATTTTATCACGATCACTTGTTTATAATTATTAACTATCATGTATATACCGATACATTTTAGCTTTTTTTTTATATAATTTTTCTTTTATTTTTTTTACATTCGCCCGATAAACAAAAACACACCAAAAATAATAATAGCTTTAGATATAGCAGGATATAGGGTTCGTTCAGTAATACAAATCTGAAGATCACTTTACTGGCTGAACACAAGAGACGCGCGTTCGAACGCGCGTTCGCAGATATTCTACGTTCAAATATACTACTTTTAAACGATGCAATTTCTTTTTTTAAACACGTTGGCAAGGCACGTATGTGTTGGCTGGGGTACAAAATGCTGAGGTTGAACAAATTGCAGAGTTATCGCTCTTCTTTTTGCATTTCCTTATTGTTTGAGTGTGTTTTATTTTCTTTCGTCGTCCACTCTAGTGGAGTGAAGAGTGCAGTGAGATGATACTAGCCGTGTTTTTTTGCAAGTCCCGAGGAAATTAGTCGAAAAAAACGACGTTGGGACAAAAGAAATTCAAGAAAATTTCCGGGCTTAACTTAACCAAGGAGGAAAACTGTGTTACCGGCGTGAATTGCATACTTGGCATGTTAGATAAATGAAGGTAGTACGATCCGGTACTGGCTAGACTATTGGGTACATAAACTACATATCGAATTCGTATCTGTGTACTTGCTGTGGCGTAGGTGTTCGTTCTAAAAAAAAAATCGATTGAACAAAAATCAACAATTAACATTTGGAATTTGAAGCATAAAACTAATTTCCTGTCAGTAAACTGTCAAAAAGGCGGTCAGCCATCAGCCGAATAGGGGGAATAACATGTAGCATACGAAAACATGCACGTGCCGTAACTATTCGGACTGGTGGAAGTGTGATCATAGCCTCTTCGCGGCGGCCGCTAGAAACAAGCCTTTAAAAAGGTTTGGCTAATATGATCAGGCTGGTTCCACAGGTTGGCAACAGGTTAATTCCCTGTTCCGTAAAACAAGAAGAATTACGAGACCAGCAACAAGCCTCGGAAACGGACTGATCTCACGACGACAACCCACGCAAAGAAAACGGAATAACGATTTACGAATTTTCTTATGGAACGTACGATCGCTCTATAGAGCTCGAGCTGCTCAGCAGCTAGCCGATGCCCTGTCAAAATATAAAGCTGACATAACAGCACTTCAAGAAATAAGATGGACAGGGAATGGTGTTCTACAGAAGAAAGATTATGACTTATACTACAGCTGTCATACAAAACACCATGTGCTCGGGGTAGGCTTCCTAGTCGGCGAAAAAATGAAGTCTGCCATCATCGGCTTTAACGCTATAAGCGAAAGGCTATGCACCCTTCGCGTGCGAGGCAAATTTAAGAACATCAGCCTCATTAACGTTCACGGACCTACGGAGGAGTCCTCAGACGAAGAAAAAGAGACTTACTACGAACAAGTCGAGAGGGCCCTCAATGCCTGTCCAAGGTATGACGTAAAAATCATCCTTGGGGATTTGAATGCAAAAATAGGTCGGGAGCCGGTATTCAGGCATTACGCAGGCACCCATAGTTTGCATGAGAACACTAATGACAATGGACTTCGAGTCTTAGAATTGGCAGCATCGAAAAACATGGTCGTTGCGAGTACCAGGTTCCCGCGTAAAGATATCTACAAAGCCACCTGGGTATCACCTGATGGAGTCACTCGTAACCAAATTGACCACGTGTTGATAGACCGTCGCCACTACTCGAACTTGATGACGGTACGAACGTACCGAGGTGCCAATATCGACTCGGATCACTATCTTGTTGGTATGGTTTTCCGAGGGCGGATTGCCTTGCGAAGACGTATTGCATCCGCCGATCAGGTTCGAATCAACACGGCTGCTCTGCGCAATGAAAACACCAGTAACACCTTTGGTAATGCGTTAGGACTCGCCCTAGAACTGGGTAGAGTAAGTCCTGGAGCCAGTTTGCTGGGCGTAGATGAGAAGTGGACACGCCTTAAGAATACTGTCATTAGTACTGCCAACTCCATCTTAGGCAGCAGTCGTAGAAATCGGAACGACTGGTTTGATGATGAATGCAAGCTAGCGACTGAACGTAAGAATGTTGCGTACCGAGCAATGCAACAATCTCATAGAACGCGGGCACGCGAAGACGAATATAAAGAGCTCAGAAGAATTGAAAAACGGCTTCACAGACAGAAAAAATCAGCCTGGGAGAAGAACATAATCTGTGAAATAGAGAAAAGCCGAGAGCGAGGTCCGCACCAGGCGCGGAAGTTCTACCAATCCGTCCGAAACATGACGCAGTACACACCACGCTGCACATACTGCAAGGACGGAGAGGGAAATCTGATCACCGATCCTCAAAGCATACTGGAGCGATGGGAAGTGTACTTCAATGAATTGCTAAATGGTCAGCTCACTGCAGAAGTGGAGGCTCCACTACTTCAAGAAGAGTACCCTATGTTGCCGCCACCAAGCATAGAAGAGGTTGAGAAGGCTATAGGCCGGCTAAAGAAAAACAAAGCCCCGGGAGCCGATGGTATACCAGCCGAACTATTTCAACACGGTGGGCCAGCTTTACGTCAAGCAATTCATGAGATTATAGTGCACGTGTGGGAGCATGAAGAAATTCCAGAAGACTGGCGAAAAGGTATCATTTGCCCCATACATAAGAAGGGAGATGTCACAACGTGCAGCAATTATAGAGGTATCACGTTGTTGAGTACCGCCTATAAGATACTCTCCTCTATCCTACAAGACCGGATAACCCCATACGCTAAAACCATCATCGGACAATATCAGTGCGGTTTCATTCCAGGCAAATCAACAACTGATCAGATCTTTACCCTTAGGCAGGCGATGGAAAAATGTCTAGAATTTAACATCCCAACATACCACCTGTTTATAGACTTTAAGGCCGCCTACGATAGCATAGCCAGGGTAGAACTTTACAAAGCCATGAGAGAATTCGGCATCCCAAATAAATTGACACGACTATGTAGGTTGACCATGACCAACGTAACAAGCCAAGTAAAAATAGCCGGATTGCTATCCAAACCAATCAACATCTTTAATGGACTCCGACAAGGGGATGGTTTGGCCTGCCTCCTCTTCAACCTGGCGTTGGAGAAAGCAATCCGTGACTCTGGCACGGCAACAAGAGGGACCATCGTCAACAGGTCCAGCCAGATACTGGCTTACGCAGACGACATCGACATCATCGGAAGAACTGAGCAAGCTGTACATGATTCCTTCATCCAGATCGAGCAGGCGGCACAAAATCTGGGGCTGCACATTAGTGAAGGTAAAACAAAGTACATGGTGGCGTCGAATGCGAGAGGAACAGTTGGTCAAACAATCAAGGTAGCGGAGCACGAATTTGAAGTGGTGCAATCCTTTAAATACCTTGGGTCAATAGTAGCAGCCGATAACAATATAGAAGAAGAAATACGCGGGCGGCTTCTCAAATCCAACAGAGCCTACTATAGTCTGTCAAAGCTCTTCAAATCCAGAAATCTCACCATAACTTCAAAACTGCTGCTGTACAGGACCATGGTCCTGCCAGTACTCACATATGGATCCGAGACTTGGGTGCTTAGCAAAAGGCACTCCGACCTCTTAGCCGCGTTCGAGAGAAAAGTCTTAAGGAGAATTGTTGGCCCCATATGTGAGGAAGGACGATTCCGGAGACGGTACAATCATGAATTGTACGCAATCTACCTTGAAGCAGATATCGTGACAAAAATTAAGCTCGGTAGACTCCGGTGGGCAGGGCACCTAGCTCGCATGAGCGAAGAGGAACCTGCTCGGAAAGTTCTTTGTGGTACATTCTATGGTAGACGACAGCGTGGTAGACCATGCTTGCGCTGGAGAGATGGCGTAGACCAGGACGCCCGGAGCCTTGGGGTGCGCAACTGGATGGCGGCGGCTCGAGACCGGGATGGGTGGAGAGACTTGTTGAAGGAGGCCAGGACCGGACCCCGGTTGTCGAGCCGACGATGATGAAACTGTCAAAAAACTTACAGAAGAATAGACGAATTAATTGTTTTTGAAGTGTACTGACAGAAAACTTCCAATACGTCAGTCGTTTAAGTCCAGCATAAAACTAATGCTTGATTTATAGGATTGAAAAATTGCTGGTTTCCTGACAGAAACATGCCAATACTTCTGTCGATAAAGTCAAGCATAAACTTAATGCTTGATTTATACGACTGACAAATTGGGTATTTCCTGTCAGTAAACTGTCAAAAAACTTACAGAAGAATAGACGAATTAATTTTTCTTGAAGTCTACTGACTGAAAACTTCCAATACGTCAGTCGTTTAAGTCCAGCATAAAACTAATGCTTGATTTATAGGATTGACAAATTGCCGGTTTCCTGTCAGCAAACTGTCAAAAAACTGACAGAAGAATGGACAAATTCATTGCTCTTGAAGTTGATACTACGTTTTCATTAGAGCAAATGAGGTAATTTCGTTGAGAATTTCCTAATTCGATACGAAATTTCAATCAAATCTGCACGAAATTTGGTAGGAAATGACGTAAAAACTTTATGAACACACCCAAGTGGAATCCATTCAATGTGGAATTCATTGAAAACAACAAAAACGAGCCACATTAAAGTCAAAATGAAATGAGCTGTCAAACGAAATTAGCAAATTTGCAATGAAAACACTTTTTTGAAATTTGCGAAATTACCTCATTTCAGCTCTAATGAAAACGTATTATTACTGACAGAAAACTGTCAATACGTCAGTCATTTAATTCTAGCATAAACCTAATGCTGGATATATACGACTGACAAATTGGGGGTTTCCTGTCACCAAACTGTCAAAAAACTTACAGAAGAATGGACCAATTCATTGTTTTTGAAGTCTACTGACAGAAACCTGCCAAAATGTCAGTCGCTTAAGTGGAGCCTAAACCTAAAGCTTGATTTACCGAAGAATGGACAAATTCAGCTGCTCTGCGCAATGAAAACACCAGTAACACTTTTGGTAATGCGTTAGGACTCGCCCTAGAACTGGGTAGAGTAAGTCCTGGAGCCAGTATGCTGGGCGTAGATGAGAAGTGGACACGCCTTAAGAATACTGTCATTAGTAATGCCAACTCCATCTTAGGCGGCAGTCGTAGAAATCGGAACGACTGGTTTGATGATGAATGCAAGCTAGCGACTGAACGTAAGAATGTTGCGTACCGAGCAATGCAACAATCTCATAGAACGCGGGCACGCGAAGACGAATATAAAGAGCTCAGAAGAATTGAAAAACGGCTTCACAGACAGAAAAAATCAGCCTGGGAGAAGAACATAATCTGTGAAATAGAGAAAAGCCGAGAGCGAGGTCCGCACCAGGCGCGGAAGTTCTACCAATCCGTCCGAAAAATGGCGCAGTACACACCACGCTGCACATACTGCAAGGGCGGAGAGGGAAATCTGATCACCGATCCTCAAAGCATACTGGAGCGATGGGAAGTGTACTTCAATGAATTGCTAAATGGTCAGCTCACTGCAGAAGTGGAGGCTCCACTACTTCAAGAAGAGTACCCTATGTTGCCGCCACCAAGCATAGAAGAGGTTGAGAAGGCTATAGGCCAGCTAAAGAAAAACAAAGCCCCGGGAGCCGATGGTATACCAGCCGAACTATTTCAACACGGTGGGCCAGCTTTACGTCAAGCAATTCATGAGATTATAGTGCACGTGTGGGAGCATGAAGAAATTCCAGAAGACTGGCGAAAAGGTATAATTTGCCCCATACATAAGAAGGGAGATGTCACAACGTGCAGCAATTATAGAGGTATAACGTTGTTGAGTACCGCCTATAAGATACTCTCCTCTATCCTGCAAGACCGGATAACCCCATACGCTAAAACCATCATCGGACAATATCAGTGTGGTTTCATTCCAGGCAAATCAACAACTGATCAGATCTTTACCCTTAGGCAGGCGATGGAAAAATGTCTAGAATTTAACATCCCAACATACCACCTGTTTATAGACTTTAAGGCCGCCTACGATAGCATAGCCAGGGTAGAACTTTACAAAGCCATGAGAGAATTCGGCATCCCAAATAAATTGACACGACTATGTAGGTTGACCATGACCAACGTAACAAGCCAAGTAAAAATAGCCGGATTGCTATCCAAACCAATCAACATCTTTAATGAACTCCGACAAGGGGATGGTTTGGCCTGCCTCCTCTTCAACCTGGCGTTGGAGAAAGCAATCCGTGACTCTGGCACGGCAACAAGAGGGACCATCGTCAACAGGTCCAGCCAGATACTGGCTTACGCAGACGACATAGACATCATCGGAAGAACTGAGGCTATTTTTACATGATTCCTTCATCCAGATCGAGCAGGCGGCACAAAATCTGGGGCTGCACATTAGTGAAGGTAAAACAAAGTACATGGTGGCGTCGAATGCGAGAGGAACAGTTGGTCAAACAATCAAGGTAGCGGAGCACGAATTTGAAGTGGTGCAATCCTTCAAATACCTTGGGTCAATAGTAGCAGCCGATAACAATATAGAAGAAGAAATACGCGGGCGGCTTCTCAAATCCAACAGAGCCTACTATAGTCTGTCAAAGCTCTTCAAATCCAGAAATCTCACCATAACTTCAAAACTGCTGCTGTACAGGACCATGGTCCTGCCAGTACTCACATATGGATCCGAGACTTGGGTGCTTAGCAAAAGGCACTCCGACCTCTTAGCCGCGTTCGAGAGAAAAGTCTTAAGGAGAATTGTTGGCCCCATATGTGAGGAAGGACGATTCCGGAGACGGTACAATCATGAATTGTACGCAATCTACCTTGAAGCAGATATCGTGACAAAAATTAAGCTCGGTAGACTCCGGTGGGCAGGGCACCTAGCTCCCATGAGCGAAGAGGAACCTGCTCGGAAAGTTCTTTGTGGTACATTCTATGGTAGACGACAGCGTGGTAGACCATGCTTGCGCTGGAGAGATGGCGTAGACCAGGACGCCCGGAGCCTTGGGGTGCGCAACTGGATGGCGGCGGCTTGAGACCGGGATGGGTGGAGAGACTTGTTGAAGGAGGCCAGGACCGGACCCCGGTTGTCGAGCCGACGATGATGATGATGATGGACAAATTCATTAATTGTTTTTGATGTGTAAACATCTATGCTGGCGTTAACTTTCCGTTACGAAATCTGCACAGTAGAATATTGGGTACTTTCAGTTCCTTAAAACTGCGCTTGGACAAACGTTTATGTTTACACATATTAACCGTGAGTCCCGGCACTTACACAATTTGTTTGCCTCTTCAATGCGGAAGTGCGGCATTACTTCATCTTCATTTTCGAATAATAAATATGAACTATGAAAATCTATGATCAACATTTTTTCCCCAAGTAACATACTATGTATATTGAACATCAAAATAGTGTAATTGTCATCAGCTAAAATATAATTTTCTTAGAGTAAGACAGACATAACAAAACCATCAAAATATTCAAATCAATGAATGCAATTACCTACATAAGACTTACTATTATTTTCGTCACTAAACAAATTGAAGTTGACCTTTGGTTACATTGTACATAATTGATATCAATTTAATTACAAAAAAAGAGCTTCAAATGTCAAGTATTGTGTTGCGCCCTTGTGTCAAAAGAGCCAAACAACCTTCATAATAATTGGACTTGGACGAATTGTTTTGGAGAAAAAATGCAGCTAAAGAAAAACAAAGCCCCGGGAGCCGATGGTATACCAGCCGAACTATTTCAACACGGTGGGCCAGCTTTACGTCAAGCAATTCATGAGATTATAGTGCACGTGTGGGAGCATGAAGAAATTCCAGAAGACTGGCGAAAAGGTATAATTTGCCCCATACATAAGAAGGGAGATGTCACAACGTGCAGCAATTATAGAGGTATAACGTTGTTGAGTACCGCCTATAAGATACTCTCCTCTATCCTGCAAGACCGGATAACCCCATACGCTAAAACCATCATCGGACAATATCAGTGTGGTTTCATTCCAGGCAAATCAACAACTGATCAGATCTTTACCCTTAGGCAGGCGATGGAAAAATGTCTAGAATTTAACATCCCAACATACCACCTGTTTATAGACTTTAAGGCCGCCTACGATAGCATAGCCAGGGTAGAACTTTACAAAGCCATGAGAGAATTCGGCATCCCAAATAAATTGACACGACTATGTAGGTTGACCATGACCAACGTAACAAGCCAAGTAAAAATAGCCGGATTGCTATCCAAACCAATCAACATCTTTAATGAACTCCGACAAGGGGATGGTTTGGCCTGCCTCCTCTTCAACCTGGCGTTGGAGAAAGCAATCCGTGACTCTGGCACGGCAACAAGAGGGACCATCGTCAACAGGTCCAGCCAGATACTGGCTTACGCAGACGACATAGACATCATCGGAAGAACTGAGGCTATTTTTACATGATTCCTTCATCCAGATCGAGCAGGCGGCACAAAATCTGGGGCTGCACATTAGTGAAGGTAAAACAAAGTACATGGTGGCGTCGAATGCGAGAGGAACAGTTGGTCAAACAATCAAGGTAGCGGAGCACGAATTTGAAGTGGTGCAATCCTTTAAATACCTTGGGTCAATAGTAGCAGCCGATAACAATATAGAAAAAGAAATACGGGGCGGCTTTTCAATTCCAACAGAGCCTATTATAGTCTGTCAAAGCTCTTCAAATCCAGAAATCTCACCATAACTTCAAAACTGCTGCTGTACAGGACCATGGTCCTGCCAGTACTTACATATGGATCCGAGACTTGGGTGCTTAGCAAAAGGCACTCCGACCTCTTAGCCGCGTTCGAGAGAAAAGTCTTAAGGAGAATTGTTGGCCCCATATGTGAGGAAGGACGATTCCGGAGACGGTACAATCATGAATTGTACGCAATCTACCTTCAAGCAGATATCGTGACAAAAATTAAGCTCGGTAGACTCCGGTGGGCAGGGCACCTAGCTCCCATGAGCGAAGAGGA
Source organism: Leucozona laternaria (assembly GCA_932273885.2). Classification (NCBI taxonomy): domain Eukaryota; kingdom Metazoa; phylum Arthropoda; class Insecta; order Diptera; family Syrphidae; genus Leucozona; species Leucozona laternaria. Next base: position 188,767,413 of record OW026366.1, on the reverse strand, counting down.
ACCTGCTCGGAAAGTTCTTTGTGGTACATTCTATGGTAGACGACAGCGTGGTAGACCATGCTTGCGCTGGAGAGATGGCGTAGACCAGGACGCCCGGAGCCTTGGGGTGCGCAACTGGATGGCGGCGGCTTGAGACCGGGATGGGTGGAGAGACTTGTTGAAGGAGGCCAGGACCGGACCCCGGTTGTCGAGCCGACGATGATGATGATGATGGACAAATTCATTAATTGTTTTTGATGTGTAAACATCTATGCTGGCGTTAACTTTCCGTTACGAAATCTGCACAGTAGAATATTGGGTACTTTCAGTTCCTTAAAACTGCGCTTGGACAAACGTTTATGTTTACACATATTAACCGTGAGTCCCGGCACTTACACAATTTGTTTGCCTCTTCAATGCGGAAGTGCGGCATTACTTCATCTTCATTTTCGAATAATAAATATGAACTATGAAAATCTATGATCAACATTTTTTCCCCAAGTAACATACTATGTATATTGAACATCAAAATAGTGTAATTGTCATCAACTAAAATATAATTTTCTTAGAGTAAGACAGACATAACAAAACCATCAAAATATTCAAATCAATGAATGCAATTACCTACATACATAAAACTTACTATTATTTTCGTCACTAAACAAATTGAAGTTGACCTTTGGTTACATTGTACATAATTGATATCAATTTTATTACAAAAGAGAGCTTCAAATGTCAAGTATTGTGTTGCGCCCTTGTGTCAAAAGAGCCAAACAACCTTCATAATAATTGGACTTGGACGAATTGTTTTGGAGAAAAAATGTTAGTTTTGCAGCTCTAACAAAAATACTCACAACGATAAGACAATTGACGGGCGGCTCTGCGGCCCACAAACGGAAATGGGCCATCGACTATTTCTAATTAGCATTGGTCGTAAAACGAATAAAATCGACTGGAACCATGCGGTTAACATCTTGTTTGTGTTATACAGCAAGGCAAAGTTGTTAGCATACCGTGTAATAATATACAAGCAGTGCTATCTCTAGATGATGGCCAAGTGAGCCAGTGCTAAGGGCCTCCAATTTTTTGGGGCCTTTTTGCCTGTGGTAACTATAGCAATATTAAACTTTGCTTAACAAATTTCAATGGAAAATTGAATAAAATGGACACAAAATTCATGACGACTACCAGTTTAATTATTTATAAATTTGATGGAAAGATTTTTCCAAATGTAATATTAAAGGAATTTAAAATGTTCTCTTATTTGCCAGATATGCCATATGGACATTTAAATGGACAAAGACGGCCGTGGTTGTGGCTCTCAATGTAACTATAAGAGATATTTTTTTTTCGTATACTAATGGGTTTTTGTGTATACATATGTATGTAATGTATATGTATTAGAACAAAGTTTACTTTAGTTCCTCTTACAACAAATATGTATAGAATGTAATAGAAGAAGGCGTATAGAAGTACTTAATTCGGATTATATTGCTGTTCCGAGTTGCAACAACGCCCATAAACGCAAAATCTGAGATGTGCAATTATGTTCGTTAAAGGAATAAGTAACCTACATACTTTTGTGTGGTAACGATAAGAACTTACTCGTATAGGTAATTGCAGAAAATCGATTCAATAATGTGTATAGCTTTTCGATTATAATTACATACATACATACATACATTAAATGAAAACGAGGAGTAGCTATTTATCATTGAATAACAAAATATTTCCGAATGTAGATATTTTATACAACGTAAAGTTTCTCCCATTTGTTTACTTTTGAACTTTATAGAAAATTATCTAAGTTATTTTAAATTTAAAGCTTAAAGTGAAAATATGGATTACATTTAATTGGGAGCAGGAATATAAGAGGAGATGCTTCAATTAATTATTACAAACAATGCTAAATTAAAATAGAATTGGATCAAATTTTATGGTCGAAACAATAATCCGCAGCTGTATTGCTTTTGTTTAACTAAATTGACATGAATTTAGATTATTCCCCTAGTTAAAAACTCAAAATGGTTAAATTGTTGTCCTGCATTACAGTTTCGGACTTGAGTTCCAATATTGAGTTTCGATGTTGATTCTAGAATTTACTGTAAAATCTGCCATGAAGATAAGGCGCTATAATTCAATTTGTTTATTTGAAATAAAGGGTCCGCCAAATAACTTTTTTTTTTTTTTTGAAAATGGCGCAAAACATCGAGTGTAGCTTCGGCTGTGTGGCACGTAGCGCCGCCGTCCTGTTGAAACCAAATGTTGTCAATATCCTCCTCTTCAATTTTTGTGAACAAAAATTCGTTCAACATGGCCCGATAACGATCGCCATTGACTGTAACGGCCACTCCTTGCTCATTTTCGAAAAATTTCCCAATTATGCCTCTGGACCAAAATCCACAACAAACAGTGACTCGTTTTGGGTGTATCGGCTTTTCAATGTATGCGTGCGGGTTTTCTGTGCCCCAAATACGACAATTTTGCTTGTTTACTACCCGCCAAGATCAAAATGAGTTTCATCTGAAAAGATGATTTTTTTGGCAAAATCGGCATCTTCTCTAAGTCGATCGCAAGCCCACTTAGCGAAGCGTACACACAACCATATTCGTTCAGCGGAAGGATAAAACTAATTATCTGTCAAATTAGACATGAGCTAAGTGTTACCATTCACGAAATAAGCACTAGTTGACAAAAAAAAAACGTTAGATGGCGGACCCTTTATTACGGTATATTTATGGTATGAACATATCCTTTCTCTTGTCTAGTCACACATGACTGACGTTTGTCATTAAGCAACCTTTTGACAACCACGAGGTAAAAGGCAGTTCTTAGAGGTTATCCAACCGAGTACCTACAGTCAAGAACAGTTAAATAATAAACTTATAACTTGGATTAATAAAAGTACCCAATTTTATTAATCCAATTTTATTATGAAAAAACTTTCTACATGCCTACCATATAGGGATCGAACCCACGATATCAGATTTGCTCAGTCTAAGAAGCCTTAACTTAGTTTAATAAATAACCAGCGGAGGCTAGTGAACGTTGTATCGCCCAACTTCAAAACAAATTATGTCTGCTTGCCTAGCTGCGCTTTATGGAAAATAGGATAAAAGAAAAAGTTTCTTTTACTAAATTATATATTTACTTGGTCTCTACCTGTAGGAAAAGTATTGTCTTTTTTTTGTTTTCTAAAAAAAGACAGTTGATATTTATTAAATTTCACTATAAATATCAAAACAAGAATAAAATCAACCACTAGTATACCAGCACCTAACATATTCAACCTATCAGCAACAAAAACCAACCTGCACCAGCACCTTAAATAAATTGTCATCCGATCTGCAACAACAACAGCAGCTTATGCACACGACCTATATGTACCAGGCAGGGAGGCACCCATCACCTAAACTACCAACCCATCTTCATCATAAGCAGCAGCATCGGTAAAATGTGTATCAACATACCGAGTAATGCAATGTCTTTTGCATTTTACAATTCACACTGTGTAGTAGCTTAAAAGGTGACTATACGACGTTGAAATCATAGATACACGATATAAAGATGACAATCTCGGCAGGCATCCGAGTTTGCCTACAAGCTAACTCAGGGGAAATTCAGTAGAGCTGTGTAAATCGTTCATTTCAAATGATCGCATCGTTCAAGAATCGATTACCAAAATGATTCGATCATTTTAATCAATCGATCATTCGATCATTGTCATTCAACTCAATTCATTATTTCATACTGTAACTGTTCCGATTCGATTTTTGATGTGTTAACATCTATATGTCGGCGAAAGAGTGAAATAAAAACGTGGAATATTCTCGGAAATGAATTGAAATTTGGACACCTGTCAAATTAAGTGTTCTAAAGGATCTAGAGAACTGGCGTGACTTCAGTTAAGATCCACCTCCTAAATTGACGTACTCCGTTTTTCGATCCGCCGTAATAAAAATTTTAGTATATTTTGACACTTGTCAAAGTAAGTGTTCTAGTAGTCCCAGAACGTCGGCCGTGAGACTAAATTATACCCACCTCCTAAATCGATTGGCGTACTCCGTTTTTCGATCCGCCGTACCAAAAATGTTGGCATATTTTGACACCTGTCAAACTAAGACAATTTTTTTATTTCGGTTTCGATGAAATTCAATCTCCGAAGTTAATCAGTATTCGTTTTCATCGATTCCATTCTGACCCATATTTCTTTTCGAGATTCATTGAAATGATTGAGATTGGGATTGAAAATCGAGAATCATCGAAATGATTGAGGTTGGGATCGATTGAAACAAAAATTTGTAATTTCAATCATCAATACTTTTCGATGATCGGATCAAAAAAATCGAATCGTTCCCGATTGACACAGCCCTAAAATTCAGGAGAAACACGCACACATATGCAGTTTTCGTCCATTTACCACTATTTATTTGCACACGTAGACAGAATTCCCCCATTCACCACAAAAATGTCGGTTATTTTAAAAATGTCATGAGCATGTTCAAAAAGTATAATAAGTGGAGCAACGAGTTATCAAGTGCTAACCCGACCTTATTTGGATAAGTTTGTGGAAACAAATTTTGAAAGTGAAAATTTATATTCGATTTAAGTAAATATATTCGATTTTCTTTTGTTTTTTACTCTCAATTTATTGAAACAAACAGTAAAAGAATGAGAAATCAGAGAATCAACGCAACTGTCGTAAGATAACTTTAGGCGTGTTTTTTTGGTATCCCGGAGGAATTTAGTTGAAAAAAAACAACGTCGGGGCTAATAAATTACATGTTAAATGTAACAACAACTAATCCCTCTGGGCTTAGCTAAAGGCGCAGAATTCTGGGATCTTAACTTAAGCACGGGGCTTGAGGGGCTGAAGATTCTAGCAAAATGATTTGTATCTAAACAAATTTAGTTAAAACTAAAAATTTTTAATATCAATTCAAATCTATCAAAATAACAAGACTATCAAGGCATACTTTATTTGATTTGGGATTCAGTTAAGGACTTATGTATTTTTTTACTATTATTTTCGTTTATATTAAGAAGAAGAAGACCCAGCTTGACGGCCCTCAAAATATTGCAAAATAAAAAAAAAAACAAAACTTATATGATCTCAGAAAAATAAAAACCACAAATGAATAGAAATATTTATATGGGTGACTGGAAAACGTTGCTGCTGGAAAATAAAAAAGATGCTGCTACCCAATGCAAAAGCAGTAGCTGGAAATAGAGCTGTAATACGACCTATTATTCGAACTATTTTATTTTTTGCAAAACAGGAGGTGAAGATGATAGTGGAGCTATAAGTCTTATTCGGCCCAAAAAAAATATTTAAAACTAAGGGCTCTCCTGCAGTTCAGAATTGAATCTGGGGATAGCAATTTAAAGAATCACGTCATTACCAGCTCTAAAAACACAGGCTATTTGAGCTCAGATATACAAAATGAAATCCTAGAGACATGTTCTGATATTGTAACAATCGAAATATACAATAAGCCCGTTTATACATTCAAGTAGTTTGAACGTCCTCGCTGATGAAACAATGGTTGTTTCTGGCACTGAACAACTTTCCATATGCCTTCGATATGTCCACTGTTTTTTTGTTTAACAGGGAAGTTTTGTAAGTTTTGTTCTCATTGATGACCGAATTTCTAAAAACTTGACCAAAACCATACTGATGCAGCGATGTGAAGAACTACATCTTGATATATCAGCAATTATTGTATTGGCCAAGGCTATAACGGAGCCGCAAATACGGCAGGTCACTTAAGTGCAAAGCGGGATTAAAAAACAGTATCCAAACGCTTGATACCTATGTACACTGTGCAAGCCATCGCTTGCAAAATAACTTTCCAAAATATCATAAAAACCACACCAGAGAGCAAAACAAAAAGCAAAAATATCGTCGAGTGATCCTTCTACCGAAGTTTTGAAGTTGCTTAATATATGTGACAAAACTTACTTAACGTCTTGCTCACGGTTTTGGGCACACTTCCAGTGACAACAGCCTGTTAAATGAATCTTTTCAACGATAAAAACCGATTAAAACTTTGTCCCGAAGCGATATGAGCAATGCAAGAGTAAACGCACTTGCTTTGACATCTGTTCATTCGGATATTGATATTGATCCGGATGAGGTGATTGGTGATCCGGATGAGGTGATTGGCCTTATATAAAAAAAATTGTGTGAGTGCCGGGACTCACGGTTAATATGTGTAAACATCAACGTGCGCGGATCCAAAACGTACTTGTTTTTGCTTGAAGGGTATCTTAAGATTTTTTTCACTGAACGCACCCATCCTAGTATGCACACCGTAACGTTGCACGACGTAACGTTGTACACGAACATTCACGTTTTTTTTCACTCTACCGCCAGCATAAATGTTTACACATCAACAAAATCAAGACTTTCTGCTGTAAAAATATGTACGTACGAACTTAACATACATTAATTTAAAAACTAATAAAAATCTTTGGATTGGAATATACCTATAGTTTTTATTTTTTGTTCAAAGAACTGTTCGTAAAACTTGGAAGCCAGTCCCTCCGAAACAAAATCCTGGCTACGGCCCTGCACTGATTTTTGACCTATCTTATTGTATTCCTTGTTTATTTAACAAGTCACTTCATTTATTTTTGTTGTTTGTAGAGCGCACATGTATACCTGTATGGTTGTTAATATACATATACATATATACAGAGAGCATTGAAAATTTCAATAACCAATCAAACTTAAGAGAAATTCCAAATTTGAGTCAAGATTAAAAATCAATTTGTAACAGCGCGCGACTCAAAAGATAAATTTTCAAAAAAAAGTTTGAAAAAGAAGTTTCATCACTCCAAAGTCGTCGTTAAATAGCGGACTTAGCATCATTAAATTTGTGTTTCTTTCAACACAACCCCATACCCCACCTAACATCCCCCATTTTCATGGTGAAAAAGCTGGTGAGTTGGATTTTTTTTTAAAGAAAGCTGAGTTATTTGCACATAGAAAATGGTCGATCTAGCAAAACAGAACAAACCCACCCCATTAAATTGTTGTTGCAATTCACATCTATTCATCGACAAGGGATGAAATTACAAATACAACAATGCAAACAAATGGGTTTTGGAGGGTGAAACGTACGAAAGATTGTCATCTTTATATCGTGTGTCTATGGTTTAAATTCTGATTATGTCGATTTTCGAAGCTGACGACTCGTAGAAACTTCCATAATTCATAATTTAATTTCGATAGAGAGTTCAGACTTCAGAGTAATAAGTTTCCAGTGATCTCAGTATATCTATGCTTCCGATCGCTGCAGGTTTAATTTTCTTAGTAATTTTTAGCACTATCTAAAGAAATACCTTTTTAGTAGGAAATTGTTGATATCCCTCGGAATAGCCCCGGGCTGAAGAAAAGTGTTGATTTCCCTTGAGTTAGCCTTGGGCTGGAATTAGATTCCCTCATATACGATGATATCCCTATACTTTCTCCTTAATTCTTTGAAAATATTCAAAGTCATATTTATTGATTGAATAGAATTACTAACAAACCATTAACTTGAAATCTGAGAACCATGATCATAATTTTTCTCAGTTTCAGTGGCCAAAGTATAATTAAAGTATCATAAATGGCACTGATTTGATAAGGGACTGACATAACACTGCTTATTTTTGCTTCTCAACGTGTGTCACTGAGTTTCTTTAAAGTAGATAATCTTAAGTGATCGGTCAGAATTTTTCATCTATAAACTGAAGTTTACGTTAAAGTTTTCAGCTCTTTGTTTCGCTTGTCTGAACGGACAGAACTTTAGGGAATTTCTCGCGCCCTAGGTCTTCGCCCAACTTTGCCCTGCCCTAACGCCGGTACAGCTATTAGTTCATAAGCGGAGAAGTTGTGTTTTACATGGAAATTATTTATTAAGCCGGTATACATGCTCTAAAAACACAACTATTATTGGACAATTATCTTCACGGTGTGTCTGCATTACAGTTGTTGACCACAAGAGCAATTTGGTGCGATGCAGTCGTGCATATTTTGTTATTAAACTTTTTTAAATGAATGTGAAGTTGATTTTTATCTTTTGTCTCCTTCACCAAAAAAACTTGTTGATCTACTGCAATAACTGTCGTAATCGACCCGACAGCCACGGTTTTAAATTTAACTGTATAACATGGTTATGTGGATTACAACCGAAATGTAAAAAAAGCATCTGTTGTAAAATTTACAATCTGACTGTAAAATTAACAACAGATGCTGTTATTTTCACAATTCGGTTGTGGAATCCACAACCATGTCTCTGTAAAATTGAAATCATTGGTTGTCGGGCCGATTAGAACAATAAATGCATTAGAAACAAGTAACTGGAGATTTTCTGACGCGTTTTCTTTCAAATTCTTCTAAAACCGTTTGTACTTTTCACACGACGAAACAAAATCATAAGAGATTTTCTGTAATCTGTTGCCACTTCGTTAAGTGCAACAGAATCTATCTTTTTAACGAATTTTCTCGAATCAACGTATAAACAAAGTTCTTTAGGCCTACCTTACTACATTCAACATTAAAAAATGTGGAAAAGTGAAAAAAGAAAAACATGTACTAGAGATGCCTGTGTGCGTATGAAATTTATTTTATATCATCTGTCATTTCAGACTGATTTGACAGATCAATCCTCTCTGGAACTGACTCGACTTTCTATTTTCTTTAACCTTAAGCCTTTTGTACTTGTACAAAGGAGGAATTAAAGTGTTGAAATGGAGAAGAATCTAATTTTATGTCTCACATCTGTCATGTAATGACGTAAAAGTATAGTAACAAAACTGGAGTATTAAACATGTATTAAAAGCAGCAATATATGTATTAAGGTCGAATAGAACTTTCTAACTTTATTTTTCTGCTCTCAATGTTAACAATCAGTTCGTCCTTTTAATAAATTACAAATTAACACATCGCATCCATATGAGCATATGTATTTATATGGATAACGAATATATTTTCATCCCGCATCAGAAAAAGTTAGAAAAGAAAAGAAACCATCTAAAAAAAATATTCCCATTCCCATATGATATTTAACTTTTCAATGTCATTCTCATTACTCTGCCAAAAGTTTCTCTCCACATGGCACCGAAGCTAAACAACATATGTGACACAAATTCAAGATGACTTTTGGGTGGAAACGCAATAAAACCTACGAACACAATGCACGTATGTACGAGTAAGTATAAAACGAAAAGGGCAACAATGAAGTCGAAAACTTTTCGGGTGACTGTTAACACAACGAATCAGTTTAATCAAATCATAAAAAACAAACTTTTACAAGAAAAGATTATGCGAGGGAAAGGGATTTCAGCGCACTTCTATATGGGTTCCTATCTATGTATGTGTTTTTTTTGTCTATATATAGGAGTCAATTGTTATCATGCCATACATACCTAACGAAATGAAAAAGTTTTAAGGTTTCTTCATATTTATGTATTATGATTTATTTCAAGAACTTGTTCGTTGTTTATTCGGTGAGTGTTGGAAATGTGAATTCCTTGTAAATTAATTAAAATCGTGTTTGAAAATATTATAGAAGAAGACACGCGGGGAATGAGCGCTCTGTGCATTGCAGTGGAGCATGATTTTGTTTTTTTATGAAGTCAAGAGAGGAAGGATAAGGCTTCTGTTAGATAATGAATTTTTATAAGAATAAAACATCATCAATTTTTGCTAAAAGGAAACAAACAAAATTAAGAACACCAGACGCCAAAAAAATAAAATTAAAAAAAAAAAGGTTTTGCTTTCGTTTGTCGGGCTTCTTCTGGTTCAAGGCTATATAAAACATGAATGAGCATTTTGAAGACATGAAGTATTAGTTTTTTTAATACCTCCACGATATAACTGCTATTGCTATCAGAAAAAAGTTAACAAAATTAATACCTTGAGGCTGAAAATACACCGGAGTCAAAACGTGTTTTTCTGTCTTATGAAACAAGACATTGATTCATATGACCGAAAGCCAAAGCATGCCTGCCACGCGAATAAAACAAATACGTTTATGTTTTTATCTTCTTATGACTGGTTGTCGAAAATAAATGACGATTTTATGGTACTCTCGGCAAATTTCTCAGCTCACATGCCAATTTTAGTAAAAGTGCTCTTCGACTTTTTCGCACATTTTGGGCGTTTTCTCAGCCATTACTTGAGTAATGTTGGTTTTTAATGCGTCTAGAGTTCGGGGATTATTTGCTTGAATATGGTGTTTTGCGTAGCTTCGCACAGAACAAAATCTAACGGTGTCAAATCAAATGATCTTGGTGGCATGATTGTTCGAAAAATTATTGTCTGTTGTTCCAACACCCAAGAAGCGTATTTACGGCATTGTGAATGGTCAGCATAGGCTTCAATTGTTGCGTAATTTGAACTTTATAAGGATGGAAATGCAAATCCAAATGCAAAATACGCCATAGTGAGGTGTACGACACGTTCTATTGCTGCGAACGCCGCCGGGAAATCGAAAAATTAGGATCATCAGCAACACTTGCACTTGCAGCAGCAATATTTTCGACTGAGCGTGCATTACGACGATGCACAGGCCTTACGACATTAGTATCGCTTCCACTCCCTCTTCAAATTTCTTCACATTTTCAGCGATTGCTACGTAGTCGGTCGATTATGATGACCATAAATATTGCATAATGCGCGATAAGTGACTTCGTTTGAATCACCACTTTTGTAGTAAGTTTTAATAATTTTAACGCGTTGTACCCAAACGGTCCAACGTATATCCCTGCCTCAAGGAGATCTTCACAATCTAGAATAGATTTATTTATTTCAAATATTCCTCATTGATTTACGACCGCTTTTACTGCGAATGCGCTTAGTTCGGATTATCTTCCTGTCTGCTGTGATTCTACGCTTACGCCAAATTTATTAAATCTACAATATTTAGATTTTAAGAATGCCAATTGGCACCTTTGTAGTTCCCACTTTAATTCGAAAATTGTCAAGATAAAGATATTTGTGATTTTAACTTAAAACTACAGTCAGCAGTCATTTGAATTATTCTGACTTCGCAGTTAGTTAACATAGTCAGTTGTGCAGCAGTTAATTGACTGAAGTACTTCTTTGTCTGCGTCCAGTCTTTTAAGTCACTTAAAAGTCAACTTAAAATCCTAGTCAATCTTGGCAGCTAGTAAGTCAGTTTACTGCAGTCTATTAACTTAAGTCAATTGACTTTTTTTTAAGTCTTTTAACGGCTTTCAAGTCTTTTGAATAAAACTATTTTGGTGCGTAAACATCTTTGCCGGCGAGCGGTAGAGTGGATAAAAACGTGGAATTTCTTCTTTGCGACGTTAAGAGTTCACACTTTACGATGTTGCACATTACGTTACGAAAATATGCGTAGTAGGATATTGGATACGTTCAGTGACAAAAATCTGAGGATCCCCTTCAAGCAAACCAATCCGTTTGGGATCCGTACAAGTAGTTCTCAAAATTTACGCTTGGACAAACGTTTATGTTTACACATATCAACCGTGAGTCCCGGCACTCACACAGTTTTTTTTTATATTAGGTGTATTTTTCTCACGCGCACTCACATACATATATGCAGTTGAATAAAAGTCTAGGTTTTTTAATTTTATTCCCTAAATCCATTTAAACGTAAAGGGTGCTTTTTTTTAGAGGTATAGAACTTTAAGTTGGCAACACTATTTGAACTGGAAGTCATTTTTTCAGCTGTCAAGTGATTTATTTTAGTTTGGTTTGGTATTTCAACATTAATAGACTGACGCCTGAACAACGCTTCCAAATTGTGCCCAAAACAAGATTGCCGTTGATCAGTGCCCGATTCAGCTTTTTCGCCGCCCTGGGCAAAAATTTAATTTGACACCCTTTGCAATGACAACATTGAACTTATAAACATGATTTTGGAGAGATGGTGCTATTTTTAACCGGCTTTTAAAAATAGGGGTTATCATTTCGACCAGATTATATTCACATCAATATGTTAGTCTGAAATGGCTTCTAAACGAGTATATCAAATTACATGAGTGTATGTGTCATGTTTGTTTAGATATTTGTTTAGAAATTTCTCAGAAATTACTAATAGGATTTCAATAACTTTTTTCATTGAAATACAAAATTAATCAAAATCGGTTCAGTAGTTTCAAAGATATACACCAAAATGTTTTACCTAAGTAAGTTTATATTTATGAATATTTTGTTACATTTACCTATTTTTTGTCTTCAGTTTAAATAATTGAAAAAAAAAAACACAAGAAATAATATTTTTTTCTTATTTTATTCAAATTAAAATACACAGTAACGAAAATTGTTATGTAAAGCAACAAAAAAATAAATTAGGAACATATATTAGGTATTTAATTAATTAATGTCGTTAAATTTTTTTTTTTGAAAATATTTAAATATGCCCAGTAACAAAAATGATATTCTTGGAAATTTCTCTTCTGCAATTTTTTCAGTAATTTCCAATAAATTCAAACTTTCGCAAACATTGTGTTCTATAAAAAACATATAGCCAAACCAGATAATTTTTGCTGTGTCATAGTAGACCGGTATGTCATTATTTTTAATTTAGAAAAGCTTCTTTCACCGCTTTCAACTGTAACTGGTAAAGTCAAAAGAATTCTAAGAACAATGTTGATCTTTGGCCCAAATCTTAATTCTGTAATAAATTTTAAAATGTCTTGACGAGTCAGTTCTAGTCCATTTATGTCAGATGAGTCCTCGTTGGTTAAAATAGTCTCGAGGTTCTTACAACTTTCTTACAATTCATCTTTCGTCAATTATTCTCTTAGCGCATAATATATGTCATAAAGGGTCCGCCAAATAACTTTTTTTTGTTGAAAATGGCGCAAAACATCGAGTGTAGCTTCGGCTGTGTGGCACGTAGCGCCGCGCCGTCCTGTTGAAAAAAAATGTTGCCAACATCCTCAATTTTTGTGAACAAAAATTCGTCCAACATGGCCCGATAACGATCGCCATTGACTGTAACGGCCACTCCTCCTTTCGAAAAATGGCCCAATTATGCCTCTGGACCAAAATCCGCACCAAAACAGTGACTCGTTTTGGGTGTATCGGGTCTTCAATGTATGCGTGCGGGTTTTCTGTGCCCCAAATGCGACAATTTTGCTTGTTTACTACCCGCCAAGATCAAAATGAGCTTCATCTGAAAAGATGATTTTTTTGGCAAAATTGGCATCTTCTCTGAGTCGATCACAGGCCCATTTAGCGAAGCGTATACACAACCATACTCGTTCAGCGGATGGATAAAACTAATTATCTGTCAAATCAGACATGAGCTTAGTGTTACCATTCGCGAAATAAGCACTAGTTGAAAAGAAAAACGTTAGATAGCGGACCCTTTACATACTTTCAGAAACATAATATTGATTTTCAGTAGTAAGATACAATTTGTTATCATATCTCTGTGCTGTACAATGACTTAAAAATATTGTAATCTATGTAATTTTCTTTCAAACAATAAAATGTATCCATATCTATATTAACACGTTGTTCGATTGTTAAGCGATCTATTATAGTAAATGGCAAACATTCAACTAATATGATGACACTTCAAATGACAGCTGAGTTTGACAGGTGTGAAATGCCAGAGCTACCAACTTGAAACAACGAAATGAATGACACTGTACCTAAGTGCCAACAAATTTCATAAACAACTTTGTTCATTCAAAAAAGCGATTTACCTCCAAAATCTTGCTACGCAAATTAATATTAGCAAAAATTCAAAAGAATACGTGAACTTGAGGATGGCATCGAGCCATGTAAAATTTCTCTTGACGCTGAGACTTTAGCAGCACATGTTAAAACGCTATTGTCCAGCCAAAGAAGATCTTCATATATCTTCAGCTTCGCCAAATCCCTTATTTTTTTCAATATTTTTAAAAACGGAAATCCAAATTAAATGGGAAAATATAGAGGAATGTTTATTCTTAAATATTCACTAAGGAAAATATTTGCTGGGATCCTCTATGGAAGTCTTTATAGCTGGGTTGAAAGTACAGATTGCCTCAGCATATTTCAAGCTAGTTTTCGATCTGGATTTTGCACTATAGATTACGTTTTTTACGTTGATTAGCATTTCTAGAAATCGAATGGAAAAAATAAGAAACTATCTACGTTTGCTTCGTGGATTTTAAAGCTACGTTTGATATTAACAGGCTCTGATATACAAAATGGCATCACTCGGAGTATCTACCACATTTTTAATGCTATATATTTTAAATTTCTCGTCACATCCAGTGCAACGGTATGGGATGGGTTAAGTACGTCGGAGTGATTCGTAACGTCTGCGGTTGTCCTTCAGGGATGCATTTTGAGTCCATTATAATATTATTCAATAAATTGATTACATAATGTGATATTCTACCTGGTGGCGTAATCTTTGCGGGAAATCTCATTAAGGTGTTACTCTACGCAGATGATTTGGTATTGCTTGCTGATAATCCCTTTTTGCTTCAACTCCAAATCAATAGACTTCTGTCATACGGTGAAACCTGGGATCTTCACATTAACGTTCAGAAAACAAAGACGAACCTGGACCTATGTTCTATCACTCTCGTATCGATAAAATCAGTAGAGAAACGATGAAAAATGGAACAAAACTCATATGATTGTTAAGTTAAATCGGGCTTTTTTGGTCACTTCCTTTCATATGCAAATAAAACTTTATTTCATACTTTTCCCTACGTTTCGTCGTAATTTCTCGACTTCATCAGGGGTAGTTTATTAAATCTGTATATAGAAACTTACGATTAACAATTTGGGTACACTTTTAAATTTGTTTATAAATTAAACTTACATGAATAAAACTTTTGTTACATTTAATAATAATTATTGAACGATGACAATTCTTAATTTTTGAATTTTCTAAAATAAAAATGAATTATTTAAAATAATTTGAAAATAAATAAACAAAATTAAATAAAAAACCTACAGCACAGCACTTGAGACAAACTAAATGAAAGTAAAGCAATTTAAATCGAATTAAAAATTACACCGCTCTTAATGCAAGAGAATAACTAGCTATTGTGTTGTCTCTATCTTCCTGTGTATTCATTGTTTTGTCTATATTTTGTTGTATACGTAGACTTTCAAGTGTGTACCTATTATTTGTTCTCTTTTCCTTGTCCATTATTACTGTGTTATCAAAGTCTGCGGAGTGTCCAGTTTCTAGTATGTGCTGTGATAACCCAGTGGATTCTCTTTTGTTCCGAATATCAACTTTGTGTTCGATTAATCTCGTCTCCAGTGATCTCATTGGGACAACTAAGAGATCACTGGAGACGAGATTAATCGAACACAAAGTTGATATTCGGAACAAAAGAGAATCCACTGGGTTATCACAGCACATACTAGAAACTGGACACTCCGCAGACTTTGATAACACAGTAATAATGGACAAGGAAAAGAGAACAAATAATAGGTACACACTTGAAAGTCTACGTATACAACAAAATATAGACAAAACAATGAATACACAGGAAGATAGAGACAACACAATAGCTAGTTATTCTCTTGCATTAAGAGCGGTGTAATTTTTAATTCGATTTAAATTGCTTTACTTTCATTTAGTTTGTCTCAAGTGCTGTGCTGTAGGTTTTTTATTTAATTTTGTTTATTTATTTTCAAATTATTTTAAATAATTCATTTTTATTTTAGAAAATTCAAAAATTAAGAATTGTCATCGTTCAATAATTATTATTAAATGTAACAAAAGTTTTATTCATGTAAGTTTAATTTATAAACAAATTTAAAAGTGTACCCAAATTGTTAATCGTAAGTTTCTATATACAGATTTAATAAACTACCCCTGATGAAGTCGAGAAATTACGACGAAACGTAGGGAAAAGTATGAAATAAAGTTTTATTTGCATATGAAAGGAAGTGACCAAAAAAGCCCGATTTAACTTAACAATCATAGTTCAAATAATTGGTCAAATTATTATTAATTCAAAACTCATATGATTTGTTTCAATTTTCATCGTTTCTCGACTGATTTTATCGATGCGAGTACAGCGTTGCCAACCACTTTGGGCAAGATAATGCTTTATCCAAAAAAAAAAGCCTCAAATAATTTTTTTTTAAATAAATCACAAATATGATTTAAATAACAAAATAATCCTCTAATGAAAAAAAAACTTAAAGAAATCACATTTAAAGGGGAACATTAAGTAAATCAGTCATTTCAATTACAAAGGTACTTTTGGAGTAGGTGCAAAATATATGTATATTTTTAATCGAGATCGTCCTCTTCCTTAAAATCATACATATTTTTTGAAACAAAGATGTGTGGGTTTGCAATTTTTATTTTTGAAAAGCGTCTTTGCGTGAAGAATACCTACCACTCAAAGTCTATTCCTCAGCTTTGTTTAAATTAAATTAGTGCATGAAAAAATCCTTTCAACCGTCGTCGCCTATAGGAATGCGGCAAGCATAGAATATGGTTTATTAATTTTTCAAGAAAATAAAACATTTTGAATTGCCTTTCTCCAAAACTGGGAAATATTTGACAAGTCGGTAGTAAGATTTAAAGTTCTCAAAGATCAGAATTCAATATCAATATAGCGTTAAAGTTATTTTCAATAATAACATGCGAAAATTGCAGCGTAGGTACCTAAGTGGTATTATCGACTGATTCTTAACGAGTTCTGAAGGCTCTATAAGATCGCCATTTCCTTCAGCATCAAAAGTTACTCAAAAGGAAATCGCAATAAAATTTGTCTTGCACTTTCGATGAAAAAATTTAGATAGTTTTGCGAAATAACTTTAAATCGCATGAATTTAATGTTGAAGAGGTAACAGCAATGTTTTCAGACACTTTTCCTCCTAAGTATATCTCCTCTTAAGTATCTAACTACATCATTTTCCCGCACATACTGAAAATCCATATAGTTTTCCAAAATGTTTGTATAAAAACTGGCCACTTTTTTTTAGATAACATGAATTTTTGTATCCTCACTTTGAATCTCTGTATTTATTAAAATAAATGATGGTCAGATATACCACAAAAATTCCAAATAAATGAAAAAAAAGCCTTTTTGGACAAAAAAAAACCTCACCTTATAAGAATGGAACCAGCTGATGGCCTTATCACAGGATCTAACACTGTAACGTTGATGAGTGGAATGAAATAGGTCGGTATAGGTCGATGATTACCAACTTCTTTTGCCCTGAATTGGATGATATGAACACAACCGACATGTGATTTCAACAGGACGGCGCTACGTGCCACACAGCTGATGCCACATTGGAAATTCTGCTCCAGTGACTTTTTTTTTGTGAGGTTTTCTGAAGTCGCAGGTATATGCGAATAAGCCACAAGCCACAGTGGCCCTCAAAACCAACATAACCCATGCCATCAGTCAAATTCAGCCCGATTTATGCTCCAGAGTCATGAAAAATTGGACATTTCAGATGCGCGCCAGTCAAAGAAGCCGTGGTGGACATTTGAACGCTGTTATATTCCCTAAATAATGGCATCGATAGGCCTTTCGAACGAATACAAAATTTCGATGATATCTAACACACACTTTGTTTTATTTAAATTTACAGATAGGAAGCGCTTAATGAAAGATACTGTGATTCAGCCTTGGTTCAAGATTTTAGCTCACCGCCTTCTTTAAGTAAAAATTTGCTCTTCAAAGTACCTTTTATGAAGACTGAACAAAAAAAAATAAAAAAAATCACACCCTCCAATCCTCAATTTTTAATGCTTTTCAGTTTTCAACCCCCCTAAACTTATCCATCTAACATTTGAATCTAATCGCTCAAACGTCACAACTTCGAACATTATTTTTTTTAAAACTAAACCTGTTGACACATCAAAAGTCGACAGCTTCATTGAATATGTGTAAACAGTAAATAAGCTACTTGTAAGCACATTAGAATTATTTAAATGTAAATAATAAATAACCTTATCCCCGTTATATAGAAAGGGAAATTGTGTTTACTTTTTTTTTCTTGTTTTCCTTGTAATGGCCCGTTAACTTCCTTCCCAACTGACTTTAATAAATGATCTGCATTGCAGTAAACTAGGGAAGAAACATATCACAACGTCCCGTGTCGGCGTGTCGTCGTCTTCGTCCTCGTCGTCGTCGTCGTCGATGTTGTTGTTGTAACGAAAGAGAAGGGTTCCGTACAAAAATGGAGCTAAAGTTACGTATGTACATATATGAATTTTTAATGTACCTACGGAAAATAGTTTCGAATAGAAAATCTAAATCTTCTCCATGAATATATATATTTTGAATAAGTTTCATGTGATTAACATTCCAAAGTTGCATTTTGTTTTTGAAATTTCCAAAGTACGAAAATACCTCTAAAACTTCGTCCATACAGCTGGCTTCCATAAATAATATTCCCTTTACTTTAAGTATCTTTTTACTTGGGTGGTATAAGGTTTCAGCTTAGTTCTTATCCATGAGCTTAATTATTCAACGAGTATTTATTTTTATTAAGTAGATAACAATGCTTTTGGGGAACATTTGAACATTGGAGTTAATAAGGTCGATCTATATTTAATGCTTAGGTACCTATATTATTCCTTCTTGTATATTCCATTATGTTTAACGTTGAAGTCTAAAATTGGATGCATTAGAATTAGTTGAACTTTCTTCTCAAATATGTTGAATATTTGTTTGTTTTGAATTAAGTTCTCGTTTAGTGCTCATCAACATCATCATATCTTTAAGCATTAAACTTGATAATTATTTCTAAGCAAATGATTTTGTGAATCGAGTTCATTCAAAAACTCTTGAGATCGTAGAATATAATTATTGAAGTTCTCAATACCTGTGCGAGTGAATAGCTCCTTCGAGGTACAGCTGAAATGTTCACTAAAAGGGTGTTTCATATCATTATTGAGCTTTTCTTAAGGAAAAGTTGTAAAGAATATTAAAATTATAATTTATCGGAATTAATGATGAGGGTCATGTCAACTTAGCGAAGCAACATTCACCGATGGAAAAGTGGTTAGGTTAGGGATTTGCCGTTAATTAGTTGGTTAGGTGGATAATTTGCCTGTAATTAGTAGGCATAATTTCGAATTTGTCGTTCTATGTTTTCTATGTTTTTTTTTTTTGCTGATTTGCTAAGTTGATATCAACTCATAATTTGCTAAATTTATGTGAAGCGAAGCACCCCCTCAAAAAGGGTTAAAAACTATTTTTTTTATTGAATGGTGTATTGCTTAATAATTTTTCGTTTATCAATCATAAATTAGTTGTGACAATTTTAATGCTATTATGCGATGTTTTCTATGTTTTTTGTTGTTGTTGAATTTTTCGTAAACTTAGCAACAATTAACCAAAAAACAAATAGAAAACTTTATTCATGCAAAAAAAAACATAGAAAACATCGCACAACAAAATTGAAATTGTCATAATTAATTCTCGAATGATGAACGGCAAATTATTAAGCAATTACCATTTCAATATAAGAAGATTGTACACTTTTTTTTGGGAGGTGCCTACAGCTAAATTCATATTAATTTTGCAAATTAGCAGAAAAAGCATAGAAAATATTACACGAATTATCTCAACTAAGTAAAAACTACCGAACGGCAAATTATTAAGTAATAGTTAACCATTCAATTTAAGAAGATTATACCCCTTTTTGAGAGGGTTCTTCGCTGATTTGATGTGAACTTAGCAAAACAGCAACAAAAAAAAACATAGAAAACATGGAATAACAAATTCGAAATTATCACTAATAATTAACGGCAAAATATCCACCTTACCACTTTTCAATCGGTGAATGTTGCTTCGCTTAGTTGACACAAGCCAAGAATTTGTTGTTTTATACGGGTCATCTTCTTAAGAAGGGATCGTATCATAATCCCGAATCGCAAAATGTCGAAAGACAAAAAATTATTGAAAAAATCTTTAAAATTATAGGGAGTAATCCCGAATTTTCGTACTTTTTCAAGATTTGTTTAGTACTTTTCCAGTACGTTTTAGTTCCTATACATACCTACACCAATAACTTGGTTCTATACATTTTTTTTACCAAAAATACCAGCTTTAAAATGCGGAAGAGACAAAATGGTAAAATTCTGAAAAAAAAATGCATTTAAAAAAGTGAGAATCACCGAGAGCGAACATTTTGAAGAAAAAATCATTTTGTCCTTCGGGATTCTGTAATTCGGGGTTTTGTCGTTAGGAATTTTGTCATTCTGGATTTGTCTTTTTGGGGATTTTGATTTTCAGGATTTTGTTGTTCAGGATTTTTCCATTCCGTATTTTACCGCCGAATTTGGTAATTTGCGGTTTTAATTTCGTGATTTCGATACCAAACTCCCTGAGACTGACTTTAGGTTGACTATAATATAGTGATGCCATTGGATAGAACTTAGGGATTTATTCGACCAAGGTCCAGAGTAGGATTCGGACAACCTATGGAAATATATCCATGTTTCCATTTAACTAGTTCAAAAGTGCCAAGCCTTTTTGCCGTCTCATAATTTACATGCAATTCCGCTTGTAAATCACTGCATACATTTTAAAGTCTTATTGATCTATTTAGAGGTTGTTTATTTGAGAAGATGCCCCACCCTACCCCCTCTATCGTCTTAGAACCATCTGTAAAAACTGAAACATGATCAGTGTTTATGACACGGTTGGCCTCCCACAGAGGTCCCTTGAGGGGATATCTGTTAGGCCTCCTCTACCCATTTGTTGCATTGGTTAAGTCTCAGAGCACTATTGGCGCCACTTTCTTAGGAAATAAATCGAGTGTGACTAGTGAATGAAACATTTCTAGGGCTGCGGGTTGAAGAGTTTTCATGGCACTAGTAGTAGTGCCAATACATGCCAAACTTTGATTTGTTGTTATAGTTTTTAGATTGGTTGCCTCTTCTAGGGCTGCCCATTTAACCAAACATGCGTATGTCAAATGGAGGCTCTATCTTTTTTCCAAAAATTCGACTACAGGTGTGGAATGCTATTAAAGCTTTCCTTTCATGTTTTTTATATGTAATGTTTTCTTTCCAGTTAGGCTGACGATCTATTACCAAACCAAGATCTCTTGCCGTACTAGTGATCTGGAGCGGTGTCCCATTTGTAGTGGGAAAGTCAAAATTTGGAATGAAATAGCAGCATTTTATTATCGCCGATGATCCATATAGATCATCTCATGAAAATAAAACAATACGGATCTTAGTGACAACTGTGTTGTATACCTATCTCTTCTTTCCTTACGTTTATTTATTTTTCATTTATTGCTTTTCTTTTTTCTTAACACTATATAGTTCACAATTCCTAACCATTTGCAAAGCTGAGAAGCAATAGCAAAAAACTAAACTTTTTATTAATGAAACGTGATCCCGATAGAGAGCAGGATCTCGTGTTGTTGTTGTAATGTATGAATTTTGATGATCTATATGGATCATCTCTGATAATAAAAACGGCTTATGTTTTCTTTTGAACAAAACCAGTTTTGTCTTGAGTGGATTGACATTTAGGTGCCAATCACTGAGTTTGTTCAGAAATGTTTGTAAAAGCTAACACAGTGTGGATATGAAATTACGTTATGATATTATCTCTATGCTGTCAGCGGAAGCAACGACCTTAACACCTTAGTCTGAGTTTAACAAGAATCACATTATTGATTCAAAATAGCTTTTAACGGCCTTTAGTTCATAAAAATTGGCGTTTCGTCACGGCGATCTCACTTGGACTCATCAGTTGACTAGTGAGGGCCTTGTCAATACGCAATTTTTATTAAGTTCAGTTGAACTTACATGAAGTTTTTGACAAAAATCCAATATGAAGAATCACATTAACCACTAAAAATCAAAACAGGGGGAGGAAAAAACCTTTCCTTGCGGAGTACCTCAGCATGTCTTAACTTTAAGCTTGCTATGATCCATTTCCACATTTAAAAATCTCTTTTGAAGCAAGGAATCAATCCAATTTGAAGGCATCGGATCAATGTTAAAAGAGTCCAGGCAGGGGCGTATTTGTACATTTAGTGGCCCTGGGTCCTTGAAGGTATGGGCCCCCTTAAGGAATTTTTTTCATACAAATTTTGTTTTGTTAAACTACTTTTATTTTTTTTTTTTAACTTAGTGCTTGATAAGTTGTTGGAGAAAAAATCCACATTTATAAGCAATATTCAAGTTTTTCTGAATATGCTGTTGTGCAAAAAATATTGGAAAGTACTATTGAAAATAAAAAAAATACAGACGTTGTTATTTTAAACAAGAGGAACTTTTAATCACAAGAATATTACACATAGAGGTATTTAAAACTAATACATATATGTACCTATCTATACTTATGTAAAACAAAGTCATTTTACTAACAAGAACGGCTGGACCGATTTTAAAGATCGAATAGCAGAATAACTATACAAATATCGAAAAATTCACTCAGTAGGCTGAAATGGGGTAAAATGAAAAACGCGTATGATTTAAAAAAAAACTCTACCTGCGTTTGAAAGGTCATTCTTAGAAAATGGCTTCAAGGATATTTTTTTTTTTAATTTTGAGATTTTTAGGGTGAAATGGGGTAAAAATAAAAAATTGTCCGATTTCAAAAATTATTTTTTTGTTTGAAAGGTTTTTCTTACGATATGGCTCTAGGGATATTCCTTTTTAAGTTTTGTTATGTGTAGAGTGAAATAGGGTAAAAATTGAATGAAAATCATATTTTAGAAATTCTCTTCGTATTTGAAAGGTTTTTTTTTGAGTGGATGGCTTAAAGGGTATTTTCTTTAAATTTGGTATTTATAGAGTGCAGTGGTGTAGCAACAAAAATTGATATCCGATTTTAAAAATTCATTTGCTCCTCTGCATAAGACATCATCACTTTATCAAGGATTTCAACATAGACATGTTGATCCATGGTGTTTTCAATCCAGTATATAGGCCCGATTCCATAGTAGGAAAAACAAGCCCATATACCATTATGTTTGAACCTCCGTGCATTCGGAGGTCTCCTAACGTAAGAACGAGAACCTTTGCCACCACACTTTAAAATTTAACTGTCATTCGTCCATAAAATTATCCTCCATCTTTCTACTGGCCAGTTCAAATGTCGTTTTGCGAAGTTCATATATGCTTTGTTTCGTGCTTAGTAGTTAAAAGAGGGACTTTTCTTGGACTACAAGCCTTTAAATTGTTTTCTCTTAGTTTCTTAGCAATATTCAGTTCCCTTTTAAGCTCTGTTGCAGGCTTAAACTGCTCGTACTTACTTTTCCGGATTAAACGTTGGACAAGTAATGGCGACATAACATGTTTTCGTCCACGAGTTTCAATTTTTGGTACAAATATTATTGCATTACGGATCATTTTGTTATAACAGCCAACTAAACGCCTAACTTCTGCATAAGTTTTGCCCTCTGCAACCGTTCTTTGAATAATTTCTCGTTTTTCGGCATTACAAGACTTTGCACGACCAATAGCTTCGTAAAAAATTTTAAAATTTAAGTTTTGTTTGCAAAAACCAATTTATAAAAAGGACGCAACTAGAGACATGCCAATTTATAACAGTTATAACAGTTTTTCGACATTAAAAGTAGGCGTGCGTTAACGCGCTTCGCGCGACTTGAAAAAAAAAACTCTGGGTGCCTGAAGTATGCCCGCCGGCGGAGGGCCCTGGCCCTGCGGGGCCGCAAAAACAGTACTTTTATAAACTAAAACTGATATAATTGGCATATCTAGAGTCACTTCCTTATAAAAAAGAAATTAAAACACTTTGATGCTTTCTTTTGAAAAATTCAACACAAAAGACTTTTTTCTAACAGAAACGTAAGAGCAGTGCTATTATTTTTACCGTAAAAAATTGTACTTCTCTATCAAAATTGCTTTACAAAAACAGAACCGTTACCATTTGTACACCAATGATCTTACTTAGAACAAATTAGAGTGCATTATTCCAGTAATCAAGCACCCTCCATCCATAATGGTTTGGTCTGTTTTCCAGGGAAAGGAGTAGGCCCTCTTTATGTTGTGGAAAACACCATAAGGCAGGACCAATACACGAAAGTGTTTGAAACGGTGTTGATGCCACAAATCTGGAAGTGCTCCTTGCCATAAAGCTAAGAGTGTCACGGAGTTTCTCCATGAAAACAAAATTAAAGTTTTGGACTGGCCTGGGAATTCTCCGGATATGAATCCCATATAGAGAACGCTTGGGAGCTTCTTAAGCGAAAAGTTGCGGAAAACCCTTTAACAACGAAAAGTTAGCTAATTGAAAAGCTTTATTCTGAGTGGTAGGATAATGCCAAGATAAAAAATACAATTCCATCTTGTGTATGCCTCGAAGAATAAAGGCGCTTATTGCAGCAAAAGGCCAACATACAAAATATTAGAAAACGGTAATAACCGCAATGCTTACAATTTGAAATAAATGATTAAATCAAAACTCAAATTGAACTGTATTGGTTCGGGGCCCTAAAATTTCGGAGCCCTGCCCCACCGGGTCCATGCCTAAAGACGTCAATGCAGGCTATAGGTAAATCCAAAGTTATTTCCTTGACACAAGTTTGTCGAACGGACCACTGATTGAGAAACGAAGTCCCCTTTCACACGAAGAGGATTTTTTTACGTTTTCTTTTAATTTCTTCTACACTCTCTTGTAGCTTAACGTAGTTTCCTTATAAATTCTCTTGGTTGAACCCACAAAAAACCTCTTCAAAAATTGACGGAGAGATTCACTATCCTTCATTCGTGCCCTTCTATCCGAAAAATTGAGTTTCTTCGCGTGAAAGAGGACTAAACTTGATCAGACGTTATTCAATCCTTTAACCTTGCATATGGTGAATTACCATACTCTACTGAACTATTCACCACAATTTTGGCAGATATTGCATTAACAACATAAGCTAATAAACTTCGAGCATCCCATTTACAAGACCCTTTAGTTACAAAAAAAGCTTCTAAGTTTCTGAAGAATTCGATAAAAAGCCTTCATTGAGGCACCCTGTATAATATAATATATAATGGGTGATTTTTAAGCTGGTTTGGTTTTGGCAACACTGGTTTTGACAGCTGACGTGTGTTTAGTACCTTGTGTCACTGTCAAACAGCTTCAGTTTGGTTTGCAATTTAACCATGGATCGTCTTACAAATGAACAACGCTTGCAAATTATTGAATTTTACTATCAAAATTCGTGCTCGGTTCGAAATGTTCATCGCGCTGCTTGTGTTCAGCGATGAGGCTCATTTTTGGTTGAATGGGTACGTAAATAAGCAAAATTTCCGCATTTGGAGTGAAGATCAGCCAGAAGCATTGCAACAGCTACCAATGCATCCCGAAAAAGCCACTGTTTGGTGCGGTTTATGGGCCGGCGGCATTATTGGGCCATATTTCTGCGAAGATGATGCGAATCGCAGCGTTACTGTCAATGGTGAACGCTACCGAGCGATGATAACAAACTTTTTTTTGTCCGAAATGGAAGTTCTTGACTTGCATGATATGTGGTTTCAACAAGACGGTGCCACATGCCACACAGCACGCGAAACAATGGCGCAATTGCGAGGCGAGTTTGGTGAACAGTTAATTTCACGTTTCGGGCCGGTCAATTGGCCGCCTAGATCGTGCGATTTGACACCATTAGATTATTTTTTGTGGGGGTATGTCAAGGCTAATGTCTATAGGGACAAGCCCGCTTCGATTGACGCACTGGAAGCCAACATCCATGCATTCATTCGTGAGATACCGGCCGATATGTGTGAAAGAGTATGCCAAAATTGGACTCAGCGGATGGGCTACCTGAGACGCAGCCGCGGTCAACATTTGCATGAAATTATCTTTAAACATTAAATTGCAAGGTTCAAACTATCGATTCAAATAAATATTTCATTCATTTTTTCGAATTTTTTGTGTTTTTTTTTTTTTTTAAGTTCTAAACCTCTTAATAAATCACCCATTACATCTGTATGTCTTATGCATTCAATATTTCCCCCATAAATAGAAACAACTTCCAAGATATGATGCAGACAGGATTGCATTTTGTACAGCTCAGTGCACTCAATAGAAATTGCAATTGAATGCGATATATGTGTGTTTTTGCTTTGCGAAATGTGTACACTGTACTTTATATATATACTTTCTTTAACGTTGTGAGAGGCAAAATAAAGCAGAAACAGAAAGTAAAGGAATCTACATAATTCAGCTGAAAGTGTGTAAGCTGACACAGTGACATACCTTCCTGCTTGGCTTGGCATTCACATTAATCATTTTTCATTCTGGAGCACCAACTTAGATTGGTTTCGCTTTGTAAAATGCTTAGCATGAGTATATGAGAAAGTAGGCTCTTATCCGTTGCTTTGATGTAGGGGACTAATGGTATTAAATGAAAACCTAATAAGGCACTCAAATTGTTTAAATTCCATCATAGTGCAAAATATACACACACCTCAATAATTTACGGAGGGAATAGAATAGATGCATTAATTTAATTTAAAACAAAAATTACACAAAATCAATTAAGAATGAGTTTAACGCTACGTTGGCGTCTTGTCAACTGAAGCACTTCGTTCTCAATATAAACATGTTTTGACCGAACAATACTTCCTCTAGTCTTAACTATGTAGTTGGCCCAGCTGCGCACGAGTACACAAACCTAAGCTTCACATAAGAATTATAAAAGAAAATATTATTTTTTGACTTATTGTAATCGAATACGACTTTTCTGGGTTTTAACCCACTTCACGCTATTAAAGGCTAAATTTGTAAAAATATGATGATCTAAGTCCAACTTTAATTGTTTTACCAACACAGGAAGAATTTTCGTATTTGAAAACCACTGTTTTTTTTTGTATCCCTTTTCACTCTATAAATAGCATTTTTTTTTAATATCGGGTTTTTCAATAAGAGCGCTACAAAAGTTTTTTTTAATAAAACAAACACGGTTTTGGATATCAATAAAATTCTTTATTCCTGTGAAAGTACGTTTGATGCCATTATGTATGGAATTCGATTTTGCATGGCCACCACGGGCACGCTTGCAGAGGTCCAGACGCTGAACCCAATTTTCAACGGTTTTCAAGCATAAATCGGCCGATACTGCTGCAATTTCACTTTCGATATTCGTACGAAGTTCATCAATCGTCGCTGGCTTGTTGGCATAGACCATAGACTTGACGTAGCCCCACAGAAAATAGTCTAACGGCGTCAAATCGCACGACCGAGGCGGTCAAGCGACTGGACCATTTCGTGAGATAACACGTTCTCCAAACTTGGTTTAAATTAAATTGATTGTGAAATTCGCTGTGTGGCTTTTGGCGCCGTCCTGTTGGAACCACATGTCTTTCAAGTCCATATCATCCAATTGGGGCCAAAAATATTCGGTTATCATTGAACCGTAGCGATCCCCATTCACAGTAACGTGCCATTCTTGATCATCACGGAAGAAGTACGTGCCAATGACGCCGCCGGCCCATAAACCACACCAAACCGTAATTTTTCCGGGATGCAATGATGACTCATGGCTGCCTGACCAATACCGCATATTTTGTTTATTGGCGAAGCCATTCAGCCAGAAATGAGCCTCATCGCTGAAGATGATTTTTCGATGAAAATCCGAATCTTTTTCAAGTTGTTCAGCCCAATTCGAGAACATACTACGCTTCTGGTGGTCAAACGGGTTCCAGTTCTTGCGTCAATTTAATCTTGTAAGGATGTAGGCCCAGATCTTTTCGCCAAATTCGCCACAACGACGTCACAGAGATGCCCAACGCTTGAGAACGACGTGTCAGAGACACATTTGGGCTTTCTGCAACTGAAGCCTCAGCGGTAGCAATATTCTCGACACTACGGGCACTTCTTTGTCTCACTGGCACGGTAACATTTTTTACTGTGCATGTGGATTCAAATTTTTGCACTAGACGCTCAATTGTTGCTCTGCTAGGATGATTATGACGACCATAAATTGGACGTAGCGCTCTTAACGTTGAGGCCACTGACTACGAATTTCGGTAGTAAATTTTAATAATTTCGACTCGCTGTTGGCTCGTATATCTTTCTATCATGAAATGGCAAATCTTACTGAAGAGAAATGTCAAAAGAGCGGCAAGAAATATGGCGTCGTTTGCTATCCCTGTTGCTCTACTTTTGTAGCGTCCCTGTTGAAAAACCCTTTAAAACCTTTAAAACACAAATAGAATTTTGTATATACCCTTGCAGCCATTTGCTAAGAATAACCTTTTAAACGCAGGAATCGGAAGCTTCTTTTTCAATTAACCCTACAAAGAGATTTTTTCCGATATTTTAATAGTTGCAGAGAATCCAACAAATCAGAGATCAGCCGTTCTTCAGTTATGAATGGTATAACTAAACCGACTTTGTTTTATGTATTAAAATTCACAGCGGATATTCATCGTTTGAAAGACACTCTCCCCAATAAATGATTGCTTCCATTTCCTGAGTTCAGAGCATGAATGAGTAGTTCCACATTTGTAATTTTTGTCAAATTTTTGAGGTAAAATTTCTCCGCTTTGGTAGTACATAGTTGGGGAAGATAATTTTTGATACGACCAAGTAAAGAATTAAAGTCGATATTTCAATCAAACATTTCAACAATACCTAATGGGTGATTTATTGCAAACTTTTCGATGTAAAATGAATGGTGATTGCATAATTTGAACTCGAAGTCTGAAATTGAAGTCAATGAATCCAATTAAATTAATGATTTTAAAGGAATGCATTCATAAAAGAGTGCATTCTTGTACAACCAAGTCTAAGAACATTCTGGAACCTCAAGATTGGAGTGCTTCTCAAAACTACAATCCGTAATGATTCTGTTTGTGATGCAGAACGCCTTCAGCTCCCTAAAAATAAGACATTCTAGGATTAAGCTGCTAATACTAAGAAGATATATGAGAAGATATCCAAAAACTATACTTCTATATTAAATTTTTCCGTATCAATAGGTACTATCAACGATGTCTTCCATCTCTTTGCAGGATAGCAATTTATTGTTGACGCAGTTGTTGAACAGGATCGTGAAGAATAGCACCATGACTTTTGAGGGAATGTCCTTTTGACATAAAGGGTCATTCTTTCTTTCAGTTTCGAAAGTAAAGCTAAATAAAACGGAAGTGACTCTAGACATGTAAATTATAACAGTTTTGTTTTAAAAAAGTACTGTTTATGCGGCCTCACAGGGCCAGGGCCCTCCGCCGGTGGGCATACTTCAGGCACCTGGAGTTTTTTTTTCAAGTCGCGCGAAGCGCGTTAACGCACGCCCACTTTTAATGGCGAAAAACTGTTATAACTGTTATTTCATTATAAAGTTTGGACTTTGCCATTAAGTGTGAAAAACAATATCATTCAAATGGCCGCCTCGGGAAGATTCGTAGTATGCACTTTAGGTAATTTTTAACCACTTTTTCGCACATTTCGGGTGGTATCTCAGCCATTACTTGAGTAATGTTGGTGTTTAATTCGTCTAGAGTTCGGGGACTATTCGCGTGAATTTGGTCTTTTGCGTAGCCCTACAGAAAAAAACTATCAGTGTCAAATCACATGATCTTAATGGCCAATTGACGTGAAAGTGAAATTACGCAAACAGGAAACTACTCACGCAATAAAGCTATAATTGGTCATGTTGTGTGGCTAGTTTCCCCGTCTTGTTGGAACCGCATATCTTTCAAAAAAATTGGTTATCATTCGATAAATTGCTGCTAACACCGGCAATTCGACTGAGCGTGCATTACGATGATGCACAGGCCTAACGCAATCAGTATTGGTTCCACTTTCTTGAAATTTTTTGACAATTTAACCGATTGCTTGCGTAGTTGGTCGATTATGACGACCATAATCAGCGCGTAATGTGCGAAAAGTGTCTACGTTTGAATCACCACTTTTGTAGTAAGTTTTTATAATTTTAACGCGTTTTTCGATTGTATTTCTATTTATAAATCGTTGTTTTATAAACTTGTTCACAAAGTTCTTCAACGAAAGCATACTAAAGATTAAGTTAACGCTATGAACAAAACATATTGTCAACCATAAGAACGAGATGCTGTCAGTACCTATGTATGCGATGTATATAAGAAAATTCCTTCGTCCAAATTTTAATTAAACCCGAAGTTTATTTTATGCATCGTTTATATTGTAATATAACATCTGCATGTAAACAATTTAAGTTGCGTCAAGTAAAATGCAAGACACAATGTATAGAAGATCCATGAAGTTTTTGTCATCTAGGAAATATGGATGTATAGATACACTAAGAAGAAGAACCTGCTCCGCAGATGAATTCCCCGCAATATTCAACTAAAGTGTGTCAAACAAATTAAGCTAAATTATGTGGAAAGTTGAAAATTCTCATCAAAGTTTCACACCTGAAAAGCCCTCCTCTTAATTCTGAAGATACTCGGATAACTTTGTAGTCTTTGTACTTAAGACCTAATAGGTGTATACTTATAGTTCCTCCTATTTATAACTATATGTATTTTCCAAGCGAGTTACAAGGTTCTTATACACCTCCAGTAAAAACCCTACTAATACTGACTTGTTATCATCTTAGAGCAAAACATCAAGTTGGCACAGGTGCTTTTGTTATTTGGCAGGGTGTCCTTTTGGAAAATTCAAGGATATTTCTGTTTCCATTTTCTACTTCCTAGGAAGCGACCCATGAGGATGACGTTACGAAACAGAGCCGGATAGATTCCTTCTTCTCTCCCAATGACAGTTCGTATGAATAAATTCATCCAAAAATGATAGAGCTCTTTGAACCCATGACACAATAATAGGTTTCTATACCTTCCAATACTAAGAAAATACACTGGAAAAATATTTAACTTGTGACTTTCATTAATTTTTCAAACCAGATGTGTCTAGTTTGACATTTACAGTGCTTCAGAATGTCTGAAAACTTTTCTACTATAATTTTGCTTGAATAATTTAATACATTTTGAGATCATCTATTAAATAAGGCAGAAACATACATAGATATGTATATACTCTCGGCTTACATCTCATATTCCATATCACCTAGGCCAACAACAACAACCTACATACATATATACATACATCCAGAGATGTATGATGCTGTTGTTGATTGTGGGACGAAGGTTGAAGAAAGGAAGACTAATCATGGAGTAATTTTGTGTTATCTTTAGTATAACATTAATGGCCTCAGGAATAGGTGTTATCATCTTTTAACTGGATGCCGTGTTAATTTATAAATTCAAAGCTTTAATTACTTTTCTGGGGGGAAACTTTTTGACAAGAACTGTAAGGCAGCAAGATTATTCAAGGATGTTGTTACTATTTATTTCTCAAATTAAAGCTTTCATATATTTCTGTTGAATGGTTGGGTAATATTATGAAGGAGTATAGATGCCTATGTACATACAACGAAACGACAAGAACGATAAGATAATATTTGGAGCACAATATAGGTATAGGGTCCGCCATCTAACGTTTTTTTTTCAACTAGTGCTTATTTCGTGAATGGTAACACTTAGCTCATGTCTTTTAACACGCGTTTATGTCAGACAAAATGTAAATACTTTAATTTTAAATATAGTTGTCATGAGGTCATCAATCAGGCAATTCTCTTTGAAAGTTAAATCTGAATATCATCAGCATTGTGATGAATGGAAACATCATCACAAGCAGAAGGCAGGTCATTTACAAATAGGAAGAAGAGAATAGGATCCAAGATGCAACCCTGTGGAACACCAGTGCCCAAGAAACTACGATTTGGCGAATCATCCTTTACTATCACACGTTGAGTCAAATTATTAAATCAAATTTGTGTGGACCACTTTGCACAAAAACGAAAAAAAATAAATAAATAGTACGCTGTCTAAGCGAATTCCAAAATTACTAACAGCGGAACGCTTTCATCGACATCGATTATAGTTTATCGATTCTCGATTCAGAAACTTGGCAAGTTTCAAGAAGGCTAAGGTGGCCATCTTTATTTCCGCCGATGAGAACTTTTTCTTTTCGCTTATCAATTTTTATAAAGAGAGGTCAGCCTGCAAGAGATAAAATTATTAAGAAAAAATTTAAAGCGATAATTTAAGTAATTAAACAAAAATATCTTTATCTTTCATAGAATAATTAGTTTAATTGAAATTTTAATAAGTAAAGCAAAACAAAATATAAAAAGTAAAGTATCTTGACGAAGTTGAATGCAAAAGTTTTTACAAAAAGAGCTCACACACCTACATAATCAAATCAATATAGACTCCCGAGTAACTGCACTCATTGCCTAAAATGTCTCGTGGCTGGAACAGGTGCAACCACCTGTCATCCATCCACACATCCGTCTATTCTGAAGCGGTGACATCATCAAGGCATCCAAGACGGAGGCGAGAGCCTGCCTTCGATTCCGACCAAGCACCGTGGAGGTGTCAAACAAAATCAAAATAAGCAAAGAAAAGAAAAATCAAGAAAGTGACATGCAAGAATAAAAGAAGAAAACGAAAAAAAAAGTCTATAACGGGTGATTTTTTGGCTGGTTTGGTTTTGGCAACACTGGTTTTGACAGCTGACGTGTGTTTAGTACCTTGTGTCACTGTCAAACAGCTTCAGTTTGGTTTGCAATTTAACCATGGATCGTCTTACAAATGAACAACGCTTGCACATTATTGAATTTTACTATCAAAATTCGTGCTCGGTTCGAAATGTTCATCGCGCGCTGCTTGTGTTCAGCGATGAGGCTCATTTTTGGTTGAATGGGTACGTAAATAAGCAAAATTGCCGCATTTGGAGTGAAGATCAGCCAGAAGCATTGCAACAGCTACCAATGCATCCCGAAAAAGCCACTGTTTGGTGCGGTTTATGGGCCGGCGGCATTATTGGGCCATATTTCTTCAAAGATGATGCGAATCGCTACCGAGCGATGATAACAAACTTTTTTTTGCCCGAAATGGAAGTTCTTGACTTGCATGATATGTGGTTTCACCAAGACGGTGCCACATGCCACACAGCACGCGAAACAATGGCGCAATTGCGAGGCGAGTTTGGTGAACAGTTAATTTCACGTTTCGGGCCGGTCAATTGGCCGCCTAGATCGTGCGATTTGACACCATTAGATTATTTTTTGTGGGGGTATGTCAAGACTAATGTCTGTAGAGACAAGCCCGCTTCGATTGACGCACTGGAAGCCAACATCCATGCATTCATTCGTGAGATACCGGCCGATATGTGTGAAAGAGTATGCCAAAATTGGACTCAGCGGATGGGCTACCTGAGACAGCCGCGGTCAACATTTGCATGAAATTATCTTTAAACATTAAATTGCACTATCGATTCAAATAAATATTTCATTCATTTTTTCGAATTTTTTGTGTTTTTTTTTTTTTTAAAGTTCTAAACCTCTTAAAAAATCACCCATTATAAAATTAAATTCAATTTTGTTATTAGTGATTAACTGATTACACTGTAATAATATGTGTATATGTGAAGATTTTACCACAAAATAAAAAAAAATAGCGGAAAGAAAGACCAAAAGTATAAAAATGTACTAAAGAAAGTTCGAATTTATTTACAATCACACCTAAAATTATGTCATATATACACATTCTTAATTCTACACATTCACACATACAAAAATCATTTCATATATTTACACATTCGTAGTTCTAAAGTTTTTTTTAAATAAAACAAAAACGGTTTTCGATATCAATAAAATTCTTTATTCCTGTGAAAGTACGTTCGATGCCATTATGTTTTAAACTCAATTTTTTTTGCATGGCCACCACGGGCACGCTTACAGAAGTCCAGACGCTGAACTCAATTTTCGACGGTTTTCAAGCATAAATCGGCCGATACTGCTGCAATTTCAAGTTCGATATTCGTACGAAGTTCATCAATCGTCGCTGGCTTGTTGGCATAGACTATAGACTTGACGTAGCCCCACAGGAAGTAGTCTAACGGCATCAAATCGCACGACCGAGGCGGCCAAGCGACTGGACCATTTCGTGATATAACACGTTCTCCAAACTTGGTTTCCAATAAATTGATTGTGACATTCGCTGTGTGGCTTGTGGCGCCGCCGTCTTGTTGGAACCACATGTCCTCCAAGTCCATATCATTTAAAAATATTCGGTTATCATTGAACGGTAGTGTAATAACCTGGTTTCCCAATAATTAAAGAACACAACTCTTTGCTAGATAAAACAAAACTAAACTTATTTATTATATTTTCATAATCATATCTCTCGCTATGACAACATAGATTTATTTACTAAATGCTTTGCAACCTTAATCAATATGATACAGTGTATCCTCTATTGACAAGGTCGCCACATCCCTCCTATATTTTTAAGCTTCAGCTTCAACCCCGAATTCTTTGGTTCGGTGGTGTCTTCAACATCGTTGTGAGATTCGTTGGTTGAGGGCTCCAAAATATCTTCATTATTTGTTGTTTCGATTTCAGTCTGAACCAGAACTGGTATTTTCTTTACATGGTTTAAATTTCGCCTAAAAGTTCTGCCGTCATCGCCTTGTACCATTACTTCATTCCGGTTCCGTTCAATCACCTTGAATTCTGTTGAATCGAAAGCTGTTGTTAGTTTGTTTTGGGGAATTAGATTACGAAGTAAGACTTTATCGCCAATGAAAATATCTCCTTCCTTTGCACCGCGAACTCTATCTCCTCTCTCCTTTCCTTTTTGTTTGTTTATCTTGTCTAAGTCTCTTGCCTCTGAATCTAAAATAGTTTCACTTATATCTTGTATAGAGGGAATTTTGTCTCTAATTATCCTTTTAAAAAGAAGCTCTGAAGGTGATTTCCCCGTTGTGCCATGTGGTGTCACGTTGTACATTAGAGTAAATTTCTGTACTTCTTTCCTATAGTCCGCCCCTTTCCCATGAGCTATTTGCAGTCGCTTCAAAATAGATTTATTCATATTTTCAACTTCGCCATTGGCCTGTGGCCAGTAAGGAGGTGAAGTTATCAGATCAATGTTGTTCTTAACGCAAAAGCTCTTAAATTCATTACTCACAAATTGTCGACCATTATCTGCTTTTATAGATTTAGGATATCCCAATCTACAGAAAATTTCTTCCAAAATGGCAATTATTTCTGAAGATGTAATTTTTTTTACAAACTTAGTCTCTTGGTATCTTGAATAATAATCAATGATAACAAAAGCAAAATCGTAATTTGGTAATGGACCTAATAAATCCATTGCAAGACATTGCCAGGGTCCGTCCGGAAAAGCATGTCGCTGCATAGGCACAGGTGGAGTCGGCCTTGAAACTAACAGGCAATCGCGACAAAGTTTTACAAATGATTCCACTTCTCTGTCCATTAATGGCCACCATACCTTTAACCGCAGTCTCCGCTTCATTGCTGTCTCTCCTGGATGGCCTTCGTGACCCAGTTCCAATACTCTAGATCGTTGTGGTTTTGGTATGACAAGTCTGGATCCACGTAGTAAAATGTTTCCCAAAGTACAAAGTTCAAATTGAAATGGAAACATCTTATTTTTACTACTGGCTGTCCAATCGTCTTTCTTCATATTTTCTACCGCTTCCATAATCTCTTGATCATTGGCGTTTTCTTTTACAATTTCACTTATTGTAAGTGCACGCGGTACCACATTTTCGATCAGTGCACATACACTGTACTCACAATGCCTGTCGAAAGAATCCGTATCCTCAATCTTGCACAATCTTGACAATCATCATCGTCGGCTCGACAACCGGGGTCCGGTCCTGGCCTCCTTCAACAAGTCTCTCCACCCATCCCGGTCTCGAGCCGCCGCCATCCAGTTGCGCACCCCAAGGCTCCGGGCGTCCTGGTCTACGCCATCTCTCCAGCGCAAGCATGGTCTACCACGCTGTCGTCTACCATAGAATGTACCACAAAGAACTTTCCGAGCAGGTTCCTCTTCGCTCATGCGAGCTAGGTGCCCTGCCCACCGGAGTCTACCGAGCTTAATTTTTGTCACGATATCTGCTTCAAGGTAGATTGCGTACAATTCATGATTGTACCGTCTCCGGAATCGTCCTTCCTCACATATGGGGCCAACAATTCTCCTTAAGACTTTTCTCTCGAACGCGGCTAAGAGGTCGGAGTGCCTTTTGCTAAGCACCCAAGTCTCGGATCCATATGTGAGTACTGGCAGGACCATGGTCCTGTACAGCAGCAGTTTTGAAGTTATGGTGAGATTTCTGGATTTGAAGAGCTTTGACAGACTATAGTAGGCTCTGTTGGATTTGAGAAGCCGCCCGCGTATTTCTTCTTCTATATTGTTATCGGCTGCTACTATTGACCCAAGGTATTTAAAGGATTGCACCACTTCAAATTCGTGCTCCGCTACCTTGATTGTTTGACCAACTGTTCCTCTCGCATTCGACGCCACCATGTACTTTGTTTTACCTTCACTAATGTGCAGCCCCAGATTTTGTGCCGCCTGCTCGATCTGGATGAAGGAATCATGTACAGCTTGCTCAGTTCTTCCGATGATGTCGATGTCGTCTGCGTAAGCCAGTATCTGGCTGGACCTGTTGACGATGGTCCCTCTTGTTGCCGTGCCAGAGTCACGGATTGCTTTCTCCAACGCCAGGTTGAAGAGGAGGCAGGCCAAACCATCCCCTTGTCGGAGTCCATTAAAGATGTTGATTGGTTTGGATAGCAATCCGGCTATTTTTACTTGGCTTGTTACGTTGGTCATGGTCAACCTACATAGTCGTGACAATGAATCTGCAATATTCGACTTTCCTGCCTGAAAAATTACCTTAAATTTAAAGGATTGAAGTCGTAGAACCCATCTTTCGATTCTAGCAGGAGGTTTGGAGGTAGGCTTGAATATAGCCTCCAAAGGTTTGTGATCCGTTACAAGTTCAAATTCGATTCCTGCGAGGTAATAATAAAACCGTTCAACTGCCCAAACCAACGCCAAACTCTCTTTTTCAGTCTGGGAATATCTTCTTTCCACGGCAGAGAGACTTTTGCTGGCAAAAGAAATTACTTCAGGACATCCTTCATGAAACTGTAAAAGAACTGCTCCTAAAGCTTGCATCAGCAACTAAACGAGTACGGTTCTTGGGGTTAAAATAAGCCAGGATCGGTATTTTCGCTAATGACTCTTTTAAACGCTTGAACGCATATTCTTCTTTCTCACCCCAGGTAAACGGAATATCTTTTTTGATAAGCTTCCATAACGGTTCAGTTGTATCTGCCAAATCTGGAATAAACTTTCCTAAATAAGTGACAAGACCCAAAAAACTTCTTGTTTCTTCTTTTGTGTTTGGAGACCGAAATTCCAAGATTGTTTTAACTTTGTCGGGATCTGCACTTATTCCAGCCGTAGTTAGTACATGGCCCAAGAACTTCAACTCATGAACTTTGAAATTGCACTTGTCCCTGTTGAGGGAAACATTCATATCTTTGAAAATTTTCAACACTAACCTTAATTCTCTGTCATGTTCCTCCTCCGTGCGTCCAAAAACAATTATATCGTCCAAGTAATTCAGTGCATTTTGACAAGGAGCCAAGATATTTTCCATTGTCTTTTGGAATATCTCGGGAGCGGAATTTACTCCAAATAATAATCGTTTATACCGAAACAATCCTTTATGGGTAATGAATGTTGTTATTTCTCGACTGTCTTCAGTCAGCTCTAGTTGATGATATGCATTCTTAAGGTCTAAACGGGATAAAAACTGAGCACCTTTTAGTTTGGTCATAAGAGTGTCGAATGTAGGGAGTGGATAATTTTCTCTCAATATGGCTGCGTTTGCTCGGCGCATGTCTACGCA
The DNA here is from genome assembly GCA_932273885.2 of Leucozona laternaria. Classification (NCBI taxonomy): domain Eukaryota; kingdom Metazoa; phylum Arthropoda; class Insecta; order Diptera; family Syrphidae; genus Leucozona; species Leucozona laternaria. The sequence goes on along the minus strand of OW026366.1, from coordinate 188,729,745 downwards.
CAAACGAATATCTCCGTCCTCCTTAAATACTAACACTATAGGTGAGATCCATGAACTTGGACCGTAAACAGGCTCGATGATTTCCTTTTCCAGTGCCTCTTTGAGTTTATATTCCACCTTTTCTTCCAAAGCTGACGGAATGCGGCGCAATGGTTGCTGCACCGGTTTAAATGCTTTATCTATAGTTAATTGTACCTGTATCCCTTTCATCTTTGGAAAAACACGATTGTCTGCTAACTGATTTACGTCAACTCCTAATTTCAATACTTTTAATTTAAGTGCGGTATCACGCCCCAGGAGAGACTGTGTGGCATTTTTAATAACATAGAATGATGCCATCGCCTCATTGCGGTTGTCGACGCTTATGGGGGCCTCAAAAACAGCTCTTACCTCAAGCATCTCTTTAGCTGCGTATGCCCTGAACTGATTTTCCGATTCTGTTCGAACGTTAATCAATGTTGATGTTTGGCGCAAATTTTCCCAGTCTTCTTCTCCTATCAGGTTGAACCGTGATCCTGAGTCGATGAGCATTAAAAGTTTGCAATTTCCTATGAAACACATTATATTCCCACTTGAAGGTTCCACAAGGTCTTCTGTTATTACTTGATTTTTCTTTTTCTACAAATCTTATATTTGATGGCCCCAATCTTTTTTTCTTATGGACAAACCCATCATCAAAAGTGTTTTTCCGCTTGTCGGACTTTGTCCTACATTTCTTAGCAAAATGACCTAAGAAACCACAATTATTGCATTTGCTATTTTTAGCTGGACAGTTAACACTATTTGATAAATGACCCATTCGTCCACATCTCTGACATTCTTTATCTTCGTTTGGACCATTTTGTTTATGAGCAGGGTGGATGCTGTTGATCCCACTCGACGACGGAATAATAACCATCGACTCTGTCTGGCTTGCAATCTGCTCATGTACTTGGCACATCTCTAGCACCTCTTCTAAAGAGTGTTCCTTTTCTAATAAACGTTTCTTTAAATCTCTAGAAGCCCATGCGTCTATAACTTTATCTTTTATATTTATTTCAGAAAACTCTTGCTTTGTTTCACCAAAAGAGCATTTAGCTGCCTGATTGCGAAGCCGCAAAAGAAATTTATTGAAATTCTCCCCATCATCCGGCTTCAGCATTCTGAACAAATGTCTTTCAAACGTCGAATTTCTCTTTGGAGAAAAATATTCATTTAGCTTTCTTACCAATACCTTGAATACATCTTCAGCAGCAATATCATCCTTAGAAGTAGCGCCATCTACTAATGCTCCAGGGATATTAAAAATGACCTCTTGCAACTGCGGTCCTCCTAGATGCAAAAGCTTATTTTTCTTTTTAAATGGATCGGTGATTTCTTCGGAATCCAAGTAAAGGAAAAATGAGCGATACCATTTTTCCCATTCTGACCTCATTAAAGACTTATCGATGGTCTCACAAAGAAAAGGTTTTATTCCTGAAGCGCTCATCATTTTCTCCTTCTTTTTTTTTCTATTTAACAACTAACTGTAACACCAATCCTGCAATTTAATGCAATTAATTAAGCACCAATATATCCAATTGAATGGTCATACCTTTTGATTCTTTTATGGCAATTTAATGCCTTTGGTTAACAAATGAATGCAACCCCCAATCAATTTTTTTTCCGATCGCAATTTAATGCCTTTGGTCAACAATTGAATGTAACCCCAGTCAAATATTTTTTTTTTTTTTTTTGATCGCAATTTAATGCTTTTGGTCAACAATTTAATGTAACCCTAAATCGGATTTGTTAAAATCGCCGAAATTCCTCTTTTTTTTTCTGGAAAAAATATATTAATTTTCAGTTTTAACCTCGTCGCCAATTGTAATAACCTGGTTTCCCAATAATTAAAGAACACAACTCTTTGCTAGATAAAACAAAACTAAACTTATTTATTATATTTTCATAATCATATCTCTCGCTATGACAACATAGATTTATTTACTAAATGCTTTGCAACCTTAATCAATATGATACAGTGTATCCTCTATTGACAAGGTCGCCACAGGTAGCAATCCCCATTCACAGTAAGTCAGTAACGTGCCGGTCTTGATCATCACGGAAGAAGTACGGCCCAACGACGCCGCCAGCCCATAAACCACACCAAACCGTAATTTTTTCGGGATGCAATGATGACTCATGGAGTACGTGTGGATTGCTGCCTGACCAATACCGCATTTTTTGTTTATTGACGAAGACATTCAGCCAGAAATGAGCCTCATGGCTGAAGATGATTTTTCGATGAAAATCCGAATCATTTTCAAGTTGTTGCTCAGCCCAATTCACGATTATACGACGCTGGTACTGGTGAATCGGCTTCAGTTCTTGCGTGAATTTAGTCTTGTAAGGATGTAGGCCAAGATCTTTTCGTAAAATTTGCCACAACGACGTCACAGAGATGCCCAACGCCTGAGAACGACGTGTCAGAGTCACATTTGGGCTTTCTGCAACTGAAGCCTCAGCGGCAGCAATATTCTCAACACTACGGGCACTTCTTTGTCTCACTGGCACGGGAACATTTTGTACTGTGCCTGTGGATTCAAATTTTTCCACTAGACGCTCAATTGTTGATCTGCTAAAACGATTATGACGACCATAAATTGGACGTAGCGCTCTTTACGTTGAGGCCACTGACTCCGAATTTCGGTAGTAAATTTTAATAATTTCGGCTCGTTGTTGGCTCGTATATCTTTTCATCGTGAAATGGCAAATTTTACTGAAGAAATGTCGAAAGAGCGGCAAGAAATATGGCGTCGTTTGCTTTCCCTGTTGCACTACTTTTGTAGCGTCCCTGTTGAAAAACCCTTTACATACATACAGGAAATCATAAAATTGACAAATGGGAAATAGTAGAGTAATTTACGTACCTCGGAAAATTACATAACGATTTTTTTATTGAGTGACAAGTGTTCACTTATGTCGTTTTCGATTGGATTTTCGTTCTGTTCTACTCCTTTTTAATTCCAATCGAATATGAAAACACCTTCTTTTATAAATTTACACACCACACTGCCTAAAGCCGCCATTTAACAAAATGGCTTCTTCAAGCATGTTAGATCCCGGAATTAAAAATAAAACTGAACATATTTCGTTTTCAAATATGTGGGTGGTTTTATTTCCTAAATAAATAAAATTTATAATAAATAACTCAATTAAAATATGTTATAAGCTTACGTTTTTATGCGTCCTTTCACATCTAGGATCTCACGTTGAATGATTATTTTATATTTAAATTTAAATTTTAAAATAATATTATTTGTTATGAAAAAATAACAAACAGTGATTGTCAAGGCAATAATAAAGTATATAAAATGACAATTATAACAAATAACAAACATAATTTGAATAAACAAACGTACATAATCAAATTAAAATACACTAAGAAAAATAAAGTAAGTTATTTAAATAAAACAAAACAAATAACTTTAACAAAGCATTCATCACTTTTGACAATTAATCCAACGAAAAACTTTACATGTATGTGTATGTTCCTCGTCTACTCCAATGTGAAATTGGGAACAGAAGAACACTCCGAAAACATTACTCGGACCAGCCAATCGAAAACTTTTGGAGTAGTAGGAGTGAAAAAGGAGTGCAAAAGGAGTAGGTACTCCCAACATCCAAACGAAAACGACATAACTAACTTGCTCGAATCATAGGGTAAAAGGCTATATGATTTACTTTTGTGAATTTTTTTTTTGAATGGCTTTATTATTTTTTTTTTAATTTTATTTTTTTGAAATCAAAAAAACAAAATCTATTTTTGAAATCCTAAAAACAATATTACTATGATTATTGATTTAAAACAGACTCATTACTATAATCAGAAAATTTTATAAATTCATTATAAATTGGGTATTAATATCAATATATCTATATATTATAACGTGTAGCGATACAGTATGGTTTCATTCCATTTTTTTTTTTGAAAATTAAATCACTCAGATGATGAGTTATTGAGTCTTTTTTTTTATTTCGAGTGTGGGAGGGTTATACTCAGGTGCCCATTACCACCTAGGGTTGCCAACACAAATTTCTAGGAACATTTTATCACCTTTCGCGGAAACTACTTCATACGATTTTTATTTCCTTTTATTTTTTTTTCGGCATGAAAATATGTGCGGCGGTTCGATAACAGGTACAAGTATTCACCCCACCGACGAGCTACCAATGGCGGTGCAAGCATGCCGAACCGTGCCTCGTTGATCGAACACCTCACCCAACATTCCATATACCATGCAGGGAATCCTGTGGTCTTGGATGTGTTGATAGGGAAATGGCAGAACATCGCTGATTGTTGTTGGTTGAGATTAGACTTCGTCAATTTACTTGATGGGGTTTCCGTTACAAATCTCAATAAAGGAGACTGCTCAAATTGGAAAACAAAAAAATAGTGCTTCAGTTTTTGGCATATAGAACACCATGTAACGAAACGTTACACTTTTCATCCTCCCCACTGAGGACCAGCATATCCTGTGCCGAACAAATCTTCAGCATAAAAACCAAGAATGATTTTCATGCCCCTGTTCCTAACCGTAAATTGAATTACCGCTCTGAACCCTGGGTTAACTTAAGCCTCATTATTCATGCCGTCTCACAGCACCGTCATACCGAACCAGTTTTTACCATATTCCGAAGTTATATTTTTATACCCCAAGCTTCTACCGAACCCTGGATTAGCTAAATTACTTCCACTCTACTTATGTTATGTATATGTACCTGCGATCATACATCGCAATGATTATTTCGTTCGAATTTTATCAGTTCACACTGTCTTTTGACTGAAATATACATATGGGGAGGTGGCAATTCAATTCAAATTCTTCTTCTGCCTTTACCTTTATTTTGGAACGAAATAAATTAAAACGCCCGTCGAGACACGCTGTTGGATATGAAGTACTTTTTGAGGCTTCTCCTCCGTTTATTATTATTATATTGTTTTGGGCGAAGCCCACGTGTTGATTCCATTTTATATTCTCTTCAAGTATACAGTGGACGAAGTCTGCCATCCGGAGACAGTACACCACACCAGCTACTTGGTCTTTTGCCAAGAGCGGGGAACGAGTCCCAAAGATTATTCCGTGGTGTTCTTCTTCTAAGAGGACCACGGACGGAGCTGTACGGTAAGCTCACCGATAATCTTCTAGTTTGCGTCGCCGTTTATCTCTTAGTCTTTCGCTAAGGGCGGGGATTGTATCCCAACTTATTGTTTTTGGAGTTATTTTCGTCTGAGCCGAATCCTGAATGCCCTTATATCAAACCGAACATAACCGATTATTTATGAAAACTTATTTATACGTAATACCTTGTTATATATTATTCTTCGAAATTCAAAATATTGTAATGTGTATGAATTACCGTGTAAATATTATTTCATAAGTCTATAAAAAGATTGTCAAAGTCTGTAACTAAACTTTAAAATAAAAGTTGATTATAAACCGGAGTTTGGAAACTCTTAACCAAAGTCTTGTGCTTTCTTTGGGTAAAACCCTGCACACCAACGAGCCTACCTACAAAAAAGCATCACAACCATATGGTTGACTATGTCGAAGGCCTTAGAGAAGCCCATTAAACATAAAACTGTCGAATTATTTTAATCGTGCTGCAGCCTGATATCTTCAAGAACAACAGCGGTTTGCTCTGAACCCAGATTGATAAGGAGATATCAGACTCTTTGTGAATAGATACTCTTTTATTTGCTTTGTAAGAATCTTTTCTTAGACCTTTGATAATTAAGATAACATGCTTAGATATCGGTAGATAATCAGATGGTTCGATAGGTACTGAATTCTTAGGAATAGGGGTAATCCTAGTAGTTTTCCATGAGGTTGGGAATATTGAGGATGTAATGCAGTGATTTTTTTTTTTATAATTTGCGCACGCTAAAGGGATTCGGCTACCATTTTGATGTCAGTGGACACAGCGCGACCTTAGGAAAAAAAGAGTGGGTTTGAAAGGAGATGCCGATGCACATTGGTTTTAAACTTCTGAACATCATAATGGGAAGGGAAAACAGAGTTAAGCAAAAGATTTCACATTCGAGTTATACGGCTGAAGAACGAATCTCTGTACTTGACTGTACGACCGAAATTGGGCTCAAGGGTAAATTGGTGGGCATTCCCGGAAGCGCGAGTATTACGGTGAAACTGTTTAGGGGAGGAATGCAACTGATAGTAGCCAGATCAGAAGGAAAAAAGAATTTCTTACATCTTCTGAGGAAGCCTAAACATCTTGCGGCATTTTTGGCAACATTATAAATAATGGTCATTCCACAAGAGGTGATTGGTGATGCTCATACCAAGAATTTCAAGATGATCAGCTTCTATAAAGCAAGTGCCACTCATGGACAATGGCAAGGGAGGTGTAATCCGCTTTAGAGACAGAAGACAGCATTGTGTTTTAGACGCATTAAATTCTACACGATTTCTTATTCCCCATTTGATGATGCTGTTAAGATCAGAATTTAATGAGCTTATCATACGTTGCGGTTGAAGATCCACATCCGAAGAGCTGGGGAGTGACTCCGAAAATGAATATAAAAAGCTGAGAGTACTGTCATTTGCGAAGCAGTTTAGTGGGTTAGAAGTTTCAGACAGGAGATCATTTATAAAAATGAGAAAGAGAGTCGGAGACAGAACACAGCCCTGGGGCACACCAGCATTTATTTTGATGATATCAGATTTGAACCCATCCAATACAACTTGTATTGAACGAACTGAAAGTTAATTTCTAATCCGGCGAAGAAGAGTAACATCAAAATCGAAAGCACGCATTTGCCAGACTCTATCAAATGCTTAGAAATATCGAGTGCAATAATCTTACTTTCTCCAAAACGATGTAGAGATTTATTCCACTATTCGGTGAGATAAACCATCATATCACCAGTATACCTATTGCTACGAAAGCCATACCGTCGGGCATTAAGAAGCTTCCGTTCCTCAAGATATTTCTTGATTTTGTAATTAATAAGTGTTTCCATGACCTTGGAAAGAAGGGACGTAAGTGCAATCGGTCGGTAGTTTACGGGGGAGGACGATTCGCCTTTTTTGGGTATGGGCTGGACAAAAGCTGTTTTCCATTTGCTCGGAATGAGCCCTGAAGAGTAGGATAGATAGAACAGCTTACGCAGTGGCTTTGCCAACGTAGAAGAACACCTACAGCAAGACTGGGATGATTAGGGTTTTATACAGTGTTTCCTTGGTACTTCGCGATAGGGCCTTACTCCTCAACTGCTTGCTTAGGCCAAAGAAACAGCGATGATCAAGAGTGATTCTACGTTTGATTTCAGCGCTGATGTCATTTGCAGAGTTAACAGCAGTACCCAGATAGATAAATTCATTTACCACCTCGAAGTTATACCTATCAATTGTCACGTTTTGACCAAGTCTACGGTGTGAATCGACTCTATTTAATGACAGTAAATACTTCGTTCTGTCCTCGTTAATGACAAGACCCATTTTGTTCGCCTCAGACTCGATACAAGAAAAGGCACCCGTCACTGCTCGTTTGGTTCTTCCCATAATGTCGAAGTCATCGGCATATCCAAGATATTGTGTGGATTTTTGCAAGATGGTGCCATTCATATTGGTGTTGGTGCTGCGCACCACTCTTTCAAGAACAATATTGAAGCAGCTACATGACAGCCCATCGCCTTGTCGAAGTCCTCTGGTGGTTTCAAAAATTCGGTTGAGTGTCTTCCAATTTTGACGCAGCAGCGAGCATTCTCCAACGTCATCCTGATAAGTCGTATCAGTTTGGCATGCTTTCATCCGACCAAATTTTGGTTACGAGTTGGTGCATGCTCCTTACCAGATCAGCTCCAGCATACTTAAAAAGCTCCGCTTGTAGACCGCTTTGTTCGACTTCAGCCTGGTGATGGCTGCCTTGATCTCACTCAGGTCGGGTGGGCTGAAATACAGATCATCAATCATATGGACTTGACGTGGCTGCTCGTTGGCGGGATCATGGACTTCATCACCATTAAGCAACATGTTGAAATGATCTCTCCAGATTTTTAGCATTGACTGCGTCTCAACTATACGGTGTTTCCCTCCTTATCTTTGCAGGCTCCAGGGCAGCTAGTGAATCCCGTTGTTTTCTTTTTGACTCTTCTATAAAAGCTCCTCACCTGTTTCCTGCTAAAACATCCCTGGATCTCTTCGACTTCACGCTGCTCATGGGCCTTTTTCTTTCTTCTGAGCAAGCGGTTCTCATCTCTTCTCTTGTCGACGTAGAGCTGACGGGAAGATCGTGTCCTCCTTTGCTGCCACAATCTGTGTGCCTCCGTTTTGGCTTTGTTTGCCTGAGCACATTTGGAGTCAAACCAGGGGTTCCTCGGTGGCGGCTGTGAGAACCCTAGCACTTCTTCTGCAGCATTCCTGATGGATTGTTGCCAAAGTAGCCAGTGGGTCTCCGGACACACTCTCATCCGTTGTAGGGTTTCTCGCAAGCTCTAAGGATACTTGGTCGGCAAAGGCATTGGCGGTATCTTCCTGCTGCAGTCTTCCAACGTTGAATCTTCTCCTCGTGGTTGTTGTTCGTCTGAGAGCTTCCATGGATATTCGCACGCGCAGCTTGGAACCAACTAGGTAGTGGTCGGAGTCGATGTTGGCTGATCTGTACGTACGAATGCCAAGTATGCTAGAGGAATATCTTCCGTCGATAGCAACATGATCGATTTGATTGCAGGTTCGATCATTGGGGGACCGCCAAGTACCTTTGTGGATATCCGGGCGGGGGAATCTAGTGTGCTACTCAACACCATGTTCTTCTCAGCTAGGAAGTCGATAAGCCTGAGTCCGTTTCCAGACGTGATGTCTTGCAGGCTATGTCTTCCGATTGACCTACCAAAGATGACTTCTTTACCAATTTTGGCATTAAAATCTCCCAGGAGAATTTTAACGTCGTTTTTGGGACATTGCTTATAAGTTTTGGCGAGGAGCTTGTAAAATTCTTTCTTGGTAGTATCAACATTATCAGTCCGTTCATCCAAGGCTATTATTTGTGTTTTCATCACAATTAAAGTTTTCCTTTCATGGCCGGCTTGTGAGGCCTGCGCATGACTGAGATCGTTGCAGCTGGTTCTTCAGAGCGATATCTGGTCATTTGCTCCTACTTCCTGAGAAGGTAACTCAGGTGTCACAGCTCTGGATCCGATGGATCCAACGTTCGTCGTTAGCACACCTTTCGGCTATCCAGCGGGCACCACTAGGAGGTGACGATACGATTTTGCACCACCTTTGAAAAATTAAAAATTAAATTAATTTGAAAATTAATTAAAATTAATAAAAAATATACGTTACTAAGCGAACAAAACATCGTAAAACATCGTGCGGGGTGAAAAATATCACGCATTGACTATTTGCAGTGCATATAAACTTACATAAACAACACTGTTACCCAGGGCATTCAGATTTCACAATTCTCGCAATTACATACATGTTCATTGGGTATGAAAGCCGGATTACAACTCAGATGCAGTCTATTGAAGCAACTCATTCCTGCTACTATATATACCATCGCCCATGTGGACCATGCGAAAGCCGACAACGATGGAGTGGAAATCCTCAAGAAAGTAGATTTTCTTGAGAAAAAATCAATCAAGAATCAAAGAAATATAAGCTACTCAAAGAGAAAGCTGACAAAATAAATTTTAGTTTAGTTTAGTTTATTTCAAGTTAATACTAACACAGTAAGATAAATCTTATTAGCTAGTGATAGTTTATGAATTTACATGTTTTATAAATTTAATAATTCAAAAGATACAATGCAAAATTATCTATATATAAAAAAAGATAAGATAAAAGAAAAAAAAAGAGTAAATATGTATGAAAATTATCAGATATAAAAAAGAAAGAAAAGTTGGAAGATAAAAGGTAAACAAAAGAAAAAAAAAGAAAATTAAAAGAATTTAGTTGCTTTGACTCAAAAAGAAATATTTCAATTTTTATTGAAACCGTTGTGCTCTGCCTGACTCTCGCAAATATTGAGGAAGTGAATTCCAAAGACGAATTGCAGCGATGAAAAATTGCCTCTCAGATGTGAGACAAAAGAAACGAGGGAATATTAAAAGTGTTGATCTGTTTGATGCTGAAAATCGCAGTATTTCGTATAAATATGCCGGCTGTCTTGTATTTATAATAGTGTGAAGAAAGTTCAAAGTACGAAACTTGATGAAGTTTTCAAACGACATATTGAGGAGCTTCATAGACAAATGTGAAGCATGATCGTATTTTCTTAGGCCGAAAATATACCGAATTGTACTATTAAAAGCTACTTTTAACTTTGCCTTGCTCGCAGAATCACAATTGTAGTAAATTTCGCAACCATACGTGAGAACTGGAATGACTAGAATCATTCTAAATAGTATTTAATGGGGTAAACTGCTGCACGGCCCATAAAGATCTAAGAGCTCCATATGTTTTACCTACAATAGAATTAATATGATCGCTCCATGTAAGAGTTCTGTTGAATACTATACCTAGGTTTTTTGAAGTGGTTGTAAATTCTAGAGGGATACAGTTGAGAAGTACCGCTGGAAAACAGGACAAGTCAAGTAATTTTTTGGAGGTAACTTAACATTTACATTTTGTTGGGTTAAGAGTCAAACTATTACTTACTGCCCATGTAGAGATTTTTTCAAGCTCCTCGTTTACAGTACATACGCAGTTTTCTATAAGACCTAATGGGCAACTTTTATAGATTTGTATGTCTTCGGCATAAAAACGCTTAGGCACATTTGGTATTATGCGAGCTATTTCATTGATATACAAGAATAAAAGGGGAGCCAAAATCGATCCCTGAGGAACACCTCGTTTTATCGAGAGGAAGTTGGAAAGCTGATTTTCAATACATACGGCTTGTTTCCTTTCAATGAGGTACGAAGAAATAAGTTTGATGGCTTCTGGAGAAATGTTGAACTCAACACTAAACTTTTTAAGGAGAACAGAATGGTTAACAATATCGAAAGCTTTGGAAAAGTCTATCCCTTATCTCTTCAATCACTTTCAAAAGTGCTGTTGTACAACTCTGCTTAAGGCGGAACCCGGATTGCATGCTCATTAAAAGGTTGTTACGCGTAACATAATCATTAAGTTGTTTTTGCATAATACGTTCACATACTTTAGATAAAAAAGGTTAAAATTTAAATTGGTCGAAATTCATCTCGTAATGAGTTCTTAGGAACTGGTATAATCTTAGCGAGTTTCCACTGGTATGGGAAAATGAAGACATGTGTAAGAAACGGTAGTAACAACGGTAATATTGCTTTTAGAAAGGTAGGGTTAATTTCATCCACTCCTGATGCATTAGATTTTATTGAAAAAAAACTTTCTAAAACATCTAAATTATTGATACATGAAAAGCTAAAAGAGGAATTTGAAAAGGCAGCAGGAAAATCATTTGAGTATTCCTATTCGGGATCGATGGAGGGGGCAGTACTGATGGGATATAAAAACTTATGATTCAGTTTCAGTTCATCACCGTCGATGTTGTTTTGTGATTGAGGACGTTGCTTTCGAATTCCAAGTTCCCTGAGATTACTCCATAGCTTCCGACCATGGAAGGAAACATTCAAACGGTTGGAGTAAATGAGTATTTTTGCAGCTCTAACTTCTTGCACAACTCTGTTTCGCAAAATTTTGTAAGCTGCAAGCTGCTCTTCCACCCTATAACATATCCAACGTTGGTAGGCCTGATCGAGTTCATTCAAAAAACCTTTAATTTTTTTCGTAAGCCAGGGTTTGGATACGCAGAGGAATTTTTTTTGTTTTTAGTGGGACGTGTGTATTGTAAAGACTTGATATGTTTTCATTCAAAAACCCAACTTGTTCATCAGGTGAAGTCATATAATAAATAAATATTTTCCCAAGGTACAGAGTAAATATGCTGTTCAAGAATCGATCTGTCTATGTTTTTAAAATCTGAACTTCTTCGAGTACTTCAACCTAAGGAACACTTTTAACTCATGGTTTTTGGTCACAGAGCTGCATGTGTTGACGATATTAGTCCGTCCCATGGCTGAGGGCTCAGAATTCGGAGAGGATGGTCGGTTCCTGCGGAATTCAATCGGAAAGTAATGTGGAGTACTTGTCAATACCAGAGCTAAGAAGCTTGGGGTAGGTTTTTGACTCACTTTGTGTCCAAATTCTTAATTTCATTGGCGGAACCTTCTTTTTGCTTAGGCACAAAATCCATTTCGAACTCGTGCACAAATCGAAACCATGACCGATTTCAAGCCGCACTGATAGGCTATGATGAGGGTATCATGTCTGGCGATCGTGTCTTTGCTGGAGCAATTTGGAGAAGTTTCTTCGAAATGAAATGTGACGATTTTTGCAAACTAGAGTCGTTAGTCAAATATGTGAGACAACAAGTCTACACGTTGGATAATCTTTCGAGGGATGAGTTTGGGAGAGAGAAATTTGTTTTTGTTCTTAAGGCCATTTAGCATTGTTTTGTTGCAAATGTTAAAACTTCCAATTTTAATATTAATTTAACTACGATGTTGTACATTATGTTAGAAAATTTTTAATCAACGAATTCGACTTCGCCTTCGGCTTGAGTGCATTAGCTTCGGGAATCATTTCTGGCTCGCCATCCAACCAGCCATCGGGCTTAGCTGCTGAACGATTGGGTATTTGTGGTGGTCAATCTTCATCCCAATCGTTGTGCTTTTCTGCATCTGGATCGGGGATCTTTAAATACATCAAAACAAATTATTATGACAACAAAGATTTAAATCTGATTCTTTGATCTAACCTTTTCTCGTTCATCCCATTCATCTGGTTTTTGGTCAGTTGGGTCATCACCTGGATTGAAATTATTAAATACATTAATAACTTTATGGTCAACGTTTATTTGGAATGTATAGTGTGGCTTCACAATAAGTTGGTACAAATGTGCTAGTTTATATTTGGAAGGGTAACCTTTTTAAGATCTTCGGTATTCTTTCCTGAAGATAATAGCTTAATGTATAAGCCACCTCATTCTGGATCCTCCTATCAATGTTTTAAAATGAAGCTTGTTTTTGTTTTTTTAATAAAATGGAAAGATTCTACCTGATGCATTGTGACTTCATATTGAACCACTAGTGGTTTATCTTCAAACTTGAAAGGTTTATTTAAAGGTGAAGAGATTGCAGCATGTTTGAGTTTTGATTTTAGAACAAGTCTCATATCGTTTTTCCAAACAAAACTTTGAGGTGATTCGATTTCGACATCATCGTTGGTGCTGTTTAGAATTTTCTTAAAATTAAATATAAATAATAAACAAATCAAGCACAAATCGGATGTGTCAAATGATACACTGTGTTTTCCGCCATACTTACGTAAGCGCTGGATGCGTTTATAGTTGGATTATGGAAATCACTTGAAGTTGGCTTCTGGCTTCCAGCACCAATTTCCCGCAGGTTCACCCAGAGTTGCTTCGGTGGTAAGAAAGTTTCGAGCTTAGAGGCATAGAATTTTCGTTAAGCCAATCATAAAGGGTCCGCCAAATAACTTTGTTTTTTGAAAATGGCGCAAAACATCAAGTGTAGCTTCGGCTGTGTGGCACGTAGCGCCGTCCTGTTGAAACCAAATGTTGCCAATATCCTCCTCTTCAATTTTTGTGAATAAAAATTCGTTCAACATGGCCCGATAACGATCGTCATTGACTGTAACGGCCACTCCTTGCTCATTTTCGAAAAATTTCCCAATTATGCCTCTGGACCAAAATCCACAACAAACAGTGACTCGTTTTGGGTGTATTGGCTTTTCAATGTATGCGTGCGGGTTTTCTGTGCCCCAAATGCGAAAATTTTGCTTGTTTACTACCCGCCAAGATCAAAATGAGCTTCATCCGAAAAAATGATTTTTTTGGCAAAATCGGCATCTTCTCTGAGTCGATCGCAGGCCCACTTAGCGAAGCGTATACTCAACCACATTCGTTTAGCGGAAGGATAAAACTAATTATCTGTCAAATCAGACATTAGCTAAGTGTTACCATTCACGAAATAAGCACTAGTTGAAAAAAAAAAGTTAGATGGCGGACCCTTTATGATGCACTTTGCTTCGTTACGCAAAAGGCAGTATGTTCCTCAGGACTCGGGAACTTCCTCCATTTTAAGTATTAGGTACTTTTTATTGCTGATTGTACATCTTTCTCATGGCAACTGATTTCATAGGAACATGTATATCCTATAGATGTTTCATAAAGTTATGTATATAATAGAGTTTATTATCTACATTAATAATATTTAGACAATCATACCAAGGTAATCAGCTTGAATCTACAAACAGCAATTCAATATTGACTGATTTGAAATCTCTTTATGATAAAGAAATAGCAGTTTGGGAATGAGAGAATTCGATATCGTAAGTGCAAAAAATCGGGTCATGAACTGAAATTTCCATCAAGACGTAGTTGGACATTTAGCATTGTAAAAGAATGCAATCCTTTTTGAATGCATTCTTTAATGAATTTAATAAAAAGATTGCATTCATTGACTTTACTTTGAGACTTGAGACTATGCAATCGTTATTGATTTGAAATAATCAATTACAGCAAATTAATTGAATGCAATCTTATGCATTCATGAATTCCTTTTTGCATTCTTTTGCAACAGAACGAGCGGCACTTTTTCATGACAATAGATACTCTTTGAGGATTTGTTAATTCCTCCTAAGAGGCAGTACCCGTGAAAAAAAAAACATTATAAAAATGTCGAAGGAGAAACAGTTAAGTTCTACATTTTATTAATGTTCTTGACATAAGGAGATGCCGATAGCATAAACTTGTTTACCTTATGCTAAATTTCATACCATTGGCGAGCTTCTCAGATATCTTGGTGCCTCTTGCTCTTCTTATAGCCTAATAATAATTGATTCAAGTTAACATGATATATTTTAAAATTTAAAGCTAACATGAGCTTTCAGACTTAAAATCCTTCACAAAATGAATGTAAAATAATTACAGTATCAAAAGCATTATCTAATTAAATATTGCCTGAGCATCATTTACACATCTCCTTTAGATCTTAATAATGTTATAACCTTCATTTACAAAAAAAAAAAAAAACAAAGAACGAATTATCTACCTATGTATAGGAGGAATATAATTTTTGTTTTAAATAGAAAAAAGACTCACTAAATAGGTTCATTAGGGAAATGTAAACAAATTAGACTAATTAAAGGCGAAGAGCATCATCATAATCACCGTCATCATCCCTGGCAACGTGTAATTAAACAACATTTCTGCTCTGATAACAATATAATGCATTAGCAATTGGATATTAATTTCAAGTAATTATTAAATATTTGTTCAAAGTGGCTTTGGCTTATGTTGGTGGATATATATGTTTGTATGTATAGAGAAAATGTTCCTGATGGATAAGTATTATGTTGGTGCTTATTAAAAGCCCATTATACCTACCTACTCTTGGCTGAATCAATATTGTTTTATTAATTGCATAAAAAACTATACCGAAACAATAAGAACATTAAAAAAGTCCTATGCACACAAAACATCAATTGTTTATTTAATGTTGAATTCATCCAGCATCATCCTTCTATATACATATATATTTTTTTTTTCATACCACACGGTTTGCTTTACTCCAATAAAGATTTATATTGATTTCCCAGTGATAAGGGTCAACATCATTTTATCTTTTTTTTTTTGTTGTTTTTCTATCGAACCAGAAACTACCCCATTTTAAAACCTGAAGACAACCTGTAAAAGTGTTTCCTAAAACAATGAACAAACATACTTTATGATACCATAAATATTGAACAGTGATGCCACTACTTGGCTATTTTGATAGAACATTTTTGAATATTTGAACTTACTGTCATCTTAAATGTGGTATACAACTTCTGGAGTGTAGGTATCGGGTTTTTCAATAAGAGCGCTACAAAAGTTTTTTTTAATAAAACAAAAACGGTTTTGGATATCAATAAAATTCTTTATTTCGGTGAAAGTACGTTTGATGCCATTATGTATGGAACTCGATTTCTATTGCATGGCTACCACGGGCACGCTTGCAGAAGTCCAGACGCTGAACCCAATTTTCGACGGTTTTCAAGCATAAATCGGCTGATACTGCTGCAATTTCAGGTTCGATATTCGTACGAAGTTCATCAATCGTCGCTAGCTTGTTGGTATAGACCATAGACTTGAAGTAGCCCCACAGGAAATAGTCTATAACGGCGTCAAATCGCACGACCGGGGCGGCCAAGATCATTTCGTGAGGTAACACGTGATGATTGTGACATTAGCTGTGCGGCTTGTGGGGCCGTCCTGTTGGAACCACATGTCCTCCAATTCCATATCATCCAATTGGGGCCAAAAATATTCGGTTATCATTGAACGGTAGCGATCCCCTTTCACAGTAACGTGCCGGTCTTGATCATCAAGGAAGAAGTACGGCCCAATGACGCCGCCGGGCCGTAAACCACACCAAACCGTAATTTTTTCGAGATTCAATGATGACTCATGGAATACGTGTGAATTGCTGCCTGACCAATACCGCATATTTTGTTTATTGACGAAGCCATTCAGCCAGAAATGAGCCTCATCGCTGAAGATGACGTAGCGCTCTTAACGTTGAGGCCACTGACTCCGAAATTCGGTATTAAATTTTAATAATTTTGACTTGTTGTTGGCTCGTATTTCTTTCCATCATGAAATGGCAAACTTTACTGAAGAGAAATGTCAAAAGAGCGGCAAGAAATATGGCGTCGTTTGCTGTCCCTGTTGCTCTACTTTTGTAGCGTCTCTGTTGAAAAAACCTTTATTAGTATGGGGCCTCGTCAAGTAGGAAAAAAGGGTCACAAGCAAATTGGCAATCTTACGTGAACAATTCCGAAAAAAAAACCAACTGAAACGGTAGTCAAGTTTTTGTTAAAAATAACAAATACAAGTCATTTTGAATGAGTAAAATCTTTAAAAATTTTCCTCCAAATGCAGTAGACCTACTACAATTTATTAAAAAGTGACACCTCTGATATATTATGACAAAAGTGTAACATCCAGTTCAAGGGGATTTTTTTTGTGTCCCAAGGAATGAAAAAGTTGAATTTTATTTATATTGAAAGTTTTCTTGCTTATCTTTGGCATTTTTATTTCGAAGAAGTATTCTTTCTTTACCTTTTTCTTTTCAAAAAAAAAAAAAAAAACCAAACAATGTGTGAAAAAAGGAGGGAAAGAAAAAATAAAATTTATATGCAAACACTTTTACCAGGAAAAAAAACTTTTGGCTGAGTTAGGAAACATCATGATTCCTCGTCTGTAAAACCGGCATCAGAGGTTAGCTTTTCGTATATGATATATCCTTTTTCATCATTCTTGACATAGCCAACCAAGGCAATGTTATGATTTGCATTTTTATATTTTATTACATATATTTTGTTGTTGTTGTTTTGTTTTTCTTCCACCCCCACTTCTGAACACACTTTTCTTTCTTGAAGTTTTCAGTTTTGTTTTTGTATTCAATTTTAAGAAATTGATATTTATTTAATCGTAAAAAAAGAAGATTGACAGTAAGTTGTTTTTTTTTTGTTCGGTTTATAATTATTTTTGGTTTAAATAAATTATAGAATCAGTTTTATATGAGAGTCATGTTTTCAAATATACCTACATATTAGAGTTTTGACCAAAAGAAGTTCGTCATGTAAAGTCAAGGCAAAAGGATTAGAAACCTCGTTTCTAATCAGTGACGTAGCTATTCCCGCGAGGGCCCCGGGACAGAAAACAAAAAGGCGCTCTTATAAAGGGTGTTTTTTTAGACGTGTGGTTTTCAAGAAGGAATACAGTGCACATAATTTAATGTTATGGCCAAGAATTTAGCTTTATTATAAAGATAAGGGTTTGCCATTTAAAAATGATATCGGGCGAGTGGCCACCGCTGCTGGCTCAAATAAATTCCAGCCGAGAGGCCCAATTTTCGACAGCTCCAATAATTGTTGCACGCGATGGTGGATGTACTCGTTCGGGTTTTCTTCGATACTCTGCTCCACAGCAGCAATAGCGTCTTCTATGCGTCGCGCGAACTGAACCATTATTTTGGTAATAAATTTGCACGATTTGCAAACGTTGTTCAAGAGTAAGTCTTTGAATTATGAAATGGCAAACCAAATTGAGCATAAATCAAATGACAGCTGTCAAAAAGACCAACTCCGAAAGAAGTATTGCTATAGATTGAAAACCACACGTCTAAAAAAAACACCCTTTAGTAAAAGGCAAGCTGCCAAGCCTATATATACAATTATACACACTTTTTTTTTCATTTCACAAATTACAGAAAAAGAGTTGTCATCTCAAATTTGATAATTTCATTTGACAGCTCATTTCATTTTTGTTCTTTTCTCTTTCTTTTTCAGTTTTTCATACATCAAGTTTTGACATTCTCAATGGATTCTACTTGATTTGGATGTGTTCGTTAATTTCGAAAGTACTTTCCTACCGCACATCGTTCAAATTCTGTAGAAATGATGTGAACTTTTATGGAGAATGAGATGATTTCGAATCGAAATTTGAAATTTTCAACAAAATTGCCTCATTCACTCCAATGAAAACGCAGTAAAAGCCTTCGATCAAAATGTGTGACGACCAAATTTGAGTATAAATGGATATTTTATTTCATAGCTGCACCATAGTTTTTATTAATTTTGTGAAGTACATACCTAAGAATTATCTAAGTAATAATGTTGGACCTACACGACTAACGAATTGGCAGTTTATTTTGTCAGTAAACTGCCAAAAGAATGAAGTTTTCTATTCTCTTGCCAGTTTTTTGACAATTTACTGACATAATATTGCCAATTTTTCAGGAGTGTAAATCTAGCATAGTTTTAGTTTTAACGTTTAATTTTGTGAAATCATGATCATTGCAACCAGTGAACGTACTCCTTAAGTTTGTTCCGCTACTTTCTGCACGAAAAATATCAATGTGTCAAATTCTGAGGAGCGGGTATGAAATACTCTAAGAGCAAAGTGAAACTGCCCAAAAGTACACTAAATGTTTGAACCAAAAATGATGTCTAAATTTATAAACGTCAACAAAAAGTAAACAAAAGAGCAGCAAAGCAAAAAACAAACTACCAATTGACGTCGCCAAAAAACGTGAAATTACGCGACCAGGAAACTTCTTACGCAATAAAGCAAGCCATAATTGGACGTGTTGTGTTGCTTGTTGCCCCGTGTTGTTGGAAACAAAAAAGAATTGGTTATCATTCGACCAATTGTTTAGAACACCGGGAAATCGATAAATTCAGATCATCAGCAACACTTGCACTTGCAGCAGCAATATTTTCCACTGAGCGTGCATTACGATGATGCACAGGCCTGACGAGTAACGAAATCAGTAACGCTTCAACTCTCTTCAAAATTTCTTCACAATTTTACCGATTGCTCGAAAAGTGGTTACGTTTGAAACACCCACTTAAGTAAGTTTTGATCATTTTAACGCCTTATTCGATTGTTAAGTGATTCACTATCGTAAATAGCAAACATTCAACTAATATTATGCCACTTCCAACGACAGCTGAGTTTGACAGGTGTCAAACTCCAGCGCAACAAACTTGAAACCATGAAATGAATGACCCTGTAAAACAGTTCATTGTACCTCGATCCACGATTTTGAAGAAAGGTTTGCACCTGTACCCTAATAAATTCCAGTTCGTCCAAAAACTCAATCCTGGTGATGTAGATTAGCGTTTAGAGTACTTCGGGACTGTTTGGATTTACATAGGAAGGTCTTACTTGGCCCACCTGGCTTGGCTGTTTTGACAGAATACAGAACTTACAAGTTCCTGTCCGAAGAAATTTCTCGGGTAAAAATTGTAACGAAGGGGAAATAATTTTTTTCACTCGCAAACGCTACGCTCTCTTCTGCCAAAAACTACACAAATGGACGTAGAATCAAGTATATATAGATTTGGGTAGTTTTGGACTATAGTACGCGAACAGACTTCTTTTTCTATTCATGAGAGTTTCAGAAGTGTCAAAACTTAAATCCAAATGTCAAATTTATTTGTGATTTGGTTTGCAGCTTGCGATTTGCTAGGATATTTTTTTTTTCTTTCAATTTTTCAATAATTCTGATTTTCTCTAATCTTGATCCCGATTAAATAAGTATATAGGTATATAAATTCATCAAGTCAAAAAATCTTTGGCTCCAGTAATAATGACTTAAATACCCAAATCTACAGGGTGTGCCATTTTTAATGTCGATTTGTGAATGTTTGGCCGTATTTCAAACGACGACACGCCCACGCGACGAAGACGGTCTGTCGGCAATATTCATATTATTGCACTTTATACCGAACAAAATGCAAATCATCCTTCACAATGAGCCGCAAGGTGGTTCCACTGCCGCCAAAATGCTGAGCGCGGTGATGCAACGAAACACGTGGATTCTCGGCAACACTTCTCTCTTACTGCTTCAACCAGTTCCAGGTCATTGGAACGTCTTCGGCGTTGTTTAACGTTATGTCGAAGAACTCCCACTGTCCCGTGGTAAACAAAATTCGACATCAAACGACGAATAGTATTGTCAGACGGTGCTTGTTGGCCACGATATTTTTGACGATATGAAGACATTAGAAAATAGATCCGACCCTATTTTGCAGACTTATTTTTTCTGATGCCAAAGTGATGAAGAAAATTAACCCGATTACCAAATGCTCATTTCACAGAGCGGCGAATAAAAATTCATTCCAATTAACGTCAAACACTCATTTTACTTGTCTATGGATTATGATATAATTCGCAATTGTCAGCGACAACTCATGCTAATGAAATGTTAAAATTCGCGAACATTCCCAATTCGCAGTTCACTGGTCGTGTTTCATGTACAAAGAATTTAAACTCTTCTTGGTCATGTTCATTGATTACCTAATCGATGAACCCGTGGCTCACACGTGCGGGCATACAAATATTTGACGTATTCATTTATCACAATCTGGGGCCGAATTACCACATCAGTTATCGAGTAATACGTGATTGAATTATGTGAGTTTGGCATTACCGCTCACGTAATGGAGCCATCATCCCCATAGGTTTGACTCGTTCATTCGATCACTGATGGTACTCACTCGATCAGTCACTAAAGCGGTAATTTGGATCCTGATGTTTCGAAAAATGTAAATTTGTAAGAAAAAAAAAAAAAATGTTAGAACTGTCAAAACACCAATCTGTCAAAAAATGTTTTACTTTTAATTTAAAATTGTTTTGAAAAATTCCTACTAATCCTTATCCTTATGGAAGTGACTCTAGACATGCCAATTATAACAGTTGTGGTTTATAAAAGCATTCTGTTTATGCGGCCCCGCAGGGCCATAGCCCTCCGCCGGTGGGTATACTTCAGGCACCTACCTACAGTTTTTATTTTCAAGTCGCGCGAAGCGCGCTAACGCACCCCCACTTTTAATGGCCAAAAACTGTTATAAACTGCCATGTCCCTAGTCTTGTCTAATCCTAATACTAATCCTACTTAAACTCTTAATCTCAATGTAGATGGAGTATTTATGTGGAACATGTTTTTCAAGCGAGCAATCATACATAGGTTCGTAGCCACTTCGCGTGTCACATCTAAAAGAAATATTTTTGTATCGGCAAAAGGCAAGGGAATTTATAATAATAACTAATCAAACAAAATCTTCCGCAAAGTATACATAGCTAAGAAATTTTGACGAGACCAGAGAAATGCCAATTTATAACAGTTATAACAGCCTTTAATTTTTAAAAGCAGCTTGAAAAAAAACACTGCGTGTCTGAAGTATGCCCCAGGTGTGGCGGAGGGCCCTGGCCGGCATGCACGCAGTTCTTCTATAAATATAAACAAAACTGTTATAAATTGGCATGTCTAGATTCCCTTCCAAAAAAATTATGTGTTATTGACGATAACTTAATTTTTTTATTTAAAACTCGGGGGCCCCGAAGAGCCATCCGATTTGCCCCTGGGTAGATACGCTGCTTTTATAATGCGGGGTGTTTCTATAAAGTTTGTAAATTCCTAAAATAAGGCGAATAAGGCTTGAAAAAAAATGGTAGTCATTGGGTTAAGCATATTACAACCCATTTTATCTTGCAAATTAAAAAGGGCTTATGAGTAAGCAAATACTATAAATGCGTTTGAGGTATTTAATAGTTCTTCCAATATCCCTTTCAGATTTCGTTTAACCCTGAATATTTATTCAACTAATTTTCCTATTTTACAGAACTTAACTTTTCGGACTGTTTTTGATGATGTTGCTATTTTTGAAGGTGCTTTTAGAAAGTTAAGTGGTGACAGTAGTATCATTCTAAAGCCGCCCCTTACGAACAATGGAATTCAGCAAAAAATTGTAGGTCCCCTTCATCACTGCAAACCTACACGACGCCCACAGGAATGATTCGGAGTTGTCGATAAGTCACTAGACCCTTGTGCTCCATCATCTGCCACATCATTTCCCCCCTTTCAGTTATGAAAATCGCCCTTCCTTTCTTTCCTGTATCTACTCTTGATCTAATAGGAACAAATTCCGAATAGGTACTTAACATTGATCCCCGAAGGTAATTCATCGCTCCCTATAATTTAGCGAAAATCAAATATAGAATTAGAAAAGTTAGTCCTTAATGATGTTTACAAAGTACATATTCTATGCATTTAATATTATGCTCTCGAAATTCGTTGCGAACAATTCTCTCTCGAAAAACTGCCACGTCGCGTTGTCGCTGTAATTTACAAGCTTAGGAGATTTCACTAATTCTGCTGACAAGAGTCAGGTAATTAGCTAATAGTATGACGAACACTAAATATACATCAGTAAAATCAACACAACAAGGCGAAAATCCCTAATCATGGCGAGAAGTAGGCAAAATGACTCAAAGCATATCGCAAGTACCTAATTTTTTGTTGTTGTATTAACCACAAAACCAAGTGGTGTTGGTTTTCGTATTGTTGTATTCAGGTCACGACCCCCAACGAAGAAGAAAAATATTTGATTTTGTAATTTGGTACATTTAATTTCTGTCATCAGAGAGCGAGGGAAGACATCTTAATGTTGTCCTCGTCGTCTTGTCGTCATCTTGAGAATCCAGCTATCTGGTGGGTAACAAATTAACTGTTCATCTTCATAAGCACAGATATATAAATGAGCAAGGATGTCGCTAATTTTGAATGAGTGCGGCAGAGGTGGTATTTTATTTGTGTGATGAGCACTTGTCATTTAAATCGCTAATAGTGGTTCATTGTTCATGTGCAAGGCGAAGTATTGACAGATGGGGAGAAAGGAAGATTAAGAGTTTTGATCAAAGCAATCAGTGGTTAGAATTTTAATTTATTTTAAATTGAACTCGCAGATGTATAATAGGCATCAGCACATCAGTTGTTCACATATAAAAAAATGACACTGGCTCTGAATGAATTCAAACAAAAAATTTCAACTTTTCAAAATTTATTTTGGATAATTTATTGAGACGGTGGACTATTTGATTATTAAAGTCAAAAAAAAGTTGTTTTTTTTTTTAACTTAAATGAGACCAAGAAGCTTTTATTCAATTTGTTTCCTTATACAAATAAAGTAAGAAAATGCAGTTATGAGAAAAACTAATAAACTGTATATAATACCTACTAGCTGACCCGGAAATCACTGTTTTGCCATATAAATTATTTCCAGTGCATATTTTGGTTGTCAATTAAAAAAGAACTAACTTATTGTAAGTGTGTGGGGGATGTGTAGTGTATATGACTGAAACAGGAATAACAAAACAACATACATTAATTTTTTGACTTCATTGCACTTTTATTATTTTTGGTAATAAATTTCAAATTACATCTCTATCACAAATTATGAAAGTTAAAAAAAGCCATTATCTGTCTCCTAGTGCAATGGAGTGTACGATATTTTAAGTGAGTATCCATCCTTAGCCAACACAAACAAACTGGATAGCTTAGCTCTAAACGACGAACATGCTCGCCGAACTTGTTCGTTTGTGTTATCCCCTACACGGCGAACACATTTGGAAAACATTCATTTCGCGCGATAAAGAAGCGCAAGTGGTTGCGCTTATGATTATTTATTTAGGTGAAAGAAATTTTTCCACGATTTATTTTTTTCAATTTTTTTTTTTTTATAATTTTCGCTCTTAGAATCCCATATAGCACTTTCATTTCGCAATAATTCAATAAATTCTTCGATATAATCGCGGCTGACTGTGGCCATTTTGTTAAATCCCTGATATGCACTCAACGACGATCACAGCAAAAATGAGGTTTGCTCGCGAACATTGCACTACACGGCGAATATCGAAGCCAACGAAGCCAACGAACACGACAAATTCGAAATTTTCGCCAACGAACCAGTCCCTACACGAGCACGAACAAGTTCGGCGAGCATGTTCGTCGTTTAGAGCTACCTTTAGCCGTGAAAAAACACAGTGCGCCCAAATCTAATGTGGTTTTCCAAACAACCAAAAAAATTGATTTTTATGGGGGTCAACTTGATCTTTTTCAGATTTTACGTTCCTAACAACCGAAAAAATTGATTTTTTTCGTGGTCTGTTTTTTTTCTCGATTGATCTTTCAAATCTCGATTTATTGGCAGATGTACACATACTTTCACACACACTTGCACACAAATCAAATTGACATTTCTAAACGTCGTCCTCTTCTCGTCAGTTTAAATTCGTTTTGGCCTTTCGCTAGCATTGTTTACTTTTGATAAGGCGTTTGTTCAATAAAATACATACAAATAATGAAGTTTAATTAATGAAATTTTTGTCTTTATTGTCCTCATTACCGTTAACCATTGACTTCTTGAGTTCGGAGTCAATTAGTGATTAAATTGGATAAATGTTTCATATGGAATGAGAGGCATTGTGGAAACATGTGGGTTAGTCCATTGTTTTTTGTGAAAATAAAATTATTTTTATTAAAATTCCATAGTAATCCTTATGTAGTGACCTTGTTTCATGTTCATTGTCTTCTTCCTCACCATCGACCGATAGCTTCTCCTTTGATTTGGATTTTGGATGGACGGGATTCCTGTGGATATATGGATCCGACCGATGGCCAAATCATGTTATAAAGCAGTGATAGTATACCAACAAAATAAAATTCCTGCTAGGGAACAAAAAATTCCCTAATTTGTATTTTTTTTTTGATTTCAATTTGATTGAACAAAATAATGTACAATATCACATTCATTTAAATGAAGTCAAGAAAAGAATGCGTAAATCTTTTCTTTCTTATATTTTGTCATAATTTCAAAATGGCCTCAGGATATTAATAATTTCAAGATTAAAAGTCAGTCCCACTTTTGAGTTTTTTCTTATGAAACAAATCAATAAAGGCTCCCAAACCGGCGCTAAACCTTCGCGCGAATATGCGACGACTGAAGAATGTTCAAAGATTTGCATAGCGCCAGTGTGGGTTCTCTCGTTAATCTCCATTTCAATAAATTAAGACAAGTGAAAGTATTCGCGTGGTTGAAATTAATTATAATTTAAACACAAAAATGTTCTTTTATAATTTGAAAAAAAAAAAACGTTTTGGTAAGAATTTTTTCTTACGCATTTTTTCACCAGTTTCATCAAGAAAATAAAGCCAAATATATAATATTTTTGTATTAAAGAAAAAACTGTTCCCTAGGAAAAAAATACTTGTAAGAATTTTTCCCTACATATACTATCACTACTTACATCAGTAAACACAGACAAATCACCTTCACATTTACAAAAAAAAGGATCAATCGCGATTCGTTCTAGTAACCACGATTGATCTGGAATCTGACCCCCAAATCTGAAATGGTTGACTGGAAAACCACATAAGCCACAAACAGACATCGTTTGGCCTTGAGACTCATTGTTTGTCATTGCAAATGCGTATCTAATTGGAATTTGAACCCGTTTGAATTCAATTGGCACATCTGTGGGAATAATAGGGATTCGTGGTAGTAATACATCTTTTCCTCGGAAATTACTGGCTTCGACAACGTTTTAAACAATTTTTTAATGACTAATCGCGTGCACAGCCGTGGTGGGTTCAAATTACGAAGCCAAATAACCGGAGATCCGACCTTCACTTGTAAATGGTGTGATGGCATGCGTGACAAATCCCATGAGTTCAAAAACTCTGCTGGATAATTTACAGCTTCGTTGGTATTTGTATTTGGATTTGTATGACACCATCAAGTCCCCTGCCAACAACTGTTGTATCTTGAAGTTTAAATCGTTCCCAAAAATGTTGCTAGTAAGAATTCATAAATATGACAGTTGCACTAAGAAAGTAAAACGATAAGTTAAAAAAAAAAAAACCAATCCGAAAACGGTTTAGGACCTCAACTTTAGTGAGTGAGAGAAAGCTTATTGTGTGAGAAAGCCAGGAGACCGGCCTTGTTATTGTTCTCATCCCTATTCTGTCCTGTTTACGGAGTGAGAAGTGACACCGGGGTAGACGCCTGGCGGGAATAACTGATTGAGTGGTAACTGATATGATGTTTGAAAATTATTAAAGTATATACTAAAATCGCTATTAAAAAATATGGTTTGGTGTTAGAACGGCAGGGCCCGATCCAGATTTTTCGCCGCCCTGCGCAAAAATTTAATTTGCCGCCCTTTGCAATGACAACATTGAACTTATAAACATGTTTTTGGAGAGATGGTGCTATTTTTAACCTGCTTTTAAAAATGGGGGTTATCATTTCGACCAGATTATATTCACATCAATATGTTAGTCTGAAATGGCTTCTAAACGAGTAGATCAAATTGCATGAGTGTATGTGTCATGTTTGTTTACATATATGTTTAGAAATTTCTCAGAAATTACTAATGGGATTTAAATAACTTATTTCATTGAAATACAAAATTAATCAAAATCGGTTCAGTAGTTTCAAAGATATACACCAAAATGTTTTACTAAGTAAGTTTATAGATATTTATTAATATTTTGTTACATTTACCTATTTTTTGTCTTCAGTTTAAATCATTGAAAAAAATCACAAGAAATAATATATTTTTCTTATTTTATTCAAATAAAAATTCACAGTAATGAAAATTATTATGTAAATCAACAAAAAAATAAATTAGGAACATATATTAGTTATTTAATTAATTAATGTCATTAAAGTTTTTTTTTGAAAATATTTAAATATGCCCAGTAACAAATGATATTCTTGGAAATTTCTGTTCTGCAATTTGTTCAGTAATTTCCAATAAATTCATAATGTCGCAAACATTGTGTTCTATAGAAAACATAGAAAAACCAGATAATCTTTGCTGTGTCATGGTAGACAGAAAATATTTTGTCATAATTTTTAATTTAGAAAAACTTCTTTCACCACTTTCAACTTTAACTGGTAAAGTCAAAAATTCTAAGAACAATGTTGATCTTTAGACAAAATCTTAATTCTGTAATAAATTTTAAAATGTCTTGAGGAGACTAGTCCCTTTATGTCAGTCCTTTATATCAGATGAGTCCTCGTTGGTTAAAATAGTCTCGAGGTTCTTACAATTTTCTTACAATTCATCTTACGTCAATTATTCTCTTAGCGCATAATATATGCTATACAAAAAAGACAATTTTTTATTATGCTCATTAAGCTGGGAAAACCTAAGCTCCAAGGAGCTTATAGCTGTATCTATTATGTGGAAAAATACTTCGGCTTTATATATTTGACGGGGATCAATGATTGGTTCATCGTTACATTCGTAACTCGTTTTGGAGCGAACACGATGCTAAGGTTATTGCATTTTTTAAGAACTTGAATGTCGGGCTCAAGTGTGCACACAAGTATATCGTGTGTATTAATTAGAATATTATTTCCAGAAAGTATTTTAGAAGTTCAGTTTTTGAGATTATCCTCGTACCTAATAAATTTCAATATTTTCGACCTGATGTTTTTATTAGAATGAAACAAATAAAAATATCTTGGAAATATTTACGCATAGTTATATTTTTAGTAGGCACCAACGCCCTTTTTTTTCAAATTTTTCCGCCCTCAAATATTGCCGCCCCGTTAAAATGGCTGGCGCGCCCCCCTGGATCGGGCCCTCTAGAAGGTTGAACATTTAGGGTTGTATGTACTTTTTCAATGCAGAATCATAAAAAAATGTTGTCCAAAAATAACCAACATTTATTTTTGGGGTTGACCACCTTTATCACTGAGGGGTTAAGATCCTGATGGGGCTTAAAATGTATCCATAAAAAGTATCGCCCAAGATTAAAGGTTTGATCGATTTATAGCCCGATTTGAATTGAACAGTCATACTGAAATTGATGTCCGATGTGTTTAACAAAAAGATAGCCCAATCTAGCAAGTCTGATACTATCTATCTGGGACAAGATTAGAGAAATTCCAAATTAAAACAGTTTTTCACCATTTAAATTGGGTGTACATGAACGCGCTGCATGTGAGCCGCATAAATAGTACCTTGATAAACAAAACTCTTATAAATTGGCATATTTATATAGACTTTTTCCATTAAATTAATAGCAAAGATACAAATTACATTAAAATGGTAATATTTTGCACGTCTCATTCTCCAAAACCCATCATTTAGATTCGTGTCGATGATAACTTAATAAAATTGAAAAAAAAGTTCTGTGGCTAAAAAAGTGTTTTTTTTTTTTTAATCTACCTTGAGAAGACATACATATAAGCTGTGACGTGAGTGGAAGGAAATGTTTGCATAATATTATGTTATGAATAGTTAACTTTTTAGTACGCCGACTATTATTATAAGATTACATAAATGTAAGTGGGTTTAAGGTCTTTCTTGAAATTTAATTATGTATGTATATTAAATTAAAAGATGCACGCGTACGTGGTTGTACGTTCTTCTTCTGATCTATTTAAATAATCCTAAAAAAAAATAATTTTAAACCTAACATAAATTTTTGTTCTTGATTTGGATCTGTTTTTATTTATTATCTATCAATATTACTGTTTTTCATTTAACATTTGAAAGTCTTGAAAAAGACGTTTCAAATCATAAAAATTCATTATTATTTGAATTTAATATCAAGAAAGACGTAAAGCCCACTTAGGATAACAACATTTTAAATTTAAAAAAAAGGTCACGAAAAATTAATGGTATATATGTATGTAAAT
This sequence comes from Leucozona laternaria, assembly GCA_932273885.2. Taxonomy (NCBI): domain Eukaryota; kingdom Metazoa; phylum Arthropoda; class Insecta; order Diptera; family Syrphidae; genus Leucozona; species Leucozona laternaria. The sequence continues at coordinate 188,700,652 of OW026366.1, read as the reverse complement.
ATAATAGTAATAGTGGGCGTACCAAAAAATTAATTATTCATTTAGTAATATGATACAAACATTTCATTTGACTCACGGCACAGCTTATATGTCTTCTATAAAGGCAAAAAAAAACTCTTTTTGCGCCACAGAACTTTTTGTGAATTTTATTAAGTCATCGCTTTCAGTTAGTTCCACTCAGGAGTTCTCATTCTCATTCAACTGACTTACTTTGACGTTCAACAGTCGTGTAAGCAAAGCATACCTGTGCTCGATTAATAAGGATTATTACAAAATAAAAATTTTATTAAGTATCTATAACCTATGTACCTATTTCCAAATATATTAAATATCGATTATTTAGTATTTAACTGTCAAAGAAAACCAGATGTCATAAAAGAAAACGTCAAAGAGAACTAAATTGATTTTTTAGCTGGTTTGGTTTTGGCAACACTGGTTTTGACAGCTGACGTGTGTTTAGTACCTTGTGTCACTGTCAAACAGCTTCAGTTTGGTTTGCAATTTAACCATGGATCGTCTTACAAATGAACAACGCTTGCAAATTATTGAATTTTACTATCAAAATTCGTGCTCGGTTCGAAATGTTCATCGCGCGCTGCTTCCATTTTATGATCGGCATTCTCGACCTTCTGAGCAGTCTATTCGGAAGATTGTGACCAAATTTCGCACCAAGTTTACTTTGTTGGACATTAAACCACCAACACGTTTACGTACTGTGCGTAGTGAAGAAAATATTGCGGCCGTATCAGCTAGTGTGACAGAAGACCGCGAAATGTCGATTCGGCGCCGTTCCCAGCAGTTAGGCCTTTGTTACAGCACTACGTGGAAAATTTTGCGGAAGGATTTGGGCGTAAAGACTTTTAAGATACAGCTGGTGCAAGAACTAAAGCCAGCCGACCTACCACAACGCCGAATTTTTGGTGAATGGGCTCTTGGAAAGCTGGCCGAGGATCCGCTTTTTTATCGAAAAATTGTGTTCAGCGATGAGGCTCATTTTTGGTTGAATGGGTACGTAAATAAGCTAAATTGCCGCATTTGGAGTGAAGATCAGCCAGAAGCATTGCAACAGCTACCAATGCATCCCGAAAAAGCCACTGTTTGGTGCGGTTTATGGACCGGCGGCATTATTGGGCCATATTTCTTCAAAGATGATGCGAATCGCAGCGTAACTGTCAATGGTGAACGCTACCGAGCGATGATAAAAAACTTTTTTTTGCCCGAAATGGAAGTTCTTGACTTGCATGATATGTGGTTTCAACAAGACGGTGCCACATGCCACACAGCACGCGAAACAATGGCGCAATTGCGAGGCGAGTTTGGTGAACAGTTAATTTCACGTTTCGGGCCGGTCAATTGGCCGCCTAGATCGTGCGATTTGACACCATTAGATTATTTTTTGTGGGGGTATGTCAAGGCTAATGTCTATAGGGACAAGCCCGCTTCGATTGACGCACTGGAAGCCAACATCCATGCATTCATTCGTGAGATACCGGCCGATATGTGTGAAAGAGTATGCCAAAATTAGACTCAGCGGATGGGCTACCTGAGACGCAGCCGCGGTCAACATTTGCATGAAATTATCTTTAAACATTAAATTGCAAGGTTCAAACTATCGATTCAAATAAATATTTCATTCATTTTTTCGAATTTTTTGTGTTTTTTTTTTTTTTAAAGTTCTAAACCTCTTAAAAAATTACAATTTAAAAAAAAAAAAAATTTAAAATCCTGCCTGGCATGAGCATTTCTTTCTCACCATGAAGTGGGAGTGAGGTAAAGACTTAAAAAAAAGGTCGGAGCAGTGAGTCCAATGTGAACAACGTCAATGGAACTGTGCATATTGTTTCAACTCAATTCCAAAGTAAATATCTACATTTATTTTTATCTTTGTGTTGACATAATTTAATGGACTTAACTTTACAGGGCATTAGTTCACAATTTGATTACACCAAAGTGGGACATAATCTCCATAAGAATATGTATGGAGCTGGCATGTTTTGTCTTAAAAAATATTCTATACTTTGAAAGTTTCTATCTCTATAGGTAACATAAACATATTTAAAACACTCTCAACAGGGAAGCGTGCCACAGTGAACAGTGAACAGTGAACAATGAACATACCCTAAGTGGAGCAACGGAGTTGCTTGACACCTGAATGACACTGATCATAAAAATTTATTTAATTTTTCATTTCATGTTGAAAAATTGTTCCAATAACTCTTTATCCAATAACTCTTTAACTCTAAACGTATAAGTCATACGAACAAATATTGGAAAATTGAGTTGTGTATGGAAAAGAATACAATAGTCGTGTTTTTTTGGGAAAGCTATTCATAGTTCAGTAGCATTTTAGGCGAGATACAAATACAACATCCGCAGTAGAATTACTGCCAATAAAAGCAGAATTTGAATCTTACTGCTGATGGGTTTGTGACGTTTATTCGAGTATCGAATGGAATTGTAAACTTTATGTGACTAAAAATCATTTTTGGTGCAAGTTGTTTTTTGCTTTACTTTTCATTTGTCACAAACTATCTTTTATTTGTGTTTTTTTTGTTCAAATTATTCCGACAGCTGTCCGATAGTACAAAATGTGGAATATAAAACCAAACTACTGCAAATGTTTTTTTTTGGAAATTTCTTAATATAAAAAAAACTCGGCTGATATTTGAATCGAAAGGCACACAAATTAATTTCAGTGATAAATAATGTAAACGAAGTGTCCGAGATTAAAAATGCTGTTGGACAGTTCTTTGCGAAGAAAATATATTCCCAGCATCCACCTGTTCCGTGATGGAACAAGATGGACAGCAAAATACATAAGTCTACGAGTACTCAGGGAAAACGTAGTTGCTGTAATAGAAGCACTGCAAAAACTGGGAGACGATCGAAACCGTGTTACAAAACAACGAGTCCTTCAACATTATTGCTCGTGTACGAATTCGAATTTTTTTAGTCTGTTTGTTCATAATGGCTCATTACTCGTCGATACTTGAACTAGTAGCAAATATTTTACAGAGATGACTAGAAATTATTGAGTTTAAAAGATCAGATCATTTAGAAGCATTTTGAATTTTGAAGAAGTTCGGTAGAATGCTGAAAATGTTTTGGGAAACAATTGAAAAATGTTTGAGTGAAACAGGTATTGAGCTACCCGAAAATTTTCTAATTTTCTTTCATCTTCATCCGAAAATTATTTTTGAACATCAATTTCCGTTCCTTACATGGATTCTCTAATGCCCCTTAAAGAGCTGTTTTCAGATATATGTAAGTATATAATAAATAAATCCGCCTTGGCAATATTTCAGTTATTTCCTAAAAATATGCAAAGCATTGACTCATCCCATTTCAATTTGATTGTTCAAAAGATATCTGATAAATATGGATGGTTTCTGGATAATTTTTCTGCCGAGTCGGTAACTTATGTTGTTTAATCAGAATAATATGAATTTTGACCAAAGTCAATATACCAATTCGATGTGTTGAAGAATGCGAAGGAATTTTATCGGTTTTCGCAGGACAACCCCAACTAACAAAATTGCTTCCAATTTCCGACATCAAAACATTATTCGTAGCTATAGTGCTTTTATAACCATTCTGGCTGGAAATCATGTAGTAATAGGAGTTAAACTTGATATAATTCATCGCTAAGATATTCTTTGGAGCTTCTACTTCTATCATTGTTATAGGAACAATGAGTCAGTTTTTTTATAATCACACTATATCCATACTATATAAAATGATATAAAGTCTTAATTCCTGTATCGCTGGTATAATCAATGCTAAGATGCATAAATCTGCGAATGTATATGGCATTTGTATAAGATATCTTTATAGAAGGGTTATTGAAAAAGTTTTAGCAAAGACTAGCGTCAATAACCTGCGTGAATAATTGATAAAAAAAAACTTTTTACTAATACTACCGTCATCGAAAGTAATTTTGAACTTCACTAGAGGATATATAATATGGAGTGCTCGTTTTTACTCCGTATTATATATTATAAGAATTTATTACTATCGATGACGCTAGTGTTAGTAATTTTTTTTTTTTTTTATCAAGTATTCAAGCAGGTCATTGAACTCACTCATTGTGCCTATAAAAATTATACGAGAATCTCCAAAGAATATCTTAGCGATGAATTATATCAAGTTTAACTCCTATAACTACATGATTTCCAATGGTTATAAAAGCACTATAGCTACGAATAATGTTTTAATATCGGAAATCGGAAGCATTTTTGTTAGAACTTTATACTTTCTTTTAAAGCCAACATTTAATTAAGTTATATTTTAAATAAGGTAATTTCAGTAAGTAGTGCCCGCGTTTCTATCTTTTTGAAAGAGCTTATGCGAATCAGTTGTGTAAGATCATCGCTAATGAAACACTATATATTCTTTCTTCTTTAACGATAGTATATAGTTATATAATAGTTTTGAAAGCATCTATAAGAAAAGCCAATGTGGCTTTATAGGAAAGAATTCATGATAAAAGTGAACCCAATTCGACGCTAGGTTTGTATATTCGAGATTAGAGGAGCGGTTAGCGAGCAAGACTGTTAGTGCGAAGGGACCAAGGTTCGATTCTCAGACCTGCCTGCAAATGTAAGTAATTTTTAAAATAATTATAATAACAATAATCATGACAAAAATAATAAAATAATTATCACTTAAGAACTTTGCAGATAATCATGTGGAAAAATCTGTCAGAAGATATGAAAAATATAAAAATAATAAGTACAAAATATTTTTTTTTTATTTTATTCCTTTTTCTATAAGCATTATATACTTGTAACAGTAAATCTTCTCTTCATATCTACAATCGAAGCAAACGGTGCAATAAACCAAATATTCTCTGATTCTTCTTATGGTAATATATTATCCTATAGTACCTCTATAGCATAACTTATAAGTGTATTTCTCGGAGTAACAAAATTTACTCCATAAAGGTGTAATAGGAGTGAAAAAACGGCACCCTTTTAGCTCTTTGGAGTACTATACCAGGCTTATATAAGTGTAATAAATAGTAATAAGAAGCTTCTCTAGATAAATATAGAAGTAAAATTGTTAGTTGGTAATTTCCGCCATTTTCATTCCCGTCACAACATTTACAGAAGAGCGATCTTTCAGTACCTGCATTAAAAAAAAGGGAGTACCACAAACAAATTAAATCAATTTTCAATGAAATATAACATCACCTTAAAAATGTTATCAAAATATTGTTATTTTAGAGGAGGATATTGGCAACATTTGGTTTCAACAGGATGGCGCTACGTGCCACACAGCCGAAGCTACACTCGATGTTTTGCGCCATTTTAAAAAAAAGAGTTATTTGGCGGACCCTTTATCTCACACCGTTGTTTTTTATTTAAATTTCTCCTCTTACCGTTCTTATCTGGTCGCCCTACATAAGCATTAAACTCAGTCCAAAATTGTATGAGCCAAAACTGGCCCAGAACCGGTATGAAAATAAGACAATTCCGCCATTTAACTTCGGCCGGAAATTATCTGGCCGGAAACTAACACTAAACGAAACTAAACTAACATATTTTTTCTAAAATTTGTGTATGCAATATTATTTCAATTTAGAGGGACTTCCTGGCAAAAACATTTTGATGGAAATCAGACATAAGAAGGTCGAAAATCAAAAGAAACGGTTTTATGACAGGTTCGGTTAGTAACAGTTAATGGTAATTTCAATTTATTGCACATTAAATTTTGTAGCAAAATCGTTACTTTGTTGTTTGTAACTTCATTATTCGTAGCTATAGTGCTTTTATAACCATTCTGGCTGGAAATCATGTAGTAATAGGAGTTAAACTTGATATAATTCATCGCTAAGATATTCTTTGGAGCTTCTACTTCTATCATTGTTATAGGAACAATGAGTCAGTTTTTTTATAATCACACTATATCCATACTATATAAAATGATATAAAGTCTTAATTCCTGTATCGCTGGTATAATCAATGCTAAGATGCATAAATCTGCGAATGTATATGGCATTTGTATAAGATATCTTTATAGAAGGGTTATTGAAAAAGTTTTAGCAAAGACTAGCGTCAATAACCTGCGTGAATAATTGATAAAAAAAAACTTTTTACTAATACTACCGTCATCGAAAGTAATTTTGAACTTCACTAGAGGATATATAATATGGAGTGCTCGTTTTTACTCCGTATTATATATTATAAGAATTTATTACTATCGATGACGCTAGTGTTAGTAATTTTTTTTTTTTTTTATCAAGTATTCAAGCAGGTCATTGAACTCACTCATTGTGCCTATAAAAATTATACGAGAATCTCCAAAGAATATCTTAGCGATGAATTATATCAAGTTTAACTCCTATAACTACATGATTTCCAATGGTTATAAAAGCACTATAGCTACGAATAATGTTTTAATATCGGAAATCGGAAGCATTTTTGTTAGAACTTTATACTTTCTTTTAAAGCCAACATTTAATTAAGTTATATTTTAAATAAGGTAATTTCAGTAAGTAGTGCCCGCGTTTCTATCTTTTTGAAAGAGCTTATGCGAATCAGTTGTGTAAGATCATCGCTAATGAAACACTATATATTCTTTCTTCTTTAACGATAGTATATAGTTATATAATAGTTTTGAAAGCATCTATAAGAAAAGCCAATGTGGCTTTATAGGAAAGAATTCATGATAAAAGTGAACCCAATTCGACGCTAGGTTTGTATATTCGAGATTAGAGGAGCGGTTAGCGAGCAAGACTGTTAGTGCGAAGGGACCAAGGTTCGATTCTCAGACCTGCCTGCAAATGTAAGTAATTTTTAAAATAATTATAATAACAATAATCATGACAAAAATAATAAAATAATTATCACTTAAGAACTTTGCAGATAATCATGTGGAAAAATCTGTCAGAAGATATGAAAAATATAAAAATAATAAGTACAAAATATTTTTTTTTTATTTTATTCCTTTTTCTATAAGCATTATATACTTGTAACAGTAAATCTTCTCTTCATATCTACAATCGAAGCAAACGGTGCAATAAACCAAATATTCTCTGATTCTTCTTATGGTAATATATTATCCTATAGTACCTCTATAGCATAACTTATAAGTGTATTTCTCGGAGTAACAAAATTTACTCCATAAAGGTGTAATAGGAGTGAAAAAACGGCACCCTTTTAGCTCTTTGGAGTACTATACCAGGCTTATATAAGTGTAATAAATAGTAATAAGAAGCTTCTCTAGATAAATATAGAAGTAAAATTGTTAGTTGGTAATTTCCGCCATTTTCATTCCCGTCACAACATTTACAGAAGAGCGATCTTTCAGTACCTGCATTAAAAAAAAGGGAGTACCACAAACAAATTAAATCAATTTTCAATGAAATATAACATCACCTTAAAAATGTTATCAAAATATTGTTATTTTAGAGGAGGATATTGGCAACATTTGGTTTCAACAGGATGGCGCTACGTGCCACACAGCCGAAGCTACACTCGATGTTTTGCGCCATTTTAAAAAAAAGAGTTATTTGGCGGACCCTTTATCTCACACCGTTGTTTTTTATTTAAATTTCTCCTCTTACCGTTCTTATCTGGTCGCCCTACATAAGCATTAAACTCAGTCCAAAATTGTATGAGGCAAAACTGGCCCAGAACCGGTATGAAAATAAGACAATTCCGCCATTTAACTTCGGCCGGAAATTATCTGGCCGGAAACTAACACTAAACGAAACTAAACTAACATATTTTTTCTAAAATTTGTGTATGCAATATTATTTCAATTTAGAGGGACTTCCTGGCAAAAACATTTTGATGGAAATCAGACATAAGAAGGTCGAAAATCAAAAGAAACGGTTTTATGACAGGTTCGGTTAGTAACAGTTAATGGTAATTTCAATTTATTGCACATTAAATTTTGTAGCAAAATCGTTACTTTGTTGTTTGTAACTTCAGGTTTTTTTAAAATCCCAAGGTCGGTATTTTTTAAGAATCTAAAATTTTTCAATCGTGGAAGCGGTTTTAAAAAAAAAATATATTTTTATGTATAAAGTTTTGGAAACATTTTCAAAGGAAAAATTAAAAAGTTGAAATATGGACTGTAAAATAAATAATATATTATTTTTTTCAAAAATCTAAAGTGTGACTTGTAGATTGTTAATTAATTCCCTAAAGGTAAAAATCGAATTTTCAAATTAAATCGTATAGAACACAAGTATAGCTGCTAAAAAAAGCTTTAATTTTATTTGAAGTTTTCTCAAAATTGACTTTAAAGATTTTGATTAAACTTCGTAATTGTAGTTTTGAAAGCATTTCAGCAGCAAGCTGAAACATTCGCATTAAGGAAATAGGATTTTGAGTTTTTTTTTTTTGAGAAAACTGCCCTATTTTTGAATTATTCCCGATTATCTCGTCGATTTTGAAATATTTTTTGCAGTAATATAAATACACAGATCAAAGCAAAAATCCATTCTTTTTACATTTTATTGTTGCCAAAATGAATTTTTGTATTGAGCACTTACCATATCTGCAATGTTTAGCCAAGCTTTAACCCTTTGTAACTAGGAGACTAAGTTCGTGCGATCCTGTTGAGCATTTCTTTAAATTTAATTTGTTGACTTATCCAAAAAGTGTTTATGTATATTTCTCCTTCACCATGTATCTACATATACATACATAATTGATTACTGAATTTAAATAACAATATTACTCCCCAATTATATTTTGCAAGACTAAAAGATTTGTATGTGCAAAAGGGCTCAAGACGAAATGGTTTAAGCAAGATGACAGAACTCTGTGTGTATCAAGGGATTTATGTATTAATTTGTGCTTGTTGACACAGTTCACACTTCACACCCTAACAACATACCTACTCATAATCAACTCATTAATAAAACGTGTGTAAAATCCGCTCAAAAATAATTGTCATGTCAAAACTCAACATTTCATAATTGGCAAAGGCTTTTCCCTTTGATTTATGCATGTATGTGTTTGTGTAGTCTGTAGTCTGTAGCCCGTAGAACAAATACGGTGTTAAAGTTCTGCATTAAATTTAAATTACCCATCAGGGCTGATATTATGATCCACTCTAAGTTCATAATACACTTGAGGTATTACGCTGTTATCCCATATCTGCGTACACATTTTAACCGCATTGCTATTCAAAACTGTATGGGGCTGTCATGTCGTCGTCGTTGTCGTCGTCGTTGTCGTTGTCGTTTTCGTCATCGTTGGTAGCGTGTTTTGAGAGGCAGTCAGCGCCAGCGTAAAAGCAAAGGATGTAGAATTATGGTTGAATTATGCACAAGATACAAAATTCGCTGCTAAACGAAGAACGGTCAGATAAAAATTACCATTCATAAAAAAAAAACAAGGACTCTCATTTGTTATTGAAGCTTTCCTCACCCGGATACGTACATACGTACAAGGATATAAACATTATAACCGACAGCGAATCCTATTGTGCTTGAAATAATAATAATGTGTTTTTTTGATGTAGTTGTTGTGCTGGTTGTCGTTATCGTCCAGGACCTAAGGACACTTTTTTTTTTGTTTTTCTTGCTTTTTTTTTCTTTCATGTGTTGCTATTTGCTATTTCCCATTCGTCACTCCTCGACATTTAAGTCAACAGGCACAGGCAACATCTCAGCAATTACTAATTCATTAGACTTGAGTGTTTATGCTTAGGGTTGTCAGAGGTCGAGGGGGAATGACTTTTATTAATGTCATTAAGGGTCGGCGTTAATCATCGTGGCAAAAGCTTGTTATTATGTATTTCAAAACTAAGGATTCAAGCGTGTCTTGAATTTATTCGGGAAAAATCATGGTAAGAAAAAAAAAAAAAATAGATAAGTACGTAAAATCATTATTATTATTAAATTGATGAGGAACGGGTTAATTAATGAATTAACTATTATTGAAGCTTACGGGCAAACAAAAGTTCCAAAACGTTTTGATGTCCCAACTTAATGGGACATATGTCTCAAATCAAATTATGCACAGACAATTAACTAAGACAAAATGTCTGTTTTGGATTTGGTAGGTGGGAATTTTTTCGTATTGGAAATTTCATCATGGTTTTGGTATGGTTATTAAAGTGTTGATTGTAGTGTCATTCCGCGGCGAGGTCGGCTGAGAAAGAATTTGTGTGCTGCGTATCGTCTTACCTCAAAAAAGAGATCAGCTGTTTTGATGGGATGAAAGGAAACCTTTAATCAGGGGAAAACTGCGATCCTTCGGAATTTATTTAACGTGGATAAATAACTTAATGCCATTATTCTTCGCGCATCGTGGTTTGAACCAGATCACATAAAAAATAAAATAAAGGGAATGCCCATTTTACTACGGAGCTTTGGCCCAGAGTGTACAGGAACGAGTTTGGTATCAAATGAAAGGTGACGTGAAGCCCGATACATGAGTAAAATATTTTCAAAATCGTTCATGGGAAAGTCGAGATATTTTGTCTTGAAGTTAACGATTGCAAAATAAGGATTTCAGATTTTGTTCCAAATAATTATCCATAACGGGCGGAATAATTGACGTAGAAAAATGATATTGGTATCAAATGAAAGGTATTTTGTCTTTATAATAATAGCAAAGTTATTTTGATATGTTAAACACATTTTGAGAAATTGAGTGGTTATAGGGTACAAAATATGCACGACTTGATCGTTCCTTAAATAAAACCATTTTCTAAAAACCGTGGAATACCGAATTCCGTTATACGTTTTTTTTAGAAAAACCTGACACGCAGTTTTCTTACAATTGACTTAGTTATAACAGGTACGAAGTTTAATCAAAATCGTAAGAGCCGTTTTCGAGAAAATAAAAAAAAAAATAAAATATTTGTATGACAGCTAACCGTTCTAGATGAGCTAAATCCAAAACTTGAATTTATCCTCTAGGGAATCACATAAAAATGCTCTGTACCAAGTTTGAAGCAAATCGGTTCACCCGTTTGGGCTCTATCTCAAATTACAGTGGACGCACAGACCGACGGATGGATTTTAAAATAAATAATAGTGGATATAAAAAGGAAATACTATTTTTAACGGTTTTAATTTGAATAATATATCAATAAAATATTGTCCAAGAAGTGAGCAGGTGGCGTAATATTTTGTTCGAGCCTTGCAAAACTTAAATACCAAATTATATATAGTCATCACATAATAGTTAAGTGCCTTTTGAGGAATGTTTTGTTTATTATTAGTTATTTATGTGATAAAGTACAATTTATCTTACATGCAATTAAAGGTAGTAAAATAAGCTTTTCACTGGAGCTAAAAAAAGGATATGTCATCACTGATTTTTTGGAAATATCGATGTGACCGCAAAAAAAGTGGTTTTTTTAGAAGTTAAAACTCAATATCTCAAAATGTGTTTAACATATCAAAATAACTTTGGTATTATTATAAAGACAAGAATAAATACCTTTCATTTGATAACAATATCATTTTTCTACGTCAATTATTCCGCCCGTTATGGACAATTATTTGGAACAAAATCTGAAATCCTTATTTTGCAATCGTCAACTTCAATCCCAAATATCTCGACTTTCCCATGAACGATTTTGAAAATATTTTACTCATGTATCGTGCTTCACGTCACCTTTCATTTGATACCAAACTCTTTCGTGTACACTCTGGGCCAGAAATAGGCCAATTCCCTTTGTTGGCGAAACAGTTCGTCGGGAGCCAGGGGCTAGTGACTTACAACTCTCAACCATTCCTATGTGCTTATTGCTTGTTGGAGGACTGGAGTGAACCTTCAATGTATTACCGAATCGAAACGGCTAAGGTGAGGAGCACTTATTTGAGATACTCTAGGTATGTAGAAATGGCGGAGCAGATCAACCTATCTCAGTGACCCAATTAGCGTTTAAGTGCGCCGTTTTGATACTATAGCACGTATTGACTTTAACCTGTGGATGGCAGATGTTTTTATTACAAGGAATTGTGGATATACCCCTTTACGGGTCTAAATTTCGCACGGTCAATGATAGGATTTAAAAACCGAAGTTAATCCTAGGACTAGATCCACTTCCTAGCATTGAGGAAATAGATGATGTCTTTCATCTTTATCTCAGAAAGTTCGATCAAGTCTCCAAGAAAAGCCTTTCCAAGTTATTGCGCTCTCATTCTGGCCAGAGCAGGGCATTTACATAGGACATAAATGATTGTTTCCTTTTCCTGATAGTCCCCACAACTACGACAATTAGTATTGTGGGGAATACAACAGCTTCACCGCATGCTCTCCTATTGGCTAGTGACTAGAACAGGTTGCAACGACCCAGGCTATGTCTCGCCTGGGCCTAACTATCAGGTAAGTTATTCGGGACTTACAGTAGGTGGGCCATATCTTTTTGGATATAAGGCAGTTTGTTAAACTTCGCCACCTACGATTTGATTCTATAAGCAAATGGAAATATATTGTCCTTCATATGTGCCACAATGACCTGGAACCCAGATAAGAGTGACCCCGAGGTGAGCTTGAGAGCTCATCCCGATATTGCTGAACCAATTTAGAGGATTATATATAGTCGAATAAATGACTTTAAACAGCCACCTGACTGTCTTGCAGGATAGCGGTATATATCGTTTTAGCTTCTTCTTGAAGATCATTGATCAAACAAAATTGTTGGATTCTGTCTTCGTATATACGCTTGGAAATTTGCACCCAAAACAAATTGCTCGAAGTGACCCATCAATTGATTTGACTTTTTTATAACATTGACTTATCACGATTTGCTTTAAACTTTTTCCTCGTCGCCAGATTTATTGTTATCGTGATTAGAAGACAGTTTTATTTCTAAGAAAAATAAATTTATTACTTAAATTATAATTATTTTTGATAATGGTTAATGCCTGTATGGCGGACAATGTGCGAATGAGAGAAAAACTGATTTATCTAAATTATACGTACATAATATAAAAAAAAGATCATATGATTTTATTTACATTGTACATAAAATATATCATAGGGTATACATAGAGGAGAGGATGGCACCTTTGAACACTTTTTGCTTTCAAGTCTCATAAAAACCGATATTTTAGAATTATTGACCTGAAACATAATTTCACTTTAAGAAATGGACTTAAACTTGAGTTTAAACCCATAATTCTACTAATTTTTTGAAGATTTCAATATATTATTATTTTTTAAATGAAGCAGGGTCATATGTTCAAAGGTGTCCCCATGTAGGGGCAATTTTGTGATACAGTTTTTACTTGTAAATAAAACAAAGCATGCTTTGGTTTCTTTCAATAATATAAATTAGTCTTATTTTTTAAATAAGCTGTTCTCGATGTTCCTGGAGGATTAATTGGTGGTGGCAGGTTAGCTTTTATTTCTATGCCACTAACAGACCACTTTTCTTTTATAGAAAAACCTATAGGAACCTGGTTTCTTCTTTAAAATGCCGATATTGTACATATTGCCATCTTTCTCGTTTATTTTGCCAACAAAACCTAACATATTATTATTGTTTCTATTGGAATATTCCACCAATATTTATATTCGTGCTCTGATTTAACTAGTTCAATGAACATGTTCAAATCTGCCCCGACCGTTTTGTTCAAAGCTGCCCCAAAGTGTCTCGTCACGAACAATTTAGCATAAATTGTTTGTACTTATTAATAAAAACAACTTACCCTAATATGGTTCCAAATAAACCCTCGCCTTAATAGAAATACTTTTTACGAGTAAAAAAGCTTACCAAAAAATTGTACACTCTTACAAAGCAAACAAAAAAAAAAAGTTGCAAATTCAGTATAAAAACATCCTTCCGAGCTATTTTCAGGCCACTACTGAGAAGACGACCGAAAACCATTGATGTTCAAAGAAAACAGTATTGCTAAGCTAAAAATTTGGTTTACGCTTTGAAATATTTTTTTAATTAAATTTTATTAGCACTGTTGAAAGGTACCCCTAGTTCAAAGGTGCCCCCTCTCCTCTACATTATGGAACACACTCATCAAAACGTTGACCGTTTGAAGTCTTAAGTACGGTCTGGGATCGTTTATCATGGACGATTTTAAATCTACTAATACACAGTTCTAATTGACTTCCTATTCAGCCCACATGCACAATACAACAAGGAAGGTATGTAAATTGTACAATTGTAAATAGACCTCTAAGCTGAGTTAAACCACCTTACTCAGACTGTTACGGAGCGATATAGGCATATTTATTTGCTCACTGTACTTTTCCGATAGAGACATATACCCCCCTATAGGGTCAACGTGGGTAAATGTAAATTGTAAATAGAAGAAAATGTAAACAGAGCTCAAATTCCATACAAATAATGCAGTCTTGAACGCACCCACTGAATAAACCTTCGGACGAATTCATTATCTAACACATACATACATCATTTATGTCACCTATTCGTTTGTTTACAGTTTACCGTCGGTTGGCAGTTATTGTTTTGTTTACAAGTTTCACAAGTCAGAGATAAGTTTTTTTGTAGATTATATTGATTAATATTTCATCAAAGCTGAGATCATCACGAAGTAATTTTCCTGTTCCAAATTTTAATGACAGTATATCGTTCGATACAAGGAGCTCGAGGCCTCTTCCATTTACATCATTCTAGCTTTTTCATATCAACCTTAGCAATTAGTTGATACATGTCTGTTTTTAATTTCTTGCTGTACTCAACTATACATTTGAGACTCATTACACAATCTAATCCCAATTCAAGCCATTAGCTGAACCATCCATGTCTTCTAGGCACAAAATACTAGTGATGTAATCCAACTGCAGTTTCAACGTTTTAACAAAGAGCGGAGAAAGTCCTGCTTCCAGCATTATAAAATAGTTTGGTGCGTTGGCAGGTAAAATGAGTAATCTTTTTATGTTAAATCAAATTTGCCTTTTAACCATATCGTATTCCTTACTTCCCTTACTTTGCGCAGTGTAGAATATAATGGATTCAGCTACCGATTCGAAAATTTTATATTTGCCGTACTCTGAGCTATAGATTTGTTGTTGAAACATCTTCTCTAAGTGAGAATAATTGCGATTTTTGCCTTGTTGAGCTTTTCATCGATACTTAAGTTCTTCGTAATGAGAACACCTACATAGGTATTTGAAATCCTTAGGCACCTCAATCAGCTGACCATCGAATTTCAATTTTTTTTTGTACACGATACCTTTCTCCGCCTTTATTGAAGATCATTTTACTTTTGACTTTTCTAAATTAACAATTATTCCGCACAGATTTATTATTCATGCAGCAGATTAATCATTAATTGCAGTGCCTTTGGAGAATATGCGAACAACACAATATCGTCAGCAAACAACAGTGCTTTTGTGATCTATTCTATACCTCCAGGCAGTCATTCAATCAACCTCTAGGAAAACACAAAAAAAAAAACGGACTGAGTGAGCATCCTTGCCTCACCCCTGACGAAGACTGAAACTAATCGGATTTGCTCTCACCGTCCCGTCCCATGCTTGTGTATCGCCGTAAATCTATTCTTGCAAACTTCAGAGACATGCCGGTATCCGGTATTGCCAAATACGTTTTTTATAACAACTTAAAGCCTTTGTTCCAAAACTTTAAAATGATTAACATTGCTGTTTATATTTATCCATAAATAAGAATAAAAATAAAAACAGAACTGGGTAAATGTAAACATAATAATTTAACCGTTATTTTGAAAGTAAATTTTATTCTTCTTAATGAAGAAATCCTATATTTTCATGCTATCATTTATAGTTTTTTGTTAAATTTTCAATTACCTAAAAAAATTAAGTAAAATTTTTCAAAAAAAAAAAAACGCTTCTACCTAATTTCATTCCTCCTTATATTTTTCATTTTTACCATACAAAAATTAACATTTAGAATAAAAACTATTCCAAAAGTCATTTCGAGAACGGAATATCGATAATAACTTTTTAATTTTCAATTTTTCAATTAAAACATTCTCATGCTCATTGAATATTCATTTGAATTAATTGAGTTCCTTTGGGTATACATATGTGTATACATACCTACTGTGTATATGTGTACTCTCCGCACCCACACTCGAAAACATTCGCTCAAAATGTCTTTTATTATTTGTCAAATTGCAAATGAAAGTCAATTTAAATTCCGTTTAGTAGGAATTCCATTCGGAAATAGAACGGAAATAGATTCAATATGTGTTTGAGCAAAGTTTGCATCATCAACAAAACGCAATTAAAAAGGATGAACTGCATCACAATGCACATACAGCACACAGCACATTCAGCACACAGCACACACAAATTGGGGTACTCGTCAAATAATGACTTCTAATTTGGTAAAATTCGCTGACATCATTAAACCAATTTAATCCTTTCAATCACAATCACCGTATGGGTGTGAATATTGTTATGCCATTTGGAGGAGGATTGTTCTGGTGAATGCGGTACACTTTGATGAAAGGATCCATAGCCAGATGGCACATTTAAAACATTTCTCGCATATTCCCTTTTATTTTTGGTATACTATAAATTTTTCTGATAATTCTCCGAAATTCCAATTTGTGTTCCTTTTTTCACTCAGAGCGAGCATATTGTTGTTGTTGACAATTTAGGGCGGTTTTTTTTTTTTTAGACATTTGAATAATGTTATGGACTTTTAACTGACGAGAGTTTGAAATGTTTGAATTTGGGGATTTTTTTAAGAATTAAAAAATGGAACAACATATGTCCTGGAAATCTAACTTGGAACTTATATTATGCTATACGGTTTACATAGTCGTCCCAGTTGACTTTTTCAACGTATGCGGCCCAAATTCAAGTCAAACATGGTTCTACTGCTCGATGATAAGCAATTTCCTCTGAGCCAAATTGGATAATAAATGGACATACGACATATGGTTCTAACTCTACGTGATAGGTGCCATATAGCTGATGCCTATGATGGACAATCTTACGCAGAGGCGACGCCCGTGAACCCGATTACAAGACCGAGATGGTGCTATTTGACGTTTGACCCCGTTAAACATTGTCTTGTATAGAGTTTGCTTAAGTCACAGATCTATGCCAATAAGCAGAAAATGACTGGTGCCCTCAGGGTTAACAGATACCGTGTCATTGTTTAAATTTATCCTGATTCCTGATCTTTGCGCCAGATTCATCGAAAATCGGACCTCTTGCATGCTTGCTACCTTGTGAAGCTGAAACGGTTATTTGACCGACGTCATATCACACATAATGGGTGATATGCATAAAACAGAAGTAATTACTAAAAGTAAAAGAGTATAGATTTATTGGGGCATATTCATAGTCACTTTTAAACTCCTGTTTATCTTAGACTGGGGTTTATTCAATGTTATTTAGATAGGATAAACCCAATTCTAAGATAAACTGGAGTTTAAAAGTGACTATGAATATGCCCCATTGTATGTACTTAGTTTCGTATGCATAAATAAAGTTCATACTTTCTGACAAATACTTTCAGTACATACTAAATTCATCCAAGTAATTACTTAAAATCACCCGAAATTGATAGTAAATACTTATTTTATATTAAATTCTCGTAAAATATTCCATTGCATTGTTGTTTAGATATTCAAGAAGGGATATCTTTTTCGATTGATGTATTTTTCCGAATATGATTAAGGTTCCTATTCCTACCCATGATGGGAAGCTGTATTGTATAGTGTTTTAGTATCAGCTGTTCTTCATGATTTAATTGAATTTGTTTCTAATACGACGCTGTCTTTAATTAATTTCGCTATAAAAATTACAATTCTAGAAACGGTATACTCTGATTTACGCCTATATAACTTCGCCAACGATAAATGGAAATCCTTGTTCCAGGATCTCCACTGTACCGTAACAAAATATTTATCTTTTCTTGATGATTATATAGTTAATCCTTCTCTTATACTAAATTTAGCCAGGTCTTAAAATATATAATTAATGATCACTATGGGGCATGATAATCGTCTTTAAACTAGTGTTAGGACAAAAAGTAAGTTTAATTGAATTTATAATACTTGGATTCAAATAATAATTCACAAAACCTTTATTTTAATCCAATTGATAGTAAACTTAAATTAAGTAAAATATGTACTTAACAAATTACTACAAAATATCCCCAAACTTAACAAACAACGCCCTAAATTAACCAGAGGCAAAGATTGTTATGTAATGAATGTAACAACTTCAATGAGTTGTGAACAGTAGCGGATCCAGGGGGGATATAGGGGCTAAAGCCTCCCCAACAGCCTTCCACAGCCCCTTTAAACCCCCCCCCCACAGCCAACAATTCAATAAAATTGGACACACATTACATAAAACAAAGAAAGCAAACAAACATTTTGTATTAAATTCAGATTACTTTTTTTGTTTGTTCAAAGATATTTTGAATTCCATAGGCTAGTTTTAAATATAATTCTTAGTTATTCTTTTTAGTCTTTCTAATTGCACTTAATATTTGTGTCCTTTTTAATTTATTTCCAGTTGCAAATACATTTTAAAATGCTGTACTTTTAATTACGGGTATAGCTTTTCACAAAACCTATTTTTTCCAAAAGATTTTGGCAGCAAACTGAAAATTTGTAAGACATTTTAAGTTACCAAACAGAACTATTAACTTTGTTCAAGTGAAAAGAAGTTTTCAGAAAGAAGAAGAACGAAAACAATAGAACAAAAAATTTATATTATTTTTTTTTTTTTTTTTCCCTATCAATCAGTTTCATTTAGAGAAAATGCAGAATTGTGAATAAAACATACTCCAGCAGGATTGTGAAATGGAATTATTTAAAAGTTATACAAACCTCTGAGTTTGATTCCACTTTATTCAACAAAACATGAGTTAGACACAATCATTGAAGCTGCCCAAACATATGAAATCGATCTCAATGGCTGTAATAAAAGTGAGCATAGACAAGAAATAATTATGTGGCAAAAGTATTGCAGGAAAAATGAGTTAGAAAAAGCCGAAACTGCACTGCAGATCATCTAATCTAAAGGCAAATTTTTTTTCTATCCAAATATTGCAATACTTTTTCAAATTTTGGCAACAGCTGAGCGCACTTTCTCTCTTCTAAAAAGGTTGAAAACCTATTCACGCGTTAATATGTCTGAACCAAGACTCAATGGTTTAGCATTGGGCAACGTTCATAGAGAGATTTGAGGTTTCAGAAGATGAAGTCGTAAAAACTTTCTGCAAGTTGAAACCTCGGCGACTTGAAACATTGAACTGGGCAGAAGAGGATTCTTATGATTCAATTCCTATGTTTTTGTTTTATTCCGAGGAGTTCCTCTCAGTTATAGTTTCAACCTGTTTTGTAATTTTGTCTGTTTTTTCGTAATGGTGGGTGAATTTAGGGTTGACTACAGCAACATTCGGAGACTAAGGCAGAATTTTTGTGCTGCATATGTCCATACTGCAAAAAACAGGCCAGCTGTTTTGGCACTAAGCGAAATCCAGGTAGGGGAAAATACAGAATTCAGCCTACATGGTTACAGCTTGGTGCCTCTTTTTTTTTCCACATCATGGTCTCGCCGTGTATGTTCGAAATGATGTTGCTTATCAGCTTCAGCTACAATATGGTTCATGTTTGAACACCAACTTTAATTTCATGTGGTTCAAATTCACCGTCCATAGGCGCATCATCCATACTTGTTTTATTTATCGTTGCCCTAGTTTGGATAGTAATTCAACTTCTAATGAATTTGATGCACTATCCGACTCCATCCAGAGAATTATTTTCCATTTTCCGCACAGTGAAATCGTTGTAAGGGGCGATTTCAATGTACATAATTCTTCGTGGCTACGCTATTCGGGTCAGACAACACCCGAAGGAAGGTATGCCGAGATTTTTGCTGAGTTAAACAACTTGACTTAGCTTGTTGACGAGCCTACTCGGATTCCTGACGTTGCAGGTCAATCCGCCAACACTCTAGACTTGTTCCTTACTTCTGACCCTGATAAATACACTATTAGTGTATTATCGCCTCTAGGCACATCTGACCATTGTATCATATCTGCAAATTTTTCGTGCCAACACAATCCAGTCAAAGAAAAAACCCCTAAGAGAACCGTTTGGCAGTACGAGAAAGCCATCTGGGACTATGTTTCATGAACTTTTAACGTTTTAATACATTTTAGATTTTAACTGCAAATGTGTAGGACAAATATGAAAATAATTTTCCAACACAAATTTGACAGCCGAGCCGTGTGGAACTTTTCATTTTGACATGTTAGCATGTCAGTGTCGAGGTATATTTATGACTGACCAACACTTCGTGTTCTTCTTTGATTTAGACATTTTTTTAATTAGACCTATAAAACGAAAATAATAATTTTTCCAAAGGTGGATATTAATTAAAAGACAGCGCACGCAAAGCAGAAATCATATCCACTTGACAATTTTATTTCGAATGGATATTCATGTTGCATGCAAACATTGAATTATCATTGCATACGGAAAAAAAAACACACACACATTTCGTTAAGTTCAAGCTTTAATGGCAAATTGTTTAAAATTTGTTTTTTTTCTTAATTCTAAATGTTCAATAATAAAATACACGACTGGATCGCACGAACATGCTCTCTAAGGCTTGTCGTTTAACACCTTTTCGGTTTCATTCGGTACGCCCCGTATGCGTTTCGTTTTCGGTTTCCGCCTAGATGTCTTCACACACACACGGTTCTTATCTTGTTTGTATTCAAGGAGCCTAAACCAGTCCCCTTCTGCAAACTTATTTTTAATTAAAAAAAAACTTTAGTATGAAAGCTTCACAAGTCAAAATATAAACAGAAATTAATAATTAAACCTTATAAAACCTTACAATGTACAAATGCATATGTATCTGTGAGTGCTATACTATTACTTTGTGTTCCCTAGACCCGAATACTTGCGGTTTTGAAACCGAATGAAACTGATTCGTGCCAAAGCGCCTTTCGGTGCTATTCGGTGTCTATCAAGACTTTATTCTTTTCGTTTTCATTATTTCATACTTATTAAGTCCAGAAGTCATCGAAAATGAACCTATTGCAGACCGAACCCAAATGGGCCTTACCAATAAACAATCACTAAACACGCATTTAGATAAATGCCGCGTTAAACTTTAAAGAAGAGTTAATTTGTGCGTTTACCAATAATGAAATTAAAAACACCTTTTACTAATTAGTGCTCTATTACTTTATCTAGTACATTTGTTGTCAAACAGACAGAGACAGCTGCTGTGGAAATGCCATTTGTGTTATTTTGAAAAGTCAACAAATAAACTTCCTGATTTTGAAGTGAATTTCTCAAAAAAAAAAGTAAAATGAGTTCCGAGAATGACAACATTATTAATGATTAACAATATTAATAAAAGAGGCGTTTCATATTAAAAGAAATGTAATTTTTAAAAGAAAAAGCTATATAGATACATTTAATTTCCATGAATTGCATCGCTATCGAACTCTGCACTGTCACACATAAAATAGATGGCTGAAATTGCGGATATTTCAAAAGCAGCCCCAGAAGGTTCCTTAGGGGCGTTCCACGACCAGTTTCCCTCTGATACCGACTTAAAGCACTTAGAGTTGTTCTGGCTTGGGTTTTTAACAGATTCCACTGGTTTCTTATTTGTTTGGCAGTGAGACTGTAGCCGCTGGCGTTGAACACTTATTCGATGGCCTCCCAAGCTTGAAATTTCGATTTTAAAGTTTTGCCATCGTTCAGTTTGCTGTCTATGATGACAGTAAAGGGCTTCGCTGCGTCTACCAGCAACTCCTTCATTCGAGAACCGATTTTTTTTTGTCTGCCATTGAAAAGAAATTCACTCTGAAATTGAAACAAATACTCAATTAAGCAGGAATTAATCTATGTATTTGTTTATTTTAATTATCTATTTTAGTTGTAACCAGCATACCAAAGCTATTGACTTCAATTGCAATTCGCCAGCGACAAACATAAACATAAGTCAGATAAGGAAAATTGTTTTTTTCTTTTCCTATGAACTGTCAGAATGACACCACAAATGTTGCGTTTACACTTAATCAATAAGTTAAACATGCGTTTCTTTACATTAAAATTCAAAGCGACGTTTAGCGTTAAGCTGACTATTAAATTGATTATTGGCATGGTACTTTATTTAAATTATCTCTAAATTTGATTATAACGGGTGATTTTTTGGCTGGTTTGGTTTTGGCAACACTGGTTTTGACAGCTGACGTGTGTTTAGTACCTTGTGTCACTGTCAAACAGCTTCAGTTTGGTTTGCAATTTAACCATGGATCGTCTTACAAATGAACAACGCTTGCAAATTATTGAATTTTACTATCAAAATTCGTGCTCGGTTCGAAATGTTCATCGCGCGCTGCTTGTGTTCAGCGATGAGGCTCATTTTTGGTTGAATGGGTAAGTAAATAAGCAAAATTGCTGCATTTTAAGTGAAGATCAGCCAGAAGCATTGCAACAGCTACCAATGCATCCCGAAAAAGCCACTGTTTGGTGCGGTTTATGGGCCGGCGGCATTATTGGGCCTATTTCTTCAAAGATGATGCGAATCGCAGCGTTACTGTCAATGGTGAACGCTACCGAGCGATGATAACAAACTTTTTTTTGCCCGAAATGGAAGTTCTTGACTTGCATGATATGTGGTTTCAACAAGACGGTGCCACATGCCACACAGCACGCGAAACAATGGCGCAATTGCGAGGCGAGTTTGGTGAACAGTTAATTTCACGTTTCGGGCCGGTCAATTGGCCGCCTAGATCGTGCGATTTGACACCATTAGATTATTTTTTGTGGGGGTATGTCAAGGCTAATGTCTATAGGGACAAGCCCGCTTCGATTGACGCACTGGAAGCCAACATCCATGCATTCATTCGTGAGATACCGGCCGATATGTGTGAAAGAGTATGCCAAAATTGGACTCAGCGGATGGGCTACCTGAGACGCAGCCGCGGTCAACATTTGCATGAAATTATCTTTAAACATTAAATTGCAAGGTTCAAACTATCGATTCAAATAAATATTTCATTCATTATTTCGAATTTTTTGTGTTTTTTTTTTAAAAAAAGTTCTAAACCTCTTAAAAAATCACCCATTACAAAACCATGAGTAAAGCCATTTTTTTTTCACAACTGTGCAAACAAAGAAAAAATATTTTCGTTATTCAAAAATATTCTGATCTATGAATTGGTATTTTAAAAAAGTGACTTTTAGTAGTATTCTTAAGTGACTTTTTAACTAATATCTCGGGAACGACTCATCGCACATAAAAGGTTTTTCAGCTTTTTCTGTAGGAAATTGAATTATCTTTCTTTTTTTTTTAAAGAACAATTTTTCTTGGTGGTGTTATTTTTACTTGCGATATAGGTACTATATGGGAAGTTATGGATTCGTACAAAAAATCGAACTCGAGATTTTGATCAAACTTTACATTGCGATGATAGAGAAGTCAAAAAAAGTGGGTCTCGCAAAAACGTCCGTCTGTCTGTCTGTCTATCTGTCTGTCGGTTCGATTACAGCCTAAGCGGATGGGTCGATTTTCTTTAAACTTGGTACCTAGCGTTTTTTGGACATTCCCCCCACCCGTTTTTTTCTCATTTTTTTTAGGACCAAAATTAACAGTAGCAGTCATACCAAATTTCTTGGCCAAAAAGGAAAAACTTATTTTTCTTAAATCCAGCGCTACCGAATTTGTTTTTAAGAACTCAATAAATTTAAATAGTTATAAGTTGCCGTTTAATAAAAAAAATGGTCCCGAAAAATGGTTATTAATGGTACCACCCAAAGAACCATTTTTTTGATTTTCGCTTTTCTCGAAAACGGTTAAACAGATTCTGATCAATTTTTTTATGAAGAAGTATTGACACATTCTAAATAATATTGTGTACCAAAGTTTTCAAAAAAATATTTTTTAGATTTTTAAAAAAAGTTTTAATATTTTTGTTTGAAAACTCAATATTTCAAAAACGACTTGGTCGATTTTCATTAAACTTGGTAAATAGCAGTTTTTTAACTTTATCTAGAAGATTTTTGACAAAAATTATTCTAATACTCAAAAATAACGGTGCCTCCCATACAAATGTTAAAAAACCGTTAAGAAAAATATTTTGTTTCTCAAAAACGACTCCTACGATTTTCATAAAAGTTTTTTTGTGTGTTAAAATTAGTACGATCT
The DNA here is from genome assembly GCA_932273885.2 of Leucozona laternaria. Taxonomy (NCBI): domain Eukaryota; kingdom Metazoa; phylum Arthropoda; class Insecta; order Diptera; family Syrphidae; genus Leucozona; species Leucozona laternaria. The sequence goes on along the minus strand of OW026366.1, from coordinate 188,676,566 downwards.
ACCATTTTAAATTTTTAAAGTTTATATTTTACGTTTATTAACAGTACCTCTCATAGAACGGTTTCTTTGATTTTCGACTATCTCAACATCTGATCAACCGAATAAAATTAGATTTTTTATACAGAACCTTGTAACAAATATAAATAAAAGTGCGCATCAAAATTTTCTAAAAAATGATTTTTGGATTTTTAAAAAAAAAATCAAAATTATTTTTTGAAAATTCGATATTTCGAAAACTGGTAGCAAATTTTTTTGTGAAGTTCAATTTTTAACGCAACATTAATAAATTCTTTAAATTGGCGTACCAATTATTTTTCTCAAAAATGTTAACGAAATTTTATATATAAAAAATTAATTATTTTTAAAACCGCTCCTACGATTTTCAAATTTTTTTTCTCATAAATAAATATTTATATAAAAAATCAGATGGTGTACATTGCTTTGGGTTAAAACAGATTCAAAGTATTTTAATCAATTTCTTTCTAATTTTGTTGATTTAAAACAATTTACCAGTTCAGATAGTATAATTTCCTTTTATGCATATTGCATATGTGCAACACTAGGCTATATTGTTAATTTTTGTATACTCACATAATACCACCTGAAACTAAACTAAGATTTGGCAAATGGATAAAATATATACTCCTATAGCTAATTTATTTCAGACTGTAGAACCACAATGTGATCGCGCATAAGAGCAAGTTCGTGCGACCCACACTGAAAATAATTTGTTACATAATTTTGATGAACGCCAATCATCAACTGAAAATCATCAATTTTGATGCCAGATTCATTGATGTGATGTAAGAATCATCAATGGAAATTTGCCTTTTTATGATAAAATCATAAAATTGACGATTTCAGAATCATCAAAATCCTTCAATGATAGTTGTTGTTGCATTAAACATTGTATGAAATTTTTCTTCAGAGTATGTAAAAATTAATCACATTTCATCAGCAAACGTTACATCAATTTCACGAAAAAATCATACTTTTCAAGAAACAACTTGCATAACAAAACTTCGACTAAGAATTGTTGTTGTAAAATCAAGTTGATGATCGTAATCGTCCCATTTATGAAAGGTTCATACACATAGTCCCGTGATAATGATGAATCTGTGAATACTTTTCATGAAAAAAATGATAAAATGCATGAAACTGAATAAAAAAAATGTTAAGATAAACATTCTTAGGGGAAGTATGAAACTTTATGATTTGGATGATAAAAAGTATGAACAAATCATACAATTTGAACACGGCATTTGATGAAAGGTTACATCAATTGCTTGAATTGTTTCATTGTTTTTATGTAAAAAAAAAACATCATATTGAAATTGTTGGTTATGAAAGTTTTCATAGTATTGATGAAAATTTCATAATGCTCCAATGTGAAGGTTGATGAAATTGCATCAAATACATGAATTCTTTCATCTTTTCTATGAACAAAATCATCATATGAAATTGTTGGTTATGCAATTTTTCATAATATTGATGAAAATTTCATAAACATTTCAATCTGAAATTTGATGAAAGATTGCATCATTTGTATGTACAGGCTGCATGGGTTCTATGAATAAAATCATCAATCGTGAAATATTCATAATCTGCATGATTTCAATCATAGATTTGATGAAAGATTACATCAAATGCATGAATTCTTTCATCTTTTCTATGAACAAAATCATCATATGAAATTGTTGGTTATGCAATTTTTCATAATATTGATGAAAATTTCATAAACATTTCAATCTGAAATTTGATGAAAGATTACATCATTTGTATGTACAGGCTGCATGGGTTCTATGAATAAAATCATCAATCGTGAAATATTCATAATCTGCATGATTTCAATCATAGATTTGATGAAAGATTACATCAAATGCATGAATTCTTTCATCTTTTCTATGAACAAAATCATCATATGAAATTGTTGGTTATGCAATTTTTCATAATATTGATGAAAATTTCATAAACATTTCAATCTGAAATTTGATGAAAGATTACATCATTTGTATGTACAGGCTGCATGGGTTCTATGAATAAAATCATCAATCGTGAAATATTCATAATCTGCATGATTTCAATCATAGATTTGATGAAAGATTACATCAAATGCATGAATTCTTTCATCTTTTCCATGAACAAAATCATCATATGAAATTGTTGGTTATGCAATTTTTCATAATATTGATGAAAATTTCATAAACATTTCAATCTGAAATTTGATGAAAGATTACATCATTTGTATGTACAGGCTGCATGGGTTCTATGAATAAAATCATCAATCGTGAAATATTCATAATCTGCATGATTTCAATCATAGATTTGATGAAAGATTACATCAAATGCATGAATTCTTTCATCTTTTCTATGAACAAAATCATCATATGAAATTGTTGGTTATGCAATTTTTCATAATATTGATGAAAATTTCATAAACATTTCAATCTGAAATTTGATGAAAGATTACATCATTTGTATGTACAGGCTGCATGGGTTCTATGAATAAAATCATCAATCGTGAAATATTCATAATCTGCATGATTTCAATCATAGATTTGATGAAAGATTACATCAAATGCATGAATTCTTTCATCTTTTCTATGAACAAAATCATCATATGAAATTGTTGGTAATGCAATTTTTCATAATATTGATGAAAATTTCATAAACATTTCAATCTGAAATTTGATGAAAGATTACATCATTTGTATGTACAGGCTGCATGGGTTCTATGAATAAAATCATCAATCGTGAAATATTCATAATCTGCATGATTTCAATCATAGATTTGATGAAAGATTACATCAAATGCATGAATTCTTTCATCTTTTCTATGAACAAAATCATCATATGAAATTGTTGGTTATGCAATTTTTCATAATATTGATGAAAATTTCATAAACATTTCAATCTGAAATTTGATGAAAGATTACATCATTTGTATGTACAGGCTGCATGGGTTCTATGAATAAAATCATCAATCGTGAAATATTCATAATCTGCATGATTTCAATCATAGATTTGATGAAAGATTACATCAAATGCATGAATTCTTTCATCTTTTCCATGAACAAAATCATCATATGAAATTGTTGGTTATGCAATTTTTCATAATATTGATGAAAATTTCATAAACATTTCAATCTGAAATTTGATGAAAGATTACATCATTTGTATGTACAGGCTGCATGGGTTCTATGAATAAAATCATCAATCGTGAAATATTCATAATCTGCATGATTTCAATCATAGATTTGATGAAAGATTACATCAAATGCATGAATTCTTTCATCTTTTCTATGAACAAAATCATCATATGAAATTGTTGGTTATGCAATTTTTCATAATATTGATGAAAATTTCATAAACATTTCAATCTGAAATTTGATGAAAGATTACATCATTTGTATGTACAGGCTGCATGGGTTCTATGAATAAAATCATCAATCGTGAAATATTCATAATCTGCATGATTTCAATCATAGATTTGATGAAAGATTACATCAAATGCATGAATTCTTTCATCTTTTCCATGAACAAAATCATCATATGAAATTGTTGGTTATGCAATTTTTCATAATATTGATGAAAATTTCATAAACATTTCAATCTGAAATTTGATGAAAGATTACATCATTTGTATGTACAGGCTGCATGGGTTCTATGAATAAAATCATCAATCGTGAAATATTCATAATCTGCATGATTTCAATCATAGATTTGATGAAAGATTACATCAAATGCATGAATTCTTTCATCTTTTCTATGAACAAAATCATCATATGAAATTGTTGGTTATGCAATTTTTCATAATATTGATGAAAATTTCATAAACATTTCAATCTGAAATTTGATGAAAGATTACATCATTTGTATGTACAGGCTGCATGGGTTCTATGAATAAAATCATCAATCGTGAAATATTCATAATCTGCATGATTTCAATCATAGATTTGATGAAAGATTACATCAAATGCATGAATTCTTTCATCTTTTCTATGAACAAAATCATCATATGAAATTGTTGGTTATGCAATTTTTCATAATATTGATGAAAATTTCATAAACATTTCAATCTGAAATTTGATGAAAGATTACATCATTTGTATGTACAGGCTGCATGGGTTCTATGAATAAAATCATCAATCGTGAAATATTCATAATCTGCATGATTTCAATCATAGATTTGATGAAAGATTACATCAAATGCATGAATTCTTTCATCTTTTCTATGAACAAAATCATCATATGAAATTGTTGGTAATGCAATTTTTCATAATATTGATGAAAATTTCATAAACATTTCAATCTGAAATTTGATGAAAGATTACATCATTTGTATGTACAGGCTGCATGGGTTCTATGAATAAAATCATCAATCGTGAAATATTCATAATCTGCATGATTTCAATCATAGATTTGATGAAAGATTACATCAAATGCATGAATTCTTTCATCTTTTCTATGAACAAAATCATCATATGAAATTGTTGGTTATGCAATTTTTCATAATATTGATGAAAATTTCATAAACATTTCAATCTGAAATTTGATGAAAGATTACATCATTTGTATGTACAGGCTGCATGGGTTCTATGAATAAAATCATCAATCGTGAAATATTCATAATCTGCATGATTTCAATCATAGATTTGATGAAAGATTACATCAAATGCATGAATTCTTTCATCTTTTCCATGAACAAAATCATCATATGAAATTGTTGGTTATGCAATTTTTCATAATATTGATGAAAATTTCATAAACATTTCAATCTGAAATTTGATGAAAGATTACATCATTTGTATGTACAGGCTGCATGGGTTCTATGAATAAAATCATCAATCGTGAAATATTCATAATCTGCATGATTTCAATCATAGATTTGATGAAAGATTACATCAAATGCATGAATTCTTTCATCTTTTCTATGAACAAAATCATCATATGAAATTGTTGGTTATGCAATTTTTCATAATATTGATGAAAATTTCATAAACATTTCAATCTGAAATTTGATGAAAGATTACATCATTTGTATGTACAGGCTGCATGGGTTCTATGAATAAAATCATCAATCGTGAAATATTCATAATCTGCATGATTTCAATCATAGATTTGATGAAAGATTACATCATTTGTATGTACAGGCTGCATAGGTTCTATGAATAAAATCATCAATCGTGAAATATTCATAATCTGCATGATTTCAATCATAGATTTGATGAAATATTACATCAAATGCATGAATTCTTTCATCTTTTCTATGAACAAAATCATCATATGAAATTGTTGGTTATGCAATTTTTCATAATATTGATGAAAATTTCATAAACATTTCAATCTGAAATTTGATGAAAGATTACATCATTTGTATGTACAGGCTGCATGGGTTCTATGAATAAAATCAAGACTACATCAAATGCATGAATTCTTTTATTGTTTCATTAATCTTTTCCTTGCAAGGGGCGCTGCAGTCGGTTCATATTGACATCATAACAATAAGAGCTTATGGTGTAAATATACATATAGTTTCAAGCCTCTAACTCTATAAGAACCATAGTTATATTAAAAAAACATGTAGGGGGCGCTGCAATCGGTTTATATTAATATCAGAAGGTTTACAGCAATCACCAAGTAACTATACCAAATTTCAAACCTCTAGCTAAATTAGCTACAAAGTTGGTGTTTATATGTGTAGGGGGCGCTGCAGTCGGTTCATATTGACGTCATAATAACAAGAGCTAATGGTTTATATATACATAAAGTTACCAGTCTCTAACCCTATAAGAACTATAGCTATATTAAAAAAAACATGTAGGGGGCGCTGCAATCAGTTTATATTAACATCAGAAGTATTACATCAATCACCAAGTAACTATACCAAATTTCAAACCTCTAGCTAAATTAGCTACAAAGTTGGTGTTTATACGTTTAGGGGGCGCTGCAGTCGGTTCATATTGACGTCATAATAACAAGAGCTAATGGTTTATATATACATAAAGTTACCAGTCTCTAACTCTATAAGAACTATAGTTATATTAAAAAAACATGTAGGGGGCGCTGCAATCGGTTTATATTAACATCAGAAGTATTACATCAATCACAAAGTAACTATACCAAATTTCAAACCTCTAGCTAAATTAGCTACAAAGTTGGTGTTTATATGTGTAGGGGGCGCTGCAGTCGGTTCATATTGACGTCATAATAACAAGAGCTAATGGTTTATATATACATAAAGTTACCAGTCTCTAACCCTATAAGAACTATAGCTATATTAAAAAAAACATGTAGGGGGCGCTGCAATCAGTTTATATTAACATCAGAAGTATTACATCAATCACCAAGTAACTATACCAAATTTCAAACCTCTAGCTAAATTAGCTACAAAGTTGGTGTTTATACGTGTAGGGGGCGCTGCAGTCGGTTCATATTGACGTCATAATAACAAGGGCTAATGGTGTATATATACATAAAGTTACCAGCCTCTAACTCTATAAGAACTATAGTTATATTTAAAAAACACGTAGGGGGCGCTGCAATCGGTTTATATTAACATCAGAAGTATTACATCAATCACCAAGTAACTATACCAAATTTCAAACCTCTAGCTAAATTAGCTACAAAGTTGGTGTTTATACGTGTAGGGGGCGCTGCAGTCGGTTCATATTGACGTCATAATAACAAGAGCTAATTGTGTATATATACATAAAGTTACCAGTCTCTAACTCTATAAGAACTATAGTTATATTAAAAAAACATGTAGGGGGCGCTGCAATCGGTTTATATTAACATCAGAAGTATTACATCAATCACCAAGTAACTATACCAAATTTCAAACCTCTAGCTAAATTAGCTACAAAGTTGGTGTTTATACGTTTAGGGGGCGCTGCAGTCGGTTCATATTGACGTCATAATAACAAGACTTAATGGTGTATATATACATAAAGTTACCAGCCTCTAACTCTATAAGAACTATAGTTATATTTAAAAAACACGTAGGGGGCGCTGCAATCGGTTTATATTAACATCAGAAGTATTACATCAATCACAAAGTAACTATACCAAATTTCAAACCTCTAGCTAAATTAGCTACAAAGTTGGTGTTTATACGTGTAGGGGGCGCTGCAGTCGGTTCATATTGACGTCATAATAACAAGAGCTAATGGTGTATATATACATAAAGTTAACAGCCTCTAACTCTATAAGAACTGTAGTTATATTTAAAAAACATGTAGGGGCGCTGCAATCGGTTTATATTAACATCAGAAGTATTACATCAATCACCAAGTAACTATTATCAAGGTTTTGCCCCGGTACGAAAAAATCGTAGATCCGGGGCTGCTAAGTGAACTAAAAGGTGCTGAAATAATAGGCGTGTTTTTTTGCAAGTCCATATGGATTTGTCGAAAAAAACAACATCGGAACTAATAACTTTACATGTAAATACAACAACAACTGAAATCCATATGGACTTAGCTAAGTCCAGATAATTTTCGGGACTTAGCTAAGTCCCGATAAAAACGGTGATGCTAACATAATAAACCCTATATATTATCGATAATTTGTTCAGAGATGCTCGTCATAGTGTGCACAGTAGTGCCAATTTTTTATGGAAAAGGTTCCTAGGTCCCGACGTCGTTTTTTTCAACAAAGCCATATGGACTTGCAAACAAAACACGCCTAACAACAGCAAAACAAAAGGTTTGTTTGGTTACTAAAAAGTAGCTCCGAATATTGAGTATTTGTACAATTTTTCCCTCAACAAATATTTCACTGGCAACAAACAAAAGTTTGTAAAAAATATAAAAATATTCTGCTATACTTCCACCAAACGTCAGTACCAAACAAACAAAAAAAAATCAATAGTTTGACAGAAAAATATGTAGGGAAAACAAAAAACATGTGATTGTGATTGGTCGTTTGTTTGTTTTCCCTACATGTTTTTATGTCAAAATTAGAAAGAGAAAATACAAAGATAGTTTCTGGAAAAGCCTAATTGTAAGTTAACAAACAAAGCTAAGTTTGTGCTACCATTCCGACATCTTATGATTGAAATCATAAAAACTTTGCAAAAAGCATACACCGCATGACTGATGTTTTCATTTGATGAAAAATTTTCTTCAAAATGATGTTTTTTCATGCTTTGTATGACGTCTTACATGTTCTGTATGAAAAATTTCATAATTTATAGGAATTGCCGCCAAAATGATGCTCTCTGCATCTACTAAGTTGATGGTAGCGTACCTACATATTATGATTGAAATCATAAAAAGTATGATTTTTTTCAAACATCGTTTGACTGGTGTTATCATTTGATTAATAACTTTCATCAAAATGATGATTTTCATATTTCGTATGATATTTTACTTACTGTGCATGAAATATTTCATCATTTGCATGACTTTTTTCATCAAACGTCAAAAAAATATGCGGTATTTCGTACATGTGAACAAACACACCTAACTTTATCATCCGTTGAAATTTAATGTAAGCCCAGAGTTAGTTCAAAGTTCAGTACAGTTTCATTTATCATTCGCGGAAGTTCTCGCGTGCATATGTTTAATACGTTTATTAAAAAACTGTGCCGCTATCAAATTAATTAAAAGAAAATTGTGCCGCTATCAAAATAAATAAAAAAGTTCCTAAAAAGGATTAATTGGAGGTAAGTACCACTTATTTAGTAAAATATATAATTTATCGCAATAAAAAAACTTTGTTCTAAGTCGCCATTTTATTTTTTTACGTGGGTATAAAATATGAAAATAATACATTTTAAGAAATAAATTTGATTAAAAATATTGAACAAAATGCTATGTGTGGTGACAAATTTGCTTTAGTTTTATAATTTAATCATTTCAAGCCCATTTTATCGCAAATTTTTTACATTTTATAGTGACTTCGTGACGTCATCTTTTGTCTTAACGACGCCAACACTAGGCTTTCGGAAATCCCACATAATAAGTTTATAAAAATGCTTGCCCAGTCACAGATAAATTTGCTTCAGTTTTGTAATTAAAAGTTTAGTTTTTTCGAACAAAAAAACATTAAAATACATGATGTATGTATGTCATACGTGTCGCTTAAGAACATTATTTCACGATGTCGTGACGTCATCAGTACGGATGAACGACGCGACGCCGACGCTTGGTTTTGGGAAAAAGTCTAGAAAATAAGTTCATAAAAATTTTTGTCCAATCGCAGAAAGTTTTGCTTTAGTTTTATAATTTCAAGTTTAGTTATTTCGAAAAAAAAACATAAAAACACATATGCCATACGTGTCGCCTAAATACATTATATCACGATGTCGTGACGTCATCACTCGGGATGAAAGACGCGACGCCGACGCCATTTTATTTTTTTACGTAGGTATACATAAAATACGAAAAAATACATTTTAAGAAATAAATTTGATTAAAAATATTGGACAAAATGCTATGTATGGTGACAAATTTAGTTTTATAATTTTATCATTTCAATCCCATTTTATCGCAATTTTTTACATTTTATCGTGACTTCGTGACGTCATCTTTTGTCTTAACGACGGCGACACTAGGCTTTCGAAAAATCCCAGATAATAAGTTTATAAAAATGCTTGCCCAGTCACAGATAAATTTGCTTCAGTTTTGTAATTAAAGGTTTAGTTTCTTCGAAAAAATAAAATATTAAAATACATTATGTATGTATCACCCCTATTGCGATTTGCGATTGTTGATTGATAGTTTTGATAAATATTGAAATTCGATATTAAACCACCCAACCGAAAAAAGTTTTGGTCATTGGGAATAATGCAGACCGTCGTGAATTATAAAAAAATTGACAAATATCAATGAATAGTTGATCAGATTTTCAGTAAATTGAGTTTAAAACTCAAAATATCAATATTTATCAACTATTAATCAACAATCGCAAATCGCAATAGGGGTGTATGTCATACGTGTCGCCTAAGAACATTATTTCACGATGTCGTGACTCACTCGGGAAAAAGTCTAGAAAATAAGTTCATAAAAATCCTTTTCCAGTAACAGACAATTTTGCTTCAGTTTTATAATTTCTGAAATCTTCAGTTTAGATTTTCGAAAAAAAAATATAAGAATACATACGCCACACGTGATACATCCATACATTATATCACGATGTTGTGATGTCATCAATCAATGAACGCCGCTGACGTTGGGCTGTCGGGAAGTCTAGAAAATAAGTTCATAAAAATCGTTGTATTTGTATTCAACCTTATTATCTTAGTTCCCTGATCTTTGTTGATTCTAAAATGAGGTATTTTATTCCACGACAAATGCTTTACCCTTTTTTTCGAGACTCGTAGTAGGTACGTATGCATATTTTACGACGGGACTTGTAATAAGGGTGATTATTAATTTTTATGAGCTTAAATACAATTATCCGAATCGTTTTATACCTAGTGTCGCGTGCTCTGAAAAAAACTCAAACATAGGCCGAATTCATAACTGCAATTTTGCAAAGCAAGACATTCGATTGCATGAAAACCTGCCCAAGTAAGCCTCAATTTGAGCTTGATTAAATAAAACTAATGAATAAATTTAATTTACATTATATTTAAGTTGTTATTTGCGAAGGTTATCATGAAATCGATGCTCGTGGTTCGCTAAATTGTATCTATTTTTTTGTGATCATATTTAACTCTACGAAATACTAATTGTTAATATTTTTTTTTGGTATATATGTTTTCATATGGTTTCTTCAACGTACCCAAACCAAGAAACGGAACCCTTAAGATTTGTGGAGGATTTGAAAAGCCAGACAGCTATTGATAATACTAGAAAACCATTGTCCAGGAATCTTATCGGATTAAAGGTAAGTTAAATTTTGTATTTATTATTATTATTATTTATTAACATAGAATTACAAATTCTATGCTAAAATTGATTGTGAGCATTAGCAGCAATCTTTCGGATTTAGAAATTTTGTGATTTTATACCCATAGTTTAACATAAAATTAAAAAGTTGTTAACACGCAGCCTCACTTTGTTTGGTTGAATGCAATTTTTTGCCAATCAGAGCTATGTTCAAAATTAAAGGTTTATCATTGATTTAAAAAAAAATCTGTATTTATAAAAATTATATATACCTATTTTGGAACAAAGCAGCATTTTAACCAAAATTGCGTTGATCTCTTTTCGTTGTATGCTTTTGTTGTATGATTTCTTGATTTTAATCCTATTTTAAGATAAAACCAATAAGAATACATGTGGGAAATGTGTTTTTTATGTTTACAATACAAAACTTCTTGCTGTTGGCATTAAAAATGATAGCATTTCAGAAAAATGCATATACAAAAAAATTGTTTACACATATTTTTGCGTTGCAAGAGAAAAATCGTTGCATATCCAATTGTTGAACAGACAAAGCTTGTAATTTTCAGAATCTTTTATGTTAATCTGTAGCACACGAAGTTACGAAGAACTTTAAACATACTTCTTTGTTAACATAAATACTTTTTTGTAAAAAACTTTACGAAAAATTCTTGTTTTTGAAGGAAACATTTAAAAAAACAATATGTCCAATATTCCTTATCAGTTTCGCTTCTAATAATTTTGTAATTTAAACCCCAGTTTCACATAAAACTAAAAAGAGCACAAGGTGCACGTGGCGCCTAAATCCTATCACAATTACCATGTCGATGGTTTAAAGGTATAGGTCGTTAAGTACAACTTTTGTATAAAAATGCATAGATAATATTCAAATTTATAGTTATTTAAAAAAAATTCAATCTTGTTTTGCTAGATTTAAAATTTTAAGTCTTAATTTATTTTTCGTGTTTGGTTTTTTTGTAAGTTAATTATTTTTACCCTAAATGATTTTACGATTTTCAAAAATTTCTAGAAAATTATTTCACAAAAATCAAGGCTTTTTAGCCAGATAAATCCTTGCTTATTGAGCAGTAAAAGGCTGTTATTTTCGGAATCTTTTCTTTGCTATTCAGTACCTATAGAGCGAAGTTACGGAGGACTTTAAATATACTTCTTCGTTAACAAACATTCATGATATGTAGGTATGTAGCGTTATAAAGTTCAAACATAATTTCTTGTGAACATACATAATGTACTTTATTGTACAAGGAGGCTTATTGTGAGTATGTATTCGCAAAAAGTCTTTTCGATTATGTTAAGCTTTGTATTGATATCGCGAAATGAATTA